>JAQISU010000138.1:2420000-3620000 GCA_029339505.1 Unio delphinus | reverse complement strand
AGCCAGGAGTTTAAAACAATACCTTATGATTTGTTTAAGAAGATTATTGGATCTGATAATTTAAATGTTAACAGTGAGGTTGAGGTGCATGAAGTGGTGATGAACTGGGTGAGGGAAGACCTCAAACATAGGAAGGAGTATTTAGCAGCCTTGATGCTCAAAGTGAAGTTACCGTTGGTACCCACATCATATCTAATGGAGAATGTAGCAAAAGATGAACTTGTGAGGAAAGATTTTGATTGTCGAGATTTGGTGGATGAAGCAAAACATTATCAAATGTGTCAAGCCAGTCTTGTCTCGGAGATGAAAATAACTGAGAGAATGAGGCCACGGAAGAGTTATGCCGGTAATTTTAAATATTACAACCATATATTTAGGTACAGTATGTACTTCATTATAAAGTAGACTTTGATGCAATATGCTTCATGGCTCACTTGGAGAGTTATACCAGTAATTAGTTATATTTTAAATTACAAAGCTTGGTAATTTTTATTAGGATAATTTGCTTACTTGTAACAAATGTTGAGAACCTTCTTGGATGCGGACCCTTCAACCATTTTGGCTACTGGCCTGGGGTTAGGATAATATGACTGTATGGGGCATGATGCTTCATGTCTGCGGCATGATGCCCCAGTGCGAAATCACTATAAACAGACACACTGCAGACATTGAAGCAATATGACTAAAAATATTAAAGCTATGTTAAAAATCCAAAGCGCTTTAAAAAAAATAAAATAGAAATAAATAACTGGCCCATAACTTTTTTCATATTAAGGTCAATGTATTTTTTAGAACAAAACTAAAGAGTACACATCAAATAGTCTTCCATATTTACTGAGATTAATTCAAATTAAAACTTGCTTTCATTTACCAATTAGTGATTACATATATTATTTTAAGATACATTTACTAGTTCTTTTGCATATGTATATAATCATGTTCATGCAGATTTAATATGGCTAGATATGGTAAATAAAAAAATGAATTAATAAATTTAACATGTCAAAGTCACTTTGATAGCTTACTTTTCTATTATATATTATGCAAGATTAAAACTAAGGTAACCATATGATCGTAATCAGACTTATTCACTGATTATTTAACAATTTTTTTAACATCAGATTAATTGTTCATCCATTAAGAGTAAGCTAGAAAAAAAACTAAAATATATACTGACTTTTTTATGTTGCTCTTGATTCAGTTCTGACTCCAGTCACACAGTTACTGGCTTTTTTTTTGAACTCACACTTTGTTTGTTATCAGTTCTGACTCCAGTCACACAGTTACTGGCTTTCTTTTTATATTTATTATCAGTTCTGACTCCAGTCACACAGTTACTGGCTTTCTTTTTATATTTATTATCAGTTCTGACTCCAGTCACACAGTTACTGGCTTTCTTTTTGAACTCACACTAAGTTTATTATCAGTTCTGATTCCAGTCACACAGTTACTGGCTTTCTTTTTGAACTCACACTAAGTTTATTATCAGTTCTGACTCCAGTCACACAGTTACTGGCTTTCTTTTTGAACTCACACTAAGTTTATTATCAGTTCTGACTAAAGTCACACAGTTACTGGCTTTCTTTTTGAACTCACACTTTGTTTATTATCAGTTCTGACTCCAGTCACACAGTTACTGGCATTCTTTTTATATTTATTATCAGTTCTGAATCCAGTCACACAGTTACTGGCTTTCTTTTTGAACTCACACTTTGTTTGTTATCAGTTCTGACTCCAGTCACACAGTTACTGGGTTTCTTTTTATGTTTATTATCAGTTTTGACTCCAGTCACACAGTTACTGGGTTTCTTTTTAAAACCCATACTATGTTTGTTATCAGTTCTGACTCCAGTCACACAGTTACTGGGTTTCTTTTT
Source organism: Unio delphinus (assembly GCA_029339505.1). Classification (NCBI taxonomy): domain Eukaryota; kingdom Metazoa; phylum Mollusca; class Bivalvia; order Unionida; family Unionidae; genus Unio; species Unio delphinus. The sequence continues at coordinate 3,618,123 of JAQISU010000138.1, read as the reverse complement.
ATGTTTATTATCAGTTTTAATTTTTTTCCATACACAATACACAACAATGCTAATGCCAACAATTCACTGTAACTTTTATAAGCAATATAAAAATTGATCAGTAAAACACAAACAACTTCCTCAGATTTATTGTCTTGAGATCAGTTGATGTGTTTGTATTGTATATTTCATGATGCAATTGCTTCTCACCACAAAGACACCACTAACACCATTATTCTGTATGTCATGGGTTGCTCACTGTATGTAATTTTTAATTTGGTAATCACGCTTTTGATCTTATTTCATATGTGAGATGATACATATAAACTGAAATAATTTTGCAACCACACATCTGATCAGCATTAAAATTTGAAAGGTTTTCATATTTTATATATTAAAAAAATTTGGAAAATATTATTAAAGTTTTTATTTTATTCCTTTTGTTTTATCCATTTGCTGATAGGATTTAAAATATTGACATTTAAATATTTTCTTTTAACTTTCATATTAGTTGAAGAAATCTGTCAAAAAAGGTTAGAGCTTTAGAGATAAAAATGTTATTGGAACTGTCTTCTCCATACAATGTGTTTCTTGGATCTCCTTGTAGGCGTGATATTTTGTGTTGGAGGCAGAGGTGCTTCAGGAGACCCGTTCAAAAGTATTGAATGCTATGATCCCCACAAGAATAAATGGTTCATGACTGCTGAGATGACCAGCAAGAGAAGACATGTAGGAGTATGTGCATCTAATGGTAAGGACCAAACCCATTTGACATTTTTAAAGGGTGATTGACAGAAGAGCATGGTTTCTAGCCTCAGTAGGCTTTTTCAGCTTAAGAAAGTGTTTTGGCTGATCTGAACAAGTACAAATGCAATTTGTAATACATAAATATCAATACAGTTTTCCCTATGTCAGCCAAAATTTACAGTAATGACTTTTAAAAATTACTCTAATGTACATTTGTCACTTGTCACAAATTGGGTCCATTCCTGCCAACAGTGTGTGTATAATGCAAAAGATACAAAAAGCTTAAAGTGTACAGTACTGGATGTACTTGTAGGTATATAAAATGAGTTCAGCTGCAAAACTGCACAGATCAGATCTGCTGTTGCAGAATGTGCTGGCAGATCTTAGCCTGTGCAGTTTGTTAGGAGTACTCAGTAGAACTAACAACATAGACTCTAATCTGCACTGCATGATGTGACAGCAGATTAGGATCTTTGTTGTTATAGCTTGGCTTGACTTATAAGTGAGTACATATGGTAGTTTATGATTGAGAAGAGACACATGGATAAAGAAAACACAATAACAGTAAAATAACAATTACAACTTGTATATAAATAAAACAGAAAACAGTTACATAATGGTAATTGTGGATTCTTTACATCATATAATTGTATGCATGCAGTTAAAAATTCACGTTAACATTCTTTGGATGACACATGTAAGAATGACTTATTGTGGCTAATTAGAGACAAATGTAAATTGTAACAATGAGTGTTTGCAATGCCCAACTTAAGTAGAATTAGTTCATGAATCTTACAGATAAATGAGTATGGGAAGATCGACATTTATCAGTTTATCTGACATTTTTCAGTCAGGGTCCATGGTGTAACTCAGTTTTATCTGGAATTGTATAATGATAGTGCTGAAAGAAATACTTAAAGTAGTAGAATATTCATTGCGATGTCAGAATGAATTATTATGATCGTTACCATCGATATGGGTTGACTCAGAAGCCACAAAGTCAGAATTTCTCACAAATAATTGACTTGTTTATAGATTGGCCTTTCATGTTTCTGATTTAGTAAGCTTCATAAAAAAAAAGAGAGTGGATGACATTTAAAAATACACACATTTAAATGAAATTTCTTTTCCTGATTATGAACTCATACCCATGAAATCTTCAGATTATTTTATCTGCATAATTAGTGACAGCCAATGAAAATGGAAAATTAATAGGAAAATTTTTATGGAATTTTCTAAAAACTATTTTCATATATACAGGATGTATATGCCTGGCCCCATTTTCACCAAACCTCTAAATTTAAGTTTGTGTAGGTCTACTTGACTCAGCTTTTACTGTCTTTATTGTATAACCAGCAATTAATAAATTATTGTTTTCAAACCATGCTGTTTGCATTATTCTCACTGTTTTTAATGACGGCTTATCAAAATTACTCAAGATAGATGAGTTACATTACAGGTGGGTCTGATTAGAATAGATTTTCCAAGTTTGTACTACAGGTGGGTTTGATTAGAATAGATTTTCCAAGTTTGTACTACAGGTGGGTTTTGATTAGAATAGATTTTCCAAGTTTGTACTACAGTTGGGTTTGATTGGAATACATTTGGAAGTCTGTACTCCTGGAGTAGACAGCATCTCAGCTGATGTACTGCTGGAGTAGACAACATCTCAGCTGATGTACTGCTGGAGTAGACAACATCTCAGCTGATGTACTGCTGGAGTAGACAACATCACAGCTGAACTTGTCAAGAATGGGGGGTGGAGAATCAGTGATAGAGCCACTAACAAAAATCTGCAACAAGATCTGGCAGACAGGTTCATGGCCAACACAGTGGACCCAGTCACTGATTATAACACTCTAAAAAAAAGGCAATTATGCCAACAGAAGTATCAGTTTGATCAGCCATGCTAGTAAGGTGATGCTGAAGATCATCTTGAACAGACAGGAACCACAAGGCTTCCTTGTAAATTAATCAATCAAGGTATCTGTGCTTGAATGCCACCCCATATCTAGCAGAATCATCTCCATTCATTCGTCTGAAAGCATCTCCCTTTAACATCACTATTATCCATGTCTATGCTCCAACTATTATTCAATCTCAGGGTTCTGTGTGAAAAGTACTTGCAACATCAACAAGACAGATATTGTGTATTCATAGATTTCAAAAAGGCCTTTGTCAGAGTGTGGCATGAAGCATTGTGGGCCACAATGAAGAAGTACCACTTGGGTAAAAAGTTGAGCAATACAGTAGAACCTGTCTTGAAAGACCATCCCTTCTGCCAAAAAATAATGGGCTCTCGAGACAGGTGGTCTCTCATAACAAGTAATAACACTATATAATGAATAAATATATGCATGGAGATTCTGGTATCTCAAAACAGGTGGTCTCTCATAGCAGTGGTCTCCCAAGACAGGTTTTACTGTACATCAAGGGCGTAACATCACCAACCTCCGTTTGCAGACGACATTGATGGGCTGGCAGGCAATGAAGACTAGCTTGCCACCTTTGTGAAGAACCTGGATAAAACATCTTCCAGATTTGACATGAAGATAAGCGCTGAGAAGACAGAGTTGATGACAAATAGTGCCAAACAGATCTCAGCCAAGATAAAAGTCAGATGACAGGAACTGTAAATAGTGGGCCAGTTCAAATATCTTGCTTCCACAATCACCGAAGAGGGATTTTGATGTCTAATTGGCCTAAATGTAAATATTGCCATATGGTGTCCAATAAGGCTGCCTCAGAGACCCTCTTGAAAACCCTATTATTGCTACTCCTTCTAAATGGAAAGTTATAATGCCATGGGGTTTTCATTAGAAGGCTTTTTTGTGTGTCTACTTTGTCTTATATAATAATGGCACTGGTCTGATGACTCTTATAGATATCAAAGCGGCCAGCATGAAAAATTTTGTTATTACTGCTCCTCCTGATCGGAAAGCCATATTGACTTGGTAATATGTCTAAAAGACTTCTTACGAGGTATAGTTGGTGCAAAATGAAAATGATGTTGATTTGATGTCAGTATCTCAACCACAGTGACCATCTTGAAAATAATGTTATCGTTATTTCTTTTGAATAATTGGGCATGTGGTTTTCACTGAAAGACTTTTTTTTATGTCTAGTTGGTCATTAATGAAAATGGTATGACAAATAATGACTTTCGCAGTGGCCATCTCGAAAATCTTATCACTGCTTCTAGATGGCTGGTCATTTTAACTTTCACCCAAAAACCTATGATGTCTACTTAATAGAAATGGTGTTAATCTGATATTGAATAAGGTCACTGTGGCATCCATCTTTAAAATATTGTTCTTGTTGCTTAAAAAAAAACGGTAATGTCCGGGCAAGATGGGGTTTTCACCAGAAATGATGCCTTGTTGGTCCTAAACATGTGTGATTTGGATTTTTAACGTAGCTTTAACAATTGGTTAGTCATAGCGCTACAGTGTCTGCAGTGATACTGTTTATAGTGATGACTGGCACTGGGATTTCATGCCACAGACATGTAGTATGATGTTCCACCCAGTAAACCTTATCCTGACACTAGGCCAACCAGGCCTAACACTAACCTCTAAATGTTGATTGCCGAGTTAGGCAGATGTTAGTACCATTTTTGTAAGTCTTTGGTATGACTTAGCTTTGGATGGTCTTAAATGAAAATGGTGCCAAGCACACATCCAAAAGCAAAAACTAATTTGAAAAATCATGTTATATCAGAAGGATATTAAAGATGATTTCATTACTAAGGTGTTAAAATTAATAAATGGTCTTATCTAGAATTCCTGGACATTGTTTTCAGTTGTTCAGTCCCTTGTTTAAAACTGTTATTAATAGTGAAACATTTTCATAGCAAACACCAAGAAGTCACAGCTTGTAGATCTGTATGAAGCACTTATTTTCATTTCATTGCTAAAGAAATAATGTTTAAATTAAAAGAAACTATAACAGTAAATTCTTTGTGAAGTGTACCTGGTAGTTTTGGAACTGTTGTAAACTTTAGTGTTTCAAGCAGAATTGATTTCCTTGCAAGTTAATAGTGCTGAAAATGATAATGATGAGTCATTGGTAATTATCACATAGTTTCCATTTTTCCATTTTTCTGTACAGGGAACAGTTTAAAGTATTCCCATATGGCATGGTGTGGATTACCTATAGCTTTCATTGGGTCATCGGTTTTATTTTGTGTATCTGTATATCATATGGTCTCTAAGTAACACTACATATTGCAAAGGGCCAACTCAGAGTTGGGCTATCTTGCACAATTCATTAAAAGTGGACTTGTGTATCAGTGAAAAAACGAGTATTCAAATAGCTATTTCAAATTTGAATATTCACCAAAAGTATTCTTATATATATTCAAGTCAGTAATTATTCAGTTATGTTGCTACATTGTCTGCAGTGTGGAAGTTTCTAGTGACGTTAAGCACTGGTGCATCATGCTGCAGACATGTAGCATCATGTCCCACCTAGTCACATTATCCTGACACCAGGCGAACAGTAACTTCTTTATTGCTGAGTTTCTGGTGAGGCAGTTGTTAGTTTCATTTTTATAAGTCTTTGGTATAACTGCCAGAGTTCAAACTGGCAACTTCCCACATCCGAGCACTAAAATGTGAAGGGCACTAGCCATGTTATGGAGACATGTAGATTTTTTGAAGGGTAAACAATTTAATATAGGAAAATTTCTCCAGAAAAAAGCCTCACTAACACAAATCCTATTGACTCCCCTCCCCCAATTGTTTTTTAATTTAAATCAAAATTATGTAGTAAATTAAAAACCCATTAGGATACAAAAGTTGAAATAAATTTTCAACCATAAATTTTATTCTTACACCTTACACATTAACAGACTTCATTAATTGGAAACTTGTTTAAAATATGGCCAGGTAGCTGTCAGATCCTGGTTAGGACATTGGCCAATGGAAATGTCTAGGGCTATATGTGAAATGTAACTGTACCTGACATACCCACACTAAAAACAAGGGGTAAACTTTTGAAGTTAATTGTTTGTAATATTGTGCAAGTGATTGTGCACATCAAATGAAACTGAGAATGTCTATTTGCCGATCATCTATGTCCGATTTATAATACACACATTAATAATCCTTGATCAACTGTTTTTTTTACCCACACCTTTGATATTTTTTATGACAATTTTCTTTCCTATTTACTGGCTAGTATCATTTGATCAAATTATGTAAATTTACATTAAAATACAAATGCATTTATTGAAACAAAATTAGTGTAAACATTTCCAGCGAAAAAGATAAATCAAAACAAGATCATTATATTAATATAGACATAAAGTTGGCACTATTTAATTATGCACATTTTTTATAACTAAAAGGGGAAAATTTACTGTATCTCATTTTAAATGAAATTTGAGAATCTCTGTAAAACAAAATCCCCATAAAAGCAAAATTTTTACTTTGGTTGCATGAGATTTTGCTCACTATACATTGTTTGATTGCTTAAAAAGTTGGAAACCCGATGAATTCTACAGGTTTTTTAATGAATGAATGGTACAGTCTGCTTAATGAATGAATTGTACAGGCTGTTTAATAAATAAATTGTAAAGGTATTTTAATGAATGAATTGTACAGTCTGCTTATTGAATGAATTGTACAGGCTGTTTAATGAATAAATTGTAAAGGTATTTTAATGAATGAATTGTACAGTCTGCTTAATGAATGAATTGTATGGACTATGTATTGAATGAATTGTACAGGCTGTTTAATAAATAAATTGTAAAGGTATTTTAATGAATGAATTGTACAGTCTGCTTAATGAATGAATTGTACAGGCTGTTTAATGAATAAATTGTAAAGGTATTTTAATGAATGAATTGTACAGTCTGCTTAATGAATGAATTGTACAGGCTGTTTAATAAATAAATTGTAAAGGTATTTTAATGAATGAATTGTACAGTCTGCTTAATGAATGAATTGTACAGGCTGTTTAATGAATAAATTGTAAAGGTATTTTAATGAATGAATTGTACAGTCTGCTTAATGAATGAATTGTATGGACTATGTATTGAATGAATTGTACAGGCTGTTTAATAAATAAATTGTAAAGGTATTTTAATGAATGAATTGTACAGGCTGTTTAATAAATAAATTGTAAAGGTATTTTAATGAATGAATTGTACAGTCTGCTTAATGAATGAATTGTACAGGCTGTTTAATGAATAAATTGTAAAGGTATTTTAATGAATGAATTGTACAGTCTGCTTAATGAATGAATTGTACAGGCTGTTTAATAAATAAATTGTAAAGGTATTTTAATGAATGAATTGTACAGTCTGCTTAATGAATGAATTGTACAGGCTGTTTAATGAATAAATTGTAAAGGTATTTTAATGAATGAATTGTACAGTCTGCTTAATGAATGAATTGTACAGGCTGTTTAATAAATAAATTGTAAAGGTATTTTAATGAATGAATTGTACAGTCTGCTTAATGAATGAATTGTACAGGCTGTTTAATGAATAAATTGTAAAGGTATTTTAATGAATGAATTGTACAGTCTGCTTAATGAATGAATTGTACAGGCTGTTTAATAAATAAATTGTACAGGTATTTTAATGAATGAATTGTACAGTCTGCTTAATGAATGAATTGTACAGGCTGTTTAATGAATAAATTGTAAAGGTATTTTAATGAATGAATTGTACAGTCTGCTTAATGAATGAATTGTATGGACTATGTATTGAATGAATTGTACAGGCTGTTTAATAAATAAATTGTAAAGGTATTTTAATGAATGAATTGTACAGGCTGTTTAATAAATAAATTGTAAAGGTATTTTAATGAATGAATTGTACAGTCTGCTTAATGAATGAATTGTACAGGCTGTTTAATGAATAAATTGTAAAGGTATTTTAATGAATGAATTGTACAGTCTGCTTAATGAATGAATTGTATGGACTATGTATTGAATGAATTGTACAGGCTGTTTAATAAATAAATTGTAAAGGTATTTTAATGAATGAATTGTACAGTCTGCTTAATGAATGAATTGTACAGGCTGTTTAATGAATAAATTGTAAAGGTATTTTAATGAATGAATTGTACAGTCTGCTTAATGAATGAATTGTACAGGCTGTTTAATAAATAAATTGTAAAGGTATTTTAATGAATGAATTGTACAGGCTGTTTAATAAATAAATTGTAAAGGTATTTTAATGAATGAATTGTACAGTCTGCTTAATGAATGAATTGTACAGGCTGTTTAATGAATAAATTGTAAAGGTATTTTAATGAATGAATTGTACAGTCTGCTTAATGAATGAATTGTACAGGCTGTTTAATAAATAAATTGTACAGGTATTTTAATGAACAAATTTTACAGTCTGTTTAATGAATGAATTGTATGGACTATGTATTGAATGAATTGTACAGTTTTTTTTTAATGAACAAATTGTACAGGCTATTTAATGAATGAATTGTATGGGCTATTTAATAAAATTGTTCCATAAATTTAGTACCAATAACACCATCTGTGTCATGTAGGGTTGCTGTATGCAGTTGGTGGACATGATGGGGAGGAACATCTAAACACTGCTGAGAGGTTTGATCCAAAAACAAACAAATGGACACCTATCCTTTCCATGGGAACAAAGAGGTCAGACTTTTGTTGTTTGTTCATTTGATAATTTGGCTTCTGTGCTAACAGTAAAGATTTAATACAGCCACCAGATTTTGGGGTTGGATGCACTTACAACCTTAGCTTGATGCAAATACCCGACATTATGTGATTTTCTATGAATTTTTTGGGGTATATGTAAATGTGCCTTTTGTTATGTTATTTCACAGTTTGCAAGCAACTTTGAGACAGGGATAACCAGTTATAATAAACTTTATTATTGTTTGTTCCCAGATGTAAAAGTATTTACTAGAAACAATACCCTGTTCTAGGCTGTACTGTAGTCCCTCATTTTGTACACTTCTCAGTGTACTGCAGCCCCATCTCAGGCTTCGTCATGGATAACATTAAATTAGTCAAATTTTGTTTTATCTTCACTCAATTTATAATCCTGATACTGGTGAAGTGTTATGCCTATTTGTTATGTATTGGTTGATTTCATTGTTCCTTTATTCTTTATTTTCTAAATATTTTTGTTATTCCCTGTGAATATTTTGTTATTCCCTCTCAGTATTTTTTTTACCCTGTCAGTGCCTCAGACCCTATATCTCGTACAATTTTGAGAATTATTTTGAAGATGCATAATGCATGCCAACCTTCCAGACAGTGGTGGCTTTTTTTTAGACTAAAAAACTGTTTTATGGTCTTGATGGCAGTAAGTGTGTGTGACCCAAGGAAGGGATTTGCATGATAATAATTTATCTACTTAGTTGAGAAAATTACTTGAAATTTAGTTTTGAATTAAAGACATGTGGACACATAAACACATGCATGGACTAATGCAGTTACTGTAACAGTATTTCCATGAAATCGAACTGTAAGATTTTATGCTGGTGATAAATTTGATTTTATTAAAAATATGTGTAAAAGTGATTCTGTATCCATGTGGTTGTTTTCAAGTTTTGATAAGGAAAACTATGATCAATTTGTACGATTTTGTGGAGATATTTATAGTTCAGAATCTCTCCATGAAGAAATGAAAAATCTTGTGTAGAAATTTCCATCGCAGAATGACGATTGAACAATTACTGAATAATTGTTTTGCTATTCTAGCAGTTGCTGCTCACTTTGTAGGAGAAAAACATTAGTGGAAGCCAACAAGATTTTAATTTCTTGAAGATGTGCAGCTAAGCTGCTGCGAATATGGACATGGCTGATTGTGGAACATTAAATATGATTATAAAGCTGTTATTTCAGTTGATATGACAGCGTGTTGTCCAGGAAGTTTTCTTGGAATGGGTGATTGGAGAGGATATTTTAAAAGATTTGGACATCCAACACACGACATGACCAGAGTTGCAATAATTGGACCTTTAACCGCAGTTTACTCATTTGAGATCTTAAATGCTCGCGTATGTTTCAATAAATTTACTATCGATGATAAACAGATTTCCTAAAACTGCCATTAGAGTTGCTATGGATTCATTAAAAATAAAAAATAAAAATATTCAAAATGTTGAATTAATTTTATATAAGTACTGCTTATGATGTATCATGGGGCGAATGGAGAATTTAACAAGAAATGTTACCTAAATTTTTCTGAATTTGCCGACGCTGGAATCAAGGATATTTACTGCAGAAAATATCAGACATTAAAATGATCAACTGCTCCGTCAGTGTATGATCCTGTGACTAGACATAAGACAGTTTATCTCAATGGATCAGGAGGTTCTGGTAAAACAACTTGTGTGTTTGAATTATTTATACAAGAGAAATGAGTGAATGAGTTAAATCATGCACTTATCATAATTTGTTTCAATGGAAAGGAGATAAATGAACTCTGAAAAAATGGGTGAAAAATATTCCAAGGATCTTCATTTTGGTAAAAATGTGCACAGAATCTAAATATTTATTCAACTTTTTTCTAGATTGGTAGTTGACAAACAGTACTGTATCTAAATATATATTCAACTTTTTTCTAGACTGGTAGTTGACAAATAATACTGCTGTGATAATGTGCTGCGGTCATGGTCAACCATCACCAATTTTTGCATTGTCTCCATATGAAGGGTTGAAGGATTTTATAGATTATTATGAGGAAGCAACTGATGATCATATAGCGCTTTATCAAGAATTAAGTGAGCTTAAGAAATTAATCAGACTAAAACTGAATAAAGTTCAGTGTGAAATAATGTGTGATATAATTTCAGAAACAAATATAAACGATTTTTGGAATTTGTGGAGACCAGATGATTTGATTGTTGCAGGTAGAAATATAGTTTGTAATATACTTCAACAACTATTGTTTTTGTTACATAAGGAAAACTTTCCAAATCTAACCATACCATTGTGTTACAAACAAAATATTGAAGTTGATACATCAGGACCCTTGGCAGATTCAAGGAGGAAACCAAAGCTCGTGTTAAATGATATTGTTTTAGTTAGAATTATAATAAATCTTTTCAGAAACTACAGACAATAACAGCGAAGTTACTGTCGAAGATATAGTAAGAGAATATATCTGGGTATAAGCAGTGATTTAAAAAAAAAAGAACGTGACTTTAATCTTGATGCTGAATTTATCATAGCTGTAACACAGTACTGTTGTGGCAAATAATGATCCAAGATAGTGTGCTGTAGATAGCATTAATCACGCACGTGAAAATGTGGTGGTGACCTGTCTTGAGTGTAATCAAAGTTGAGGCACTAGTTAAGTGAAGAGGGTGTTAATTGTGTATCATCAGGAATTACTTGTAATTGTTCACGTACAAATCTACATTGAGGAGATTGAATCTAATCTATAGATTGTAGGTTCATACATACCACACTTGAAATTTTATTTGTAGTTAAACTCCAAATAGGATCAGTAGCTCTTTTTTTACCACCTTCAGTGTCACCAGGTTCATATAAATATCTTACAGTCACATTACCTGGTACTGGTTGTTTTGAAAAATCATGTCTTATTGACATGCATTTTCCAACATTGCAATGATGACTCTCTAGTAATAGCTCAGATGAAAAGGGCTGAAGTTGATGATCTTCAGGATAGATACACTCAACAAGAAGAAACTCTCGACATTGCTGGTGCCTTGAATCCATGTTTTAAAGCCTTACCTTTCCTTAGCAATGCATGAAGGAATGAAATTTTACCAAAATTTTGCATGATGCATCAGAAATCATTGTTAGAGTAAAGGCTGAACATGACACTGATTACTCACCTGTGGGCGATAGTGGACAATCAGAACTGCTACATTTGCCACAGCTAACCAAGCAGTTATGTGTGTCTGCCAATTCTGCTGCTTAGGATGCTCATCCAGTTCACAAGAAGCTCAAGTTAGACATTGGTCAGAGTGATATGATAGATAAAAGTGCCTGTTCTTCTGGCATGCAAGAACTTCTTGGTGATGTCTACATAACTGGCATGGAGACTTCAAAATCACAAATGGATGAACTGGAAAAAGAGCTAAATTATAGAGTTTCCCTTGGATTAAAATCTTCTTCAATGGTGGACAAATCACGAACAGAGATTTCCTAGATTAGCTAAGCTTGCTAAATCCTTATTGTGCATCCATGCAACAAGTGTCCCTTCTGAGAGGGTAATCTCCACTGCTGGACATACAATAAATGCACAATGTTCAGCCCTAAAACTAAATCATGTTGATTCTCTTATCTTCTTATAAAAAAAATATGAAGTTCCACCATGTGATTTTCAAGCCAGTTCAGTTTAAACTACATGGGGTAAAGTAACAATGAAGAGAGCAATCTTCAGTTTTATGCATTTTAAGTAATTTTTTGTAGTTTGCATTCATTAAATCACTATATTGCAATATTTGCTTAATATTGTGATATATCGCAATGATTTTTAATTCAATACCATCACAAGGGTCTTCATTGATAAATTCGTTCAAAAGCTAATACAACATCAGCAGCCATTTTATTTAATAAGGCTCTGCTTCTTTATATTTACTTGCAATGTCGATGACAGTTAACACATATTTGTATGTGCATTGATGCCTACCACTTTTAATAGTATTATGTGGTGAAACAAAATATTAACCTGATGAATTTCATTAGGTACCCTGACATAAAAATGCATACTGAATTTGTTTAGGCTGTGGTAGATAAATTTGCCATAATGCCAGTCATGCTAACCAATCTGCAGCAGCATAATGTATAATATTTGCTGCAGCAGCAAGTTTACTAATCACTGCTCTACCTTGCCAATATCCTTTTGGGCTATAATAAATTGGTTCCATTATTTTATCATAATTGGTTGATTAATTACCAGTCTCAAATGCTAGTTTACCTTTCATCACAGATCTAACTAACCAGTTAGGTAATGATTCTCGGAAAGATTTATTTTTTATGAAATTTAACGAGTGTATCAATGTCACATCTGCAGTATGTTGTTTTAATATTTATTTGTATACCCTACATCATGACCATGATCAATAGCATTTACTGGATACTCTCCAGATCATGGTTGATCTCGTTCATCAAGTGGAATATCGAGTCGGGTTCCAGGACTACAATAATTATATCCAGGAAAATTAAAATTCCAAAAGTGATCTGAGATAACTGTAATATTTTAGCTGTATTCAATGGGAGTTAAACACCTACACTTTGAAATATTCATCAGACTTGGTGTGCAGTAGATATGGATATAATAATGTTGAAAAATGTCTTCTATCACGTGCAAGTAACACCACACAGATTTATAACAATAAATTGACATGATCCTAGGTCGAGATATTGTGTAGGTCTTCATATAATATTTTGGTTAATATAATTACAGCAGCAGAGATGATGCAACCGCAATGAAACATCCTATGGGTAAACAAAACACACATTGAAAATTGGAAAAAAACACTCGACTGATAATGTAACAAAATAAGGTACCCAATTAGAGAAACTCTTGGTCAGTTAGAGGCTTCAGTTTGGCATTATTGACCTTACATTTTTCATTTTTGTAGGAAGCTTTATTTTTCAAAAAAAGACATTACAACCCTTTCTGCTGCTCATACATTTGTACATATGTATGTACATACGTACATAAATACAAACAGACATACAGTAAATGCATTACAAGATTATTCTAATATATTAAAACTAGGTCATTATAATCACATTTCTGTGCTTAAATTACCTTTGTGCTTGCAGCTACTTCATAAGTATGACCTATTTTCCATAAGCCAAACATATCAAAGTTGACCTATTTTCCGGACTTGTCAATGTTTTTTTCCCCTTTTTATCTGACTGTAATGTTAGAATGTCAGCCCCTTACCCCCCCCCCCCAAAAAAAAAAAAAGATTTGCAATTGTTGGTAAGGGTGTTTTGTATTCCTGAGTATCTTGTTTCTTTTTATTTTATTCCTGGTTAAAAAGATTAAATTATAATGTGGTTTGTCATAATTAGATGTTTTTATTTCTTGTCTACTGGCGATAAACCAAAAGAGCTTATTGGTTGGTATACCAGTACATGTATTGTGTTGTCATTGATCTGTCTGACCAATATCACAAGTTTGTTATCACTACTTGTTAACAACTAGGATTGCCATGACAATGGTGCTGACATCTAATATGGCAACCAAAGTGTCAGACTTTAACAATCATAAAGATGGTCATATCAAGCATATCACTCTAAGCAAGTAATATTGTCTATTCACTCCCATATGACCCTCATAGTGGCCATCTTTAAAATTATTTTACTCTTAAACAGAAAGTCATATTGACATGATGTTAGTTGGAATAAAATGGGTGTTGTTCTGACATCTAGCATGGCTATGATGGCAGCCACCTTGATAATTTTGTCATTGCTACTTGTCCTAATTAGAAAGCCTTCTCAGCATGAGGTTTTCACTTTTAGACTTCTTGTAGTATTTAGATGGGCCTAAATGAAAACGTTGCCACCCATCCAATATGGTCACCATAGTGATGGCAGTCTTGTTTTCTTGAAAATCTTGTTTTCAATATTCATTCTGAATGGATGGTCAGATTCAACTGGGGTTTTCAACAAAAGCTCCTAAGTTTTGTGTGTAATTATTCTAAATGAAAATGGTGTCCATCTTACATTCTGTATGGTTGCCACCGTAATAAAATTGTAGTTCATGTTGTTGGTCAGTAATATCAGAGATGTTCAACAGTGAGTAGTTAAAAAGAAGTAATGGTCTTTTCTTGAATTATGGATAATTTTTTTCTTCAGTCAATCACTTTTATGGACTCCTTGTCCTTGATGCACTATTTGGACCCATCCATGTTGGAATAGTCCTCAGTGTAAGGACCGTCTCAGTTATGAAGCAGGATACTTTTTGTGTCTCAAGTGAATGGTGTTATTAGGAGTGAGAAATGTTCACCATTATTTTAAGCAATACATACGGACCTAAAATTGTTCCCTTTAGAGGAGAGCAGTGTATAATTAACTTTTGTATGCCCACCACAACAATGGTAGGGCATATTATGTAACATTTTATTAAGTTTTGCAGTGCGGTCAGTTTCAGGCACTGTGGGCATACATTGTGCTGTGATTACATTTGTAGTTAAAACATACAGTATACTTTACAGCTATTTTGTACTTGTTTAATATCAAATAATTTTTTTTTTTAAACTTGAAAGAAAATGATTTAGGCTTTTTTCTTGTTTTTTTTGTTTTGTCCTTTTATTTCAAAACACAGTAATGGAAACAATTAGATTTTCAAAACTTTTGGACTTTGAGCCTGAGCTTGATATGTATTTTTATTCAGCTTCATGTTTTTGATGTATGGTGTTTAACATGATTATATTCAATATGTCTACAGGCGTGGATTGGCATTAGGCTGCATAGGGGGTGCTATTTATGCAGTTGGTGGGCTAGATGACAACACTTGTTTCACTGCATTGGAGAGATATGACCATACAGCTGATGCCTGGTGTCTCATGGCCCCCATGAATATGCCCAGGGGAGGAGTGGGCGTGGCCACACTTAAGGTAAGTGTACTTAAATCAGGTTTGTTTGAATGAAAACAAAATATAACACCCCTTCATTCTAACAGAATTCGTGTGAACCTTAATTTACCACACATAATGAAGCAACATATGCCATATATACTTGCTTGTAAGTACAGTCAACTCCACTTAACTGCACATCGGTTAACTGCACACTCCGGATAACTGCACGTAGTCACGCCGGTCCTGTTTTTTTCCACAATGCTTTTCAATGGGAACAAACTTCGGATAACTGCACTTCGCTTAAATGCACACTCCGGATAACAGCACAGTAATTTTATGCCTGTGGCACATTATTCAATACAATTTTACTCCAGTTAACTGCACAATGTATAGTCATGATCAGTTATTGCCAGTCCACTGCTGTAGCGCTTCAAATAAGCCGACAATTAAGCCGGTAAATACAACTTTGTAAATGATTGACATGTAAAGGACGCCCTATGTGCTATATACATTTATATCCGTGCCCACTAGGGAGCAATAGTGGGGGAAAAATCATAGTACAGCATGGGAAACATTGCTCTAAACTGTAAGGGTTTGAATGATTTCAAACCAACAAATGGATGGTTGGAAAGATGGAAAATGCACAACGGAATTAAATTTAAACGACAACATGGCGAAAAACAGGATGCAGACAACTTTGTAGCTGAACGCTTTTTCTGTGCGAGTAGTCCCAACAATGTCTGACAGCAGTTTGTGAATAACAAGGGATCTATAGAATTTCTTGAAATTTGCTATAATTCCTTGATCCATTGGTTGAATCAGCGAAGTTGTGTTCGGAGGAAAGAAAACAAGCTTAACATTTAGGTAAAAGTTGAAAGAGTGGATTCTAATCATTGTTTAAATTTATTTTTCACATATATTTGTGCTGTGCTGATTTAAAGCTGTACTGTACCGTACATCGGTTAACTGCACACTCCGGTTAATTGCACAGTCTCGTGACGGGCCCGAGGGTGTGCAGTTAACCGGAGTCGACTGTAAAGTCCAACTGCAAACTGCACAGACACAGATTTGCCAATGCATTATGCACAGGCATATCTGTGTATATGCAATTTGTTAGGAATAGTCTGTAGAACAACAAAATAGACTCTGATCTGCTAGTGCATTATGCTATGGCAGATCAGGATCTCTTTTTGTTTGCAGTTTTACTCATCTTATATGTGAGTATATATCGTAATTCTGCTATTGAATAGTTGTTGTTGTTGTTGTAGGGTTTAACGCCATTTTTCAGCACATGATAGGTAATACATGGCGGTCAGTATTAATGGTGGAGGAAGAAGCCTGGAAAGAACCACCAACCCATGAGAAGCTCCTGAAAAGCTTACTCAAACTGTAATGTGATCAATAATAATCAGTAATGTGAACGGTATTTATGATTAAAGGTTTTATAAGGAAGACGTTTTGTACAATGAAACATACCTTTAAGGGCAGCGCCGGATTAAGCACCGTGGAGGCCCATAGGCAGTCAAACTTTTGGGGCCCCAGACCCATGGTCACGGTCTCATGGGGGCCCCTGATGGGGCCCATAAAAGTCGTGGGGCCCATAGGCAGTTGCCTACTCTGCCTAATGGGTAATCCGGGACTGTTTAAGGGGCACACAAGTGAACACACAAAAATGTTTGATCTATGTGCAAAGGTATTTGTAGAAATCAAATATGATATTAAATGAATGACATCACTTGTGGTCTATATATAGGAGTATTGTCAAGTTTTAATTGTGTGGAAAATACATGTAGATGAGTTGCATATTTGCTGTTCATCAAGGTAAAACTGGTTATAACATTATCTTGTTAATTGAAAGTGAGTATTAGGGCTCATATCTTAGTACCATAAAAACTCATATCTGAGCACACACAAACTCACATCTGAGCACACACAAACTCACATCTGAGTACCCCAAAAATGTAGTGGACTAGAGATAGCAGAGCAATCAGTTTATTTTTATGGAGCATGAAATGTGCTTAATTGAGAAAAACCTTAAAATGAATAATAAATAAATAAAACAAAAAGTGTCATAGGATCAATATACATGTATCCTAATATTTATGATTCCTACCCTGTGGTTTGTGAGTGTGATATGCATCACCAATTTGAAATGTAAAGCCAGTTGAATTTTTGTGTCTGAAAAAGTAATTACCTTGTGAATGTAGAACATTTTCATAATGTAGTAATGTAGATTTCATTAGTTTTTTTTTTTTTTACTATTTAGTGGTGAGTGATGAGAATACAGTTATGAACAAATGAACAAATTGGTGTCTGCAGCGAGTAATTGAAAATGTATAAATTGTACATCACTTTCTTGAAGTTCAGTAGATCTCTTCAACTTCTTTTGTTATCCACACTTATAAAATTGTTCATATATATGTGAGCCAGTCTTATTTCAGGATGAAATGACAACACTCGCTTGTTAGTTATTTGATTTATCACAGAGGAAATAATACGAGGTAAACTAGACTCTAGGAGTATAATTATTTCTAATTATATTCAATCTTGTCTTTCACGCAAGTGACAGACAAGTGCTCTAACTATTCACTAATAATTCTGCTTAGATGTTGTCTGTTCACGAACCAGAGTAAGAATGCCCGAAGATCTTGTTAGTGTGGCGGGGAGTCGATGTTAATACTCGTGAAGCCCGGGAATCATGCATCACGATCAGTCACTCGCTCGCTCACTCACTCACTCATGACAAACACGCCCACAGGCATACGACACAAGTCCTGGGTCACATATACATCTTGACTAGTCTTCCTCCTGTCTGCTATGCCAATGTACCAGATCAAGTTTATAGTGTTAGTTGCATGACCCATCAAATGCTTAAAAAAAAAATGCTTGGATATTTAATTTCAAAACATTAAGGTTGATCTTGGTGACCCACTCAAATGCATGGTGACCATAGCTTTGGGTTGTGTCCCATGGGTTAAGAATCATTGTCCTAGGCAGTAGTTTGGAGTATGTTTAATGTCACCTTCCCCCCTGACAAGATGACTGACTTTGTTTGTACTGACTTGTACATTGGCTGAACATTCTTTGTTAAGTTTTATGCACTCGCATTACAAAAGTTGATCCTGGTGACACATATTCCATGTTACACTGACTTAGGTTAAATTTTGTGTTTAAGTTCATTTCTTCAGCTCTGTTCATGCAGGAATAATCAATCTAGATGATTATATTAATCTGTTAGTACATTACGTCTGCAAGAAAAGAAGCTCACTATGGCCTACATTTTGCATTTTACTGGCATAGGTTAAATTTTTTCATTTTACTCCTGGTCATATAGGCTTTTTGTATCTAGTATACATGCAGTTTCTTAAGTATTGTATTATTTATCCTTTATTTTTATATCATTAAAAAAGGTTCTTTAAAAGGTATTATGTTTTAATACCCATGAATAGGGGCCAATATTTTGTCAAGATCACTTAATTTTTTTTCTAAACAATAATTAATGTTTAAAAAAGGGATACCACTAAGAGCTGTGCAAATGTTGGTAATGCTATTGTTTAAAGAAGGTTTCAAACATTAGTAGGGAATAAAGGAATAAAAATGAGATTTCTGGGTAACCAAATTAATTTCCCCTAGCACAAACACCATAGTCTTTACTTCTATCTTCATATGAGGAATATACTCCACATTAAAAGGAAAACAATAAAAGTAACTACAGAATCAAAGTATCTTTCAATTTCATGGTATTTCTTGCAATTCATTCCACCAGCTTGCAATATTTTCAAATGCCAGACATTTTTTAAAGTATATTTAGTAGCAGGTGTAGGAGAATTATGAAGGAATAGATAAATTTACATTTAAATTTTAACCATGAAACAAATCAATACTTTTGTATTATCTGCTACTACATACACAACTATGACAGAAAATCTATAAATAATGAAAATTCCACATATGTATGTATTCAGCTAGGTACAAGGAAATAAAGTTTGTGAAACGAAAAGTAATGGAGTGATCGCCATTGGTATAACTGGAATTATTTTCTGTAGATATGAAGCCTTGATGCTTATTCACCATTGACCAGCTGTTGAATAATATATCCAAGAATTGGTAAGATTTTGGTGATGAACAGCTTGTATACTGCAGTTATACATGTATTAGGGATCAACAATTTATTAATCTGAGGCAGGGACCTGACTCTTTTTAAAAAAAAATTCTGTCATTTGCTGGAAAGAATATCTTGTAATGATTTATAGGAAAATAATAGCTTATTATATCGATTATATTATTTGAAAAAATCTTAAAATTAAAGAAAATAAAATATCTCAAAAGAAAATTGTGGCCCCCCCCCTTCCAAAAATAACCTAATAATATATGAATTTGCTACATGTATGTTAATTGTTGTATAAGTTGTAACCTAAAACTATAATTAAAGTTGAATGATTAAGCTATGCTTACATTGTTACACCCCATGAAAGGCATTGTTCCGACTTTTGAGAGTTTGGTGATAAAAATAGGAAGTGTTGACACTGAAGCCCACAATTCACTAGTTACTCCACTGAACACCATTTATATAAGAGGCAAGGAAACTTTGTGCTGGATGCCAATATCCAGGCAGTGTATTTATCACACAGAACCAGTAAGCATTTCACTAAATGGATAGCAAACTTACTCAACAAATGAACAAGTATTTAATGGACTTGAAAATTTGTATAAAATTCAAGCAGAAAACAGCTGCCATCCTGAAAGTCATGACGATTCATGGTCTTTCAAGGAATTCATGTACTTGACACATTAAGATGCACTAGTAAATGACTCAAAAGTAAGTTTTTTTCCTAAATCAGACATGTTTCCAGAAGTTGTATCTGGCTTGTATCTTTCACAACATGCCATTTGGTCACCCTGTGGACATTGAATTTATTTTATCATGAAAAAGAAAACATTCTGATAATATCATTAAATTTATTGGAACTTCGCTCAGCCATTTTTGTCATGTCATGGGTTAACCTCAGAAGTAGTTGTTGGAATAATTTTGTGTCTTTCATGATTCGCCTTTTATAGAGGTACCATATAAATTCCAGCAGAAAAGACAGAGAGTGTTCTGATTGTGACTTTGTCTCCTTTTGCTGCCATATTGCTCCATGAATGATAGCAGTTCAGAATATAGCTGTGAATTACATTAAAGATTGTTTCTCAGCTTGTTCAAAAAGACTGTTAATGTTTTGATTGATGATGAAATTTTAACAAGATTAGGGAATTTCTGTACATTTCTTACAAACAGAAACTACTGACATACTGGTACAGTGAAAAAGTATCCCTCTTGCAAATGGTTAGCCTGTATGTAAAATTACAACAATTCACTAATGTCCACCTTGCTGTTATGGGGGATATGTGGTAATACGTGCACAGGCAAAACAAAGATATAACATTATTTCAGTTAATACATGGGAGTGAAATCGAGATTTTGTCAGAGACATAGTAGTTTCAAAGTACACTGATATGGTTGCGAGTTTCCTTTGGTGTTATTCAATTAATCTGCCCAGACATTTTTTTAAACATTGTGGTAAGTGCATAATAACAAAACATTTTCATAAATATGTGTTATCGTCATAAATGTGATTAGAAAAAAATTCTATCAGTTAAATATAACAGATGTTTATGTATTTTTTATCCTTTATTTTCTTTATGATTTAATCCATGGTTTTAAATAAACAGTGTCCTGGAAGAAAAAAACTGTTCAATTTCTTACTCAGATTTGCAGCCTCCATTTACCTTATATACTCGCTTACTGGACAACTCTAACTGCAAAACTCCAGAAACCCATATCGGCTGTCACATAATGCACTGGCAATTCTGGGTCTCTTCATTTTGTTAGCATTAATCAGCAGAATGAACAAAATAAACCTTGATCTGCAGGTGCATTATGCTACAGCAGATAAAAATCTGTTATACAGTCGACTCCAGTTAACTGCACAGCCTCGGGCCTGTAACGAGACCATGCAGTTAACCAGAGCGTGCAGTTAAACGAAGTACGTTACAGTACTACTTTAAATCAGCACAGCACATATATGGGTGAAGAATAAATTTAAACAATGATTAGAATCCACTATTTCAACTTTTACTTAAATGTTTAAGCTTGTTTTCCTTCTTCCGAACACAACTTCACTGATTCAACCAATGGATCAAGGAACTATAGCAAATTTCAAGAAATTCTATAGATTGCTTGTTATTCGAAAACTGCTGTCTGACATTGATGGGTCATCTCCCGAATAAAAAGTGTTCAGCTCCAAAGTTGTCTGCATCTTGTTTTTTGCCGTGTTGTCGTTTAAATTGAATTTCGTTGCGAATTTTCCATCTTTCCAACCATCCATTTGTTGGTTTGAAATCATTCAAACCCGAACGGTTTAGAACAATGTTTCCCATGCTGTACTCTAATTTTTGCCACGCTATTGTTCCCTAATGGGTGCAGTTATACATGTTTATACCACCTATTACGTCCTTTACATGTCAATCATTTACAAAGTCGCATTTACCAGCTTAATTGTCGGCTTATTTGAAGCGCTACAGCAGTGGACTGGCAATAACTGATCATGAATATACATTGTGCAGTTAACCAGAGTAAAAATGTATTGCATAATGTGCCACGGGCAGAAAATTTATCGTGCTATTATCCGGAGTGTGCATTTAAGCGAAGTGCAGTTATCCGAAGTTTGTTCCCATTGAAAAGCATTGGTAAAAAAAACGGGACCGGCGAAACTACGTGCAGTTATCTGGAGTGTGCAGTTAACTGATGTGCAGTTAAGTGGAGTCAACTGTATTTGCAATTTTACGCAACTTGTAAGCCAGTTTAAATGGTAACTTTGCTGATCAGACTATTTTTCTTCTTCTTATGTAGGGTATACTAAATAAATAGAAGAGCAGCTTGTGGGAATTGTGAAATTTTCATTTTCCAGGTTGCATATTCTGGAGGTAAAAGAAAATGACAGTAATCATAACTGTAGCAATAACTACCACAACCACTGCTTCTACTATAAGAATGAATGTGATTATAATTGTGCAGTGTGAATTGTTTGATATCATGCCCTCCATATCACCTGTTGGTAACTAAGTAAATCAGAAACAGAATTTAGCAGAATGGAAAGTTTACTTTACATTACAGAAATTTTCCAACCAAGGATATGAGATCTTCCATTTAGTGTTTAAACTTTTCATTCATTTCTTTCGCTTTTTCTTTGGTGAATTCACACTCTTTTGAATTAAAATTAGCAATGGTGACATTAGTTTGTGTTTTTGGTAGCCAGGCCAACATGAGATAGCTGGGTGTGAATTTTTGTTTTTTGGAGATTTATTCAGTTTTTAGAATGAGCATTAGGAATTAATTGAAGTTAAATAGCTATAGAGTGTATGTGTAACCTTTTGATAGGAAAGTCGAAATGACTGAACTATATGTAATGCACATTTCAAGTCATATGCATAGACAAAACCAGCATCAAAAGTTGCACAGCGGTTGTGTCAAAGCTGGTACAAAATATAAAGTCTTAGTGAATGGATACTGGTAATTCTCCTGGATTATCCTGATTAAATGACAAAGAAGAGATAACAACATGTGACATTTGAGTGATATAAGGGTTGTAATTTAGTGATAGAATGTTGAACATTAATTTTTAAATGATGACAGGAAACCTAAAAGTGAATCAGCATTGATGTGTAGCATATCAGCATGTTCTAACATGGTATTGGTTGTGATGATAACAGGTCGGGAACCAATATAGTAAACAGCTCTAGGGAAAACACCATGTCCAGCAGGTGACCAGTTGGAACTGCTTTTGTCTAACCATCATTATCAATTTACAAGACACCTAGTTTACTGTCAGACAGTTAGGGCATAATTGTCAATGTTAAGATTTTGTTTAAGTTTGTTAAAAGTTTTATAAAGGAACTAAATCTTAAGCTCAAAACACAACAGTGTAACCCTTGTTTCATTGATTTTGTGATTATTGTAAATTTACAGAGAAAGATTATAAAAAATTTGGTTTTCTTTTTAGGGTCAGCTGTATGCTATAGGTGGAAATGATGGTTCATCTTCACTGGAAAAGTGTGAGAGATATGACCCATATGTGAACAAATGGTCACAGATAGCTGTTATGAATAAGAGGCGTGCAGGAGCTGGGGTCTGTGTATTAGATGGATTGATCTATGTTGTAGGTATGTCTGAAAGCATTATAGAGTAAAATCGAAGTTCCTTCAAAATCATTAAAAAATTTATTGTTTAAAAATTGATTCTTCACATCGCGGCAATCATTTTATGGTTCTTGATGATTATGGAAATCCTTATGAATAGTAACATGGAAATCCTTATGAATAGTAACATGAAAATCCTTATGAATAGTAACATGAAAATCCTTATGAATAGTAACATGGAAATCCTTATGAACAGTAACATGGAAATTCTTATGAACAGTAACATGGAAATCCTTATGAACAGTAACATGGAAATCCTTATGAATAGTAACATGGAAATCCTTATGAATAGTAACATGGAAATCCTTATGAATAGTAACATGAAAATCCTTATGAATAGTAACATGGAAATCCTTATGAACAGTAACATGGAAATCCTTATGAATAGTAACATGGAAATCCTTATGAATAATAACATGGAAATCCTTATGAACAGTAACATGGAAATCCTTATGAACAGTAACATGGAAATCCTTATGAATAGTAACATGGACATTTTTATGAATAGTAATATGGAAATCCTTATGAATATTAACATGATGTTGTAGCTTTCTGCTTACTGAGACTGGTACTTCTATCACATTTAGTATAAACTTGATACACATAGCAAAGCTTTTCAGAGTTCAGTTGAATACAGTGAGTGTTGATGAAAATGTGTGCCTGAAAAACTTGAACTTGGGACATTAAATTAATAATTTTAATGCTGATATTGCAGCCTGTCTTGAAAAAGGTTGGATCAAAACTATTCTAAGTCCCAGAGCCTGCAGGGGCTATATACCAAGTAATTGCATATGGTAAATTTGGGCAAGTATATTAGTGTCCAAGTTTGTAGGTGGTATTTGAAGCCCATTCAACAAGTTAGTCATACGTTTGTTTATGAAGCACTTTAAAAAGCCAATGACTGTTCATATTTTTACTAAAAAAGGATTTTCATAAAACACAAAAAAGTCATTTTATGGTTGCAAATTTTGAATGGAAGACTGAAAATATTCTGTTATAGCCTTATAAATTTGTTTCATCATGCAGGTGGTTTTGATGATAATTCACCCCTGGACTCGTGTGAGAAGTATGACCCACAGAAAAATGAGTGGATCTTTTTCTCCAGCATGTCATGTTGCCGTGGAGGGGTGGGGCTTGCAGCCTTGGGGGGTTTAATATATGCTGTAGGAGGACATGATGGATACAACTATCTTAACTCAGTGGAGGCTTATGACCCATTAACAGACAGGTAAAGACTCCTTTTAACCAGGGCCAGAGAGTTCATTGTAATACATTTTATGAATTTGCACTAACATTGTATGTAAGGACATTGTGTTTGTTAGATATTACTTGTCTGGCACCCACATATGCAGCAGTGGCAGTGACAGTGTAATATTCTTGTCATATTTTTCTTAAAAGTATTTGAAAGTCTTATTCAAGGGATGTATATTATGATGTGGTTTGTATGAAACCTTGTAACTTCCATGTAGACAGGTAGTAGAATTTTTAGTACTCCTATCTCTTTCATTGGTGGGATATTTTGTTGACATCTTTAAATGGAACATATGGGTGTGATTGAAACTCCAGTGACTTTGGTGAGCCCATGTTATCAGTAGCTTATCCACCAGTATCATCAACAGTTTGATTCCGGTTCCTGTTTTTCAACAATGTTTTGATTGGTGGCTAAGCTTGATGATATAATCTCAGACCTCCTTATATTCGAACACTTGCTGATGCGTGTAACCATTACACACATTGTACCTGATTAAAATGTCCTTGTTTTGTTTTCCAGTTTAAAAGAGTTTAAAAATCTTAAAAAAATTACTCAAAACCTCTAAACGTTCAAAGTGTAATATCTGAAGAATAGGCTACCATTTTGATAATAACTTCTGATTGGATGAGTGAAACACAGAAAAAGGCTTTTTACATATAGATGCTTATGTTTTGTAATAAAAGAGACAAGCTTCTTGATTACTTGGACTACTTTTACTTGATTTATTACTTAAGGATGAGTTTTTTGTCTCAACCAATCCAAATGTCAGTTGTGGCTAGGATATTATAGCTGTTTCATAGTTCATGGGAGTTAATTTGTGTATTCCAAATTTATATGATGAAAATGACATATTTTAGTACTTGACTCATTATATCCCTATCTTCATATTAGTCTAGTCATGCAGATAAGAATAAAGCAGGGTTTCTTTTAAACAACAAGGTAATCCTTTTAACACAAACATCTTTAGTGCCAAAGTCATCAACTGTTTATTTGTAACCATTATAGAAACTAAACTGCATCATTTTACACTGTTACATCAATATCAATAAATGTTGAACTGATTCTCATATTGCATGTATTATAAACCTTTATCTATTGTTAGGTATTTTTCTTAAACACATCTAATGTTACTGTTGTCCTATGTGGCAAATACATTTTGTTGCCCATGTGCTGATGTTTTCATAATTTAAAGGCTAATGATTTGTCTTCTAAAGAAACTATCTTTTGGTGTCTAAAGCGATATAACATTTTTCAGTAATTTATCTTTCTCCAATATTTAGCTACTTACATAATCATTGGGAAAGTAAACACCCACTACCTATGGAATCCAGTTCTCCCAAAAAGATTTTTTTACATCTAGGTTTTATAGACCAAGGGCAGTAACTCTAGCCAATTGCCTTGTCACCATCAGTTGGTGCTTATTTTTTTTAAGCTGAGCAGTGCTTGTATTTGCATGGAGGATGGAATGGTTTTTAAAAAATGTAATCAGATAAGTATTCTTAGAGAAATATAATTTACATACAAAACATTTGCTTTCCCTTTCGTTGAATAGACTTTATCCTTCAAATGTGTTCCAGATCACATTTGTTAGGAGAATAGATTTACTGAGCATCCTTCCTATACCCAGGAATTTTTTGAGAATGAAAATGGTGAAAGTGTTGGGGATTTGGTTGTACTAATATCATCTGGGTCTGATGGTCATCTTTGCAATGGCCACTGCACCTACCAGATTCATATGTCACTGTGAAGCTAAAACGTGATAAAAACTCAAGAAAGTTGACCGTGCATATCAACCAACAACATCTATAGTCTCTGACTGAAATGCTGTGTTGCTTCAATCTCATGAGATCTTCATGAGTGACTCTGTTCTTGTGAGACTCCAGAGTACAAAGCGTATTACCCACTTTAGCACTTCTGAATTCTACATTGGAAACAGTGAGAGATTTTGGTTGATTCAAGTCGAAATTGGCCAAGAGATGTGATCAAGACCAATATACATGAAGCCTGAAAGTGTCAATTGTCATGGAGTGGTATTCTTTGATGATAATGTTTCTCCTCAAAAAGCAAGAGAAGAATGTCGGCCAGTTGTGGTATGGTTAGGATACTTTTTTTTACTTTGCACCAGGCCCTGATTACATACCACTTTCCCTTGGAAGATTCAAATTAGAGGGGCTTCTTGCTTGTGAGAAATCTCTACAAATGTTTGGATTGTTTCCTTTGCAAGGCTGTGCTGACAAGAGCCAGACATGGAGGAGAAACAAGTCCTGATAGGGATGGAACGTGTCTGACCATAGTTGTTTGAGATGATTCATCTTGTAGATATTTTCTGAGGGAGATCAGTTGCTCACTTGAATAGATTGTTGAGCGATGGTTAGTCCCATCTAAGAGGGACAATCAGAATCAGCTTGTAGTTCTAACTCCTCAACTACCAGATTATTTTTTTATTTTAAAACTGGTGGTGAGAAGGCAAAGCCCCATAACCCCTTTCAGCTGATTGAAAATGTATTCACAGCCCAGGCTTCTTGTTCTGGAACTGGAGAGATTAGTGTGAGTAGTGTGCGATTTCATCTTGATGCAAATCTGATGAAAGAATATTGGGTGGAAGACCATTTGATATGAAGGATCCGTCCCTTTATTGACAGAGCTTGCCAAGGCATTAAGTCTGTCAGGATTATGTCTGATTTGTACGTGGATGCAGATTTGGAGCATCAATGCTAAACCAGAATGATTAGGCACAGGAAGAGACAGCTGAGGAGAATCAGATCTGCTGCAGCATTTGGTAATCCAAGGAGTTACAAACACTTTCATATTATAATTCCTGTTGGAAATGGACTTGAGAAGTTAATTGATTGTGGGGGAGTTGTATGAAATTGAGATTGTTGATAAACTCAATAGATAGACAAAATGCTGGAGTGTGTGCAAGTTGGATTTGTCTCCATTTCACTTAAAGACCTTGATGACTCAAAAGGGATCGACGATCATTTCTGCCATTGACAAGAACAGAACATATCCCATGTTTCTAGAGGATGCCGAAATATGCTGCTGATGTGAATGAAGTTGGCCAGAACAGTGTGAGGACTCATTTCATAATCTTTCTTAACATGCATGGGCTTAAGTTTAGACCAAATGGAAGAGTGAAACTGTTAAATATTTCCTTGATATGCAAATTGCAGGAAATTCCCTGATGTTAGGTGAATCGGGACTTAAAAGTATAAATTGGTCAAATTGAGAAAATGGAAAACTTGTCACATCTGATGGAGAGTCAGATTATGTCATCTCCTCTCATGAGTTTGGGTTGAACTATATGATAGTTGGAGCAGTCTGGGTCATTGATCATCCTAAACTTGCAATTGACCTTTTGCACAAAGAAAAGCATGGAGTAGAACCATGGAGATTGTGGTTTTTGAACAATCTCCATTGCCAGCTTGTCAGGTAACATTTAGTCTGGTTTCCTGCTTAGTATGCCCCCTGCGTTGAATTCCGCTATACTAAGTCAGGCGAATGCCAGTGCCATATTGTCACGTGATCAAAACAAATGGCCTGGCATGGAGAGATCTAGTTAATTTAAATTATGGCAGTCGTTATCTCGTGTTCAAGCTTCATCATATAATTAGTTTACAAATTTTTTTTACTAGTAGTTGAAGATGAAGGAAAAGGGTACAAACAGTGGTATTTTGATAATATTACACATTTTACACAGCAGAGTGCAATGCAGGGAGCATACTAAGCAGGGAACCAGACTACATAACAATCAGATCTCCTGCTGCATAATTTTGTTCTGTTCACAATCTGATGTTACATCCATTATTAGTGGAGAGGATGAAAGAGGAAGGGGTTGTTTAAATGAAATCTTATTTTCTGTAGTATGATTTGAATTTCCCACTCATTCTGTTGAAATAGGGTGATACAGTGAAAGTGGATATGCATAAGACCAGTGCCTCTGGTGGGCTTGCTGTGGGTGGTTCAAATGGTGAATCAGTGATGGGAGTTGTGTCCATCTATAAAGCTGCCTATGGGTTGTTGCCTCCTGACATTTGATTGGTTCAAAACAAAATATGTGATTTGGCAGTACATGATTGCTTATCTCTTTATCTCTGATCATCTCTATCTCCTCTTCAGGTGTGAGGTTGATTGACCTTGTATAACTGTGAAGGCTGAATGGCAAGTTAGAGGCACAGTTCCTGAACTGATGTCCCAGGCATGATTGTAACCATAAAAAGTTAACAGCACTAATTACAATGTCAGTGCCATGGCTCTGATGTTACATCCCAGTTTTGAGATGGCATGAACATTTTTAGGTCAGCTATGTAGAAAACAGAAGCATCTGAGTTCTCTAACAGTGAGATGAAAAGGTCACTGGTAATTGATTAATGAAAAGAAAGCCTTTGAATTGCCTGGATCCCATGTATTTTGTGAAGATGGCCTGCAATTTCTTTTAATTTTGAAGACTTACGAAGAAGATGAAAGGAGGGATTCCCTGTTCTTCTCATCTGAGTAAGCTGATGCTATACCCTTACAGGCCTGACTGGCAGCAGGAGGTGAAAGAAATTCAGAAACCACCAATGTCCAATAAATTTCTTCCACCTTAGCCTTAAAATTGAACTCAGTTACTCTCCATTGTTAGATCAGAGTGCATTAAAACTTCAAGTTTATCTTCACACTCATTATGTGGACATGTTCTACTTCATGTCTGTGAAAGGCGTACATAGAGGCATTGAAGGAGTATTATCATCAAGGGGAGGTAATGGGAAAGAGTTACTGCTCTTAGTCTATAAAATATTGACGTTAAAGACAATTTTCCTCTTTTTCAGCGGTAGCAAAGCGTAATTTCCTAATGTTAGTGTGATCTGGGAATATATTTGGAGAAAATGAAGTTGTATCATCACTCACAAAGAATTACACATTTTGGCAATTTCAATTTTGACTTACTAGTCGGTCAAAGATAATGCAAGGACAATGGTATTGAAATTAAACATTTTGTTCTTCTTATTTTTAAAAAAGTTGAGCTTTTTAAATGAAATTTCACTTGCCTAACAAAGATTTGTTGTTGTTGAGGCTTGTTTGGCTAGATAATTGATACATGTAGAGTAGATGATGTAAAATGAGTGTCTTACTTTCCCACTAGTTTGTGTTCTCCAGTTTGTCTTAAAAATGTTAAAACAGTTTGGTCTGTTCTCACTGCATTCACCTTCTCATATTGTCATCTGGCATGGATTAGCTTATGTTTTACTGGTTTCCAAAGAGTTTCAAAATGATAACCTCTACAGACTTGAAAGTTAAAGATCTGGCTGGTATCAGTTAAATTCTTTGAAATACCAATTAATAACAGCACTGTCAGTCCAAGCATCAATAGTCAGTTTAAACTGAAGATTGATATCAGTTTAGACAGAAAATCTTGTAGCAATACTGCATTTGTTTTGAAGAGACAATTGCTAATCTATATCTTGAAAGCACAAATGAGAAACAGATTATTGGTAGTATACTCTTTATTATTTTTTAATGACTTCTCAAAGATGGTTGCAACAGGAAAGTATTAATACTGGTCGTGCAGGGGCTGGAACAGTTTTAATGGAATGTAGTGCCTGCATGCTCGAAGATGCTGACTGCACTCTTGGCTTCCTTGGTGACAAAGGAGCAGGTATTTTGTGGAGCCAAAGCTTGTAGATCAAAGTGCCTTGTTTTGGTTTCTTTTCATTTATTGTCAAAATGATTACTGTTAGATTTATTGCAGCATTATACGTGGCTTTTGTTATAAATAAAAGTATTATTGATTTACCATACACACAGAAAATCTATGATTGGAATACTGCCTTATAAATGATGAAATACATATTGTACTGTTTGTTTACACCTGCCTGATTAGTGCCTTGCCTGTCACATGTCCTAATAACTGTAAGCTTTATCTGACACTTTATTTAGAAGTTGAACTTAATATATTTATTTTCTTTAGTTTTTTTTTTTCACATTGGCTTAGCCCTGTTTTATTTTTGTGTAATGTAGTTGACTTATTTAAAAGTGGTTCCTATTCTTTATTTATAAAGACACAGGCAATTGTTATAGATCATTTGATGTATTTTTTACTTTTTGTTTTGATAAAATAGCAACTAATTTTTCTTACTCTGACAAAGCAAAAATTATGATATGATGAAATAAATGCTTGGATCAACCCATTCATATTCAGATATTTGGATTTGGAGTATTAAAAACATTGTTTTTCTTTGGTAAAAAAATATAAGTACAGCGGGCTGAGTATGTTATATACACCAATCTAATAATATAAGGTCACATTTATATATAGAAGTCAAGTTTGACTTGTTTTAGTGTAGTACAATATCCTAACTTAAATCAGAACTGTATAATAATAAATAAAAACTGAAATATATATAGTTAGAGAGAGAGAGAGAGAGATTTGTAAATTAGGACCATTCCATTGTATCCAAATGTGATTTTTTTGTAGCAAGGTATAATTTATTTGAAGAAAAAAAAGATTTACAAAGTTATTTAATTTTCTCAACTTCCCAAGTAAATATCACAACAGAATAATAGGAATGGTATTATCAGTGATAAAGTTATTTGTAACAATCACACTGTCAGTGTTGAATATTGATGCCTATCTGACAGCCCAAAATCCGCAGTTATCAGAATAGACGTGTACATTTAGTATCTAGCTGATTATTTGGTTGACCATAGGTCAGGCAGATTGAGATTAAATTTAAACACTTTATGTTCTTTTTAATTTTTTTTATAGTCATAGACACATAATTAAGATTGGATCAAAGATTGAACATTGTGTAAGTTTTTGTCTAATTATAGTCTATACCAATTATGATGATGGTCAATAACAGTATATACATGTAAAATTATGATTGGCACTTATTGTTGTATTATGGGGACAGTAGTCCTTGGTCCACACTCTTTAGAGTCTAGCCCACTCATGTAGATGCAATAGCTAATTTATTTTATCTTTGATCATTTTCAGCTGGTCGCCTGTGAAGGGGATTAAGGAGAGTCGAGCAGGTGCAGGGATGACCTATTTTGACATCAATCCCAAGCTGCTCAAGGATTGCAGTGATGCTGATTTCACAGCGGAGAGTTTGGCACATGTGTAACAAAATGGAATGGAGAATCCAGCATTTATCTAACAATCCATAGTGATAAAAGTGCAAGGTTGAGCACATGTCTAAGTTTACAGTGGAGAGTCTATTATATGTAACCACACTAAAAGAGGAGTCTAGCAGAAAAATGTATTGTGTGATGTGTTGTGTTATATTCTTTTGTAACTGAAAAACACTGCCACAAAATTTCACACACATATGCACAATATATATTTTGCAGATTTCTTTAGAAAATTGTAATGTTTTCATATTGTGTTTTAATTTTAATAACAATGATATACATTCTGTTGATAATTATGCATGATATTCAGATTTTCCTCTACTACGCTTCACACATTTTAGAATGTGAAATAGTACTTGACTCATTTTATACTACCAACCAAACTGCAGTTAATTCATGCATTTAGAAATCAGTTTAGTAATGTCAGTGCTATTTGTGCACCATGACAACATTGGTGTCAAAAGTGAGACATATACAATTTGTATTGTTTACAATGATCTATAGCTTTGCCATTCTGATAATAACTGTCTTGTTAAGGTTATAGTTTTTACACATTAATAATTTATGCAAAATTCTGACAGTATGTTGAACATTTATGAATCCTTCAAATCATTATATTTTTTCTAGTTGCAAAATTCTGAGTAAGAGGTATATCTACTTTTTAATAGGAACTTGGTTACGAGTAATCACAGCTTGTTTCACTGGGTCTTGCTGTCTTCAGTATAAAGCCGTTTTTGAAACTGAGAATGTCCTCCAGTTTTAAGTTACACAATCTACAATATATGGAATGGTGGACAGGTGGACCTCATGTACCTCTATCTTGAAGCATCAGAAAAAATACTAGAGGTAGTCTCAAACTCTTTAATCAACAACTATTTAGCATGATAAAACAGTACATAAGTATACATCTTTGGCATTCCTTGGGTCTCAGCCCTCGCTGCCTGAGGTTTGTTGTGGTAAGATGGTAGAGAAGCATGCAGTAACTATGAGGCAGAAACACCATTCTAAATGATGTCAGGGCCAAATGGCCAACATGCCCTATCCATGAGACAGAATTGCCAGTATGATTGAGTTCCAGGATTGCCAATGTTTTGAGGCAGACTCGCCAGTATGACTTTTAAAATAAGCATGAAAATCACAGATAAGTAATTATGTATATGAATATGAATCATTGCCATACTAAGAATTATATGACTGTGAATCATCATAAATGGATAATACTGCAAGAGCCAATGCCAAGATATGACTATTCCAGGCTCCATGCCTGCACACAATGTTATGGTGATACTAAGACTAAAGTCACATTAGAGTGGAGTTGTAAGCAAGTCTGTGATGCAAGATTCTGTAAGAAAGTCATATATGACTAAACTAAGACAACTATAAACATGTACGTTCAGCTCTGAAATGTTCATGGATTGTTTCCCATTTGGGGCTGACGTTTAAATAAAGTCTACTCTGCAGACAAACATACAGTTCATGTAGTCCAATACCTAAGTCAGAGGCATATAACCAATTGCAGTGCACATCAGTAAACTGTTTGAACAAGAAACCAACTAGATACACCACAACATTAGTAAACACAATGCTTAACTGCCACCCAATGCCGATGAATCTGATGATCCTGTTCTGCAGAACACATTGAACACACTATTGGTGCAAAACACACCACACCGAGCAGGGCCCCCGAGTGGTGGAGTGGTCTAAAGCGCTATTCTTAATGGATCACTGCCATTTCACCTCTGTCTCTGTGGGTTCGAGTATCAGATTCGGCCAGTGTGGGTATGTAAGAAAGCTTGCCAGTAGCTTCTCATGGGTCAGTGGTTCTTTCAGGGTTTTTTCCTGGGTGTTACATTCGGGTTCAAAAGGACACACAAACACCAAGTAAGGGTCCTATCACTTTATGTAGAATAAAGCAAACATCTTGATAAAGACTATTAACAAAGATCCAGTGGTGTTTACAGTACCAAGCCCACAACTAAAACTAACAGCTATACCACTCTGCTATGGTTTTAGTAAAGTAGAGATAATTGAATTATAATTACTTTAACATTTGTGCCTTATCTGAAAGCAGGGAGAAGTCCAATCTCAGTTAACCATGGTAAGATAAACACAACAGAGATGGCATGTTGACAGGCTCTAGTGTCAAATATCCAGAATGCTGGGTTTAAATGTTATGGCCAGATGTCTCCGCTTATAACACCTCCCTTCTTAAGAGAAAACTTTAGTTTTCGAACAAAATTATAAAGGATGGATAAAGCAAGATCGAAGGGCCACTATCTGGCTGTATACAGTTCTATGCAACTATCTTACTTCATGAAATTTTAAAAGTTCTAGCATCTCCCTGGCAATAAGAGTTCAATCAAATAACATACTGTGCAAGCATTCAATTCCTTGCTAAATATTTTCCATATTCTGAATACAACATTTAGCACAACATCTAAAACAAACATTTTGGATTCACTTGAAATCAAACTGATTTGCATTACAAAAGTACTTAATTAGCACACAAGATATAATACACATCATTACATGGGTAGCAGCAGAGAGGGTGAATCCTACAACGTTTTTAGACAAAATTTGATTGAAATCCTAAAACGAGCCGTCTTATAATCTTATTTTAACCAAAAAAAGGCGAACCCTACAACGTTTTCAGACAAAAAAATTGATTGAAATCTACATACGAAATCATTTTAACTAAAAAAATGAAAACGATTTTTTAATTAATTTTGGTCGCAACTTGTTGTCATCCACCCTCTCTGCTGCTAAAGTTTTCAGTTCCGGGTTAATAATTCTTTTACGATTTTAACCGAATATTTGATCAAGTCCGATACGATATCGTGTCCGAGGATCATGTAGATTTATTGTTGCGAATCCGTGCGGAGTCGACTGAGCATGACTAAAGAAATCTCGAAATTGATTGAAGTCCATATCAGAACACCATGTCTGCCAAATATTTCTAAGAGTATGAGTATCAACTCCGTTGAATACAGACAATAAATTACAGTTATCTCTGATCAATTTTGGAACCTGAGTGTAGCGTTGAGTGACATATATCACGTCAGTGTTTTTGTGACGCCCCCGGGAAAATATTCTAGCAGGATTCTTTTGTTTATCCAACATTATATCGTCGTATACGACTAAATTGTTAATATCTCCATCAATATCATCAATGCTCGGTGCTTCATCGATATCGGTTATAAAATCAATGGCGTTCTCGCCGCTAATTTCTGATGCATTCTCGTTAAAATCTTTTAGCACTTCATAACATCGTTGATCATCTACGCTAGGGGCAATTAAATACAACTTATCCCACTTCATCCATCTCATTATTAAATTGAGCAACAATTGCGTTTTACCGGATCCAGATGGCCCGATTATAATCATCCGGATAGAGTTTGGTAGCGCTGCATGATGCTTAATTGGTTCTCTTGTTTTCGTCGCTGAAAAATCAATTATATCCATATTTCTATACATAAATTATGGATCTATATTGTGTGAAGTGTAAAACGCGTACTGGCACAGATGATGTGACGACGATTACAACTAAAAATAACCGATCAGCGCTTTCTGGTAAATGCGTGCAATGTGGTACAAAGAAATTTAGATTTGTGTCTATGAAATCTGATTTAAAAAAAAACGAGGTGATATCGCAGCCAAATTAGCAAAACTCCCTGGAACCCCATGGGCAAAGTACCCCGGAGAAAAGCACCTCCCAGGATATAGCTACTGTGGACCGGGAACCAGACTTGATATCAGACTCAATAATCAAAATCAACCCAACCCCGGTGAAGAACCAATAAACGCCATTGATAAGGCCTGTCACCTTCATGATGTTGCTTATAAAAGCAGCAATCTGCAACACAGGCATCTAGCAGATGTGAAATTAATTCATGCGTTAAATGCTATTCCTGATAAATCCTTCAAAGAAAAATTGGCTTCATTTTTGATAAAATCGGCTATGAAAAGTAAATTGATGTTAGGTGCCGGTAATTAATAATATGGAATCAATTTATTATTCTCCGAGGGGATACTGGAGGGGTAACGCTGCAATCAATAAACTCGCTAGTGCTGCAAAAGTGAAAAAAACCACTGCGGCTAATTGGTTATCCAAACAGGCACTATGGCAAATTTATCTACCACCGCCTAAACAAATTCAATTCTCGCATTTTGATGTGACCGCTCCTAATGAAGTTCATCAGGCTGATATATTATTTCTGCCACATGATCGTGGTTACAAATATGCGTTAACCGTAGTTGATGTTGCGAGTCGATACAAAGAAGCAGAACCGCTGAAAACAAAATCGGCCACTGAAGTCGCTTCTGCATTTGAAAGGATTTATCGACGAGGTCCTCTGCACTGGCCAAATCTGTTACAAGTTGATCCTGGCAAGGAATTTCAGGGTGCAGTGTTATCTACAATGAAACATCATAATGTCACCATACGACGAGGGCATACTGCGCTACATCGCGATCAGGCCATTGTAGAACGATTTAATCGGACGATTGCTGAGCGGTTATTTGGATATCAATACGCAAAAGAATTCATTCAAGAAAAGCGATCCCGTGAATGGGTTAAAAGATTACCATCTGTGATTACCGCACTGAATAATGAGATCACTAGAACAATCAACATGAAACCTATCAACGCGATTAAAAAGAAGTCAATACCCGTACAACCACAAAAAGATTTCCCTAGAAACGCTAGCGTTTCCCAACCAATTCTTGGTAGTAATGTCATTGTGAGGTACTTATACGAACCAGGAGAGCTTGAAGGGGGTAGAAAAAGGGCTACTGATCCTATTTGGAGCGTCACTACGCATAAGATATCTAGTATAACACGATCAACTGGTAGACCTCCAGTCTATAAACTGGATTCAACTGCCCCTCAGCGGGGTTTTACTCGACAACAACTACAAGTGATTCCCGAGGATACTCAATTGCCACCGCATGGTCTTAACTAGCGCCGTTGCGTCTATTGCACTCAAGACAAGTCAACATCACATTATTTCTGACATGACCGAGATTGTTATTTTTTCTGTCTACGGTAAATTGGCGAGGATCCTTATCCGAATACTGCCAACGCATTATACAATTGCAACTCGCGCAGTGATTATTCTGTTGTTTCTTCAAAGTGATTATTAGTTCAGCATCAATATCAAATTCTCGTTGTTTTTTTTTGTCCTGTTGCTTGTAACCGGAGAGTTTTTTATTAATGATGCTAACATCAATATCATCCATTGTTGTGTCATTATCATCGAAAACAACTCTCCGAAGTTGATTTATTTTTCGTACTCTGGATACTGCGAGATAGACTAAATTTGACCATTCGATGCGATTATCTACCATCCAAACAATTGTATCCGATATAGTCAATCCCTGTGAAGAATGTATCGTCGCTGCGTATCCTAGCGTCCACGGGGATTTATTAGCACGCAATGCATCTTCAACGACGTTGATATCAACCAGCACAATATCATTTAATACCAGAATTTGTTTTTCATTCTGTCCTGGAATATCAACTTCGATATTCTGTTTTCGTGTATCCGAAGGCCTATAACAAAGGGGTACTGGAAGCGTTGCAAATTTTTCTTTATGTAATTCAAATAACTTCATCTGAAGTGTGTCCCTGACTATTTTTCTACTTGCAATTATCAAATCATTTGGTCTCCATGTTTCCCAGAAATCATTCATTGGAGTTTCTGAAATCACTTCACGCGCTATTTCGCATTGGATTCTATCCGGTTGTAATCTAATTAGCGCTTTGAACTCGCGTAATCGTTCATCAAGTGATCTATAATCAGTGGTGATTTCTTCATAGTAGTCTACAAAACCCTTTAGCCATTCATGTGGAGATGCACCGACAAATGGTGGTGGTTGGCCTTGATCCCCGCACATGACGACTTTTGTGTTTTTGGTTAACAACCACTCAAGAAATGTTTTTAATACATCTAATGACACTGTGCATATTTCATCCCAGATTATGATTTCAGGAATGAATTTATCACCCATTCGATCAGGAGTCCATTTGTCACCCTTCCATCGAAAGAAGCTGTGA
The DNA here is from genome assembly GCA_029339505.1 of Unio delphinus. NCBI lineage: Eukaryota > Metazoa > Mollusca > Bivalvia > Unionida > Unionidae > Unio > Unio delphinus. Next base: position 3,580,223 of record JAQISU010000138.1, on the reverse strand, counting down.
TAAGTGCAAGCATTTACCCCTCGCTGTATCATCTCTCTGGCGAGTCTGTGAGTCGGTGTTAGCACAATCATGTTAGTAGAAATACAAGTATTTCCACCACCACGAAATAATTCAATTGCACGAGTTGTCTTTCCTGACCCACCACAACCGTTTAAATAAACTGTCTTGTATCTACATACTGGATCAGATACCGGTGGTGCATTAGAAAATTCTGATTGAATTTCAATACGGTTACAACAAATATATTTATCATCCATGGCAACGTTTGCGGATTCACAATACTCATGTAGCATCTCCTTTTTAAATCGCCAACGCCCCCACGCTTCCTCCGGATCTGTGAATGCCGCTACAGCTGATTTGTACTTATTGTGTATATACATCGAATCAGTGGCCACTCTAACCGCGGTATTAGGAAATCTATTTATCATCGAAAATAGATTAATGCAAGCATAGGCTAGCATTGAACTTCTCAAATGTGTGTACTGGGAATTATATCCATCACAGTAGGTAACAACCGTACCTAATTTCTCACCATTGGATAGAAAAGCATCCTTACGGGATACAAGTTTTCCCTGTTTCATTAAATCCGCTACAATAAAATCGTATTCAGCGACATCTATGATCAACCGCGAAGAATATTTTGCGTTATCGTATCGTCCACCCTGGGTAAATTTACCGATTATTCTTCTTCCGAGATCTTTTGCTTGTTCTTTTTTAATTTCAAATAACTTCTTAGACCAATTTATGATTTCTTCTTCACTGAAATCTGGAAACTGTTTTCGTAGTTCGTTGATTATTCTATCTAGATTGGGTTGTGGTAGCCAAACTTCTTTCTGAGCTCGATAGCATATAATAGCCTCGGAAACAATCAACGATATTAGCATACCACAATCAATCATATATCTCAATAGCACTATTGGCATCCAGTGTTTTTCAGATAGGTGTCTACCGAGCCAAACATAACTACACGGATGTAACCCTGTAGCTAATTCAAATGATATCACACGAGCGAATCCGGTTATATCAAAATCAGGCAATGGTCCATTAATCGCAACACGAGTCATTTCATGCGTGGGGTGTCCAAATCGTTTGAAGTACTCAGCGCATTCCCCATACCCGAGAAAACTTCCGGGATAACACGCGACTATATCAATTGAAATCATACCATCACGTGAGTATTTCGTATTCCACAGTCCTCCATGACCAAATTCGACGCAACTCAATTTAACATCCTCGAGAAAATCATTTCGTGTTGGACGCCATGAGTTTTTTTCTCTTGCGAAGTGAGCTACCACTGATGGAATAGTAAAACTATCCGTGAGTAGTTTTTCATGGGAATTCTGCGGTGAAAAATCACTAGCGATTTTTCTCATTCTGTTATCTAATTCTTCAATGCGATATAATTCACCATTTGGTTTTACAAATTGATCGAATTCTTCATCACTTCTAAGTAACCACACTGACACAGGATCATCCTTACACAACGCATGAATAGCATCAAATAATTTCTCTTCATAGAAAACATCCCCGACGAACTCCTTAGGGATATATTTCACGGTTCGTTCTCGTGGAAATATTGTTACCGCAGGTGTCCACGCGTGTTTGTTATGATCAATAATCTGTATTGGTGCTTCATTTTTGTTATATTTCGGTTCGTATAAAACCTCTCCGGTTATCGTCATAACGGTTATTGGGAATCGTAATGATGTTTCTAATTTAGCTATATCAGAAATCTTTGCACCATGCTGTTTCACTGTCAGTTCCCACTCGGTTATTTTCCTACGTCGCAGATCAGTTAGTTTATTTCCTCGGGATGCATTTGTGAAGTGTTCTATTATTCGTTCTGCTACACAATTAAGCCCTGACGAATATTTCATAGGAGCTAGTTTTGCGATATCGGGTTTATCATTTAACGGATATATCCCATAAACCATTGCTGTTACGGGATAAGATCTTTCGTAGTATGGTTTATCAATGCCGGTTAGAATCCCTGGTTTGGAATCTCTACTCACAATGACAGCTTTTTTATTCTTGAGGATTGGTTCAAATTTATCCTTAATAATCCATTTGCCTTCGACTTCGATAATGAATTTGATTCGGAAAAAATGCCGTTTTTCCCCAACACGTGAAATTATCACTGCTGCTTTTTCATCATTCATGGTAGCATCAACAACACCATCAATTCGAAATGTTGACCAACAATAAGATGCTCCATCACGCTTAAATTCATTAAAACAATCTCTGATTTTACTAATCATGGCTTTATCAAGAATTGTATTCTTTGGTGTATTAGAAGCTATATCGAGATTGAATTGAGCATCTTTCCAGGGGTAATCTCTCTTGGACGTTTTTTTTGGTTTATCGAGATTAAATCTAAGATTGATTTTCAATAATCTCTTAAACTCTTTCATGTTTCCGTCTATTGGACGTTTTTTGGGTTTATCGAGATTAAATCTAGGATTGATTTTGTTACGTTTTTTGGGTCTATCGAGATTAAATCTAGGATTGATTTTTAATAATCTCTTAAACTCTTTCATGTTTCCGTCTATTGGACGTTTTTTGGTTTTTTTTGGTCTATCGAGATTAAATCTAGGATTGATTTTTAATAATCTCTTAAACTCTTTCATGTTTCCGTCTATTGGACGTTTGTTACGTTTTTTGGGTTTATCGAGATTAAATCTAGGATTGATTTTTAATAATCTCTTAAACTCTTTCATGTTTCCGTCTATTGGACGTTTGTTACGTTTTTTGGGTTTATCGAGATTAAATCTAGGATTGATTTTTAATAATCTCTTAAACTCCTTATCAGCATTTTTCGAAGGCGTTCTCCCTAATTCCTTCATGCTATAATTAAAACAAGCATTTAAATGAAAGATTTTTATATAATGAATCACTGCAAGTGGCTTATGATTGGATCAGTAATCCCGTGTAACAAATCATGCAGAAATGAGTTCTGTGGGTATCATATGCAAAGCTTTCGTCGTGGAAGCCTTGGTCCGTTACCGTGCATACGATGTGGGGTTGGGGTTAGGGGGAAATCACGGTTGTGTTTGAATTGCGGTGGTAAGCGATACAGGGAATTGAAGCGTTATTATGATAAAAGAATAAAAAATGGACAATCAATCAGAAATTTTGACCCTGAAAAAGTCCCTGACACTGACACTGTCACTGACAAAATCATAAGAACCCCTCAAGACTACATCGAAAGATTCATCATTAAACCAAACAATGAATTAGACAAACAATAGTATTATGTATACGAATGAACCAAGAATTCAGACAGCATCCCTTGATTTTAAATTATGAAGCATCCAGTGATGGTACTGTCAGACACTGCATTTTGAAGAAAACGGTCGGTTTTGTGACTAATCAAGGGTATTTGATGTTTAGCGCTGGAAAGAAGAAATATCACAATCATCGTTTCATATTTGAATGTTTTAATGGATTGATCGAGGATGGTCTTGTTATCGATCACAAGGATTCTAATCGAAAGAACAATTCTTTATCAAATCTGCAAGCTATCACACAGAGTGAGAATTCCAAACGAGGAAGGACTGGCACTTGTTCAAAAAAAGCGAAACCCGTAAAATCTTTGAATACAATAACTAACGAAGAAAAAATATTTCAATCAATATATGAAGCCGGCAAGTATTTCAATATTTGTGGATCCTCAGTACGAAAAGTTGCAGAGGGGATTTATCGATCGGCTATTTCAAAAAGGACGGGACAAAAAATTCAATTTAGTTATGTCTAATGCGTCATATTTTTCATTTAGAAATATATCATTATTATAGAATAATGAATTCTGAAAACATGAATAGCATCATATCCGAGATTTCAAAATTGAAAGGTTGGGATATTGAACTATCAGATGGGTTAAATCCTGATCAAATCATGTCTGATTTTCAGGACATAGAATACGGAGTTAGCACTAACAAGTATATGCTACCAAAGAAGTATGCGCTCATCAAAAGAATTCAGAATTCTATTAAGGACTCTCTCGCATTTTCCAGTGACGTAAGTGTGTTCGCTCCGTTGTATACCATCGTAGAACGAATACGAAAAGAATTGGGGTACGAATACGAATTGAAAAAGGAGGTTAATTCTAAAGTTAGAAACCTACGGGCGTTAATTCAAGAAAATGAACAATTTTGATTGACCAACCATTTATCATTATTTGATTGACCAACCATTTATCATTATTTGATTGTGACCGTCCCTCATAGAGATTTTAATTTTTTTTTAGCATTTTTTGATCAAAACTGTTGAAATCAGTGAATAAAAAATTGATGGCTGGTTCGGATTGATCACTTCCACGATGGTGTTAGGTTGGATTGAAAAATTGTTTTGCAATTGAAAAATTGTTTGCGATTTCAAATAATGGTCAATGAAGCATTAACAACCCGATTGGCTCGTGAACGACTGGATGCAATCAGGAGATTTGTACCAATTCGTGACTCTGTACGGAATAAACTACAACAACGACAGAGTCTTCAGACTGATTTTGCTATGGGATCCGAAGAATTGTTTAAACCAGTAACCACAGCAACGAAGGGGATAGAGCGTGCTATACTGGGAGATGTTCCCGAGACGGGAAAATCTGTTATTGGTGAACTTGAAAAAATAGCAGCGAAAACTGAACAAACAGAACAAATAGAACAAATAGAATCAAAAAGAACAGTTGATGATTTACGCGTGAGATTTACCGAGACCGGGTTAGCAGCAATTGATGAGACTAAACTAGCAGATATTCCTGCGCTTGTTGTTACGACTTATGAAAACAGAAAAAAAATGTTGAAACCAGAACATCATAAATATGTTAGAAATATAACTCACTGGGCTGATATATTCTATAAGATCAAAACTGAAAAAAGTCAAATTAAGACAGATAGTCCATCATACAATGGATATATCAATGCGGTGGGTAACGTGTATAAACGATTTGAAGAACAAAAACAACAACAAAAACCACCAAAATTGCAAAGGCGGCGACAGCAACCTGCAAAGAAAATATCTTTTTCACCTAAAAAACAACTACCACCTGATGATGATTTTCTTGATTATTTATTACAAGAAGCCGATTTAGAAAAACAGGATGAAGCAACTGGTTATAGCGGAAGTGGATTGCAAGATTCCAGTGGAAACTCAAAGAGTGAAAACGCTAGCGTTTCATGCCCTGGTAGTGTTATCAATGATATATCACGATTAGAAGTTCTTGTAGGAGGTTTCCGAGCTGGAAATAACTCACCGGAAATAATTAATGAAGCAGCTGATATCTGTAGACGGTTATTTGCCGGCGGTATCATGGATATCAGCACATATCGAGATTTCATTGGCGAGTTAGTGGAAAGTGGGTATCACAGTGATTAATCACCGAGACTGAATAAAAACGCTAGCGTTTCCAATTGAAAAATGGTTTCTGATTTCAAATAATGATCATACACTACAATCATGATAAACCAACCCCCGTCTACGTAGTTAATTCACGGTTTCCAGTTTATAGAGCATACTACGGAGATGGTTTAGGCAATACCATTGCAGGGTTATTTGCGAGAATGGCTCCAAAAGTGATGCCGTTGGCTAAACAACTAGGAATGAAAGCAATTGAAGTTATTCGTGATAAGGGTATTAGTGCTGTTGGAGATTTTGCTGGAAAAGCGTTTTCAACTGCGAAGAATAAAATAACATCATTAGTGAAATCACGAAGTGATTTACGAAAAAAGAAACCATTGCCATCTACAGCGGAAATGCCTGCAAGTGTTAGTAGAATTATAAATAACGCAGTAGACGAAAAATTAGCGTCGATGGCTTTAACTCCCGACCAAAGCAATATTGCAAATATGATAGCAGGAAGCGGCTTTAAAAAACTACGTCGATGAAAATCGTTTACGATGAAAATCCTACGGATTTTTACGATTTAGACTCTGATAAATAGAATAAAATGTTCAAAAAATCACATGATCCGGCGTTTGATATAGACGCCCCAGTTGGTAAGGATGATTCTGTACGCGATTATCAATATTACGCCTATCATGCCATAGACTCAAATAGTCGAGCAAGAATTGAACTTCAAGTCCATGATACCAGTAAATACTTTTTGCCCTGTGAAGCGTTTATTGAAGTAGAAGGAGAACTTGTAACAGCTGATGATACTCCTGCTGTACCAGCACCGTATCCAGATGGTACTCAAGTCGGTTTTGTCAATAATGGTATTATGGCGTTATTTGAGAGTGCTAGATATCTCATTGATGGAAAAGAAATTGAGTCCATAGATCGCGATGTTGATATGGCTACAACAATAATCGGGTTAGCGAGATATTCTGATGATTATACAAGATCAGCAGGACCCTCTATGATGTTTGCAAAAGATGGTAAGAATACCGCTGGAGGAAATCCATTTGTTGTAAGACGACCAAAAAAACGTGATAATAGTGATGCTGATGTCGAGAATATGATTATAAACAACGACGTTAATTTCAATCTAGGAGCTGCAACACGAAACGCAATGTTGCAAGGAGCGCGTAAATCATTTTCATGCGCGATTCCACTGCATCACATATTTGGATTCTGTAGAAACGTCAGAAAAGTTATCTACGGGGCGAAGCATACAGTATCGCTTGTACGAAAGAGTGATGATAATGACGCAATCTGGAGGATTCCAGCAGATGCTGCAAATCCCAATGCTGATGCCGGTAAAGTCAATTTAACAAAAATATCATTGTGGATGCCAGTGTTGACTCCAGCAATCACCGCAGAAGAACGATTACTATCATTTATGGACCAAGGAGGAAAGTCGTTGTTGAGTTGGCTAACCGTGAGTACAGATGTGAAGCAATCAAATATCAACGGGTTATTCACTTGGAACCTAGCATCAAAACAAGGTGTTGCTGCGCCACGTCATATATTTATTGCGTTACAGGATAACACACGAGTTGGCGATCAACGTTTCAGTCATATGATATTTGATCAGTTAGGTGTGAAAGACATCTCACTGAGAATAAACGGCCAGCAGGAACCATCCGAGGATATACAACTTAATTACACCGAAAATCATATTGCACGAGTTTATCATCGTCTGTTGTCATTTATGGCACGCGATCAAAATGTCGATACTGGTTTGCAAATATCACAATATGATTTTAAAAATCTGTATCCAATCTATTACTTCTCACTGGAACATCTCGATTTAACAAGACAGTCCGTCGTTGATATACACTTTAGAGCTAATGTGACTCGTGGTGCTATTGCTAATTATAGAGCGGTTGCTGTCATTCTCAGTGATAAATCAATGCTACTTGAAGGTGTTGGTGGAAGAATGAGAGTGGTAGATGCCCCAGTAGAAAACATGTAATTGAAATTGTAAACGATTTAGAATCAGTCAATTATGTATAATGTCATATAGTGTTATTAGTGTTGCGTTAACTCCCGGTCAATTAAAAAAATTACAATCGGAATCAGCTAAAAAATGTGGAACCACAATCACGTTGAAACCCAACCAAATGACTGGTGGTGCAAATAAACTATCGCTGACAACTCGTCAGGTGAAACATTTCAATGATGCACTTGCAGCCAAAAAAGGTGTTCAGATTACTCTCTCTGCGGCTGCTATCAAAAATATGATTAAAACAGGCGGTATATTTCCGTTGTTAGCTGCGATTCCAGCATTGATTGCAGCAGCAGCCCCAGCGGTGGCTAAAGCGGCTGCGTTAGGAGCCGTTGGTACTGCAGCAGGAATGGCACTAAAGAAAGCAACTGGGAAAGGATATAAAAAAAAGGGACGATCCGTTCACGGATTGGGTCTAAGACTACCAGGAACCCCGTATTCGTGGTACAGCGGAAAGGGTCTAAGACTACCAGGAACGATTTATTAATTCAGGAATCGAAGATTCCCATGTCCAATTTTGATTTAATGGATGCGGCTAAAAAACTCGCGATTAAAAACTTCAGAGGTGTCTTTATGAAAGATCAATTACCACATCAACCAAACAGCGTTGAAACAGGTATTATTAATCTCGATAACAGCACCGGACCTGGTACTCACTGGGTTGCATACGCTATTGATCCACGTGGGATTGTTTATTTCGATTCATATGGATTAGCCCCACCAAAAGAGTTTATGCGGTATATAAAAACCCTTCCAATGAAGACTTGGTATTCTACGCTACCAACACAAACGATGATTGACCCACCAATATGTGGCAGCGAAGTATTAAATGTCCTTGACGCTATTTCTAACTCCTTGAGTAACCCAAGCGGAAAACCACCACATGTTGTCGTTAATGAATACACTAGCAATCGCTGGCAACGACGAAGTCGTCAAAAACGATTTTAGAGAGAGAAAGAGTTTTACAATAACATGATTGATATTTGGGGGAGATCTTTGAAACCCAAACCCGATGGCACTGCAACCCCTGATTCTATCAAGGATATAACAAAAAAAATTAAAGATGAAATAGCTGAGACGTTAAATTTAACAAGTGTTGACCCGAACGAAATAGTTGTATTTCAGGACAAACAGGGTAAATTGAAATCCAGTGATGTGTCATTGAATGACATTTTGATACGGCAGCGCGACGCCGCTGAAAACTCTATTGCGCTGTATTCCAACGACGGACTACTTAAACCAGGCGCACTTGTGTCTACGATCACAGACGCGATTGCCACCCACAACAAGATGATTACCGACAACGACAACAGGATTACCACCCAAGACAACAAGATTACCACCCACGGCCGTGAGCTGGATGATCATATACGAGGTTATAATTCTTTTCGCAAAAATGTTATACATAAATTCTTTGGAACCCCTCTTGTGGTTGGCATGACTCTCACTGAAATTAAAGACTTGTTGAATTCATTCTTCGCTAACAAGGAAGCTGGAAGGATGATGACTGCTTCAGAATTCAAGGCAAATTATCTCGAGATTTCTAAACTAATAGAAGATCAAAAACCCACTAACGACATTGTTGGTAGATTCTTTGGAACCCCTCTTGTGGTTGGCATGACTCTCACTGAAATTAAAGACTTGTTGAATTCATTCTTCGCTAACAAGGAAGCTGGAAGGATGATGACTGCTTCAGAATTCAAGGCAAATTATCTCGAGATTTCTAAACTAATAGAAGATCAAAAACCCACTAACGACATTGTTGGTAGATTCTTTGGAAACCCGCTTGTGGCAGGAATGACTCTCGCTGAAGTTAAAAAAGCTATTGATGAACAAAAACGCATCAGCGAAATGGCTAAAAATTTCTTTGAGGGCTCTGAAAGTTATAATATCACGACGACATATTCTCAACTCAACGGGCATTATGTCATGCAAAAAGGTTTGGAATTTAACCACCTTTTGATTTCATTTTTTAGTCGCCGCGATAAAACGATGATGAAATATACCGAAATCAATAAAACCTATCTCGACGTTTACGACGATATTCTTAAACTAAAAGAAAAATCTGAAAGGGTAAAGCATGGGACCTTTGATTGGATAAAAGACTCTAATGCTAAATTGAAAGTCAATATCGGGGAGTGGCCCCATGGTATCTACAGGATGACGTTAATCTCTGACAAGCAATTTGATATCATCGTAAGCGGTAAAACCTATTTTGGTGGCACCGCAACAGTAATTATCCGGGGTGAAGAAGAATTTAAGATTGTCGCGGTTGATAGTACGATTAGATCAAAAATATCCTGGTGCTTAGAATTCATATGCGAAGTAAATAACTAAATTGAAAGGATTTCACAATTGAAAACGCTAGTATTTTTAAAATAAACAACAATGACTTTGTCATCGACGCAATGTCGCTATGATCAGGTCAGAGAATTTCAGAATAGACTCAAAACCCTCACTGAGGAGTATCAAATAAAAATAAAAAAATACCGACGAAGAATCACCGCAATTGATGTTATTATGTACTCGGTGTCAAGCGTTCTCGCTGGCGCCGGAATAATACTTGCATCTGTTACAATGATTGCCCCGGTCGTAGTTCCAATTTGCATTTCTGCGGTGGCTACAATCGGGGGTATATTAACCGGGATAGCAAAAAAGATATCATCATGCAGCCAGAGTAAACTGCAGAATTACTTACTTCAATTTCATATTGCATCAACCGCATATTCGCAATTATCATTGATGATATCGTCGTCACTCGATAATACGGTTATATCAGATAGTGAATTCTCAGCGATGGTCAGTATTTTTGATTCCGCGATATCGAAATTAGAGCGACAACATGAGTATAATGACAACACCGATGGAATCAGAAAACACGAACCCAAAAAACAAAATGATCTCAATAATATCAACATTACCAGATTGTGAATTCTCAGTGATGGTCAGTATTTATGATTCCTCGATACCAAAATTAGAAATAAATCATGAGTATAATGACAACACCGCAGGAATTACTTCAACGAATAGTGGAGAACACGAACCCAGTACAAACGAGTATGATATCAATAACATCTACGAAACCCGAGTTTAGTGTGAATTTCCCCTCTCCGGTTCCTGTGAGCGAAATCGCGCTAGCAAAACTACGAATGTATCACAGTTGGCCTAATATCAGATCGGTAGCATTTGGTAGTCAACAACCCAATAATTCACTGGTGTTCTCGTATAAGAATAAAGACGATGGTACCCCAGACTGGAATGTTGTTTCGATACCAACAGGGTCATACCAAATAGAACAAATCAATAATGAATTCGCGCGTAGAATAAAATCGATTACTGGAACAGAATCGAAAATCGCTATAACAGTTCATGAGCCGACGCTATCATCCGCAATTGAAATAAACTCAGAAGAATATGTCGTAGATATCTATCAAAGCTCAATAAGAACCGTACTAGGATAGCCTGAATTACCACCGGAAAAATCCACCACCGACTTAACCACGGATGTACAATCATATCATGAAATCAATCCCAGTTATCGAGATAATTTATCTGATATAAGAAAAGGAAGAATCGCCGATAGATTTATATTCACCAACAAAGACACATTGCAATGGGATTTTATCATTAAAAGAACAACCGACTCATCTGTTACTATTTCATTTACGCTAACTGACGTCCGTGGTTATTTTAATGAGATTAAACAATTATATGACACACAACTAGAACAACTACGGAAAACAAGATCGCAAACACACGTTGAAATAATAAATCAGCTTATATCGGACATGAAATATATCTATGAACTAATTATTCAAACAATAATTAATGACAACAGCGACAACAAACAACGATTCTTAACCGATTACAATATCACAGAGAACAATCTGCGTAATTTCAGGTTTCCGAAATACAACGCTGATGAATTAGTAAGAATTGTTAAAACCGATATCATCAAAGCGCTACAAAAATCAGATTCAACTGTCCTACTCAAACATAATAATGATCCAGATGGTGGTGGTAGGCATATCGCTCCGTTCAATGTGAATATATCCTCAGTGATTGCGCTCAATTTAGTGTGTGATGTTATCGAAGGAAGCTATCAGATTAATCTCGAACGATCAAATCAAGCTCAGCAAGGATATATTCTTTATTCATTTGCACCAACAGCTCCTCCAGGATTTTTAATAATTGAAAACCCAATTAATCCTGTCTATATGCGATGTCATAATAATTCATTAACCAGAATTAATTTCAAACTCACCGACCAGTCAAATAATCTGATTGATTTACAAGAAGAGGTGTTAGCAATTAGTCTGTTTGTGAAATCATAAATGATTTTCGTCCTAAAGACTTTCATCATAAAGACTGGATCAAATCATTTATTATTTTTTGTTAACCTGTAGCAGCAGAGAGGGTGGATGACAACAAGTTGCGACCAAAATTAATTAAAAAATCGTTTTCATTTTTTTAGTTAAAATGATTTCGTATGTAGATTTCAATCAATTTTTTTGTCTGAAAACGTTGTAGGGTTCGCCTTTTTTTGGTTAAAATAAGATTATAAGACGGCTCGTTTTAGGATTTCAATCAAATTTTGTCTAAAAACGTTGTAGGATTCACCCTCTCTGCTGCTTGGGTATATTACATTCATATAAGTCCAACAAGAATGAACACTAAAACAAATAGTCTTAGACTCCAGCACGTGACAATCCATCAGCATTTGCATTCTCTGCTCCCCAATGGTGTTTGATTGTGAACTCGTATGGTTGTAGACACAGGGACCATCTCAGAAGCCGTTGGTTTTTTCCTTTGTTTTGGCTTAGCCAGGTTAGTGGGTTATGGTCAGTTTCGACACTGAATGGAGCACCACACAAGTAGTAGTGAAGAGATTCTATCGCCCATACTATTGCGAGGCATTCTTTCTCAACAGAATAATTCTGCTCACTGGGCAATAGTTTGCGACTAAGATACGCTATAGGATGTTCATCCTTATTGTCATTGTACTGACTCAAAACAGCTCCAATGCTCACATCACTCACATCCGTTTGCAGTACGAATGGGCGTTCAAAAACAGGGGTGATCAAGATAGGTGCCTTTACAAGTGCATTCTTCAAGTCACTGAATGACTTAACAGCTGTCTCATCCCATGTAACTCGATTTGGCTGTCCCTTCCTTGTTAAAATACAAAGTGGAGCTGAGAGCTCAGCGAAATTCTTGATGAACTTTCTATAATAGCCCACCATTCCTAGAAAGGATCGAACCTCTTTCTTTGTTGTCGGTAGTGGGAAGTTAACCATAGCTTTGACTTTGCCGTCATCTGGTTTAATTTGTCCTCCACCAACAATGTGACCAAGGCAAACAATAGTATCCTTTCCAATTTCACATTTGGAAGGTTTAACTGTCAGATTGTTTTCTCGCAATCTCTCCAAGACTGCTTGTATATCCTGAAGGTGGTCATCCCAGGTCTCACTATAAATAATGATGTCATCAAAGTAAGATGCAACATTACGTAATTTGGACAGCAACAAGTCCATCATGCGGGAAAATGTAGCAGGTGACGTTTTCATCCCGAAAGGCATAACAGTAAATTCATAAAGTCCAAAGGGTGTCACAAAAGCAGATTTCCCCTGCGCTTCTTTAGACATAGGTACTTGCCAGTAACCTTTGGTCATATCGAGTTTGCTAATATATTTTGCATCTCCCAACTTCTCAAAAAGTTCGTCTATCCTTGGTGTAGGATAGGCATCAAAGAGTGTGATGTTGTTCATTTTTCTGTAATCAACACAAAGTCGCATACTTCCATCTTTCTTCTGAACAAGTACAATTGGTGAACTCCATGGGCTTGTAGACGGGCTTATCAATTCTTGCTGTAACATTTCGTCCACCATAGCTCTGACTTCCGCCCTTTTTGCATGGGGAATACGATAGGGTTTTTGCGTGATCGGAATGTCTGTTTTTGTTTGAATGTTGTGAGTGATTAAGTTCGTTTTCCCTGGTTTTGATGTTAGCACGTCTTAAAAATCTGAGCATAATTTTCGCACCTGTTCTCTCTGTTCTTTCGTCAGTCTGCGATTCAAATTGATTTTATCCAAATTCTCCATATCAGCCAGTGGGAAGTCAATCCGTCCTCCTCCATCAAATTCATCACACACAGTTGCTACAGCTCTCTTGTGCTGACATAATAGGTTACTATGGTAGGTTACTTGTCCTCGCCTACCACCAATGTTAATCTTGTAATTAACGTCATTGACCTTACTAATGACACGATAAGGTCCCATCCAGTGAGCTTTCATCTTCAATGCAGCTGATGGAAGCAAAACCAAAACCTCATCTCCCGGCCTAAATTCCCTTTTTGAAGCATTTTCGTCATACAATGATTTAACTTTCTTGTGACACTCTGACAGATTCTCTTTCACTAACTCACTTAATCAGCCAATCTCTGGCGAATCGAAAGCACATATTCTACACCTGACTTCTGTGTCTCGCCCTCACCAGTGAATAGATCCTTAAGTATCTCCATTGGACCTCTTACTGGCCGACCATACAGCAGCTCAAATGGCAAAAACCAAGTTGCCTCATGTGGTACCTCCCTATAGCAAAACAGTGCGTAAGGCAGCATCACATCCCACTCTTCACCATTCGTGGAACAGTTTCTTCAAGACAGCCTTGAGCGTGCCATTAAATCTCGACCTTTCCATTGGATTGTGGCCTGTAAGGAGAGGTTGTTATCCCCTTAATGTTCAACATGTTGTAGAGCTCTTTTAGAAGAGTGCTTGTGAAATTGGTCCCTTGGTCAGTAAGGATAATCTTAGGTAAACCAACCTGACTAAATAGGCCAATTAGAGCGTTGACCACTGTTTTGGCCTCAATGTCCCTCAAAGGAATTGCTTCCGGATACCGGGTGGCTTCATCTACGATGGTCAGTATATATTTGTTCCCCGCCTTTGTGCGCTGTAGGGGGCGAACGATATCCATCACAATCTTCACAAAAGGGTCAGATACTATTGTTGGACATACCATTGGAGCTTTCTCCTTCCCTGTTCTCCTTGCTGTCTTTTGACAGATGTCACAGGCCTGACAGTGCCTCCGAATATCCCCAAACATTCCTGGCCAATAAAACAAAGTTGTTTTTCTTGCATTCAATTTCTCCATTCCAAGATGACCAGCAAGAGGTCTATCATGTGCTAGCTCCACCACTGCTTGACGTATCTGCTTTGGCAAAACTAATCGGATACCACATTTTTCTCCATCCGACGACTTCCACTCACGTTTTAAAATTCCATGCGCCCAGAAAAATGCATTGTCCATGTCTTCTGCTTCACTTTCAGATGACAGTGCCTTTTCTCTAACTCCAGCCAATGAGCTGTCATTCTTTTGATATTGAGAAATTAATTCCACATTAACATTGTGCAGCTGATCAAGCGACAGGTTCTTGTCATCAGCCTCATCTTCACGATGGATGTCATCCTTGTCCTCAACAGGACCATGATCACTATCTTCATCCGAAAATAGCCTATCCAGATGCACGTCGTCCAGTTCATGGGATCGGACCTCACATTCTTTTATTTTTTGTTCACTTTCTTCGGCTTCCTCTTTCCGCGCTCTTGCCTGGTTCCTTGTTACTACCATGGTTCTTTTTTTCCTACGAAGAATGTCCATACCCAGCAGCGCTTGTGCTGCCAAGTCAGGTACCAATCCAACCTGGACATGACCTTGTAGCATGGCGTGTCTAATTCTACTATGGCTACTTTCGCCTCAAAAGGCTGTCCAATGGCAGTGTAAAGTGTCAGGTTCTGCCCTTCCAGGATACATGACTTACCGACAAGGTCCTCACATATCATGGTCATTTCTGTGACTTTGTGTCTTTCACAAACAATAATTCCTTATTGTTCACTGTTCCTGGTACATTTATCAATCATTCACCAATGGTATTCTGGACAAAGTAGGTTGCTTGATTTTTGTTTATTTCTGCTAGGACAATCACGCACAACATGACCCTTCTGGTGACATCGATAGCAATTTTTGTCTCCATAGGATCTTTCAATCAAACCAGTTTTCTTAGACTGAGGTGAACTTGATGCTTGGTTACTTGCTTGTTGTCGGCTATGCTTAGGGTCAAACTTGCTATCATTGATGGGTAAAACATAGTCTTCAGCAGCATCAGCCACCGACCCATTGCCCTTATTACGCCTTATCCACTGGGCCTGCACTGGCGGGAGAGCCTTCAAGAAGTACTCATCTGCTAAACATCTATATGGATTACGACTATCAATGAACCGTGTTAAATACTGCTCTATATGTGCCATCAAACCTCTGTATGTCTCGTTAGCATCCCTTCTTATGCTAACTAACTGGCTAAAATACTCATGAGGTCTTTTCCCAAACCTATCTAACAGGGCCTTTCTTAGGTCTACATAGCTCTTGCTAGTTTGCTGTGCTACCTCTCTCACCTCTCCTGTCAGCAATGTTCTCAGTTGCAGGGTTTTCATTTCTTCACCCCATTTTGCATGATCAGCCACAGCCTTAAATTCTGAGAGAAATGTAGTAATATCTTCTTTCGCAAGATGATTGTAAGTTTGAAGTTTGACCCTGAAAGGAAGGATGTCGTTCCATTTATCTGCGTCTTTCTGGTGTTTCACTCTTTCTATCTCTAGCTCAAGCTCTTTAAGTTTAAGATTGTGCTCCATTCGCAACTTCTCCCTTTCAAGGTCTAATTTTTGTCTCTCGATTGCGCATTCCCTCTCTAACTGTAGCCTGTCTTGTTCATTTTTCTTGTTGGTGTTCTTGGATGTTTTTAGTTTGCTCTGTGCTTTCTTTACTTTTCTTACAGGATACTCTTCCTCTATTTCCACGTTATCACCACTGAAGTCTCCTTCAATATCTGTAAATTGCATCAAATTTGTTTGCTGTTTCCTTCTGGTTCGATCCCTTGCAATACTGTGCTCTTCAAAAATCGTTCCTGAAGCAATCATTGCTCCCTCAACTTCTACGTCATCAGCAACCGACATAATGACAAACATATGTACGTACTGTACGTTCTTTTACTTTACTCACAGCTACTGGCCTAGTTTTCTTTTCTATGATTCCTGGGCTTATAAGTGTACACTCGTTACAATGATACACACTTTGCACTTAGCAATCAACAACTGTACGTTATACACACAGTACAACCAGTCACTGCTAATTTCACGCAAAGACTCACTGAATTCACAGCTTTCAGAATTGTCAAATACAATTCCAACGTTTTGAACAATTCCAAATAATTCACACAGAAGATTTGGAATCCCACCGCTGCCACCAAAAATGTTACATTCTGGTTCAAAAGGACACACAAACACCAAGTAAGGGTCCTATCACTTTATGTAGAATAAAGCAAAAATCTTGATAAAGACTATTAACAAAGATCCAGTGGTGTTTACAGTACCAAGCCCGCAACTAAAACTAACAGCTATACCACTCTGCTATGGTTTTAGTAAAGTAGAGATAATTGAATTATAATTACTTTAACATTTGTACCTTATCTGAAGGCAGGGAGAAGTCCAATCTCAGTTAGCCATGGTAAGATAAACACAACAGAGATGGCATGTTGACAGGCTCTAGTGTCAAATATCCAGAATGCTGGGTTTAGTGTTATGGCCAGATGTCTCCGCTTATAACACTGGGTTCTTCCTCCACCATTAATAATGGCTGCCATGTATAGCCTATCTTGTGCTGAAAATGGCATTTAACCCTACAACAATGACAAGAACCACACTGAATGACTGAATCTAATGATCACACAGTGTAGAAAACTGGAAATGCAAAGAACACAATACACAGAATCTGCTTACTACCTTCTCCAAAATAACTCCATGTAAAGAATCTGAATGATCACCTCCGAAAGAATACACTGACACACAAATTAACTAGCCTATAACAGATGTACTTCCATTAGATGCACTTTATCTCAGAGTAAGTGTAGTTGAAACTTCTTCTATGGCTTTACTTCATCTATGAATAGGTAGATCCATGCATGGCCTGCTGTGCTCACTGAATGGCATCATTCAAGGTGTTATATAATGTAAATAAGAATTATAAGTCCAATGGCCTAGCATTTTAACAATGTGGTCCTTGATCCTGGCATTTGCTGCTGTAGTGGCAGCTCCAATCCGAAAGGAGTGCCCATTGAATTTGCCTTATGAATAGCCTAGTATGTACAGGAGCAAATGTAACTTTTCCAAAAGCACTCTAGAAAGTGGATTAATACCATCTGTAGTAAAGAGCGGTCCGATGGTCTAAGACAATCCAACCTGCTGCGGAGTGCTAGGTACTCTTGCATAGCCCGGATGGGGCACATACAGTTATGCACTGCAAAAAGTCTGATCTGCATACCATACTGGAGTGGATCGGCCTTTAACCCTCTCTACATTAAAGTCCCATTAGAATTACAGTAAAACCTGTTATGAGAGACCGCCCCTTTCTGCCAACCAAAAGCAGTCTCTCAAGACAGGTGTTCTCTCATAAGAGGTGTGTGAAAATGGACTGGTTTTCAGGGTAAATAGTTAGCATTGTTGAAAAATAAAAATTACTCATACTCACTGTACATGTATCATATTCTTTATTCATAAATCTTGTTAAATACTGCATGGATTCCTCTCAAAATATCTTTATATAATAAAGATATACATCTATCAAACAATGAGAATAAAATTTATATTTCAACATCACATTAATATAAACAAGAAATGAACAGTTAGATATGATGTATATATCTTATTATATACACTTATTCACTTGTTTTTTAAGAAATCCATTATACTTTTTTGTTGACATATTTTACTCAGCTGTTTGGTCTGAACATGTATCTCCATTTCTGAGCAAAGAAGCAAACTTTGGGATCACCATGTTGCAAAGCATGTTCTTTAATCTCTTTTAAATGTTCGTGGCTGTAGAATGTGAAATAACCTGAGGCAGAATTTCACCAACAGATGACTCATTGTCACTATCACTGTCTGCAGTTGGAGAAGTACCAGATTTACCTCTCTGAAGAATATCCTTCTCCCAGTCTGGCCCTGAGAATGCATTAGAAGTTTCTAGACTGTGATCCATATTGGCATATTCTTCCTATGTAATGCTTTTGATGGATACATATCTTGTTCACTCTATGGCTTCAACACTTACAGAAAAGCCACACTTGGCAAAACACCTTTCAATGGTATACGAAGACATGGCATCCCACATAGACTTGATCCATAGCATCTAGAACAGTGACAGTCTTAGATATTTCAGTTGCTGTAGAGCACTCATCCATTTTGGAAAGAATGTATCGCAGCAGTTATTTCCAATAATGAATTTTGACAGTCTGAATTATCCCTGCATCACAAGGCTGTAGTTTAGATGTTGTATTTGGGGGGAAGAAAGACCAGTTTTACATTGCTAAACTGACAATCTGGGTGTGCACTGGATTTGTCTACAATAATTAAAATGTTCCGACTTTTCCTTTTCATTTTATTGTTACAGTTACAAGCCATTTACTAAAGATGTCTGATGTCATCCAAGCCTTTCTGTTGGATTCATAGGCAACACCAACAGACCTTAAATTAAATGACCTAAAACATCTTGGGTTGCGCGATTTGCCTATAATTAAGGGGTCCAGTTTTTCTCCAGTTGCACTACATGCTAACAATAGTGTCAACCTGTCCTTTGCTTTTTTCCCTCCTTTGTGAACATCATCTTTCACCACTAGGGACCTGTCAGGAAGTCCTCTGTAAAAGAGTCCTGTTTCATCAGCATTAAAAATATCACATGTTAAACTCTTCTGTGATGGTCGGAAGTTTTTTTTCTTCTTCCAGTCATCAACAGTTTGTAAATTCACATCAGCTGATTCTCCACTGATCACACTTGCTGTGATATTGTATCTATTTTTAAAGCTCTCCAGCCATCCATTTGATGCAGCAAAGTCATCATAATTCAGTTCTGCTGAGACAATTATTGCCTATTCCTGAATAAACTTTCCACTTACTGGTAATGTTTTTACAACTTGCAACATAAAACCACTCCCATACTCGCTCATTCAGATCTCTGTAAACTGTCTGTTGTGCCATGGGATATTTCCTCTGTGCTTGTGCACCTTTCTGCCATTTGTTTCTAATGGACTCCATGCATTTGATTACATTTTGAACTTGCGTTTTACCGACGCTTAAGCTGACTGCTATTTTGTGAGTGGTCTTCCCTTTTTCATTTCTTTCAATGACATTAATCCTTTCTTCCAGTGTTAAAAAGAGTTTCTGCCATTGTTATTAGTGTTGACGTTATAAAGACTATCAGTTTTGATCAGGTTTTGGGGAAATGTGGAATAAATATATATTATGTACCAATGAATGAAACCAAAAGACATAATTAACTTGTAAAAAGCAATATATTTATTCTGAGACGAAGTTTAAATCAACAGCGTTATAGCTTGATAACAAAGGTAAACAGATGGTGGTTTGGTGAAACACCAACAAAAGAAATAAAAAATAATTTAAAAAAATTCATAAATGATTCTCACTAACTAGTATTAAAGACGAGCTTATTCACCCTCCAGGCATTATGGATTAACTGGAAAGACAAACGATGCACTCAAACCTACACTGAAGTTCTTTCAAATGATTTCTCACTGGGACATAAGGACTACCGGTGTTTTGTGTTTTCATAAAGATAAAGAAATAATACAAACCTCAAAATTGACTGCGTATATCCATCATTACTCCCTTTGATGTTACTCTTACTGGCAATTCACATGACTTCGGCACTACAATGGCGGTTAGTGACATGTACTTTGGTCTGGTTTACTGCAGTTTACAAATGACAGGAGTTGTAAATTTCACAAAACTGGTAGCAAGACAAATTCTTTTAAATACTTTATTAGAGCGATCTTTACTATTTTTCCAGTCATTGTTACAAGGATTTTGGTCTGTCTGAATCTTCCTCAAAATACTGAAACAGCGCTCATGGTCTGCATTACTGTGTGGCAAGCTGAGTGCTGCCATAGAGAGCTTCACTAGATTTGGGAATCTCGGTTTCTTCCAGGGTGTCGAAACTCTGCTCATGTCTACCCAGAAGATGTCCAATGGTGTTTCTCCCTGAGTGAAACTGGGCAGGTCTGAGGCTGGGGAGAGCTAAGTCCCTGAACTCATCTTCATGTTGAACAGCTTCTTCTGAAATCTCCAATCTCCTTTCAGGATTCAGGTAACCAAGGGCCTTCAGGGTCTGGTTATTAAATGGAAACTAGGCTAGCATCTTTGCTGTAATTTCCTCATAGAAGGACCTCACACTCCTAAAGAAGGAGCTCAGCTGGGTTGGAGAAGAAATGTCATCTGGGTTGTTGTGCATGAAATGTCTGGCTTCCGGTATGCTAACAAAGAGTTGTCATGCTGGTTTTCTGGTGACATAATGTTGACCTCCGTAATGCTGGTTGATGCAGTGATAACACTTGTCTTCATAAACTTTCCCATGAATTTCCATAGAATTTGTTTCATCTCCACATGGAGGTATCCCACCATAGCATCACCAGCCTGGAACATGGTGTTAAAGTCATTCACTGGTTCCATGATATATAGAAGAAAGTGGTGTGTCAGTTTCATCTCTGGGTTTTTAAGGTTCTCCACAGATCTGTTCACTCTACTCCCTGTCTTTTCAGCATCTTCATGGCTCTGGAAATATGACTGAATAGATGGCCACTATTGAAGGAAGCGTGTAATGCATTTCTGGAGTGACAGCCACCTTGTGCTACAATGGTTGACCAGTTTGTACTCCTCAGTGTTAGTAAACTCTAGGAATTCTTTATACACCTCTCTATGCTTGGAACTATAAGTGAAGTGATAGTAGGTGTCGACTAGAAGTTCTTCAACTGGGACAGCCAATTTCTTCAAACCATACTGTGTACAGGTACTGGCCAAATGGCAGATACACCCAAGGTCAATTACCTTTGGTTGCTGTTCACGAACTCTGGAGAGGACAGAATTTTTCTTTCCAACTATTACATTTGCATTGTCACTGCTAAACCCTGCCAGGTTCTTCCATGGAATCTGTCTGTTTGTTAAGACTTCTTGAAGACAGTTGAAAAGGTTTTCACCAGTTCCAATATTGCAAATTGGCATAGCCAGGAATTTGGTTGTCACTCTGTGAATGTCACTGTCAAACACCCTTACAAGAATTGCTACATGCTTTTCATCACCACTGTCATTAGACTCATCCATCATTACTGAGAAAGGGTTTTCCTTGCATAGTAAAGTTACTTGATTGTCATACGTTGGACCCAGTGCATTGTTAACAATGTTTGTTACCTTAGTTCTTTTGCAGCAAAATTTCTGAGCAATTTGCAAGTCAGAAAACATAACCTTACACAGCTCACTAAAATGATCAGCAACCAAGAATGGTAAATTATGTTCTGCCACAAAGTTAGCAAACAGAACCTCAGCTTTAGTGACACTGTCTACTGATGTTGGTGCAAACATTTGTGTTACTTTAGGCACATTATGTGATGATTTCTCATTTGCACTGTGCTGCATATTTTTCAAGTGCCTTGTAAGATCATTTTTTCCCCCACTAGAAATGTTCAAATGTGTGTTGCAAGCTGTGCAGTATGCAAAGCTTTTCTCCCTTTTCACTACGCTTCACACATTTAAATTCGCCTATCCAAGCACTGTTGAACTTGCCAACATATTTTTTTTTTTCCAAAGGCATATTTTCCATCGAATCCGTTAGCGGACGTTTAGATATGGCACCAGAATTTTTTAAATAACCCCAGAAGTAGTTGTAGGAATATACATACATTTTTATGTGTTTGGTAATTCGCCTCTGGTGGAGCGCATTACGTACTGTACAACAGCAAAAGCCGATGATATTCCGATTGTGATGTGTCTCCTTCCACTGCCATATTGTCCATGTGAATAAAAGTAGTTCAGAATATAGTTCTCAGTGGGAACAAATTACATCCAAGCTTTATTTCTCGAATTGATGGAAAAGGCAGAGAATATTCCGATTGTAATAACTTGATTGACAGATTACGGTAGTCGTGAACAGTGTATTGAATGTTGTTTTAGCTGGAAATACCTATGCTTGGCAGTTTTTATATTTCCGGGAGATCTTGTCGGCAAATCAGTAGATCAATAAATGGGGTCGAAAATCAAAAGACTCCAGGACAATACGGGAGACTTGGCATATATGCAGAGATACTTCACGCCACACAAATACAGCTTGATAGATGCATATCGAATACCAATACTCTTGAAGCAATACACCACAAAAGCAACAAGGGCATCCTCACGATTGGTCCTAAAGGCTGATGACCCCTATATCCCAGTGACCCAACATGACCAAAAAATAACTGAAGTTTTCCAACCCGATAAATAGACCAATTGCGTAAATGGGCTATATGCTTCTTGTAGTAACCTTATCACAGTTTAGTTTAGTAGAATATCGGTTCCTCTAAGGCTGGGCATGGGTGAAGAGTTTTTTTCTGCAGTTGGATTCAGATGCCAGAATTTTTCCATCAGAAAATGAGTGAGCATCTGCAATAAGGTTATGTTTCCCTGGGACATATTCAGCTAGAATTTCACAACATTATTGTGCTGATATCCAAGTTAAACAACTGAGCAATTTCATTTTCATGGGAGACTTAGATCGATGCTTCATAATTATCTTGACTGTACTGATATTGTCACAATGGAATAAAATTTGTTTTCTCTGCCACATATGGCCCCATATATGGGCTGACACTACAATGGGGTAAATTTCCAGCAGGGCCATAGACAACTTGTCTGTGCCTAATACATCTAAATTATCTGGCCACAATCTTTGGAACCATCTGCCTTGGAAAAAAACTGCAAAATCTGAGAGTTGATGCCGCATCAGTAAAGAGCTCAAAATCTATAGCAACAGTAATATTAGAATCTAAGAAAAAAGAAATTCCATTCCATAGCGCCATAAAGTCACTCCACACCTTTAGATACAGTCTACATTCACTATTTATTTTTACATGAATTAGTTTGGTGGTGGCTGTTGACGATATTAGATATGTGAAAGACCAACCAGTGATGATCACTCGATATGTATAATGTAAATGGCCTAAGAGACTTAGCAATTCCCTTTACGTACAATATTTTCTTAGCTGGAAAGTTTTAAGCAGTGCAGCTAATGTGGCTCAGCTTATCTCAGCTCATCTTGTGGCAATCAAGATAACATTATTTCCGAATCTAGAATTATACCCAAGTATTCCATGACTGGTGATAGTCCTAAAGTCTTGTGGGGAACAATTGGAATAGATAACCTATTGAAAATCATTATGATTAATGCCATTGTTCGTTCAGCTGGAAAACCAGGCTCATCAATGGACAAAAAAATGATCTAGTAAATGCAAAAAATGTGTTATACCATAATTATTTTGAACGATCCACCAAATTGCTCTGGATAGTGTATCGAAAATCTTAGGACTACTTCTTCTATGGGGCCCTGAGTAGCCAAGTGGTCTAAAGCACTTTCTGTTATAGATCACTGCCGTCTTATCTCTGTCTGCGTGGGTTCGAGTCTATGGCTTGGTTAATCTAGTTATTTAAGAAAGCTTGCCGTTAGCTACTCATGGGTCAGTGGTTCTTTCCGGGGTTTTTCCCCCGGTTCTTCCTTCACCAATAATACTGGCCGCCATGTATAGCCTATCATGTGCTGAAAAATGGCATTAAACCCTAAAAAAACAAACAAAACTTCTTCTACAAAACACTAACTTGGTGTAGAAATAATATTGTTTCCTCCACTGGACACCATATAGAGGCCACTGTGTTGTGAGTATGGGAATTAGCTTGAACACCTCTGTAATATCTGTCTTACACATATTAGCACCCATTCATAACTGCATTGGAATGTGAATAGCATCATCTATTTTAATGTAGGAGAGAGAAAAATCCTCTGCTGATTAAGGCATTGATACTTTCATGCTCAAGTGAACTGTGAGGTGTTGACAGATCTGCCATAAGTCTGTACTTGCCAGAATATTTGCTTTGTTCTACGCCCGGAGGGCTAATCCAGAATACAGCTTTGTCATGGTTGACTAATTGCTATCTGCGGAGCAAGGTGACAGAAGTCTGAATCATGAGCAAAACTCCAGCAATGCTGACATGGAACAACCTTGTAAGCAGATAAGACATGTTTGGAGCTTGGGATCAATTCTTCTCCAATCTACTTTTATATTCATGGAGCTGCAGTAAATGGCTGCTTTTCACAAATTCTTTGTTGTACTCGTAGAAAGCTGGGGTTCCTTTTGTTAGGGCATGCATTTTTATCATCTCTTTTTTATATAGATCCAATTCTTGAGTTCTGGTAGGGAAGGCATCACACATAATCACCTTGTACCAACTAAATGCCAGTATGAATTCACTAATAGACAAGTTCTTGGAAAACCTATGATCGCAGACTTTTGTAAAATTTTAATTTTGACCCGAAAGCTTTCAAACCAACTTCATGCCCCACTGACCTGACTGAATGGATGTTTGCTCTTCAAATTCATGTGGCATTAGCATACATACCAACCCCTGACGAGGAAAAAGCGTAATCCAAGTGGTCAATAAGCATAATCCAGGCAGAAAAAGCATAATCCACATATTACATGCTAAAATTTGAATAACCAATTATTTATTTGTCCCTCTCGTCTTTTAACATCTTTTACTGTTTCAAGTTTTCATATGTAGCACTTTTAACTTTATACACACATCGACTAGAATCCATCTTAAGACTTAGCACCAAATATTAAAGTTCTTTTCACACGGCCTGAACTAGATGTCAGGTGATGCTCCACTCATGTCTTCATAATTGGAAGATTCTGTTATTTTTTGTTTCGTTTTTTTAATGTTTTTTTCTAGTCCATCTATGACATTTTTTTGAAAGGTCATATTTCTACTCTCATATATACATCAACTAAAATAAAATATACTTTTTAGCGCCAAATACCTTTAAACTGGTTCTGCACAAAATATGAATTAAAACAAAGAATCTGTGCATATAGATTAAACTTCAAAAACCAGACTGTTCTCCCCTCACTAAGCCATACAGATGCTATAAATAAAACTTGAGGTTGAAAGTTTAAAAGTACAAGGATGTTTTTTGGCAATAGGATGGTTGCTCTAAATAGAACCTGACACTGTTAGGAAAGTGCACGGACAAGCATACTATATTGTAGTTACATAAAAGCAGTCTTTTCTAAAATACGGTCTGTGGGATTAATGGAATGATAATAAAAACGA
Source organism: Unio delphinus (assembly GCA_029339505.1). Lineage (NCBI taxonomy): Eukaryota > Metazoa > Mollusca > Bivalvia > Unionida > Unionidae > Unio > Unio delphinus. The sequence goes on along the minus strand of JAQISU010000138.1, from coordinate 3,554,585 downwards.
GAAAACGAATAAGTGAATCTTTTGCAAGGTGGATATATCGAAAAAGCAATATATATATATATATGTGTGTCATGCGTAATTTAGTGGGAAAAAAACGTAATGATTCCGCCAAAAGCATAATGGTTGGCATGTATGCATTAGAAGTAAAGATAAATTTACGTATTTACCTGCAATAATCTCCTTTTGCAGTTGTAAGCTAACAGGTTCAATATCCAGAATGGTAGAGATAGGCATGCCATGGTCAGAAAAGTTGGCGCCAGCCACACTGCTATTAGACCTGGTTTCCGTGGCCAACATTGCTGTTGCGAGGGTATGAGACTGTGCCTCAGTACAAGGATATCCTGTATAGTTGGTCATACTTAACTTGGCTTGCATTTTTATCACTGTTGTTTGGATAGACAATACTATTTCCAATATAACAATATCCTTCACTTGAACCTGGTGTATTTGTTGTTGTGGTTTATTTTCTCCTTGTTGTCATTGATTATTCCCTCAGGTGCAAGGAGCACCACCTACTGTGGACATAGAACAGGGTATTCCTATTGCTCACAGCTGCGCACTATGTTGCCTGGTTCTCGATGCTGGGCGTTTGGATGAATGTACGGGATTAGCTGCATCAGTAGATTGCTGCTGGCTGGCTGGCAGATATACCGAGTCCAGTCTCGTACAGATAAATGGGCGAGTCTGTGGGTACTAATGTCATCCTGAGTTGCTGTTGCAAACCCTCCCTTATGAGCGTCAGAATCCAGGGGCCAAATGGTTCATAGTTGGCCGCCATTTTGAATTAACTTAACTTAAATCTGCACAAGTTGAGCCTTCTTTAATGAAGCATGCCCACTGACCATTATTTGTGTGCCTCAGCATCCCAGTGTTGTCTGTTTTTTTGCCACTCTACGACCGTGGTACCCATGAGAAGACAATATACAAGAAGTCAGCTATTGCCCATCACATAATAGTGTGATATACATGAAGCAAAACACATTTTCTTTTTAAGTCGGCATTTGCTCAGCAGAATAAAAGGGGTTGTGCTACACTACATAAATTGTTGTAATGTAAACCAGATGAATCCAGATGCTAGCATCACATTGTGAAATTCATAACTATATCAGCGTACATAAAGTATAGGCTATAATAAGTCCTGATAGACAGTCAAGTTCCAAACAACTCGGAATAGAATATAACACAAAACAAAACAGATCACTCTCAATGCTTATTGCTCGAAAAGTGAATGACTGATGTCAGCTAACTTAGTACAGCAGACCCTTGTCTCTGATTGGCTGATTGCTAATCTAAGTGTATGTTTCCACTGAACTGACCCATATCACAGGCCTGGCTGGATTCCATTCTTTGTGTACATTCAACACCTATTGCTACAGATGGCACATTGGCAGACTCGCCTGTTATTTTTAACTTCACTAGATGGCTGGAAACTGGTAGTTACAAAAGCTAATAATAAATTTCTATGAAATTGGTATGAATTTATATAGCATATTTAAATAATTAATATACTATCCGTCTAAATGGCAATTTAAAAGAATATGATTAAACCGAAGTGCAAATATTTGTGCATGGCTGATCACATAAATTTTCACTACCTCCTTTAACTCATTCACAGATCACATGAACGATAGAAAGTTTCTTCATGACCTGTTGAGTGCAGCACTCAGAAATGTATATATATGTTTATATATTCATAGAGATAAAGGTAATAAGAAACTCTTTCAAAATCCTTCAGGGGTCCCGAGTGGTCTAAAGCGCTCTTTGTTACAGATCACTGCCATCTCACCTTCTGTCTGCATGTTCTTGAATCTAAGATTCTGCTAATGTAGTTATGTGACAAAGCTTGCCAGTAGCTTCTCATGGGTCGGTGGTTCTTTCCGGGGGGTTTCACGGGTTCTTCCTCCATCAATAATACTGGCCGCCATATATAGCCTATTGTGTGCTGAAAAATGGCATTAAGCCCTACTACAACAAATCAAAATCCTTCCTCTTACCTCACTTTTTACCATTAGATGTTTATGACAGTGTTTTGCTTTCAGTGATACAAGTCGCATTGTTTGTATGCCTCTCAAGGAATATAAATAAGTCTTGAGGATATTACAACCATCTGTCCAAGAATTTGATATAGTTCATGGTATTACTGGATTACTGCTGTATTTTTTTCTATTTGTACGTTTCATTGTACTTTTTCACAGTACTTTTACTTCATTACTTTCCATCTGTAAGACATGTAGGGAAACTCAATAATTTTGTTCCAAATTTAATGGTATTAACAGCATGCTTTTATTTGTCATGACAAAATAATGCAAGAAAACAGTTGTATTTGTGACTAATTAATTTGAATATTACAAATATTATATTTATGATCCTTTATTTACACGTTCAACATATGTATGTCAGCATTGTTGCCAAATGGGATGTTGTGATATTCAGGCCAAATCCAACTTTTGGAGAAATCTCTGATTTTAAAAAAATGTAATATTTTTATTTGTTAACTATTACATGTTAATGTGTCAATTTGGTGTAGTCCTTTCTAAAACTGCACATAGATTTTCAGAAGAACAGTTGTTTCTGTTTGTATTTTATGTAATTTCTCAATTCCACTCGATATTTTTTCATTTATTGAAGTTGTTTTATATTTACTGGCCCTCATTAATATCCTATTGAAGTGTTGGCATCCCGCACTTGGATTCAATTCCTACTGTATCATTTGTATAGGCTATAGTATCAAAACTTTTTATTTTATCAACTGTTAGACTCTATGGTCATAAACTGACAGAAAGAATCAAAACCAACAAGGTTTGCAAAACTTACCAAATAATTTCAGTTTCAGAGTTATAATGAAAAGTAACTTTTATGAATTGAATACATAAATTCCTATAATGTTATGTTTAAGTTCAGAACAATAGTGATCTGAATGAATTTCAGATCCTGAAATGCACCAATCGGCCATCAGTCCTGAAGTATTATAATGGTATTGTCTAGAACTCCGATGAATTTTTAAATAATTGTTCCTGAATAATATTTTAGTTCAATGAGCAGTTTGTAGCTTCAGTGGATAATCTAAACATTTCCTAACAAGTAATATCTAAACACAACATTAAATGTGTCTGAAGACTGATGTTACAGCAAGAACATCATTTTGTATTTGTTGCAAAATTTTGGGGTTTTCCTCCATTATTTTAAAGCATGACCTTGGATTTTATTCTGCTAATCTAAATTCATAAGTGTTTTCTTCCTTCATTATCTGGCAATATAATTAAGTTTTTTTTAGACTTTATAATGTTTCAGCTTGTAATATTAGCTATAAGATGCTACACAGAGATCCCTGTGCTGTGAATCACTGTATGAGCTAAAGGTAATGAGATGAATATCAGAACCCTACAAGAAGTATAAAGAGTCAGGTAGAGCTTGATCATTTTCAAGTCATGATCCAAGGGCTAAATCACTGTGGTAGAGGTGGACCCTAGTGTCAGTTGTCTTTTGTCCTTTCATGCCTTGTATATTTGGTGTAGGGCTCAAATAATTTCCAAATTATGACCTGGGAGCTAAGTCCCAGGGGGTAGTGATGAACCTTGGATAAATACAAGTTTGGTTGTATAGTAGGGCTGTTAATTGTTGCTATGTTATGATATTTGCCGACATCTAGGAGGTTAGAAAAGAAAACAGGGCATCACTCAGGGATCCCTATCTAACACGTTGATGCTTTGGTTATTGATAACGTATATTGATTCGGAATTATTGAAATATTCATCTTGGGAGTTATTCTAAATGTATAATAAATCATCCTTCTCTCCCCACCCACACCTCCAGAGGCAAGGTCTGATTGAGAAAATATTGGCACAATCTACACCCACAGATCCATTATTGACCATTATAATGTGTTTAGTTCTGACAGTGTAGTAGGAGTTATATATGTATGTAATTTCTTTTTATTATGATTGTTGTTGTATTGCTTCTACCATTTCTGTAATGATTGTATTCGTCAGTCTGTTATATATATCAGAACTTTTTCAATTTTGTTTCTTCGAGTTAGGATGAATTAGTTTTGATAATTGGCATAATCTCATATTCAAAGAATTTACCGTTTAAATTAATCATTCAGAAATTTGGGTCTGTAAGGATGTTATTTATTGATTTCTTCAAACTTGTCCTCTCTAAATTTTTCATATATATATATATATATATATATATATATATATATATATATATATATATATATATATATATATATATATATATATATACATACACCATATTTACTGTATATGTTGGGACACCGTATTTGTTGGGACACCATAATTTTATTTTAAAAGTATTTTTTTTGTGCACTGTATATTCTGGGACACAGATTTTTTTGAGTCGTAAGATGTGGGACACCTTTTAAATCATTCGAAAAGTACATGTCAGAAAATGTACTCAAACGTATATTTTATTAAGTAAAACTTTAAAAAAGAAAACGAGTGTTGTTTGTTTTCACTTTTCATAAAAATATATTCAGAGAGAGAGAAAAAGAAAGAGACAGAGAGAGATATACCAGTAGATAGTAACTGTACTTTGTTTTCTAATAATTTATGTCGACAAACTGCCAGTTCCGACCCATACTTTGTTCAACAATTAGTTGATCTTGCCGCCAGGCTTTTGATGTCGCGGTCGGATAAAAAAAAACATAGCAGCACATTTTCTCACCACTCTTCAGCTAGTTAAGTCTTTGATCTTGCCGCCTCGCTTGTGAGTCATGTTTTTCAGATGTACTCTTACAATGACAGCATGTACATCTGTGGGTCATTCAGCCACTGAATTTTCTGATTGTAAATATCAGCACAGCTAAAAGGATCAATTGATGAACACAATTTTCCAATCAACAGGTGGTCAAAGCAGGACTAGCAAGCCTTTAAATTTGCCATCCAGGAAATTGATGCGTATAGAGTGACTCATGTATACGTGATTTTCCGAATCCCATATAAAAATTGTGTGAAAATACGGATTACACGTTTCCGAGACCTTTGAAAGTGATCGGTGATTAAAACAAGTTTTTTTTTGCTGTGAAAGTTTTGTTTTTAACTTTATTTAAATTTACGATGGCTACCAACTGCAAGGTAAAACGCAAATTAAATTTACAGTTTCTGGAAACTAAATATTTGGCTTGTAAGGCAGTTAAGGGATGTACATCTCGCAAAGAGGTCTGAAATTTTTTGATAATGTGATAATGCCGATGTTGAATTTTGTATCAGGATGTGATCAATGCAATATTTTAATTTGGATTTTATTACACAAAGGTAACCAAAATGTAATTTGTCAATATACAAGTTTATTTCACACTGATACTGTCTTCATGTTATCTTTTTTTCAGGCCCCCCCCCCCCACTTATCTCAACATCCGCCTGTGTCGACAATATTACGAGATAAATGGGTAGGACTGTACCCACAAACTTTAAATGATTTTCAGATCAGATCTGGCTTGTCCTGAAGAGATTTGACTGCTTTCACAATACAGTCCACAACTGTTTGTTTATCTGCACTCTTAATACGAGACGTGTGGTCATTTTCCTTGGCTTCCCAATGTCGGCCGACTTTGTATACACATGCATAGTTAAAAAAAAATCTCCACGCTAATAGGAATCCAATGTCAGCTTCCGGGGTCGGCTTGTTTTGTAATAAATTAACCTTTGTATTTGATATCCTGCCAGTAAGTTCAAACAATGTGTTTATGGCTGTTACAAGGTGTGTTTATTCAACACCTGGGATTTCATTTATATGCCGTCTGCAGTCATAATTGATACAAACTGGTTTCGAGTTATTCGGTAAATAGTATATACAGCATTAACTTGCTTTAATAATACTTTTTGTATCCCATGGAATCAAAAAATTGTCATTTGTACTCACAGTGAATGTATTTCTAATAATGATTTTAGTTTGCGAGATATTGTCATATTGTTACCCTGGATATAATACACTCTTGGTTATTTTGTACCTTACACCGTATCACGCGTAAATGTCAGTTGCTTTCGACCAATTGGGCTGATAATCCTCACACTTTCTTTCTCTATCTCATTCATATGTGATTTTGCGGAATCCAATTTTCATTTTCATAACATTCAAACCTTTGAGGACAACTAAACATGATTCGTTTCTCAATATTCACGTCAATGACTAATGTGTTGCGTTGTCTGACAAAAGCTATTACGCTATGGATAATGGATTCATGCGCTACTCATACGGAGTTTGTGGATATATTTTTCCTTTAATAAAATGCTAATGTTGACAAAAAAATGTGAATAAATGATAACAGTACAAGTTTAGTTTCTTGTTTATTTTATTTTATGATCAAATACGCATTTTATTTATTATTTTATTGTAACATGCGGTGTGGTCAGTTGTTGGCGGGGGGGGGGGGGGAATTGAACATGTTTTTCATTTCCTAAGTCTTGGGACACATGATGTAGGTTTAAAAAAAGTTCACCATAAGTTCTGGGACACGAAAAAATATAATTATTTTTTCGTGTCCCAACATATGCGGTAAATACGGTATGGTAAGCAGGCAGCTGGCTCACTTGTTCTTATGTCGCAGCTTGAATTGGCTGTCTCATAAGTTACAGAAGGCCAGATGTGGAAAGTATTAATCCAGTAATTGAAATATAACCTTTGTTTGAAGGCTTGTTATGTCTTTTATGTTGAAATATTGTTATCGTTGTGTATTTAATTTAATATCTGTTGTGCAAGAGTTTCTGTCCTTATTATGTATACTTGCTGAATATGATAATAATTCTTGAAAATGTTGAATTAGCAGAATGTCTTAGATGAAATATTTACTGTAAAGTTAGGTCATTATCTATTCTTGTGTTTAAAAAAAAGTAACATAATTATTATATACATATTAACATTTTTGATCTCAAATACGGATGGATATTAAAAGTATGCTATGTACACATGACGATAAGTTTATTTTTCTCAGCCCACAATGCATTTTGTTTATTGATTTATAAAGACTTTTCACTACTACTGCATAGTTAGTAGAACCTAGAATAAAACCTGAATTTGAGAAGTTGCTTGAAAAATTCATAAAATTTAAATAAAGTGAGTTTTATCCATGAAAAATCTTTGTTGAAAAGCTTAAATTTTGCCATTTTGAATAAATAAACTGGATTAAAATTGGATTAGATGCACATTTAGCAATGTAACATGTGGAGAAGGTTCATTTCCTATATAGAAAACTCCTTGGAAACAACTCTCATGAACAATGTATTATAATGCTTTGCAATTTTTATTAAAAGTTACAATGATTTCAGTCCACTCAACCAACAAAAAATAGAGTGATTTATTCCAATTTTCTCAGCATGATATAAATTTAATGTTTTGCATTGCTATTAAGCAAGAAACCAATAATTTTGTTCAAGATTGATAAATTGAGAGTGTTTCAGTCTAAATCCTCGCACACATATATTGCTACTGCTTAGAATTTGTCAGAATGAACACGTGCTTTTTCCAGATGATTCAACTTAAATGCTAGCTGCTGTAATTGATGCTTGCACTTGGTGATATGAATAATGATTACTCAGGAATCTAGCTTCTTAAGTTAACTACTGATCCACTTCTTCTTGTCTCCATTAGTGACTCCTTACCTGCAGATGAGTGCATTAAGTTTGTTCTGCTTGATGGAATGTGACACGGTGATCACTTTAGCCTCCAAATGCTTGTAATCCATACATCTTTTCACATCCTAGAGTAATCTTAATATTCAATTTTTTTCACTCTCATTTTCTGAGCTCTATGGCAGATATGTGTGTCAGATGCATATATAGTTAAAATTGTGGGAATCAAATGCTGGTTGGACCTGTCATCATTATACAGTCAAATTTCTCTAACTGGGCATTGAAAGTATGGCAGAATAATTCAAGTGGACAGTATGAGGTTTGATAAATACCATGTACTTGTGTATGAGTCAAGACCCACTGCAAATAGCATAGACCCAGATATACCCTTGCATTGTTAGATCTGGATATGCATTTTGTTAGGACTAATTAGTAAAAAAAAAAACAGATTAGACACTATGTGCCAGCACATTATGCATTGGGAGATCAGTGATTATATTGTTTGCAGTTGGACTTCTAAGCGAATAGAGATGCTATTTAAATGACCTTGGTCCAACCCAAGTATGTAACCTCTCTGCAGTTGGACTTAATTTCTAAGTGAGTAGAGATGATATTTGAATGACCTTAGTGCAACCCAAGTATGTGACCTGTCTGCAGTTTGACTTGTGAGTAGAGCGGCTGCTTGGATGTCCTTAGTGCAACTCAAGTATGTGGCTAGTCAGCAGAGGAAGGTGCATTAAGCACAGATTGAAGTGGGGAAGTTCACTGTATACATTTTATAACACTGCAGTCTAATCTGAGAAATTTATTGTAATAAATTTGAATTGAATTAAAACTCATTGCAGTATATCATTGCAAATAGACCATTGTTTCTACTCATGGAATGAATTTTGAAGATGCATTCCCATACAGTATGGAAAGAAAACTTTAGTAAAATGTTAATTTAGTGTGTTTGTTAATTTTGTGTTTGTCATGATTATTATTCAAAATAAGGTTAAAATTAGCTGAGGATATTCTCAGCTTACTGCCTGATCAGAAAGTAAGTTTGGGTTTTATGTTGTAAAGTTAATTTTAAAAATTAAATGAAGCAGATAAAGGATCGGACAACTTGAATTTACAGATGTAATACAGTCAGAACTACCAATTTTTTTGTCAGACTATGAATAAACAAAATTCTTTTCATAGTTAGACAAACTTAGAAAACACCAGATTTACATAATGATTCACAAACAGCCCAGCTTGAGAATAGTTAGCGGTCCATTGTAAGTTTCAGTCAACACTGACTTACATTTAGTTCTTAATAAAGTTTGATGATACATCAGTTGGGACTAAAATGTACATTTTCAAAATAGAGTTTTGAACTTAAATGCATTTTGTTTTAGTGATTAGGAAGAATTCATCTTAGATTTAGAACTACCATACATTGCCATATGGTCTGGGATATGGTAACTAAAAACTAAATATGATCAAAGTTATGACCAGTGCAACTTTCCCTAACTCTATAAACAACAACAATAACCTCTTGTATCCAACCATGAACTCATTTTCAGTTCTTGGAAGTGTATCTTTTTTTTGTTGACCTTTCATCAACAATTATTTCCCAACCCAGGTATAAATGTACTGCTCCTGTCATTGGCCTTTTAAACTAATTGCATTGTAATAGTAATTCAATATTCATAATTTATTGTTTATAATATTCCACAAAAAGAGAAGTAAAAGATCCCCACCCACCCCATTTAAAACTAGCCACCTCATTTATATTCAGTTCTTCATCTGCATGACAGTTATTTCCATTATAAATACTTTTACTGCAATGAATGCATAAATTTGAGTTAATTCTGATATTTAACAATGTTCTGAGAGTATTACAATGTATCTCCCAAAATTTTCAATAACTATACACAGTCACCTGGCGTGTCCTTTTACAATAACTATACACAGTCACCTGGCGTGTCCTTTTACAATAACTATACACAGTCACCTGGCGTGTCCTTTTACAATAACTATACACAGTCACCTGGCGTGTCCTTTTACAATAACTATACACAGTCACCTGGCGTGTCCTTTTACAATAACTATACACAGTCACCTGGCGTGTCCTTTTACAATAACTATACACAGTCACCTGGCGTGTCCTTTTACAATAACTATACACAGTCACCTGGTGTGTCCTTTTACAATAACTATACACAGTCACCTGGTGTGTCCTTTTACAATAACTATACACAGTCACCTGGTGTGTCCTTTTACAATAAAAAAACAAAATGAAACCATGCTGAAAACTTTAGCTGGGCTTCAGTAGCTTTTTTTAAAATGTTATTGGAATCATGATCACAACATAGACGCACAATTTCTTCTTTTTTTTTTGGTACTATACAGATCATGCAATTTAAGTGCATTTACCTCTAAAAATGTTTTTTTTGTGCTTGAATTAAACCATATTGCACTAAAATTACTCCTTTTTCAAAGAATATGAGAACATTGCTTTGCTGAAACAACTCATTTACCAAGGATATGGGAACACTATTAAACTGAAACAACTCATTTACCAAGGATATGGGAACACTATTAAACTGAAACAACTCACTTACCAAGGATATGGCAACACTATTAAACTGAAACAACTCATTTACCAAGGTTATGGGAATACTTGCTTCACTATTAGTTGTACAGAAAGATCGGAAACTAATGCTAAGACATGTAGCTCAACATGGTTCATTTTGTAGACTTCCTGTAATTTGTAATTTACTAATTCATACCAAAAAATCAGTTGAATTATTATCCATTTATTTAACATGATTATGGATGAGTTAAGTGTTTGTTGGAATTGTTAAATTTCTTATTGTACTCGTACTGCTAAGAATGATTATTGTACTTCATATCAACATGTAACATCAATATGTACTGGTGTAATGAAATAATGATGGATTGCTTCTGCAAATGGCACATAGTACCCTACCAACATAGGGGAAACATGGATTTGGTCATTTTCCTGAATTGAAATGCAATGACCAAATCTAACTAAAGTAACAGTGACTTTGACCTTCATGCTGCCACCAACTATGAAATTCATATGGTTCTTTTTAGGTTGAGGGGAAACATATATTCTGAGATTAGTTACAGAGTAGTTCAGTTACTGTCCAGAAATGAAAAGTAAAAACAACATTTATTTTATACTAATAATGATTTTATAAGTTAAGCCACTGATTTTCAAATCAATATGAGGTTTAATTTTAGGTAAAAGGTTTGAAATGTATCATACTATGTTGCAATCAATATGGACAGAGCATATATTTTGGCCAGGAATCAAATACAAAGGTCAAATCCATTTTTAGCAACAGTGACCTTAACCTTAAAGATACCAATGTAGCTTCAAACCAATAGTGGTCTTTCTTGAGCAGGGGAACAAAGCTTTATACAAATAGTGTATGGTGATGAAGTTGTTGTACAAATATAAAATATAATGGCCAAAATATATTTTATTTGACCTTCAAGCTACTGATCCCAAAATCAACCAGGTTTTTCATGTGGCTATGATAAACCAATATACTAAATTTACTTGAACTCTGTTATCTAGAACTTAAATTATCAACCATAAATGAAATGCAATGGAGTTATCTATTTTTAGCAGCAGCACTTGACAGTGGAGCTAGTGATCCCCAAATAAATAGGTTTCTACCTGTCACTACGTGAAAAAAGTAAATAATGAAGTTAAATTCTGTTATCTGTAACTCCTCAACTGGAAAAAAAACCCACATGCAAATTAAAATTTAGCAATCATGAGCTTGACCTTAAGAGCTAATGAACTTGAATCAGCCAGGTTCTTTCTTGGGCTATGGGAAGCCCACATTTTAAATTGTGTTGAAATTTGTTCATTGGAACTGTGCTCAAATAAAATTTATATTTAGAAACTGACCTTGACCCTGGAGCTACTGACACTGAAAGGGTTCTTCCTTCAGCAATGAGAAACATTTGTATCAAGTTATTACAAATTTGTTCACTACTAGTTGTCCATCTGGAAATCAAAATGACATGTCAGTAAACTAGAATACTCTGCAACATCCAACAGACGGGTTCAAAAATGTTTCCCAACCGTTTACATCAGTCACAGAAACTGTATGCAGCTGTTGCCCTAAATAGTTTACAACATTAGTCACAAATGGTTTTAGTAGGAACACATTCATCACTGGCACTTCCCAGGAACAGCCTACCATTTTCACACATACACAGCTGGTAAACTCCTGCATAGGCATGGCCATTTTTCCTTCTACTGCTGACAGGCACATTTTTCAGGAATAAATTGGTGGAATTAAAAAAGATCTGTAGAAGACAAAAATATATTGTGAATATAACAATTACTTTAATGAATACAGTTTTCATTTTCTACTGGTTTTTTTAGTTTCGTATTCAACTGCAATACAGAGAACACACATCTATAAAAGATAAAATTTGTTGGTGACTGCCCTTTAGAGTCTGGTTTAACTGTTATATTGTTTTAAAAAAATTTGAAAAACACAGTACAAGGTGAGTGTAATTCACATTGTTTGAGAAGGATAGTGATGGTTCAGTCGCTGACCTTTCAACTTTTGACTGGTTTAACTGTTATATTGTTTTTAAAAAATTGAAAAACACAGTACAAGGTGAGTGTAATTCACACCTTTGAGAAAGATGGTGATGGTTCAGTCACTGACCTTTCAACTTTTGACTGGTTTAACTGTTATAATGTTTTTAAAAAAATGAAAAACAGTACAATGTGAGTGTGATTCACATCCTGAGCATTTGAGAAGGATAGTGTTGGTTCAGTCATTGACCTTTCAACTTTTGACCCCCATCTTTAATAGGCTATCCACAAAGTCTTGTGCAGAGCTGCAATCATTACTATTGGGCACTGTTTATGCTGGACTGCAATAAGTACAATTTGACACTGTTTATGCAGGGCTTCATTTAGTACCATTTGGCACATTTATGCAGGGCAACAATCATTACCATTGGGCACTGTTTATGCAGGACTGTAATCAGTAGAAGTGGACACTGTTTATGCAGGGCATTATTTAGTACCATTTGGCACTGTTTATTCAGGGCTGCATTCAGTACCACTGGGCACTGTTTATGCAGGGCTGCAATCAGTACCATTGGGCACTGATTATGCAGGGCTGCAATCAGTACCATTGGGCACTGTTTATGCAGGGCTGCATTTAGTACCATTAGGCACTGTTTTTGCAAATGGAAATTTGTCACTATTGAATTGCCTGTTGTGGGAATTTACAACATGGCAAATGCTTGCAGTGAATTGGGGCTGCACTGAATTTTAAGATTTTTAACTCGTTAACCCCTAGTGGTGCATATATGTGTTGTAAGGTTTTACCCTACTTTTGAGCTTTTTAGTGTCAAGGTCATGCAATGTACTCTGCAATGATACCAAATAATTTAAATATTCTACTCACTTTATGAAATATAGAGGTAAAACATAAGTTTTGAGACTTGCTTTTTTCACACCAAAAATTTGAAAGTTGTTGGAAATAAATTTTGTGTCTGGATTTGAGACTTTCTGGCCTGAGATCTATGGCAGATTGGTCTGAACTGCACACAGACAGGTGAACTTTGCAAATAGAAAGATAATTTTGAGATATGGAGTAAAAAGTGGCTGGACATGGAAATAAGAAGTCCATTAAGCAACAAAAAAAACCTCTATCTTTTACCCTTCTGCACATGTGCAAGTGAAATAACAGATAAATGAAAATTTCTTGGAAGTAGATGTATTTGGATGTATTCAGAAAAACTGAGCTCAATAACATTGAGCAGGTAAGTATAAATACAGCTCAATAAACATTCAAGGTAAATTAACCATGTATCTACAGTCTAAAAGTCATTATTTACACATATGTGTGAAAGCATTTTAAGCTTTTCATGTTTGTTTTAACACCCAAATCAATTGAGATTCCCCTCCTAATGGGAAGTGCAAGCCAACCACAAAGTTAGGTAAAGGTAAATGGTGTAAAATTAATGTTATTGTGCAGAGATTAAAAAGGAAACAGATGGACTGATGAAAGTCAAAGCAACAGACAGATGAAGGTGAAAATTATGTATACTCCAGGTTTTGCCAGTTGTATACAAATTGTTGAACCATCTGAATCCAACTATCGAGTTGTAACAATATTAACTACACTCAGTGATGAGGCAGTTCCGATAACAAGACCAGCCATTATGCATAGGTCATATAATTGTTGTAATTTTTTATTGGGTTCATCCCAATGCTGTAAATTTGTTTCAGATATGCTCATTAATTTTTTTATATAAGATACAAAGTATGTGCACTAGATGTGGTTTATTTCCCACTTCCTGAGTTATGCCTTTATTAATCTGCATTAAATATATATGACCTGAATTCAAGTAATTTATTTTGAATTTAAAAAAAACGCCTCAAAGTAGTACAGGAAACCTGTAGTACAGGAAACCAGTAGTACTAGGTGCTTGTACTCTGCCCAAGGCTGCAGCAAAACACTTCCTTATATTTTGCCTGATTGAAATAGCTACATGGGTCATGTATATTTTACATTTTATTTAGGTCAATCTAGACATCATAAGAAGCCATTTGGTGAAAAACCCTCTTTCAAATATGGCCATCCATCCATTTTAATGTAGGACCAACACATTTGGTTTGGTTTTGGGCGGTTTAATGCTATTTCTCAGCAGATGAAAGGTTATACGTGGCAGCCTATGTAGTTTGGGAGAAAAAGAACCAAGGAAAAAAAACACCATTAATAGGAAGCTACTGACAGTTTTCTCAGATACCAGTGTCAGCTGACCCTGAGACTTGAACTCATGCAGACAGAGCTGATATATATATATATATATATATATATATATATATATATATATATATATATATATATATATATATATATATATATATATATATATATATATATATATATCAGTGGAGCCTTGTTAATCCGGACACGTTCGTTCCCAGTGGATATGTCCGGATTAACGAGTTTCCGTATAATTGAATCATGCACATTTTTTTTTATGATATCATCACACCGTATATATGTACATGTTAATGCTAGCTTTAAATGTAATGTGCTGTAAAAGTACAACGAATACAAATTATTATCTCGCAGTTTAATGCGTTATGGTAAACTAATAAAATGCAGTCATTTTTATAAGTTGTATTTTACAGCTGTTACAATGAAGAGTTTAACGTTTTTTCTGTGTTTATTGTGGTATAAACTGTCAGTTGTCGACTCACACTGCAAATAACGCCCGAAATTTCAATTGTTCGCAATATTTTTTTGTTTCCATCATTAAGAAACATAAATCTTAATTGAGCTTAGTAATACATGTTTTGGTGTTTTTTTACGTAGCTATTTATAGCACTTGGGTTGTCCTGCTTGATCATAATAAGGTCATCATAATACCAGTCCTTGATTCAATGGAATCCTATGTATGGAATTTGAACACTGCTACAGTGATTTTGATATTTTAGTTTAATGAACACATGTATTCAAAGTGGAGCTCAATATTTAAAGTCACGATTCATGGCCAAGAATGTTTTTTATTCGGAAATGAAGCCCTATACTGTCCATACCTTAAATCATTCAAATTTGTTTGTACAGCCATCAATAAAATTTTGTTACATACAATTGGTAAACAACAATGAGGCTTAATGACTCTTTTAATCTATTTACCATATGTTATGTCAAAAAGCGTGGATGATTTGATCCCAGTGTGTTTATATAATTATTAACATCCCCGTCGCCAAGCAGCTAAAACAGACATTGTTTATACAATCACTGGTTACAATATGGTTACGCTACTTAGTTATTGATAGTGGCCATTGATTCTTAAGGGCTTCACTATTGTGTTTTATGTATTATTCTAATGAATGTATTTTCATATACAATTTTTCAAATTTTCTTATTTTTGGACAGATTATTTCCGGTTTATCGAGACAAGTTTTAATGTAATTTTACACTTTGGTCCCCGATTTGATTTCCGGATCCGAAACGCGGATTTCTGGATTAAATGAGCAAATTAACGTTTAGGAATTCCATTCCCGTTGAATTATGTTCGGATAGTGAGGTTTCTGGATAAATGGAGTCCGGATTAACGAGGCTCCACTGTATGTATATATATATATATATATATATATATATATATATATATATATATATATATATATATATATATATATATATATATATATATATATATATACACACACATACAGACACACACAAACACACATACTTGTGTATGAGTCAGATTCAACTGCAAACTCTGTAGACTCAGATCTGTTGTCAAATAACATTACATTTTGCAATTGTTGTTTGCAGTTGGAACCAACTTTTAAGTGTGTATATACTGTATTACCTTCATGGAACTGCAGCTTCAACTTGAAAAATCAAGCTGTATTTAGCATACAGTAGTACATGAAGCAAAAGTCCAGTACGCTCACCTTGTAAACATAATGAAAAATAAACTGTTGGGTTATCATCAGATAAATATTGTTCAAAAGTATGAAAAAGCTGTGAACAGATATTTTATTGGAAAAATATAGTATTATTCTTTGAACCCTGAAAGTAGATTTCTTATCTTATTTCACTAAATCATTGTAAAATTTCAAAAATATCTCTCAAGGAACATGTACCGCTCTGATATGTATTGTTGAAAATGTCTGAAACAGCAAAAAGCAGAAATGATTGCAATATCAGATGGTTTTAAAAATGTATGGCAAAGGATATTCAAATGTATTCAATGTGTATCCATGTATGACAATAGATATCTAAATGTATTCGGTGTGTAACCATGTATGGCAATAGATATTTAAATGTATTCAATGTGTATCCATGTATGGCAAAGGATATCCAAATGTATTCAATATGTATCCATATTTTATTTCAACACTAACTTTATTGTCAGCCTGAATGCTGATATCATTGGAACTCTTGATGAGTATGTTTCCAGCTGGAGCCTGTACTGAGATCCCTTCAGGTCCTGACAGCATGATAGAACTGGAGGCTGACTCTAGTCTGTCAGAGTGAAAGGAAAACATTATGACTATAGCTGTAATCTATGTAATGCTTGCATGATAAAGTGTTGTCAAAATTGATGAAACTGATGTCCATGATAAAGTGTTGTCAAAATTGATGACACTGATGCCCATCATAAAGTATCAACAAAAGTGTCAACAAAATTTACAACACTAATGTTCATGATAAGGTGTCAACAAAATTTACAACACTAATGTTTATGATAAAGTGTCAACAAAATTTACAACACTAATGTTTATGATAAAGTGTCAACAAAATTTACAACACTAATGTTTATGATAAAGTGTCAACAAAACTTATGACACTAATGTTCATGATAAAGTATCAACAAAATTTATGACACTAATGTTCATGATAAAGTGTCCGCAAAATTTTGATGCCAATGTGATCTTATAACATTCCTAATGATAAGCTGACAAAGACAATTCATAAAACATTCTTGACAAAAAGTTTATTTTGTGCTACAAACCCAAAGTCAGTTTTGCATGTGCATTTGAGGAGGTTGATGGTAATTTTGTTTTGTTGCAAATTTTTTACAAGTATCATGTAAAACATAATCTACAATTGGAAAAGAATTGTTATTTCATGTCCTCAGATCCCTTTGTAAAAGACTACTGCCTCCTGTATATTAGCCTAAAGAGGACAAATTGCATATACCAAGATCTGCCATCACATAATGTACAAGCTGATCTGGATCGATGCAGTTTGTTTAGATTAATCAATAAAACAAATGACACAGACTATGTTCTGTCAACACAATATGCAATGGCAGAATAGGGTCTATGTTATCTGCTTTGGATTTATATACGAGTATATATAGCGCATGGCTTAATTCTTGTTGTGGATTTGATGCCATTTGTTAGCACAAAATAGGCTTTACATGGCAGCCAGTATATCTAGTCGAATAAGAATAACTCCCTGAAAATAAAATTATTGACCCTCTGGAAGCTACAGAAGAGCTTTCTCACTTACCCATGTTGGGTGAGCAAAGGTTCTAACCCAAGCGGACAGAGGTGAGATATGAGATATTCAAAGGTGAGTACCTTAAACCACTTGGCCACCATGGTTGATTTTTGTTTGTTTTACTACAGATGTATTCATCAGAACAGTGACTTGCTCATGAAAACAAAGCCTTAAACAGCCGTGGATAAACCTTATCAGGGGAAATTGTAAAAAAATGTTTAGATGCTGCCATCTCTGCTAATGACAAGGAATCCAAATATTTGACTTGCATATTTACCTGAGACAAAAAAATCTAGTTCATAGATGTAGTAGCTAATATACTCACCAATTTGTAATTATTAAAGTATGGGTCAAGTTCATTTTCTTAGACATTAATCTATCACACTCAGCCTTTGTTAAACTAAAGTGAATTTACTTGAAAAAAGTATGGATGCAAACTGTAAATCAATTATTCTTCAGCAAACCCTCTATGTGTCTGTGTGTATGTGTGAGTGTGTGTAAAACAGTGAGTGGGAGAACTAACCTTAGGTGTGTTTGTATAAAACAGTGAGTGGGAGAACTAACCTTAGGTGTGTTTGCGCAAAACAATGAGTGGGAGAACTAACCTCAGTGAATCTGTGATAGGCCCTCTCAATAGTGGAGTCTCCACAGATCCATCAAACACAGCTTTACCTACAAGTTATATTATAAATAGTTTTAATTTTTTAAAAATAAATTCCATATTAACCCATTTTATCCTGAATACAACTTGGGTCATAATGCCTCATTCTATTCAAACCTGCGATTATAGAATCCCATTTTATCCTCAATACGACCGTGGTCACACTTTATTACGCATATGTGTAGCGTCTCTAAAAACATGTGCTCTACATCAAAAATATTTGTGTACTTCTTCACCAACACAGGAAATGGTTATTGCATGCGCAGTGAAATATTTAAAAATGCTTGGTGAGAAAAAAAAATTGTTGGCTTTAAAATTGATTGATAAAATGATGGACAACAACTTGGATGTAAACATGGATGTTGACAGCGAGGGTAGCGACAGTGAAGTTGATGATATGGATGATTCTTATAATAATATTGACTTAAACGATGGGTTAGAATTGAATCAAGTTAATGAATGAGATTATTGCACTTTTTGATGGAGAGAAACTGCATGCTGATTTACATGTTCTAGAGTGCGAAGTAAACAAATTGTTCCAGGTGTTTTGTTTTCCAATTGTAAGAAAATTATTAAAACTTTTGAACTGACAGTGCTAGAAACTTCAAATTTGGACCAAAATACTAGAAATAGAATTATCTTTATTTTATTCACATACTATTAGAAGCATTTCATTCATCTTCAGACACAACACATACTTAATTTTTCTCTATGACTGTAAATTAAATATTCAGATCATTATTAATGTAAACATGTATACCTGAATTTTAGTTAAAAGATAGTCTTGATACTATTAAAAGACAGAGTATTTCAGAAAATGGTTATTAGGTTGAGTAGGCAACCAGTAAAAAAAATCTTGTTAACTAAAAATTATTCATTCTTTACCTTAACATCTGAAGCAAAAGCAATCTTATTGTTGTGTTCAGTTTTTCATTTGGGTGGATTTATTTATTTAAATTACTATTCACTGGAATTACAAAGTGCTCAATAATATTCCTGGAATGGGATAAAAGGCCACTGGCACAGTAGCACATTTCAGATTACAATCACATCAACACATTTAAGCAGCATGATGCCCCAGTGTTAGACATCAATATAAACTGCCACACTGCAGACATCATGGCAACATGACTGAAATATTGTTAAGCTATGTTAAAAATCCTAATCAAAAACACATTAAATTTTGGAGGTTATTTGGAATACTACTGGAATTCAATTGGAACTTCATACATTTCTGGACTTGTGATATAATTTTTAAGACTGTTTGGGATTTAATGCACAATACTGTAAGTTTTCTTAAAATTTTCTCTTTGAATTTTTGGCAATAAATTATTTTTTTGAATTTTATATACTTGTTGCTTTTCACTGTTTTCTGTTAGATAGTTAAGCCCATATAGTCATAGCTTAAGAATTTGCTGTTCTTGTTGTTGTTGTTGTTGTTGTTGTAGGGTTTAATGCCATTTTTCAGCACAAGTTAGGCTATACATGGTGGCCAGAATAACTGGAAGAGGAAGAAGTCTGGAAAACCCAGAAAAGAACCACCAAACTACTGGCAAGCTTTCTCACATACCCACATTAGACGAGCCCGAGACTCGAACACACGCAAACACAGGTAAGACGGCAGTGATCTAGGAAAAGATATTGTTAAAGATTTCATTAATTAACTTCTGGTAATATGCGGATGGGTAACACCATAAATAGGTCATCATGTATTGTGCTGTTTAACATTACAATGAAGAATTCCCAAAAGCAACAGCCTTGAACTTAAGTCTTATTGATATGCAGTATCAAGTTTTACAGGAATATCTTGAAGAGTTATGGAATTTTACTCCAGAAATTAGAGTGTGTATGATGGGTGGATGAACAGGTGAATGGAAAATAATTATGAGTACCAGTAGGTGACATATGAATGTAGCAAATGATTTTGGGGATTTTCTCTAGAAACACAGTCTGAATGATGGATAGGTGGACAGATTAAGGGAACAAAAACTATGACTAGGTGTCATATGGATATTATGAATAATTTTGGGGTTTTATTCTAGAAACATGGTTTGAACAGATAGAAGGACAAACAAACTTAACAAAACCACAATAGGCTCGAGACCATGAGGTTAAAATGTCAGTAAAGTTTCCATAAGATATCTTTAACAATTTTGGAGTTGTGCTTCATAAACAAATGTGTGAATTGTCAGTGCATGGATAAGCAGCCAAACTGATGGAAATAAAAATTAAAAAATGCAAAGAACTGTGAAAAAGCAAAAGACATATTTACACCAGTAGTATAACACATATCTTGAAAAGGACAAATGTTTAAAAAAAAATATCTTTATACACATGAAGGTAGTTTCCATCCCAAGATGACAAGTGTTCACTGTCCCTCCTGTCACTCAGTGAAATCTCACAAATGTGCAAAATTATTATACAAAATTTTATTTTTTAAATTTTTTCACACACTGCAACCTGTGAAGCATATTTACCAGTATAATAATACTGCCTGTGATCACGTGACACTAAGTTGATTTAAGCAGAGCAAGTCAATTTAGTTGCTTATTTAAAGCAGAATAAAAAAATTAACATTCTTTGTATTCTGTCAAAAGGGTCAGCTGGCTTCAATGTTTGAAGTTTGTTGACATGGATTATATGTATGATCAGGCATATTTTTTAAAGGATTATAGATATTAATTATGGCTGGATTATTAAAGAGCTCAATCAGGATAAAACAGGAGTGGTTTGTCTTTAGTGATTAAGGTCTGTTGACATGGTTATGTGTGCATTATGATTCAAATCTACAACACCATTCTAAGCAACCAAAATATCAGATGAAATTCACTGATGGATGGAAAAAGAAATTTCGGTAACTGAAATAAAGTTCAAAAGATTTAAATCTGCATTCTGCCCTTCCACTACAGCTGATTTAAAATTGGCTGGCAAGAATGACAGTACATGTATGTGTCATGCAGCATATTTAAGGATATTACATGCAACAACAAATACACCATCACTAAAATTATATTATATTACATGCAACAACAAATACACCATCACTGAAATTAAATGCATCAAATACGGATCAAGACCTGCATGTCAAGACAGTGTCTTGAAAATAGCAGACAAATGTTTTGTTTTGTTTGATTAGGATTTGTAACGTAGCTTTTTAACAATTTTTCAGTCATATCACTAAGATGTCTGCAGCGAGGCAGTTTATAGTGATGTCTAGCACTGGGGCATCATACCACAGACATGTAGCATGATGTCCCACCCAGTCACATTATCCTGACACCAAGCTGACCAGTCCTAACACTAACCTCTAAATACTGAGCGCCAAGCAGGGCTGCTGTTAGTACCATTTCTGTAAGTCTTTGGTATGACTTGGCCGGGGATCGAACCTCTTGTTTCTGCGGCGGATGCTCTAACTACTAGGCCACAAAAGCGGTGCAGACAAATGTAATCTCCCATTTATGGTAGCAGATAATTTTCCAGATCTGGACAACATAATGTTCCTGATTTGGATATTGCAAATACGTTCTCACACAAATGGATGAAATCTATGCCAATAGTGACCAAAGTTTTTGATCCTCATTAGGAAAAAAAACATTGAATATATGATGTAATTAAAAATTTACAATTCTCATTGAAATCTTCCCTCTTTTGAGACCAAAACCCCAACCAAATTTTGCAGTTCCCCAGATTTGACCTAAGCCAACTTCTCTGTTATGTCACATATAAGCTAGTCTATTATATATGTTCAACAAAAGACACTATTATACCACTAATCTATTATACATGTTCTGCAAAAGACATTTATACCACTGGTCTATTATATATGTTTAGCAATAGACACTGTTATACCACTAGTCTAATAAACAGTCCAAATTTCAGTCATATCTTAGTTTAGGAGTAATGCTCAGGAGTGTAATGGACTGACATAACCCAATTCCCCTGAGTTGGTATGGGTATAAATAAATAAAATAAAGAAATTAAGATACAGTCAATGACATAGCTAGAATTGATATAAAATATTTTATTATTTGTTCCAAAAGTTAATGCAGGAAAGTGGAATAGAAAGCATATAGATATGAACAGACAATGAAGGACAATATACAGACTAGGGTAACATTATTTGCATAGACTGGGGGGAGGACATTATTTGTATAGACTTCGGTAACACTATTTGTATAGACTTGGGTAACATTATTTGTACACCCAGAGGTAACACTATTTGTGTACAGTGAGGTAACATTATTTGTACACACAGAGGTAAAACTATTTGTGCAGACTGGGGTAACATTATTTGTACATGCAGAGGTAACACTATTTGTGAACACTGTGGTAACATTATTGTGCACATAGAGGTAACACTATTTGTGCAGAGATTATGAATCTTTTCCACAGAATATTACCGCGATATAATCATCAGATAAATTGATGAAACTTGTTAAACTGCAGCAATTATATTGTCTAAATTGTGATTGCTATTTTCTTAAAACCTTTAAAGTTTCTATAAAATAGGATATTTGTTCTGAAAATCTGACAGTTTATTCATCTCCATTTTTAGTAGACAACCTGTATATACTTTTTCTTCATACCTAAGCAAACCTTTGTATCTAGAATTTCCCACTGCTATTGTTCAGTAGGATAATTACAGCCTGTTATAAAAAAAAAATTAAATTCAAGCATGTAAGGAGCCATGATGGCTCATTGGTTAGTACACCAGACTCAGGACCAGAAAGATGCTGGTTCAAATCCAGGGCAGACCAGTAAGAGTTAGCTATAGTGGTATATCTTTTGGCTAGGTAATTTATTCTAACTACCTTTCTATAATTTAACCTTTCATGTGCTGATGAGCTGTTACATACACCTTTAAGAATAAAATGCATGTGAGAGAAACTGGCATAGTTTAAGGAAGATATGAAGGAGTGAGTAGTCCATTAACTTTCAGTCTGTTTCATTATGGTAACCACTTGGAAATTTTGATGTTATTTATCATACAACTGAAACAAATTTGTAAATATCAAGTTAATTTTCCTAGTTGTATAAACTTTAATTTGCGAATAAAAGATTGTAACCTAGTTGTATAAACTTTAGTTTGCGAATAAAAGATTGTAACCTAGTTGTATAAACTTTAATTTGTGAATAAAAGATTGTAACCTAGTTATATAAACTTTAATGTGCAAATAAAAGATTGTAACCTGTATAAACAACTTCATCAGTATGGTACTGCACCTCAGTATCAGATACAAGGAATTTCCTTTTTCCTTCCTTGTCTTGTACCTCAAACGAGCTACATGTGGCAATGATTCCATCTTTACCTGGAAGCAGAAAGTGAGTTACATAAACTTTACAAATTGATGATTATTCCAGAGCTAGCATGATAAATGCTCACATGAAAAACTTTAATTTTAACTAAATTCATTAGAAAATTGTTGTCATTTTAAGCTTTCTCTGTTCTGAATGTCAAGAGCCTGTGACATTTTGGCAAATTAACTACAAGTCTTTTTTCCATTTCCACAGAAACTGAATGGTTCATTGTAATAACATTTTGGTATTATCTAAATTATCAAGTTTCAGGGTTTTTAAACAATTTTGTAAAAAAAGCATCTAAATTAGATTTTGTAAACATATATACACCCCATAACAAACAGGTTTAAACTCATAGAGTTCAAAATTTACCAAAAGAGGAGGTAACTGCTTTAATCTATATATGTGCAAAAATATGCATACCAAATTTTGTTTGTCTACATATAATAGTTTTTATAGAACTGTGCTAACCAAACTTTTATTTACTGCATAATAATTTCCTATGATTTATTCCAACTGATCTAGACAGCCCAGGTGATACCATTCAGGTGACCACCAAAGTGGAGGAAAGTAAAGAATATCAGCCCTGTGTTAAGTGGCTACGAAATCCTAATTCACGTCAGCTTCAAAGATTACTAATGGAACTGTACAGTGAGCCTTGTTACCAATGTCATTGTTGCTATGGCGAGATCAAGTTGATCCATTTCAAAATAATTTTAACAGAAATGTTTGATTCTAGATGGAAAGATATTGTTGGTTGCTATCTAGCACCATGTACACGTACTGTTTTCTACAGATAATAAGCATTAAATATCAAAGAAGTATATAAAAAATATCTATAATATTCTGTCAATCATAGCAACATACACTGAAAACTATTAATATCATAGAGGATGGAGTGGTATGTTCATGATTTTCATTAGAAATGACATAAAAACAAATAATTTCAAACAAGAAGACATCAATGGTGCATCCTATCTAAAATACCTATATGTAATGAAGTTTGTTTCATGTCTGAATCCGGAATTCCTTGTAGTCTTATATCTCTGCTTGATACTATCTGTAAATCTTTATCCTGCAATGAAAGCACAACAATTACAATAAAAAGAGTGAGTTTGTTATAAAAAGTATTGCATTTTGTGTACAATTCATAAATTTTACACCTTCAATATTTTGAGTTTTTATTTTTAATTTTAAATTTTTTTTATGGTAGTCTGAAGAATGACAGAACAAACAATCCATAATGAATCTAAACAACTCAAACAAAAACAAAGATGAACCCAAACCAAAGATACAGATGGAGATATTCTGCAAAAACTGAACCAATATATATGAATTGTTCTTGAAAAATCATTGTGCAATAAGTATATCTGGTAAGTAATAAATTAAACTTATACCTCATTACAATGTTTATAACTTTGAGTAACTTTAGCCAATTTACTAAATTTACTAACTGAGCTGTTGGCTAAAATAGTGTTAACTCATATGAAACAATCTTTAAAAACAATGGAGTTTATTGAAACCTTTACCAATATTTTGTTGTATGTTTTTTGTTTCTTTGAACCAGTCAATACATTTAATGTCAATTGACAGAAAAAAATGTTTTATAAATGCATGTAATCTACAGCTGCAGCCACATTTCACCAAAAACCTGCTTGTGACACAACATAGTTTAATTATAATGATGTATGTGAAGGACCAAATGAAGAACATAGTATAAAATCTGGGTGCTCTTAGGGAACTCTCATAATTCTCTGATATCAAGGCTGACATGGATGATGTTTGTAGACATAATTCTCTGATATCAAGGCTGACATGGATGATGTTTGTAGACATAATTCTCTGATATCAAGGCTGACACGGATGATGTTTGTAGACATAATTCTCTGAAATCAAGGCTGACATGGATGATGTTTGTAGACATAATTCTCTGATATCAAGGCTGACATGGATGAAGTCTGCACACATAATTCTCTGATATCAAGACTGACATGGATCAAGTTTGCAGACATAATTCTCTGATATCAAGGCTGACATGGATGAAGTCTGCACACATAATTCTCTGATATCAAGGTTGACATGGAAGATGTTTGCAGATATAATTCTCTGATATCTCTATAGTCATGGGTATTAATTTGTCACCTGTTTTTAATATACTAATAAATTATTTGACAATCAGAAAGGTTTGTGCAAGATGGTTTCCACATTAAAAGTGAATATGTGGCATTTAAAATTTGGATGTCGGTAATCAAACTTAGAAAGTGTAAGAGTTATATTGGAAGTACTTTGAGATGCACAGGAACTACATTGTATGGACACAATTATGTATTGTTTATTAATAAATAACTTTGTTGTAATATTCAGAGCTTCTCAAATATCTTTGTATAAGACCAGCTGATTTTCTGTTTCTATCAATGAGATCTTAATTATGTCATTTTAGGTAATATTCTATGCTGGGTGGACCAATCAATTGTCAACTTCACATTTCTGGATGAGCATGTGCAATGAACCATATCAGAAAGCTGATATGGAATTATCTTTGACACGTGCTTCATATCAAAGTTGATACAATTTCAACCAAAGGCATAATGAATTTATTTTCAAATAATACATTATATGTACAACAGTGTTAAAACTAAGACATTTCCCAGCATGCATTCATTAAAGAACAAATGCTACATGTATATCTGCAAGGCTTTTTAAGATAAATGGTTGTGGGTGTATTTGCCTGACCATTCAATGGTTGTGGGTGTATCTACTAGGCCATACAAGATGAATAGTTGTGGGTGTATCTACTAGGCCATACAAGATGAATAGTTGTGGGTGTATCTACTAGGCCATACAAGATGAATAGTTGTGGGTGCATCTACTAGGCCATACAAGATGAATAGTTGTGGGTGTATCTACTAGGCCATACAAGATGAATAGTTGTGGGTGTATCTATGGTAATCTGCCATACAAGATGAATAGTTGTGGGTGTAACTACTAGGCCATACAAGATGAATGATTGTGGGTGAAGACTGATAAGGCTCTATAAGATGAATGAAGGGTTGTGAGTGCAAAACCATGCACTTATCAACTTTAATTGACATCTGATAAACAAGAAATAGTGAAAACACAGGGAATATATATTTACCAATCAATCTGCAGCAGAATCATTCATTGGTAGATTCATGTACAAGAAAATCTATATCCTGTATAATAAGTTTCTATGACAAGATTTTCAAGACAGTCATCATTGCAGTCACATTCTCTGTACAACTGACATCATTTTCATTTAGGGCCAATTAGGTATCAAAAGAAGTCTACACGTGAAATTCCCATCTTGATACAGCCATTCATTTGTGACGAGTTGAGATAACACCACCACAGTGCCCATATCAGAGGTTAGTTAAGCTTAAATGGACATCATAAAAATCCCAATTCGAAATGTTTTTGTATTTAAATGGAGTTAAAAAGATTTTTAAAGCTGGCTACATACACTGAATATACATCAGATCAGAACTATTTTAATTTAGGACCAACAAAACAACCCAGAAAGTCTTTGTGAAAATCCCATGTTGACATGATTATTCATTCAGGAGAAGAAGGAAGTGATAACTAGATTAATTTACAAGCCAGCAACTGTAGCAGTTTGGTCACTAGTTTCATTAGGAATAAGCTAGACATCATAAAAACACCATGTCATTATGACTTTACATTCAGATGGACTAGTGACAACAAGATGGCCAAAGATTTAACAAAACAGGATGACATTTTGGCAATACATTTTTTGATATATTTCAATGTTGTTGTTTTATCAATTAGGCTTAAATTGCTAAAATTTTACAACATCCTAAATTATGAATATTTTGGCAGGTTTAAATAGAAAGGTCCTGACTTCTGAGTGGCTCCTATATTGTTCCATTCTTTTCTATTACTTTACATGCATAAGCCACCAGCTGGGGATTAAATTATCTTACCCCTTTAGAAGATATTTTAGATGTATACAAGGTTTTGACTATTTCAGCATCTCCATCCAATACTAGTCCTTTTTCTGTCATTCTCATCTTGCCCAACTGAAAACCCTCCTGGAAAAGACATCAAGTAAATGCATCTTGTTAGATATGTACAACTAAGCAAGTGATAAGATAAAAATGCATTCATGATAGACTAAAAACATATACTTTTACTGTTTGTAGGCTGAAAGCATAAAAATAAAAGGTCATGCTCAATTGCTGACCAGTCTGCAGATTTGAGCAATTTGCTGACTAATAAAGCTGCTGATGAAGTACTAAACTGCTAAACTGCTGACCATGGTAAAAATATCTATTCTTTTGCATTCATTTGTAGAGTTTCTTTTACAAAAGTAATGGTTGGGCCATTTATTCAATGTCTATCAAAGGGAGGTAATAAAATATTGATAAAATTACTGAATTTCACAACCCTTCCAGAACATGCTGACAAATTTATAAGAGCTTTATTACGTGCTTGCTCAGCAGTAAATCTGGATTTTTTATGACAATAGTTGAGAATGTAATGGTACATCTACCTGATGAGACAAGCTAATTAATTGATTAATTTCCTTCAGTCAATCAGAATAAATTAAAGGTCATAACATCACTGTGACATCCAGGTGTAGGATTAGATAACAAATTTTTAATCACACACTGCAGCCAACTCCATAAGATTTTCTTTTTTGGTTAATCTGAATTATTCTTCAAAATCTGATGTGATACATCTGAAAATAACTTGCAAGTTCTAATCAAATTCACACATTACAGAATTTTCTGGCTACTTATTTTGTTTTTTCTACTTGTATGTAGTGTTCCAGAACTGTGCCACTCCCACATTTTGCTGTTTACAGTTGTAATTCTAGCATACGTTTGTGTCAAACTTCATTTGACATTTTCAGATCTAAAATATCCATTAACATTACTATCAGTTATACGAATATTTATGGAGGTGATGGGTATTATAATTACCATGCATCAATGAAAGCTGCTAGCACCATCTTCCTCCCATCGACTGTTAGTGTTAACCAAACTTTGAGTCTTTCTATCTCACCCATACATTGATGTAGCAGTTGATGTTTCTGGACCTGACTGCTTTTGAGTTATCAGAGATCAGTGTGTGTGTGATTTGGATTTTTAACATAGTTTTAAGAAAATTTCAGTCATATTGCTACAATGTCTGCAGTGTAGCAGTTTATAGTGATGTCTAGCATTCCGGCATCATGCCCCATAAAGTCAAATTATTGTGACACCTGGCCGACCATTCCTAAAATTAACCTCGTAATGCTGAGCGACAAGCAAGGCAGCTACTAATAGCTTTTTTTTTTAAAAGTCTTTGGTATGACTTGGACGGGGTTTATACCCAAGACCTCCTGCATCCAAGGTGGATGCTTGAACCACTTAGGCCACTCAAAGATCACAGGTTTAACAACAGACAACAACAGCAATAACAACAGCATCACAAGAATCTGGTTCACTCAGTCAATACTGGTATAAAACTATTCTCCTATTAACTTTAAAAGACTACTCTTAAAATTATCTTTTCTAAACTTTCATGTAAACCTGAGATATAAAAACTAACCTGAAGAAATTTCCTGCATAAACTATAAAAACCACACATTTGGTAAAATCAACAAAATTATCTATATCTTCTCTATTTAAGTGCTGAAATGTCAAATATTATAATGAACAAATATTAACTTCAGAAAAAGTCATAGCAGTCGGTTTCTGAAGGCCTGATTCTAATGAGCAACTTCACTTACTATAGAAAAATTGAAGACTCTGAGAATCCAGATGGTTAGTGCAAGATTCATGACGACCACAATCAGAATAAAAAGGATCCAGAAGTAAAGACAGCGCTTTCGCCAGCCATAGATTCCAGCTGGCTGATATCTCACCTCTGTAAAGTCGGCACTAGATCCACGTCCACCTCTTCCCATTGTCTATTGTCATAAAAATAAGAAAATTCGACGGAAATAATAAGCAAATCTGAAATAATAAAATAAATCAGAGAAGAATGCAATTTTACTTGAGAAAACTGTTAAAAAAATTAAACAGAGTACTCTGATCAGAAAGAGTAACCTGCTGGAAGTGAACTGTTTTAATGAATATTGATTCCATAATTCTGGTTGAATTATGGTACCCGAGGTTTCCCCATAACTGTACTATAGCAGAGAAGTCTACATCACAGAGATTTACAATCAGGCCAACACCTTTTTGTATGGTATGTGGGTGCCTTTTTGTATACAAATGAGTGTTTTGAAAAGGAGAGCACAAAGGTAAGTGCCTGTACACTTGTGGTCACTGTAAAGATAGTCCAGCAAAGACTAGTTTGTTCCTGGTGTTACATCTTGTTATGACTGTTTTCACTTGGATTAACTGAATAAACATGGAGTTTAAATACTTACCAAAATTGTGATGACAATAAAACAAGAGTCCATCCAAGTAATACATTCAATGTAATATTATTACAAAATGGCAAGATTTCTAGACCATTAATGGAATGTTCTCTGCACCTTTAAAAATATTTCTTGGTGCTGTTCAAACAGAATAAAGATTGCAGTAACAAACTGCTATTCAATGTTTTTTTTATATAAAAAAATCAAACGAAGCATCTGAAAGTAATAACTAAAACATGGGATTCAAAAGTTTTTATTAATTGTGTTTGTCAAATTTGTACGTTAGTTTTTATCATTAATAAAATGTAACAGTTTGAAGAAAATTCATTAAGCTCATACAAAGAATAATCAAACTTGAGGAATGAATGAAGAAGATATGGATGCATCTGTATATTTCATAGATAGGATAGAGGCAGAGATAAAGTTCTGGTTATTCTTAATCATCCAAATAGCTTTGATGTTTTAAGTTTGACCCTGCATACATTGCCCATAATTGTGAAATTTGATCTTAAATTGTACTGATGTTGACCCAAAAATGTATTAATCTTTTATACTGTATAAACATTACTTAAATTTATAGAAAAATAGAATAAAATAAATAACATATATTAAAGAGTTGCATCAGATTTGGATATTATTAAAGATCGAAATTGTGTTCATTTTAGATACCAAATATTGAAAATATTATTTACCATTCAAGGGACAACGAATAAGAGTTGACTTAAAAAAGATCAAGATATGTGTAAGTTGGAGCAATTGATATTTTTGACTAACTTAACTTAAAATTAATTCAAATTATTTAAAAGAAAAAATTTCATGCTTATGTTTAGGTCTTGGATATGGTCATTAAAATTGAAATTCAAAGAAAGTGTTGTGCAGTTTAAACAAGCCTTAATTGGCTTTTAAATTATACTAGATAAGACTTGATTAATATAAGTTGATATAAAATAAAGTAATTAGAATGTATCAAAACGTGCATGGGAAATGTTCAAGTTGCTTTAAGGATAGCATCTTTTGCTGATATTTTGACCAAAGATTCTGCCTTTAAATTAAAAATAGCAAATAGAAAAACATTTATAATTTTGAAATAAAACCAAAAGTTATTTAATTTGATAAAATAGGAAAACATGCCTTGTCACAGTTTGCATCATTTGTGAACATTACAGAAAATGTATTGAAGCCACATCTAAAATTTTGCTTTATATAAATTTGTATGCCATGTTAACTGTCTTTTCGTTTGAAATTATTGTTTGAAAATCTGTCCATTTTATAAGATAATTAATTTACTATCAAATAATAACATAAAATCAATTTTCTTCATAAACACAACACTGATATTAGCACCCAATCACCATTTGACTGCCACTGTTACACCCACCCTTTGGACTCATTACTTGCATACTTAATCCTTTTCTGACAAAATCACAAAAATTACAATACAAGTTTTATTTCTGTACCATATATCAATGATATGTCACATTAAATAACATGATGAAACTTTAATTTCCCTGCTAAATATCAATGATATGATCCTCCCATTAAATAACATGATGAAACTTTAATTTCCCTGCTAAATATCAATGATATGATCCTTCCATTAAATAACATGATGAAACTTTAATTTCCCTGCTAAATATCAATGATATGATCCTCCCATTAAATAACATGATGAAACTTTAATTTCCCTGCTAAATATCAATGATATGATCCTCCCATTAAATAACATGATGAAACTTTAATTTCCCTGCTAAATATCAATGATATGATCCTCCCATTAAATAACATGATGAAACTTTAATTTCCCTGCTAAATATCAATGATATGATCCTCCCATTAAATAACATGATGAAACTTTAATTTCCCTGCTAAATATCAATGATATGATCCTCCCATTAAATAACATGATGAAACTTTAATTTTCCTGCTAAATATCAATGATATGATCCTCCCATTAAATAACATGACGAAACTTTAATTTTCCTACTAAATATCAATGTCTCATAAAATAACATGACTAAACTTTAATTTCCCTGCTAAATATCAATGATATAATCCTCCCATTAAATAACATGACGAAACTTTAATTTTCCTACTAAATATCAATGTCTCATAAAATAACATGACTAAACTTTAATTTCCCTGCTAAATATCAATGGGTCCCATTAAATAACATTATTAAACTTTAATTTCCCTGCTAAATATCAATAATATGATCCTCCCATTAAATAACATGATGAAACTTTAATTTTCCTACTAAATATCAATGTCTCATAAAATAACATGACTAAACTTTAATTTCCCTGCTAAATATCAATAATATGATCCTCCCATTAAATAACATGATGAAACTTTAATTTTCCTGCTAAATATCAATGATATGATCCTCCCATTAAATAACATGATGAAACTTTAATTTCCCTGCTAAATATCAATGGGTCCCATTAAATAACATTATTAAACTTTAATTTCCCTGCTAAATATCAATAATATGATCCTCCCATTAAATAACATGATGAAACTTTAATTTCCCTGCTAAATATCAATGATATGATCCTAAATTAAATAACATGATGAAACTTTAATTTTCCTGCTAAATATCAATGATATGATCCTCCCATTAAATAACATGACGAAACTTAAATTTTCCTACTAAATATCAATGTCTCATAAAATAACATGACTAAACTTTAATTTCCCTGCTAAATATCAATGATATAATCCTCCCATTAAATAACATGACGAAACTTTAATTTTCCTACTAAATATCAATGTCTCATAAAATAACATGACTAAACTTTAATTTCCCTGCTAAATATCAATGGGTCCCATTAAATAACATTATTAAACTTTAATTTCCCTGCTAAATATCAATAATATGATCCTCCCATTAAATAACATGATGAAACTTTAATTTTCCTACTAAATATCAATGTCTCATAAAATAACATGACTAAACTTTAATTTCCCTGCTAAATATCAATAATATGATCCTCCCATTAAATAACATGATGAAACTTTAATTTTCCTGCTAAATATCAATGATATGATCCTCCCATTAAATAACATGATGAAACTTTAATTTCCCTGCTAAATATCAATGGGTCCCATTAAATAACATTATTAAACTTTAATTTCCCTGCTAAATATCAATAATATGATCCTCCCATTAAATAACATGATGAAACTTTAATTTCCCTGCTAAATATCAATGATATGATCCTAAATTAAATAACATGATGAAACTTTAATTTTCCTACTAAATATCAATGTCTCATAAAATAACATGACTAAACTTTAATTTCCCTGCTAAATATCAATGGGTCCCATTAAATAACATTATTAAACTTTAATTTCCCTGCTAAATATCAATGATATGATCCTCCCATTAAATAACATGATGAAACTTTAATTTTCCTACTAAATATCAATGATATGATCCTCCCATTAAATAACATGACGAAACTTTAATTTTCCTGCTAAATATCAATGATATGATCCTTCCATTAAATAACATGATGAAACTTTAATTTCCCTGCTAAATATCAATGATATGATCCTCCCATTAAATAACATGATGAAACTTTAATTTCCCTGCTAAATATCAATGATATGATCCTCCCATTAAATAACATGACGAAACTTTAATTTTCCTGCTAAATATCAATGATATGATCCTCCCATTAAATAACATGATGAAACTTTAATTTCCCTGCTAAATATCAATGATATGATCCTCCCATTAAATAACATGATGAAACTTTAATTTCCCTGCTAAATATCAATGATATGATCCTCCCATTAAATAACATGACGAAACTTTAATTTTCCTGCTAAATATCAATGTCTCATAAAATAACATGACTAAACTTTAATTTCCTTGCAAAGTATCAATATGTCCCATTAAATAACATGATGAAACCTTAATTTCCTTGCAAAATATAAATGATATGACTCTTCCATAAAATAACATGATTAAAACTACATCTCATGGTGCAATATGATAACCAGTGTTCTTGCGTTGGACTCGTCTTATTTGTTGCTATCACTTAATAACACACTGTCATGTGATGTAACAATAGTCATTGATTTATCGGCCAGTTGCCAATCTCTGTTCTATAAATGTGTTTGCCTGTCATTATGAATCATCATACATACTGTACCTTACTTGTATGGATCAAATTTCAGATCCAATATTCCTGTTTTAGCTTAAAATCCTCCACGATGTTGAGAAGTAAATCTGAAGTGTTCACTGTCACATGATGACTAAAACCATCAGATGAAAACTTTTAGCTTGTTGCACTGCAAATAAAAGTATTTTATCACCATCAAAGTTTACAGAATTAAGTAAATTTACCACATTCATAATGTTTACAATTTGCTTACAGGTAATGTAAACATTACATAAGTATGTCGCCATTCATGTAAATAAAGTTTTTAAAAAATTAATAAGACAGTTTAATGAAATTTGTTTGTGATTTTCAAATAACTGATGCAGTATGAAAATGGGACAAATTCTGTGGAATCATTACAACTGTATCATGCAACATAACTCACTAATGTATTGCATACCTTCAATTCAGGATTCAAGTAACCTTTAACAAATTATCCTTTTATGTAATGTTGACCCAGTTATCCAGTTGAATAGATATTTAAAAAATGCCATAGCAGCAGAAACACTTAAGGTTTGTATTCACGACACTGTTGGATAAAATATTAAAATGATTGTGTCTGTGTTTAGCTATGTAAAGAATGGATAGAAGAAGGTAAGGTATACATAACATACCATCAAGGCTCGCTTATAAGTCAAACTGCAAACAACAAAGACCCAAAGATACAGTGATCCCTTTCAAGAGTGCTCTTAACTCACCTTTTATGATTGCAAGAACAAACTTAAAGACCTAAAAATGTTTTCTACCTTAAATATTTTCAGCATTTTATGTTTTCCAATTTCATGGTGTTTTTTGTTTGTTTTTTTATTCATATTATTATAGATCTTGTAAGCACTTAGAGCTTCTAAAGATCAGACACTATACAAAGTCCTCATTATTATTATTATTATTAATATTATTATTATTATTATTATTATTATTATTATTACCCTGATCTGTTGTAGCACAAGATGCCTGCAGATCAGGATGTCTTGTTTTTTCTTCTGATTACTTCTAACAAACTGCACAGACCCAGATCTGCTGGTGCATTATGTGATGGCAGATCTAGGTCTGTGCAATTTGCTGTTGGACTTTATCTTATAAGTGAGTATATATGGTAAGGCGTGAAAGGTTAAAATCATTATATCTATCTGACTGAAACAGATAACTTAAGTTAAATTCCAAATAGCTGTATTTGTGTATTGCTTCCCTTATATTGCAGATATTTTCCAGTGAAAACCAGTTGCAATGAATTTATTTCTACTTTGACATATATCTATCTAACTGACATGGGGTTAATTAGTGCTAAAGTATGGATGATAATGAAAACAAAGCTTATGGCCATAAAGGAAGTTACATAAACTTTCATATTTGTCACAAAAAATATGAGTCTTGCAAAATAACATAATCTAGTATAACTTTGTCCTTACTGAGCACTCTCTCATTTATCTTCAACACCCTCCAGTAAAAAACTGGATATGTTGGCATCCACATAAATTTTGTTTACTGTGTTTTCTGGCTCTATATAAATGTACAGTCTACTTCAGAACAATTAAAAAAGTTACTACCTTGCTAAGTATCTTACCTGCTGTTATCATAAGTTTATCAGTTACATAATCACAGCATTATTGTCCTGTAAACAACATGAAAAAGTCCTGTACTATATAGTCCTAATTAGAACCTATACAAAGAGTTTACAAACATTCCACATTGCAATCTTCACTGTTGCTGCCAACTTCTTTCTCTGATAAGTTAAACAGATGATGCTGATGAGGCACCCGATGGGGAAAAATTCCAAAACAGATTTATGCTGTTATTACTACTTCTTTTTACATTAAATATATTTACAAAGGGTACTGCTATCTATGCAAAAATATTAATTTCAGCTTCAATCAATGAAAATAGTAAAACTGGAAGAATGTAAATGTAGACTGTAATGATAGAGGGAGCATGTTTACCCACAGGGAAAAAAAGAATATCCATAGCTACCATTTCTACTTGCTTATAAGTCAAGTCAAATTGCAAACAACAAAGATCCTTTTCTGCTGTAGTATAATACACATGCAGATCAGGGTCTATGTTGTTTGTTCCACTGATTACTCCTAACAAACTGTACAAACCTAGATCTGCCAGTGGATTATGTGATGGCCGATCTAGGTATGTGCAGTTTGCAGTTGGAATCATCTTATAAATGAGTACATATGGTAAGGTGTTCATATCTTGATTGGAACCATCTGTGTTTCCCCAAATGTAGTTATGATGGTAAAGGGGATCTTACAAGGGGATTCTCATGTAACACCTGAATAATGGGGTTTACTTGGATACTGTCTGATATTCACTTTTAACTAAATATATCTGATTCAGTGAAAGGGTAAAACTTTAAATTTCAAGATGAAAGAAACTAAATATACATTTATAAAAACATCCCTTAAATTCTTTCAGGTTTTGATAAATAACAAACTACTTTCTGGCTGAAAAAATAAAATGTGGTATATACAAAAATAGAGGAAAAAAGAGATATTCAAAGAATAAATCTGAATGGTTTGTATTTCTGATTTCTTTGTTTACCTGTCAAGAAGCAAATAATAATAACATAATTGGTATTCATTCTGCACCCCCCCCCGGTAAAATACATTTTCTTTATTTAATTTGAACAGATTTTAATCAAGATTTAAATTACAGAACCATTTTCAATGAGTTTGTAAAGATATATTCTTTCCTTTTGATTTTTTGTTTATCATAGACTCCTTGAAATTTTTCTGTTCTGGTAGACATAAATATGTCTTTTTAATGCTATCATGAAACATGTAAAATAAATTAAAAAAAATAAATTAAGATATTTATATCAGTTGTGAAATTGATTACATTTTATTGCATACAAAATTACCATGACTACTGTTTACTGACCAGGGCAATGATAGTTATTACACAGTTGATTCTGATACATACATAAAAAAAACTCATTTTGGGGACCAAAATTATACTGCCGTCATTGATGACGAGTCTGAAACAGATTCAGCACAAGAATCGGATTTTCAGCCATGGACAGCGGCCAGGCTAGACCCAGCTTCTAAAGATAAGGCTCAGGTATACAAAGTATGGCTGCCCAAGAAATTAGGTATGTGAAGCACAAGTTCCAGCTGTAAATAGCTCAGACTGGGTCAAACATGTACCCACATCAGCAGATAACAACAGTATCACATCCTGTGTTTATATTCACACCTAAATGTGAAAAATTATCTTCTAAATTCACGAGTGGTCACCAGAAACAATACATTATTAATATGGTTTCTCTTATTTCTTTCAATATCATACAAGATCTAATTTGTATTTTAATTTACTAGATATACCTACAAATTCATGGATTAGTTACCCATCTTCCCCCCCCCCCCTGCCATGACATTAACTGTAACTGAAATTTTGAACATTGAGCTCATGAAATCAGGAAAACCTTGGAGTGAAAAGAAAGGAATGCATTTTCCATGCTTTGATTTTACAGATATAATTAACATTGATTTCTACCATTGATAGAACATTTCCAAGCATTTCAAGCATTTTGTGGGTAAGGAAAATTCTTCAAGCAAGGTGCAATTCATTCAAATAAAAATATCTAGTGTAAATTTAAATTAAATATCATCTGTAATCAGTTATTCTTAGCACTTACATGCAAATTTAAGTTTATTCTGAGCTGGCCAGTCCCTAGGGCCAAACTCAGCAAGCGATGAATGTGGGGCCCCAAGCAAAAACAATTGCAGTGCAGAGTTGATTTTCTGAAAGCGTGGGGTTCACCTTGCCCTAGGACCGGGCCAGATTCTGTGCATATATTATTCAAACAGAAAGAAAGAAATATTCCTGTAGGTTGTAACCAAAATAGCCATTGGATACTAATTCTCCTAGACGGCTATTCAATTTTAATGAAATAATACATTTTTGCTACTGCTTCTTTTCTCTGTGTAGTCCATTGGAAAAGAGAAACGTTGTGTCACAGGTGCTCGATGCGAGCTTGATTTGAAGAAAGAAAAAAAAAAACAATAATCTAAAGGAAAAAAAAGTCTTACAGTGACAAAAATACCTTAGATATTACCCCCATGACCCATTCTGACATAAGACCCTCGCTATCATACTATATCAAAAGACTTTTTATTGTTTTCTTTCAAATCAAGCTCGCGTTGAGCACCTGTGCTTTGAGTTAGCAACAAAATATGTCGACTATTTACATATTTTTCTCTACTGCTGTATTTTTGTTAGCAGAAGCATCACATTAACCGTAGATTTTAGGCTCCTCTGATGTTTGCAGTGAGCACAGAACTTAAAGACTTTCTCGGTGTACATGGATCATGATCGGTTTTGTTACTGGAGCTTTTATTCTAATTTCCACGTAACCTTAATTTCCCGTCGTGATCATTCTGTATGCCTTGTATATTCTTCCAAATGTTTATTTACAAATGAAACTTGTGAAGATTGGAATTAATTTGCATTTTGCACTTAACGCACATGTACGTAATATTTGTATGCACGTGCTCCTCTGTTATGTGTTGACATGTGTGCAGAGGATTCTGATTGGTTTCGTCATGGCCAATCAGTGAACACCACACGTCTACCCATCCGGAAGTAGCAAAGAAGATGGCTTCCCCAGCTGGTTGCAACGTATTAGCGTTAATTTTTTTATGCGTCTGTTTTTGTTTAACAGATGCAGTGCAGAAGAAGAAAGATGTATGTAACTGGTTCAAATTGTGTCACATTGAATTATTTAGTTCTCTAAAACTACATTTTTGTAAACAATACTTAAGTTATGCCGGCAAGGATGTGTCGGCTGAATTACGTATGGACTATTGTACTGGTAATGCACGATCTAGTGCAGGTGGGCGGGGTATGTTGCTCTCGATTGTCAAGAAATGACTAAAAATATGGTAATAGTGATAGTCCATTTATTTCAGTTAAGTACCCAGTAACATTTAGCAATGAGTGTTTGAAATAATAACAAAAAAATCCATACCATTTATCTCAAATTTTGACACACCGTATGGGAGTCCTTTTGTGTAAGCCCTCGACCCTGATATTTGTTTTGGACTACAGTGTACAGCACTATGGAGAATGTATTTAGTGAAAAATAAATGTAACTGACACTAATAAGCTAACCATTTAGTGGCATGGTGAAGTGGAATTTGCATAAAAATTGAAGTTATTGAACATAAGCAATTTTTCTACATTTGTTTGCATATGAATAATTGTTGCTTCTGAACAACGTTGATAGTAATTCCTAAAACAAGGTAGTGTATCCTGTACTAGCCACATGCAATGAACCACTTTTGTGACTATTTTGGTAATAATGACCTATTTGCGGCATCTGGTATATATGCACAATGATACATCATTTATGTAAACATTGGTTCACATGTTCTTTTGTTGAAAATTCAGTTTTGGACTGAAATGTCAGAAAGAGTCCAAAGTAATGTATTTCATTTTCCATAGCCTGATGCATAATCATTACATCTTTTCCAAGCCAAGTGAATAATAGACTGCCATATATCGAGTCATGGAAACATAGGGGAGGTATCCTGTTTGTCCAAACTTAGTATTATTTTGAATATAATATTCTGCTAACAATTGCCGCTTTTCAGTTGGTAAGCATTGCATAATTTTATTTTCATCAATTGAATTCGGTATGGGTTTTGTGCCAATATTCGTGACCTTAGATGCACAGAAAAGCCTGACAGCATTGTAACTCTTATTAGTCCTTCAGGATGAGACTGAATTTTGTCGATCCAATAAATGGCTGTATTCCAGACACTAAGCCAGTCATCTCATACTTTCTTACACATGGCTACTATTCCATCCAAATAGTCAGCTCTAGAAACTTCAGCACTCTTCTGAATCTCATTAAAATCTTTGTCAGTTTGCCATTTAACACCAAAATACATATCCAAATTTGCAAACAACGTTTAGTCCAAGTCTTGATGTGTCTTGATTTTGAGGTTGCATGCACCATTTACTTGGCTACAATCGGAAATAAACACAATAACGGAAGCTAAAGTTCTGGTGTACTGTTATAATAACCACATGTACATCTCAAGATCTTTATATCTCAGAATTCAGTAATTGTAAAGTTAAGCACATTTTCTCACCCAAGCTGCTAGTTGAAGTCTTCGAACTTGGTGCCCAGCTATTGCGACTTTTTTTTTAATGTACTCTTATAAATACAGCAGACACATCTGGGGGTATTTTAACCATGAATTCTATCATAGTTAATATCAACACAGCTAAAATGATAAAGTAATCAACATATTCTCACTCAGCATGTTGTTAAAGTCGGACTGGCAAATTTTTTAATTTGCCACCCAGCTATTTGCACGCATACAGAGGACTCCTGCATGTGTGATTTTCTGCATCCCAGATCAAATATTTGCATCAGGCTATGGAAATAAAGTACATTACTTTGGACTCTTTCTGACATTTAAGTCAAAAATTGAATTTTCAACCAAAACAACACATGAACCAATGTTTATAGAAATTACATATCCTTGTGCAGAATTACCAGATGCCCCGAATAGGCTGACATGGTTTTACCTGTCAGTGTTATAAGGAATGTGGAAATTAAACTCAATGGCAACCAACAGTTCTTCTAATCTGCAAAGTTCAACATTGTCTAGGAGGGGACTGCAACTTTTGCTTGTGGGACTCTTATTTTTACCCAAAACAGGAGTCCTGGATTCATAGTTCTAAAATCCTAGTGAGACCTCTGGTGCTTTTCACATGCATTGTATCCAAGACTCTATATATCATCTTGCATAGTCTTCATGCGACATGATAATTACATTGCTAACTCAATACTGTTTCAATGCCATGATCAGTTGTGCATAAAATGTAATATCAAATTGCCTAT
This sequence comes from Unio delphinus, assembly GCA_029339505.1. Taxonomy (NCBI): domain Eukaryota; kingdom Metazoa; phylum Mollusca; class Bivalvia; order Unionida; family Unionidae; genus Unio; species Unio delphinus. Next base: position 3,513,593 of record JAQISU010000138.1, on the reverse strand, counting down.
TTTAGCTCATATTAATACATTTTTGATTAAGAAGATGGCACACACACATAAATGACCATTTTTTGAAGTTAATATTTATAACTTTTCATTTTTTATGTACTGTACATGATATTTGCCTATATCACACCCACACACCCTGTTAAGCTTATTCACATTACCACTGGTCTTTACCTAATACTCATTTATCTCTCAGGTAAAACTGTTTTTTTAAAATTATTAAGCATTTACTGATTCATATGGTATTTGTTTTCTTATTCATAGTAAGCTAGGTGCCTGTAGTTTATGGTTTCAAGCATTATCAAAAACTGGGAGATAGTTGAGGGCATTAAACTATGGTATTTGATCATTTCTTGAATTATCCTTTGCCTGCTGGCCCAAGGCTGGTCAGTTTTTAGATGGACATTGTAGTGGTCCAATGTCTTGTAAAGTTTGGGTTGTTGCCAAAAAGTTTCTGGTAAGTACATTGTACTACAAAGTAGTGAAGAGTCAGAAGGTTTAGTAATGTTCTATTTACTAATCCATCAGACTACAGAGATATTTATGCTTGGGTTTCAAGGTGATTGTAATCTTTATTGTTCATTTAAGTGAAGATTTTTGTTGTGAGTTTAATGCCATTTTTTAACACATGCTTTAGGCATTGCATTGTTTCGCTAATACCCCATATAAAGAAACTTAAGTCGCAGTACATGAATAGGGCACAGAGATATTCCAGCATTCTCAACTTCACAGTTTTCAGAAGTATTTGATAATTGTAGAGCGGAACCAAAGGTCATTGTCCAAGATTCTCAGGAAAGTGGTAATTTGATAAGAAAACATCAAAACAGCTTTATAATGCTTGTTTTAAAGCTTGAACAGTAATGTTCAACTGTGTGACAGTGGTGTCCTTAGTAAAGAATATTTAATGAACTGTATTGTTTAATGATTGAAACTAAGAACTTTCAAATGAAGACATTTCCAAGCATTTAATAAATATTATATAAGAACTGAATTCACTTACTGGTAGTTGATTACTTTTGCATTTGTGATATAAAATCATTTAAATGACATGGTTTTATGTTTTACTTTTTGTATTAATATAATGAAACAATATATCTAATTGAACAGTGGTCTGTGGTCTTCACATTGGCATCTACTGATATATGATTTTTATCTCTACTAATTGTAGACTCGAAGAGCTTATTAGGAAAGCAGCTGTCCAGTGCCCATTTACCTGTTAGCACAAGTTTGTTATTTCTACTCCTCAAAAACTACTTGGAGGATTGCTCTTAAACTTTGCACACGTTCTTCATAAGGCCCTAAATACAAAACATGTTGTTTTGGGTTTTAAAGTTTCTCAATGCAAGATAGGCAATAAATGGTGGCCAGTATAACTAGTGGAGGAAGAAACCATGAAAACCTGTGCTGCTCATACATGCTGTGTATAGGGTTTTTATTAGGAGACTTTATCTCTAGTTGGTCCTTTTTGCAAATAGCGTCAGTTCAATATTCATCACTGTAGCCATCTTGATTTATTTAATTTATTGTTACTCCTTTTAAAAAGTTTGTCATATCAACAATGGTTTTTACTGACAAATATTTTGGTATTTTGTTGGTGTAAAAATAAACTAGCACCAGTCTGACATACACTATGGCAACATTGCAGCCATCTCGAAAATCTTGTTGATTCTGCTACTGAGGAGAAAGTCATAATAAAAGTGGTGTTCTTTATAACACTTATGATGTCTAGCTGGTCCAAAATAAAAACGGTGCCACTCAGAAAACCAATAGGGCCACCATCTTTAATATTTTGATATATATTCTCCAATTGAACAGACAATAAAATCAGCTTAAGCATTATGCAGGGAGATTTCTTATAATGTTTATAATTTGATACCAAATGAAAATGGTGCTGATGTGGCCATGAATATGATTACTACAGCAGCCATCTTGAAAATGTCTTGTTATGTATATATGGACCTAAATGAAATTGGTACTGATCTGACAGCCAACATGGCTGCAATCTTGAAACCTTTGTCATAGCTGCTCCTCACTTTTCATATCAAGAGGGGGAAGATTTTGCTATCCAAAGTTCTATTATGTTAACCCTATCAACACCTTGGCAGATCAAGTTGATATTTTAGTGCTTTTTAATAGTGATTTCTGTAGGATTTCATGTATTGCCTCCCTAGGTATATTATGCCAACTAACCAATAGTTTCTAACAGTGATGCATTGTACAGTGGTTAAAAATGGTGGAGGCAACTGACTTCAAAAGGATACATTGCTAGTTTAACATCAAAAGTAGGACTACATACTAGAGAGAAGCTATTACAGGTGTATTTGAGTGATGATTCCTACTGTTGCTCTGTCATTGTTTTACTGTTCTAAATTAAATTTAGCATGGGTATCTCTAATGCCAGTCACTCCAACTTTATTAACCCTCTGATTCAGTACAAATGCTTCTGGTGGAATGGAATTTTGTGTGGTGACAAGAGCAGACTGCTTCTCTTTTCCACTACATCTTCAAGCATTTCTTTAGAAAACAGTAAAAGTTTGTACATTTTTAGTAGATGACCTTTAAGCATAATTCTAACATTGTTTTGCATTTCAGGATATTTTAGGAGAAAGAGTTCAACAGCTTATTGAATGGAATAATAAGAAGTCAGTCATTAGGTTAAATGGGGAAAAGTTTCGACATTATGTCCGAGAAGTTCCAAGGAATTACTCTGTTATTGTTATGCTCACAGCTCTTCAGCCTCAACGGTCCTGCTCAGTATGCAAGTAAGTACATGAGTTGATAAGGATACATTTTAAGTGCTTGAACTTTTTAAACTTTCAAGATCTTGTACTTGTGTATTGTGAAAAACCATGTTACAATGTTTATAATGCAGTTATTGAAAGGTAATGAATTCTAAATGAAAAAATAGAAATTGTTTTGGCTCTACATTATTAACTCTTACAGTCAGACACCTCATATAAACTTTTAACTTGTCACATATGATAATTCAGACTTTGAAGTTTTTAAATCACAGAGAAAGGGAGTCATGGAAGTGGAGTAAATGCCTACCTTATAACAGAGACAATTATACTGTATACAGTTTACATAGTACCAGTTACTTTAGTGCTGCTCATTGAAGCCATTAAAGTATCCTGCCTTAGTGGTTAGGTTACCTTATATCAAGGGATTGTATATATAAACACAAATAATCATGTTGGACCCATTGCCATGTTTGCCTTATATTGAAGTTAGTGGGGAACATAAACAATAATGGGATACTTTGTAGATTATACTGTGTAAAATATATTAATTATCAAGATATGTTACTTGGCTTTATTGTTTGGTAAGTTAATTTGTCTTTCTTTTTTCTTATTTGTACCTAGTTTATTTGTTAGCAGACGGTCAGAAGAATATATTAATGCACAATTATCATTATGTTTTGTTTGCAGACAAGCCCATGAAGAATACACAGTCCTTGCTAATTCATGGAGGTATTCACAAGGGTTTTCCAATAAGCTATTCTTTGCAATGGTAGACTATGATGAAGGAGCTGATGTGTTTGGCAGTGTAAGTTACTGTTTGGTCACATACAGTTTGGTAATGGTATTAACCTTACCTTGCATCATTTTTTTAAAGAACAGAAAAAGAAATTTATGTAGTACTGTGAATTCATTTATTTTGGCAATACTTGTATTTTTGTTGGTATGTAAATTCATGCATGAGGCAGAGGGTTCCATTTGTTTCCACAGAGGGTTGCAGTAACTATGAAGGAAAAAAAAGAGGTGATATTACACTAATACTTTAAGTCATTTACGAACTGATAGTACTAGGCTTGTTCCAGGTTTAATTGTTTAGTCAAATATTTACTAAAAATAAAATGTGATGTAAAAAATGAAGAACATGAATCTGCAGTATTCTGGTTAACCTTTCACTTTATTATATCATTCTAGGATAATTATATTTGTTGCTTTAGATAAATTACCATTACATAACTGTAGAAATATAAATGGGCTACATTTAAACATGATTTTATAATTTCTGTTAAGGATACAGTTAAATGATTGAACTTGAAAGTTTGATAAAATTATGCTTTAGCAATGGCTGTCTTATAGTTCAACTGCACTATGTACTAAGTCCGTCTTTGGTCATGACTATTTAGTTATCAGGTAGCTATCAATAATTCACTATATACTTCTTTTTTTATTTAAAATCTTGCAGCTGAAACTCAGTACAGCTCCAGTGTTCATGCATTTTCCACCTAAAGGTAAACCCAAAAAGGCAGACACCATGGATATTCATAGGCAAGTATTAACTTAAGTTATGCTCATTTGTTGGCACAGTTTGTCATCTCTATGTCTATGCATATATCTCTCATATATATGAGAGAGAGTGCTTTTAATACAGCAATGTTATTACTCAACAATAAGGGTTTCTTCTATACTGAGTTCCACCCATTTGTAACTATCTGTAAATCTCTTTGCATATTCAGAATTCCTGTTTACACAATACACAACAAGAAAAGAAATGGTAGCAGAAATATTTATTCTTCAACAATATAAATGATAAATCCATCAGTTTACAACTTTTGCATATATGAGGAGCAACTTTATGATACACAGCATGTTAGAAGCATATGACTAACTTGTAGGCTTATAACAAAATACATGATACATATAAACTAAGGAAACATATGGTAGAGTATGGAGCAACTGGTTAAGGATTTAGGCCTGCACAACTAGCTGTGGAGCTGCATATACCAATCATGGTGCAACTTACTATGAAGTTGCAATACGGACTTTAACTCTGAGCATGCAACTGGTTAAGGAACTGCATTCAGAAATTGAGTTACTGCAAGCAACTAAGGATCTGATTAATGTAGTATTGTGTGCAAGAGAATGAAGTAACACCAAATGAAGCCCCCTACAAACAACAATGCATTGTGGGAAAGACAATGAAGTAACACCAAATGAAGCCCCCTGCAAACAACAATGCATTGAGTATGGTGCAGTTAGCTAAGTAGCTGCATATGTGTGGCAACGATGGAACTGCCTAGGAGCATTATGAGCATGCATCAGGCTTCAGAAACTGTTATGCAAGAATGCAAGGTAACTATAGTGTTGTGGGAAAGACAATGAAGTAACACAAAATGAAGCTGCCACAATTAAAAACAAAAAACAGACAGTAGAAACTACATTAGAGTATGATGCAAGTGACCAGAGTTGTGCAAGGACAACAAATCTGATACAGTCCTCCCCGTTTATGTCGACATTATGCAGATGTCTAGATAAGTGTTGGTCAGGGGTGGGGTGGGGCTGAAAAAAGATAAAAGTTAAAATTCGTCAGAATAGGGTAACCCGTCGTCAGTGTATAGCATTTACACTCTGAGAAAACAATGGAAATTTTTGAGTACATGAAGACAGAATCAGTGTGAAATACATTTGCATATTGACAAATTACATTTTGGTTACATTTGTGTAGTAAAATCCAAATGAAAATATTGCATTGATCACATCCTGATACGAAAAACATTACGATATTCAACGTCGGCATTAGCACAGGGTTGGATAGTTGTTATTTACATGCTTCATGTACATGAAATTAAATTGGCCTCGATTTTGGTCAGTCTGTTTCCATCTTATTGAGGCTACCAAGGGGATGGGGCTATTCACAGGGAAGTGAAAAACTGTAAACAGTACATGTATTCTCCACAATACTTTTGTATCCGATGTTATGATGAACATTAAAGTTACTGAACCAACCACTTATTGCAATGAAGTTCTCCACACTAAGTTTTTCGATAATGCTTCATTGAACCATTTTGATGCTTCCTCCACGTCTTCAAATTGTACAAAATACAAAATGTGTCTTCAGACTTGGACTTGTACAAAAAATGAAAATGAGTCAAGGATCAATTGATTAGTTATTTGGGTGATTGTGCAAATTAAAATACTACAGCCTATTTTGCACAGATTTGATATAAAACATTAAATAATAAACCTGTACGAGAATCTTGGGAAAAGAGAACATGATAATGATGAGATCTAATGTACCAGGAATATTTTTATCACAAAGTAAATGTTGCTTAGTACTGAAATATTTAACTGTTGTTTTCACTTATTTTGTACAGTAGTCACCCTCTTATACGGCCACCCCATCTGCACTGAGAAAGTGGCCTTATAAGATAGGTGGCCTTTCTAGAGGTCTTTTTCTACATAAAATTGTTTGGCAAGTCCCCCCTCTTCTGATGTCATCAAGTAGAATAACTGACTTTCTTCTAAAATAATGTCTCAGTTAATGCGATGACATGTTAATGTTTGGTAATGATTTATTCGGGTTTTGCTAACTATGCGATTTAATTATGCAGACAAAACTTGTGTCGTGGAAAAAATGCAGTCTTCATAAAGGAAGTCATTATTTTGTTGTCACATGATTTTTCAGTCATTGTCTGGTGCCCTGTTTTCTTCAAGGTTCTCAGTGTGTGCCAATGCACAAAATCTATTTTTAGCCTATGCTGACCATGTTATGATCTTAGCAATTACATTTGGTTATAATTATCAAAGAGAAGAACTCGACATAGTTGTTATAACTCTTTCATAACATTATTGAGCCCATTTCCTGTAAACATCTTTTTTTATAGATGATATATTAATAATCTTTAGTCAACACTTCTAATGGAAACTTGACACTGGGAGACATGTATTGACGATAAAGATAATCAATTGCTTACTTACGTCAGGATTTTAATTAATAATTAGTTCTGGATACATTTGAAGAAACAAAAGTGGTTGTTCATGTGTTGACATTTTAAATTTTTTGTACTAAAATGCTGGCTGCTGTGGTGGTGGTGGAGGGTGTTCAAGAGGGGGACTACTGTATTCCTCTGTGTAAGCATGAAGAAAAAAATGTAGTCACCTTTTTGGCAACTTCAGCAATGCAAATATTTTTGTAGTAAAGTGTTGGAAGGTCATATATCTTTTATATTATTTCCTGTCTTATCATTCTCACAATAGGTCTAAAATTTATTCAGTAATATGCTGCATGGAGTTCCTGTCTTACCTGTCTTGCTATAGGTCTAAACTTGATGTCGTGATTTGTTTGATGTTCCTCTCTTTCTAATCTCACTTAATTTGCACAATCCCCCAATAGGCATTTTCAGCAGCACAGTCCCATAATGTCCACACTAGGTCAAGAGACTGATTATGATGCATGGAGTTCTTGTCTTTCCTGTCTTACCTGTCTCTCTATAGGTTTAAAGTTTATGCCATGATATGTTGCATGGAGTTCATCTTACCTGTCTGTAGGTCTAAACTTAATGCCTTGATATCCGGCATGGAGTTCCTGTCTTACCTGTCTCACTATAGGTCTACAATTTATGCCATGATAATCCGGCATGGAGTTCCTGTCTTACCTGTCTCACTATAGGTCTAAAGTTTGTCATGATATGCTGCATGGAGTTCCTGTCTTACTATAAGTCTAAACTTAATGCCATGATATACTGCATGGAGTTCCTGTCTAACCAATCTCACTATAGGTTTAAAGTTTATGCCATGATATGCTTGGGCTTTCTGTCTTACCAGTTAGAATTGTTTAGGCATCATGATAAACAGTATAATTTGCATTAAAGTTTATGTTGGTAATATGTACAATGAAATCATATCCTCCATCATCTTTGTTATCTCTCTGTAATTTAGCACTTTTTTTTATCATTGGGAACTCTTATAGTATTGCTCCATGAGCCAATTTCATCTTAACCTTTTTAAAATTTGTTTAAACAAAGTTTTAATAGGTTTTGTATGTATCAAATCTGAGGTACAATTTACCTGCATCTGCTAATTTCAAACATTGCTCTTCTTTTAGAGTTGGGTTTCAGGCAGAGCAGATTGCTAGATGGGTTGGAGAAAGAACTGATATACAGGTATTTAGTCAGCATATTTTTAAAAGACATTTTATAAATATTTTGTCCTGTCCAGTCATATTTGCACACGTGTTGGCTGACTTTTTCATGTAATGCATCTCCTTATATATTATGTTTTACTTATATTTGTAAACTAACAACCACTTTATTGCCTTTGTTTGGCATGAGTAAAGAGGACATAATTGCTTAAGTTGTTACAAAAACTTTATTAATTAACATAATATCTGTCATAAGTCAATGTAGTTATGTTACAAGATATTGTGAAGGTCATTGTAGATTTCTGACTCGCTTTGTAATTGCACACAAATCTGTCACTGAGCAATCAGATTGAGGCATTTGATAAAGTTATGTGCTGAACAAAGTCATTTTTGAAATTCAGCATTTTATTATCACATGTACTGATCTGCATTTGCTTACTTTTAATTTGTGTAAGTCTCCATTCATGTTCTTTATGTCAGAATATTGATGCATATTTTTTTCAGACATTGTGGATTTTTGTTTGTAAAAAAGTTGGAATTATTCAAAACATTTGTACAAAGTATTTTTCAAAATCCTGGATGTAAGAAGAAGATATATATTGGACAAATGTCAATTTCAAAGAAAAATGACACTGAATGAATTGTAGTATTTGAAGAGGATCATATGATAAAGTTCTGGGACTGCTTTCATTTCTTCATTTTAGCATACTTACTTGGTAATATCATATGCTTGCTTCTGTGTGAACAATCTCAGGTGTAATAATTGATCATTTTGTCTTTATTGAAATAGTTATTTGAGACCTGGAATTATTGCTTGATGTAATTTACAAGTGTGCATAGCAGTTTTTGAATTTGATCTATTACAGAGGTTATCTCAGTGGAAATATTTAGTGACATGCTATTTGGTATTGAGAAAGGCAGTCATTAAAGTTAAGCTATTCCACAGATTTCTTAATGGCCCTTTGAGAATAATGTATACAAATTAAAAATCTTTGAATTTTTTCTTTTTGGTGTAATGTGTTTGGTCATTTTTAATATTTGAACAAAAATATTCTGGAAAAAGTAATTGAAACTCTAATGCTTGGTGAATATTGTATTTTTAATTTAAACTTGTATTAATGTTAATAGTATGCAAATTTGTTTTAGACATATGTTTATACTGCTTTTAAAAAAATATAGATTGTGAATTTGATGAATAGACTTATATACATAAATATGAGTTATATTTGTGTTCATTGACATATCCATTAGAGCATTTTCTTTTTATTTTTTAAAGATTGTGAATTCGAATGGACATATATACATAAATCCGAGTTAAATTTTTGATCATTGACATATCCAATAGAGCATTTTCTTTTAATACAACACTTTCTGTTGCAAAATTTACAATTTATTGCCTATTTCTTTCCTGTAGATCAGAATTTTCAGACCTCCCAACTACTCAGGAACTTTAGCATTAGCTTTGCTGTTTTCCTTGGTTGGTGGATTGCTGTACCTGAAGAGAAACAATTTAGAGTTTTTGTACAACAGGAATTTCTGGGGGATAGGGGCATTGGTAAGGATAACATGTATGATCACATTATTTTTACAAAATATTCTGATGGCCTAATATTATATTTCATACTTGGACTGAAATGAAATGTTGCCAAAATGGACTTCCAAAATGACCACCACAGTAGCCACCTTGAGCATCTTGTCTATGATCACATTATTTTTACAAAATATTCTGATGGCCTAATATTATATTTCATACTTGGACTGAAATGAAATGTTGCCAAAATGGACTTCCAAAATGACCACCACAGTAGCCACCTTGAGCATCTTGTCATAGCTTCCCCTAAATTGATGGTCATATTTACATGCTGTTTTCATTAAAAGACCTATTATGATGTCTAGTTAGTCCTGGATGATAACTGTAACAATCTGATGTGAAATATATATGCCATGGCAAACATTTTCAGGTTATATCTGTTCCTGAACAGAAGGTTGTATCAACATGGGGTTTCTCCATCAAATACATTATATGATTACATTACTAAAATATTAATGTGTTTGGTAAGTATTAAATAACTTATTATATAATTTGTTTCCTCTGTCTTATACATTACCCAATCATATTTACATTTTAGTAATGTGATTGGATTAACATTTTTGGAGAAAGATAAATTTAGCTTTTCACTAGTGATGTCTGATTAGTCCTAAATGTTTTGTTTTTAGGGTTTAACGCCATTTTTCAGCACACGATAGGCTATACATGGCGGCCAGTATTATTGGTGGGGGAAGAACCAGGGAAAACCCCTGGAAAGAACCACTGACCCACAAGAAGCTACTGGCAAGCTTTCTCACATAACTACATTAGGCGAATCTTAGACTTGAACCCGCGCAGACAGAGGTGAGACGGCAGTGATCCGTAATGGAAAGCGCTTTACACAACTCAGACACTCGGGGCCCCAATTAGTCCTAAATGAAAATGGTTCCTGTTGGACATGCCTTTGGATGTCAATGTGGTCATTGCGGCTATCTTGAAAGTCCGATCATTACTTCTTAATGGATAGTCATATCAGCATAGAGATTTCACTGAAAGACTTGATATGATGTCTAGTTGGTCCTAAAATGAAAATGGTACCAGTCTGATTTCCAGTATAGCTTCAATGATAGCTATATTGAAAATCTTTAACACCTGAGAAGATGGTGAGTTAACAAGGGTTTTTCACTAAAATGATGTCTACTTAGTTTTAAATGAAAATAGTGCTCCTTAAACAAAAAAATTGGCAGCAATGGTTTTCATCTTAAACATTTTGCTGTCACTACTCCTGTTGAATGGATGGTTGTATCTACATGGCTATTTCACTAAAAGATCTTCAATTTCTAGTTGGTTCTAAATGAAAATTGTGCCAATCTCACCTCCTTGATTTCCAGATTGTATTGTCACTACTCTTCCTAAACATATGGCCATAGTTACATGAAGCTTTTAGCAAAAGAATTCTTATTAGATGGTTATCAAATCATAGAATGTTCACTGAAACACTGCTTGAAATAGTTCAGATTTGACCACCAACATATCCTAATTTTATGAAGGAGTTTGAAAACCATACCTAATTGAAATCTGAGACAAGTCATGGAGCATTGCTGGCATTTATATACTTTATAGAGCATCACAGTGATATATATATATATATATATATATATATATATATATATATATATATATATATATATATATATTCCAACCAATGAATTAGGCTCAGGCTTTGTATTTACTCTCAATCTCTAAATTAATTTTAAGGTTAAAGGTCTTGTTTTAAAGTTTTTAGTAGTGCTTGATGGGTTTTAAGACTAAAATTATGATCTTGCTGTTTCCTCCCCCCCCCCCATTGTCTGTCAGGTTGTCAGTTGACAAAAATGAGAGTGAGAGAGCAAGGTGTGAAACTGGACAAAATAAGAGTAGAGAAACCCAACCTGTAAAAATGGGCCCATTTGTTTTTTTTTTCTCTGTCTGCTTTTATTTAAAGATTATTTGACCAATTTTGTGGATATATGTGAAGAATGACATTTATAATCTTTCTCAGTGACTTCTTGTTTTTAAATTAAAATTATTGCATCTAGATGAGCAAACGTTGTCCAAGGCAAGTGATCTTCTGTTGATAAGCTTCAACATTTGATACAGCACTTACAGGTATAGCAGTTTTGTTAATAGATTAGGTACGTTGGAATTTTTCAGGAATATCGGAGATGGTTTCAGTATGTAACAGTTTAAAAAGAAGAAACATAATTTATTTTGGATTGCTAGAATTCTTTTTAACCATTAGAGCAACAAGTCCTTTCATGTGACATTTGTGTTTTATGCACTTACTGAGGTTGATGTGACATAAATCTCAGGTTTTATATTCATTCTTGTAAACCAAATTTAACATATTCCATTCAGATGATTTAGAAAAGATAGTAATTATGTACTTATAAGTTGGCTCCAACTGCAAACAAAAGTGACTCTGATCTGTTTATTCATAATGCACCAGCAGATCACAACCTGTTTGTTACACCGATTACTTCTGATAAACTGCATATACACAGATATGATGGCACATTATGTTATGGCAGATCAGTGTTGATCCATTTAGATCCAAATTCTACTCAAATCTAAGTTGTATGGGGTAAGAAGGAAAGGGCAGAATCAGAAGAAGATTAATAGATAAATAGTTATGCTAATCAACAAATAAAGAATAGAAAAGTCATTAGAGGAGCAGATATGATGACAGTCTTTTTCTCACACATCTGGCAAAGAAATCTAGCAGTTTTGCTTACCTTACTTTTCTTATCTCAGTCTAGTCGTCTCAGTGAAGGTGTCCACATGCTCAGAACTACTTTAAAAAAAAGAAACTCTTGTTGTCTTCTGATGTGCCTGATGTAGTTGTTCTAAAATCAAACAACAACAACAACAAATATCTATATAAAAAAAAAACTAAGTAACTTAAGGTCAATCCATCTTTGAGAACAAATCATAAAAATTTCAAAATAGACAAAGACAGGCACACATGTCGAGCTTTTTGGTATTATGCTAGTTCGTTTCACATAGCATGCTTAGTTTTATCCTATATGCAGCCCTAGCTCAGTACATTTTCATTAATGTAGCTAAAGCAACCTAACTAGTTTTAAATACATTGTGTGAAATAAATTATATACTGTTAGCTAGATTTAATGACGCTGACCTGAAAATTAACTGTGCTACAGATAGGGTAAATTCTCAATGCTGTGTGAAATGGACTGTGATAGAAAACACTGATCCTGCACAAAGACTATAGACCTATACACTTCATAGCCTCCCAACTCTCTTGACAACTGTGGAAAACATTAACAGCCAGAAATGCATGATGTCAAACATGCTTTATTCTAATTTTGTTAAGCTTCTCCACTATGCCCCAGTTGAATCAAAAATATGCCTGCAATATTTTTTGACAAATAATGCAGTTATCAGCCAGAAAGAATCATTTATCCATCAACACATTATTCCATAAGCAAATTTCACTGCAGTACTTGCCATATTTCCAAAACAGAAAAATACATTTTCAGAGAATCAGTGAACTTAAGTTTAGCACATGGTTATCTGCTATGATCCATATTTGGAGTCTCTCTTATATTGTTTGGGGTGGGGTGGGGGTTAATTTTTTCAGAATTGGAACTGATGAAATGAAACCATCTTGTAATTAATATTACTTATTTATTGTCAATTTCATATAAAATCCATTCATTAAATGTGATAATACCTTATTACAGTGTGATGTTTTATGTTGTTTTTTTTTCTTTGCTCACATGTATAAACTGTATTTCTTTGGATGCAGTGATCACACCACGGCCCTCATTAATTTACATGTATTTGTATTCATGTGCTCATGTAAACATTGGAATGTGAAGAATTCTTTTTACTTTAATTGGAAATATTGGGTGAGAAAAGTAATCTACCGTATTTTGGGATTTGAACCAAGACAAGAAAACCCATCCAAGGTTACATTGTCGTGGGGAGACAAATAATGTTACTCTATACACTAGGATTACCTTTTCTCAGTCGAAACCCCAACATTGATTTTCTATGTCCCATATTAATATATGGGCTTAGGTTAAGAGTAAAACCCATGGGCATATGCATTTATTTTTGTCTTGATTGTTCTTAATCAAGTTTATGCTATAATAGTAGATATGTAACCATGCTGACATTTTTGGATTTCCTCTTGTCACTTTATGTTTTTTTTAAATATATTGTAGGCGGTGATATTTGCAATGACTTCTGGTCAGATGTGGAATCATATCAGGGGGCCCCCTGTGATGCACAAAAATCCCAACACTGGACAGATAGTAAGTGTGGTTGCATAACAGATTTCTTGTTTCATATTCATGCAATTAATTCAGCTTAGTCTCCAGACTTCATAGATTAAAAACCATGTTTAAGATCCTTTTAAACGGGTTATGCAAATTCTGTGGTTCAATTTGTATTTTGTGGGTATTAATATTTGCCATTTTGGTATAAATTGCATTAATTTGGATGCTCAGTCAGTTGAAGGAGTCCCATTGTTTCTGCAGAATTATTCTTGTTTGTATGGTCTTTAAATTTGCAATTTGTAGCAATCATGAAACTCCCCTAAAGTTAGCCTGCAATATAGCCTGAAAGATAGTGAATTTACAGCCTGTGACAGAATATTTGTCCAGTGCTGTAGTGTATGTCTGCCTAAATTATACAGAAGAGAAAGTGAAACATTTTAATACTTTGGAATTCTTGTTCAGTATTTTGCTGTCTTTGAAGAATCTGTTTAAAGAGAATATATAATGTATGAAATAGCATCTGATCACAGTATAATTAAAGCACAGTTTATTTCTGTCACCAAAATAATAATCATTGTATGCTCATTGTAACTGTATAAATGTACAGCAGATAGTTCAGTTTGTTCAGTTATATTCAAAAATGTGCATTTTATTACCATTTCCAAACATTTTAAAATTGAATAGGACACACAATTAAAAAAGAATGCACTGGTATTTTTTATTTTTCAGCAGATTTAGAAGCAAATCAATATTTAGAAGTAAATGCAAACAGGGGTAGAAAAGCATATGATTTTGTTGTGACCACATAAGTAACTGTACGGATACAGCTATAAACTACATTTTTCATTTTACTTTCAGAACTATATCCATGGCAGTAGCCAGGGTCAGTTTGTAGTTGAAACCTACATTATCATGCTGCTCAGTATCCTTTTTTCACTGTCCATTGATGAAGCATCAGAGTATCAAGAATCACAAATTTAAAATAGGAAAGAACAGGAGTCTATTTAAGGAGGAAATATTTGGTCTGGTCATTGTGTATAGACACTTCTAAATGATGAAAAATGTCAGCCTTAAAAAATATAATTGCCTTTAATATAGGTTGTGCAGTTCTGTAGCACGTGATAACATGTATAAGCAAGTCTGAAAAATGATACATCAAAGATATTTTCTGGTGTTGTGGAAGAATTAGAAGACATGTACATAGAGTACTTGACATCAGTGTAAATGCTGTGTACACCATTGTTGTCTTGTACACTCTCATATCTCTTGTTCTCCACAAGTCTACCAATCCATATTTACATGAAAGGAGCTTTACCATAAACTGATAACTGACCTGGAAAATAAACTCAATGGAAAGTAGGTGTTGATTACTTTTAAGAATGCACAATATATTGATGTACATGTGCTTGATAAATCATAATTTGTAAACAACCTGCTTATAATATGTTATGCATTATTCCCATTTTTTAAAGTAGAATTATCCCAAAAATTGGCTCCTTTTTATTGAATGTTATGAAAAATGCAATTAAAATTGGAGAATGTAATCTTGATATATCACTCATTTTGTTGTCAAAAACAGTCGTTTGTACCCAGAAATTTGAGTCATGAAACTCTCAACTTTTAAGAAGAAATAATACATTTAGTTACCTTTTCTTTTTAAGCAGCATTGTTAATTGAATCTTTTGTTTCAAAACAAATACTGGGGTTTGAATTAAAAAAAGTTAAAAGACATGCAATTTGAGTTCAGTCACAGTTACATGTTCAGATATCATGAAAAAGGTATTAGCTGCAACATTACAAGAATGTTTCTGGCTTGTCCAGATTTTACATACATTTTACATATCAAGGACATGTTTGCTCACCTTGTTCCAAAATGAAACCTGTTTTATCTCGTACAAGTTCAATCTGCTGTCTTTCAGCTTGCTGATGTAGTTATCCTACCAAGCTTGCTTCATGATAGCACTAGCTCAAATTTGCAGGGTGAGTGAATTGTCCATGTTTCTAATTCCATTCCATTGGCTCAGTCCCACTAATGATACAACCGGTTTTAATTTCTAATATGTTAAGACATTGTGGTGTCAGTTAACTGGCATGCACAGTCTGCTTTTTCCAGTTCAGTTAGACCGTCATGATCTTGCAGTTTTGCCTGGGAATATTTTAAATGTAAGTAGTAATCTAACTTACTGATAATGTTAAACTGCTAAGGGTAGATGATGTATAAGTGTATAAACGTGTCATATTTGGCTTTGCTAATTTCATTTTAAGAAAAGATTATATTTTTTTTATTAGAGCAGTCATTGTGCTCCTATCGGGTCATGTGGGTCAACCTTCTTTTATCTATTCTTCTTATGTTAATGTGATACAGTTTTGAGTTTGACAGAGAAAGGAAATTTATTTTTGTGAATTATGTTTTTCAAAAATTACTTATCGGATCACATCACCGTCAGTCCCTTTTGATAAAAAATGAGCCTACTGTTACAGACATTGCTCAAGTTTAAACTGGTTGCTTCTGGGATATGGGTGGCCACCAAGTGGGAACAAAGAGAGTTATTTTGTAACTTACTTCCCATTGTCTGATATATATTGATCTGTGGAAAGAAGTTTTTTCATCTTTCATGGAGGTTAAACTGATAAATAGTTTTTGAGAAACAAATTTTACTGAAATATTTCCGTTTTATAACACTTTTGCTTATGCAGTTCCTGTCACAAAACTTGAATGATTTTCTGTTTTAGCAGTACTGACTGTCTTTTGTTCATCATGCATCATCCAGTGTTCATTGACATTTGATATTTACAATTTCATTTCAACAAGCACATGACAGTTTGCATATTATGTTACAGGAATCAGAAAATGACCAAAATTAATGAAAAACATGACAGGATTTAAATTTTGTGCAAATCTAAAATAGAAGATTCTATACACAATAACTTACAACAATTCACTCTTGAGAATTTAATCAAATTTGAAAGAGGATTGTGAACTTTAAAGTGGCTTTCATATCTATGCAGATGTTGAAAATCTGCCATCAGATGTATCATTAATTACTAAAAATATAAGACCTTTTGAAAGTTTCCTGATCATGTATTCGTTCTCAGTAGACTTTGTCATTGACTTTTGTACTGGTCTATATAGACTTATAAGAAGATGTAACATTTCTGTTTAGAAGTTACTTTTAACAAACATGTCCATTCCATACATGCTGTTTAGATTTTGCAAAATTGATGTTATAATTCCTGGTACCAGTTATTATGGGTTGGCATCTCTGCTATTGAGCAGATATCAGCCAGGAGATCCATTTCAGATCCACTTGGGCCTCTTGCTGATATTTGCCCTTTCAAAATTATGTTACCTGCTTGAGAATTTGGAATATACCTTGGCAGAGCAGGCCAGACATCATTCTTCAGATTCTTTTTAGAGTCGACATTGAATATATATATGTGACTAATTGTGTGTGCATATATATATATTGGTATATGGTATTGGTATATATATATATATAGTGGTATATATATATATATATATATATATATATATATATATATATATATATATATATATATATATATATATATATATATATATATATATATATAGTGGGGCCTTGACTTACGAGTTTAATTCGTTCCGTGACGGAGCTCGTAACTCAAATTACTCGTATGTCAAATCCATTTTCCCCATTGAAATGAATTGAAATGGAATTAATCCGTTCTGGACCTCCAAAAGACACCGCAATATCGATAATTTTGAAACATATCCTGATGTTATAGAGGTCTTTCCAGAACTCTCTAAGGTTGCGGTTTGTGCTCTCTGTCACCTCAAATCCGCGTCGGAACAGGTGCTTGGTAAAGAGCTTCTTGAAATTAGAAATCACCTGCAAGTCCATGTGCTGCAGGATAGGGGTGATGTTGGGTGGAAGGTAGAGAACCTGCAGAAAATCAGCGTAAATAGCTCGTGCCTTCTCGCAGATTATAGCCTCCGTCAGGGTATCTCTGGCGAGCTGCTTCTCCATCAACCCACCATCAGCAGCTTCTCCATATTTTCATGGAGAGATGTCTGCTGTTTATTAATTATTTTAACGCCCTTGGCTAGCGCGACAGCCTTTATTGACTCCTTCCGCTTCAGTATGGTGCAGATCGTGGAAGTGCTACACTCGTACTGCTTTGTCAAGTCGACTACACGCACACCTTGGTCATGTTTTTCAATAATTTCTTTCTTTAATTCAATGCATATCATCTGCTTCTTTGCAAAATAACCACAAGCACAAATGCGAGCACAACACTAATGCTTCCATTGCGAGCTGACTGCTTAAAGTGAACGAGTGAGACACGGGATGCTTGGCGGATGTTGATGCGTTCACTGTGACGTTCGCTGCGCCAACTAGCGGTGGGGTATCTGAAGCTGGCTCGTAACCCGAATTTTAGCTCGCAACTCAAAGCAAAAAATCGGCTGAGAGACAACTCGTATCTCAAAAAACTCGTTAGTTGGGACACTTGTAAGTCAAGGGCCCATTGTATATATATATGTATGTGTGTGTGTGTGACAAATTGTATATTTGTATAACTGATGTATGACTAATCATATGCTGGATGGGAAATGGTAAAATGTTGTCCTTGTTTTAAATAACTACATAATTTTTCCATAACTGTTGAATCAGATGCTGCAATAGTTGGAGGGTTTGTTTTGATGAGCGAGGCTCATGCTCTAAAGGGAGACCCAGGAAAGAAAAGAGGTATGTTGGTAAACAGGGTCATGTTTAACACCTTTAATCACATGGATTTTGCATAAGTGAACAATAACATTGACACACAAAATCCTAAGACATTATTAAGACATTTTGGACTTAAAAGGAATTATTTTTTGTCAGTTGCAATTTTAATATGTCCTAAATTAAATGGTAAACGTACAGCTGAATTGTTTTTCTTGTTAATAACTTAAGAGTCTAATTACACATATTTCCGTTGTATTGCATATGAGAAACATGATTTAAGGACACGGAAAGCATGATGCATCTGTATCATTCAGAGGTTATTATATTAGGTTGAATGTATTAGAAAAACAACATTTGTATTCAGGGATTGATCAGGATAATATGTGACAAATATTGTAATATGTTGTCTCATAAAAAAAATACAAGTCCTCAAAAGAGATATTCTAACGTATTGTAGTTGAAAGAAGATATACCAGTGAAATATTGTATAACCTGTCTGGAAAGCTCCCTCTTGTGCCCAAAAATTCTGGTCTCTTCAGACAAGTGATCTTTGAAGGGTAATACTACAATATCGTCAGTAAATATGTGCATTAAGAATCTGGTCATTCAAAACAGGTACTCTATCATGGCAGTTTTACTGTAGTTCCATATTTGGCGATTAAAATAGTTTGGGAGTGGAAAAATAATCAATTTTTCATTGAAAGCATATTGGTTGTTGTCAGGTTCACAGTACATGTAAGAATGGTCACTCTATAGTAGTTAGTACCTAAACAAGCTTCCTATTGTTTCAGAAATTTTATGTTTAAGCTGAAAATATTTACATACATTAAGGGCATTTATTATTGATTTACTGTACATCGTTATAAACCTTTTCACTTGTTAAATGATACAAGAGCTTGAAATATCAGCTAGCTTTTTCCATATTGAGTATTTTGTCAGTTTGCTTCTATCCATGTCTCTCCATCAACATTTGATTTTAAGGCCATGTTCTTGATCTGTATGATCAAATATTGGAAAAGAAGTTTGTATCATTAAAATCTCTTATGGGTTTGAATACAAACAAGATTCACACATTAATGGGATCTTCCTACATCAGATTGGCAGATCTTGTTACCACTCCTAAGACATTTCTGTTTTAATTTTGGTTAAACTTAAGAAATTGGCTTATATTGTCTGAGTTTTTGATGAATTCCATAATTATCAGGATCAATGCATATTAATAGGACATTTTTGCATCTGGTTGGTTGAGATTATTATTTTTCTAGATGTCTCTTGGACAAGTTCACATGCAACAAACCTGTTGAGTTATATCTTAGTACCATCTATGTGCAATACACAAATTGTATGTGTGAATAAACAAGGGAGTGTGTATTTGTGCAGAGCTAGTGTTTTTGTGTGTTTCATTTTTGCTTAGATTTGTCCTTTTTGCTAAATGCAATCATTAAGAGGATTTCAAATGGCAAGTTGTGATGAACTGTGTTGACCATTATAGCAAAGCAGTGGACTTTATAATCAGCCTGATACCTGAAATAAAGCTTTTTATAAAAAAAATAGTGACATCAGCCAACATTCATACAAATTGTTGTGGTTTCATTTGATCAGAGAACCAGCCATACTTAAAACAGTCATGTGTATAAATACTTTATGAAGTTCATTAAACTTGCTGTGTTGGACAGATGTTTTAGGATGAAAACTATGGTCATGCGACTAAAATTATAGACACAACTTAAGCAAACTCCTG
Source organism: Unio delphinus (assembly GCA_029339505.1). Classification (NCBI taxonomy): domain Eukaryota; kingdom Metazoa; phylum Mollusca; class Bivalvia; order Unionida; family Unionidae; genus Unio; species Unio delphinus. Next base: position 3,493,463 of record JAQISU010000138.1, on the reverse strand, counting down.
ATAGACATCTGTCACAGTGAAAAGGTGTGTCTGCATTGTGTAATGTAGTTAATATTATGTATAATTATCATTGTTCAGCAATAAGCATATTTTCGGTATAAAGACTGCTCCGGTGATGTAGTGGTTATAGCATCTGCCTCGGATGCAGGAGGTTATGGGTTTGAACTCCAGCCAAGTCATAATAAACAAGGACTTTTAACAATGGTACTAACAGCTGCCTTGCTTGTTGCTCACCATTAAAAAGTTAGTGTTGTGACTGGTCAGCTTGGTGTCAGGATAATGTGACTGGGTGGGACTTAATGTTTGTAGCATGATGCCCCAGTGCTAGACATCACTATAAACCGTCATACTACAGACATCATAGCAATATGACTAAAAAAATTGTTAAAGCTATGCTATCAATTTAAAGCACACGCACACACTTTTCTGTACAAATTCTGTTGGCAGCACGGCGAGAAAATGACTAATAAATTATGTTTTTCCCTTTTTTTCAGTCATTGCCTTGATTGGTCTGGCATGTGTAGCCATATTTTTCAGCCTCTTGCTATCTATATTCAGATCTAAATATCATGGATATCCATATAGGTAAGTTTTAAAATCACGTGTGCAGGAATTTTAATTTGTTAAAGCTCGTTTTATCATAATAAAGTAGAGGAAAGCTTTTGTAATGACCCCCATTTTGTCATCAACACATAATAAAGTTTATTCATACGTACAGTCTCACTATCTCAACCATTTGTTCTTCCTAGATTCAAAGCCAGTTTCAAGTGGGTTTCATGTCACCTATCCTCTGTTGAAGGGGTTAACCTTGTTCATATATGCATATTAATTGTAAGTTTTAGTTGATTAGTTGTATTTAGCTCAGGTTCATTGTATGCTATATGCATGCTGTTATACTTGGAATGATGAAACTTACCAAGAGGGTGCATCTTGAAGCATACTACGTATCCCTCCCTCATCACAAGAGGGGTCCTTATAACCCATATTTGACACTTCACTGGCTCTGCTTAAAGTATATGTCAAGATCATTTCTCAAAATCTTTTTATGATAGATTCATCAGTCTAGATCATTCAGTACAATTAAGGTTGAGTTGTTTTAGCATGATAATTAATGTTTAGTGACTGCTGTAGATTAGTAAAAACTACTTAGAAGTGAGCTATGTAATCATTGATTACATTCATGTTGGGGAGCGTTATGGCAGTTAACTTAACATGGAATGTTGCTTCTGATTCTGATTATAAATAAAATCTGAAGAAAAAATTTGTTTCCCAGGGAAAGAAGTGGTAAATCAGTTAAGTAAAACATTATTTTTTGAAAAATGTTTGCCATATCATAATCCATTATGTTTTCTTTTTTCAGCTTTTTAATAAAGTGATGTAGAGTAGCAGGTGGTTTCATTTGAGGAGACAGTGGATTTGTTCTGAGAAAGCATGCATTTTGGAGAGAAAAAAATGTCATTTTCAATTGAAAATCTAATTACTCGCACATTTTATTTTTAGGCGAGTGAACTAGAACATATTTTATGTGAATACAGCTTTTAAGAGTCTCATTTTACAAATACTTTCTTAAATATTTAAAATTCCTTTAATGTGAACATTTTTTTGGGCACTATGAATTGTGGTTAAACAAGAATTGTTATTTTTTGTGTTTGTGTAAAATTTTAACATGATAAAGTTTTGTTTCCATGTAAGATATATGCAGAAATAAAAAATAAATAATTTATTTGCATTGTGTTCATAAAGAAATAAATCAGTATTTTAAATTAAACTCGTATCTCAGTTTTACAATTTTGGATAAGCCAGAGAGACTGGTTGATAATTAGTTTAATATTTGGAGAGAACAGCAGCGCTATGAACTTGCCTATCTTTTGTTAACTTGGTTGTAAGGCTATATGAGCTAATGCTATGGTCCAGCATCCATTGTGCATCATTAGTCTGTCCATTGCTTGTCAACATTTGCCTTTTCAACTTCTAAAAGACAAGTATGAACTCGACAAGATCATCCTGGCAAACCTTTGAAAAATTGTACAAATGATACTGACCCACTGTCAAATATGGAAACCATTACTAAAAACATAAAAATTGGTACATTCTGTTACAAATTGCTATCAGAACAAAATATGGTCAATTATGGTTACTAAATATAGAACATGCTGTGAATAGCACATTATATGCCATACCTCCATCTTTATTAGGGTCCATCCATTTAGTATGTACAAAAGATGGGGGAGGGGTATATGTGGGCATGGGGAGTGGGGAAGGCAGAGTTAGACCAACATATAATATTTGCACACTTTACAATTTGTTCCAATCAGCAGATTTCACTCAAGCATTAGCATGGGAATATGGTCTGGCATTCCTTACAGATATGATACAAAACCAAACTTTGGATAGACATACAAGGTCAAATGCTAGAACTAGAACTTTGGTGCCAGATATACATGTCTTATGCAAAACGAACTGTAGCTTGAAACAGCAGGATTGATTCATAAATAATAATGAGGCCTTTATAAAATGCCTAATCTTTTGAAGCTCTTTACAACTTTTGACAACACCTATATAATGATATGATTATAAAAAAACAAACACCATGAAATTAGAAAACTAAAAACACGAAAATATTTAAGGTAATAAAACATTATTAGGTCTTTAATTCTGCTCTTGCAATTGAAATAAATTAGATGAGTTCAGTGGGCAATTTGTTCTATGTTGCTGGACCCTGGTATGCCAAAGAATGTCCATCACATGGGAATGTATACAAATGTCCTTCCCGTTGTAGTTTTTTAATGTATTATATATAAATTGTAAGCAACAATATGAACTTTTGTGTCCTTTTCTGGTTTTCCGAGCAGTCAAAACTCTGTCATATGTATCTAATGTCTTGTTTTAATCCACCACTACCCCCAACCAAACTGAACAAATAAAAAGGAGGAACTCTGGTACACATTTATTCAAAGAGATTAACTCCAAAATTGATGACTACATCTTTTGCTTGAAATCTTAGACTCACTTATGCAACTATGGTGATTGTGTTACTAAAGTAACCGTTTGATTTCAAATGCCAATAAGTTAATAGTGTTTGAAAGGTGGTACTAAGCAAAAGCATACCTTTTGCACGGGGGATGGTAAAACTTTATTTCACCTTGCAACCAACCAAGAAGAATGAGGCCGAAAATGACTGATCTTTTTTATGTACTAAATGGACAGCCCTTTAGTCCTTGATGTAGAGAACTATGCAAAAATCATTCATCTTCTTCCAGTGAGTCACCTTGACCTTTTTTCTGTTGACCCCAGAATTGATGGGGTTTTTTTTCTTACCCTAAAGACACTTAATCCACAAAGTTTGGGTCAGGTATATGATATTGTGCAGATGTGTCAGGTATATGATATTTCAGTCAGTGACTTTGACCCCAAATTATCTTTCTTCCTTACCCCTACTGCAAGCCATCAACAAACTTTGGTAATGCTGATGGCATGGCAGAGAACTAAAGTTATTGTTCAGAAGAAAACTAAAATGTCAATTGACAGTTATGTTCTGCCTTAAGTTAGTTGTAGAAAAAACATTAACTCAAAACCTATTTAACAAAATAGGACCAAATTTAATAGAAGGCATCACATCACGAAGCCATTTCAAATTTATACAAATGATGCTTATCCACCATGAATTATGGCCACTGTTATACAAATGATCCGCCATGAATTATGGTCACTATTATTAAAATTGAAGAACCATGAAACAATTTTTTCTCAAAAACCTGATATTATAATTTTACCAAACATAACAACATGAAGTCCTTTTAACTTAAACCAATGATTACAATTGATCCGCAGATATGGCCACCAGTACTTAATAATAAAAACCAAAAACCCTGTAAATGACTCGAACACAACTTGACCGATTTTGGCCAAATTTGTTGAAAAGCATTAAATAGTGATGGGAATCGGTTAGAAATTCATAATCGATAATCGGTTCCCCTTAACCAACTGATCATCGATTATGATCGGTTACTAAGAGCAAATTTTAATTTTTGTTAAACAGTTATATCTTTGATCAAGAGTTCAGTATGTTTATAAATGTACATAGGTAATCTCTTTTAAATTAATGACGTATACTTTAACCTGACAATAATATTACATTGTGTGTTATATTTGTTCAATAACTTTGCTAAATGAATGCAACTTTTTATGACTGATCAGGCAAATGTAACTGAAATACTGCTACAATCACCCAAAATTCTTTCGTTCATGTTTCTATAATATGAAGTATAGAAGGACATGTTTTTCTTGTTTGTCATTGTTTCAATTTAACTAAAACAAATCAACAAAATGTGTTTAAATTTATTAACTCAACAATTTAACAACTTGACCATGTAATAATGACTATATGTTCCTAATTATGAATCGTAAGGTTTCATATTTGTATTTGTGAAGGGAATTAATAAATTTCAGGTCAACTTTAGTGACTGGGAGTTTTACTAACCTTTGATTTGCATACACCTAAAAAGTAGTCTCCCTTTACACACAATCGATTATGGAGTTCACAATCGATTATCTGCTCAACCAACTGATGATCGATTATAATCGATAATCGGAACAACACTGGCATTAAATGTATACATTTTTTCAATCTACTCTTTAATATGGCTGCCATTGCTTAAAAACAGAAAACCTTAAAGTATCTTCAACAAACTAATGAATGGAATTGAACTAAATTTGACTGCATACTGCTATGAAGATTTGGTTTTGTAGGTTTAACAGTTTTTTTTCAGCATATGATAGGCTATACCTAGCGACCAGTATATTTATCTCTACTGGTCCGATACAAGAAGGGCCTATGGGATGTTTGGTTTCATACCCCATACATACCCTCCTAAACTACTCTGATGATTGCCTGGAAATTTTACATACCCATTCATTCCCATGTTCTAGTTGCTTCTAAATGGAAATGATGATGCTTGCACATCCAATATGGCCACCACAGCTGCCATATTGAAAATCTTTCAAATACTCCTCCTGAATAGATGGCCATATCAACACGAGATTTTCATTACGACACTAGATCTCTGGTTAGTCTTAAATGAAAATAGTGCTGATCTGGGTTTAATATGGCTGGACCAGGGAAAAATATTGTCATTATTTCTGTTGATTTAATGGCTATATAATCATGGGGTTTTCACTAAAATTCTTCAAACAATGTTTTGCTGATCTAAAATTAAAATTGTGCTGATCTGACATCCAAAATGTGGCAGTCTTGAAAATCTTGTTTAGGTACTTAAAGGGAAAATAATTTTGATGTAGGGTTTTCGTAAGAAAAGTTTGTATGAGTGTATCCTAAATAAAATAAACTCTTAATATAGCCACTATAGGTTTATCTTGAAGAAAATATTTTTAGACTTGTGGTACCTACTTGTTTCAAACAGGAAATGGTGCCAGTTGTAATCCAATGAGTCTGTCATGACAGAAGACCCTTTTGACATTGAGTTTTCACCAAAAGACTTATAACAATGTCTACTTTGTCCTACATAAACAAAATTGTGCCATTCTGACATCCAATATGTCCAGCAGCTAATTGAAAATCTTGATGCTGAAGAATATTATTTCAACACTGCAGTTAAAAGACTGAAATGGTCCTGATCTTGAATTTCTGGAAATTTCTTTTTGCCTACTATGGCATCGTCCCTTTCAAAGGACTTGAGCTGATGGCTGAAGGAGGATGAACCACTGATCGTTGGGAAGCTGCTGCCAACCCACATAGAGGTGAAATGTGAACAATCTGTAAAGGCAAGCACCTTAGACCACTGCCACCATGGGTCAACTGGCATGAAGGCCTTGAATATATGTACATATGATAATGACCATCAAATATGGCCACTGATATTAAAAATAGATTTTTCTGACAACAACTACTACTACTCAAAATTTGTACAAATGGCCCCATTCTGCCATCACATTTTGATGCACTACCCCCTCTTTAAAAAACTGATTGGAGTAGTTGATCCATTTGTCTTCCAATATGGTTGCCAATACCAAACAAAAACATTTCACTGCCAGCTTTATGCTAACCCTAATTTCTCAAAGTCACAGCCCATGAGTTTGGCTTTGAGGTAAAAGTCATTTTGCAGCTCTCAAGTTACAGCTGTTTGAAAGGGCCTTTATTTATCTCTGCAGCATATTTATAAATGAAATCCAATGTTTGACAACTTGTATATGCACATGGAATCACTTAACTGTACTGCCGATTGCCATTTCATAACAGGAGATAACCAACTCTTCATCAACATCAAGTGACCAATCATATGTGACTTTGCTTATTCAAAATAGTTTGGTTGTTTTGGTCATCTGACTTGGCATCTGTGGATATATCTTGTAACTCTGTAATCATATGGACATTATTATAGTTCAGAAACATGCCAATTACTAAACTGATAAGAGTCATATACGCTACAATATATAATTTAATCCCACCATTTTGTTCTTTCTTATTAGTTTTATATGTACGTACATGTAATAACTCCCAAACATAAAATCTGGAATCCTTAGTAAAATAAATATTTAATTTTCTTGAATGTTTACAGCCTTTTTAATTTAATTCTAAGATAAGTACTTTTTTTAATGTTTATCTTTCTAAAACTATACTGCTTTCATTAGCAATTGAATTAAGTATTTTCCTTCAAATTATAATGCATTAACGTTTCTGCACTTAATTGGCTGGCATGATTTAAATGTGTTAAGGAGTCAATTCATTTATGTACAGCGATCCCTTTTGACAGAGTATAAACTTCATACATGATTTGTAAGTACATGTAGATGTTGAAAACTGAAAAGACAACATGCAATAAAATACTTTAAAATGTGGGGCATTGAGTGGCAGTTTCTTAAAGTGCTCTCGATTACGGATCAAGACATCTCACCTGTCTGCATGGGTTCGAGTCTCAGACTTGGCCAATGTGGTTATGTGAGAAAGCTTTCTAGTAGCTTCTCATGGTTTGGTGGTTCTTTCCGGGTTCTTCCACCACCATTAATACTGGCAGCCATGTATAGCCTATCATGTACTGAAAATGGCGTTAAACCCTACGACAACAACAACGACAACTTAAAAATGGTTTATTTTGTGCACAGTGTTTTTTAGGAATAGAGTTTTGCATACTAAGCATGTGATGAATTTGCAATGGCATTACCTAGCTGTAAATATTTTATGCAATATGATGTAAAAGACGTTTTAATAGAGGTATTAAAAATTCCTTGTGGATTTCTGAATAATTTCTTTTTTGTGACAGTTAATGCTTTCAACTCTGTTTTTAAAAACAAAAACAGAAATGTTTATTTTTTAGACTTAAAAAACTAAATTTATGAAGAAAAAACTCCATCAAAACTCTGGAATTTCCATTGAAACTGGTAGTTATTAGCTCTCCTGGTCAAAACCAGAAGAACTTCAGGGATGGTCTTTTGTCTGTTGGTATTCTTTAGCAGTCTGCACGTTGTTATCACTGCTTTTAAACAATTCCTAGGATTACCATGCAACTTTACACATACATTCATTCCATAGTGTATCTGTGGCCATCATGAAAATTTTGTTAGCCATGACAATTTGTACCTTAAGGTATGAATAATGAACCACTGAATTATACTGTTCAACAATGTTCCATAGCACAGTTACCATGTCTTGATTCAAACACTGATTGATCCATGACTAAACAAAAGTTTACACTGTATTTTTGATTCAATTGGTTGCATTTACCATTTACTCTTAAGTTTTCAAGAAAAGGATCATTTCAGTGGAATTAGGCATTCTATTGCACATGCATGCAAATAGATATTGGCAACTTCTTTGACTCGGATCTCCACATTCATGCTAAGTGTTAGCAATGATTAACTTACTAATTAAACCAATTACTGCATTTTGAACCTCTTTGCTATAAAATACATGGAGGTAAATGCCTGTATAATCTTTTAAAACTATATTTACTAATTATTTATGTTTTCTTCATTTTAAAATAACAAATCCACAAATTTAAGCACACATAAATATGTCGTTTTTTAACAAAGCGATAAAACATGATGCCTATTAATTTGCAGTGATTGACAGTAATCTATTCCAAAGTACATTTTTCTCCACCTGAACTGATAGCGCTTTTACAAAGAAATTAAATCTTAGCAATGCATTATACACATTATTCATATAAAAAAAATATTTAAATGCAAGTTTTCAGTTGTATTTGCCGATACAAAACAATATCAAAATGATATGATGACCTTCAAAGATATTAACTGTTCATTAGTGAAATCATGAACATGAATAATGTAGATCTAATATACAAAAGGAATAATGGCTTTCCTGGTATCTGGATAAAACCTGAATGTGTCTTTGTACCACTTGTGGGAAAAATGCCCCATTATGATCTGGTTTACTGCCACAAAGAGCAGAACAAAAATAGCAAGGGTGCAACTCCACCAGTATATGATGTTAACTGAGGTATAGATCAAAATTTCAAAGAAGAAATGTGGACAGGATACATATTGGAAAAAATCTCCCGATGGAATGTGATGTCGCCTGTTGTCAACTGCACCTATGAAAAAAAGTTGAAGTATATATATCATTTATAAATTAAGCACAGACTTCATATATGAAGAGATACCATATTTACTAACATATAAGCTTCATACAACCTATCACAAAATGTACTTAAAGATCTGCGCCTATGTTGGTCTTCTATGGATTTCTTCTAATAAACTGCATAGACCCATACCAGCCATTATATTATGCAACAGCAGATGTGGATTTGCAGTTTGATTCATCTTGTACACAAATTTTATAGTAATAAACAAATGCAGCAGCAGCATGAACACTGACATACCATTTTCTATCACTCTATTTTTTTATACAATGTGTTAGTGCAGAAATCAAAAAAAAAAAAAACCCAGCTCATAATGGTCAAATTCAAATGATCCTTCTCTTTATTGCACTGTAAATGTATGAAGTCCTCTCCATGTGGTGAGTGATCACTCAAAATGGTCCTAAAATACATATCTGTGGCTTTTCAAGTTTGCGCAAATCAAAGGTTATTACAGTAAAACTGAAAACTATAAAAGCTCAAGGGACAATCTTTTTAGTAGGGGCCCCAAGTGGCCGCGTGGTCTAAAGCGCTCTCCGTTACAGATCACTGCCATCTCACCAGAGGCATAGAGATGATATTTTGTGCCCGGGGATGAACTATAAAATTGGCGCCCCAGCGATCTTGTGACCGATTTATTACCCTTGTTTACTTATTATAATGTAACATTGCAAGCCTCATTTTGGCGCCCCTGTACCTTGGCGCCCGGGGACATATGTACCCCCCTGCCCCTCCCCTTAGCTACGCCTCTGCATCTCACCTCTTTCTGCGTGTGTTCGAGTCTCAGATTCGGCTAATATAGTTATGTGAGAAAGCTTGTAAGTAGCTTCTCGTGGGTTGGTGGTTCTTTCTGGGGGTTTTCCCAGGTTCTTCCTCCACCAATAATACTGGCCGCCATGTATCGTGTGCTGAAAAATGGCGTTAAACCCTACAACAACAACAATCTTTTTAGTTCAATTTTTGCTTCCTCAAATCAACATTTTTCTCAGTCCCAGTTTAAGCCCATCCACAAAGGTGCCTGTGGTCTTCAACTCCCCTAAGCCCAATGTGACCATAATCTTTCTACCCTCAAATTAACTAAAACCTCTCTTAACAGAGTATAAGCTAACTACAAAGTTAGGTCCACTGATGTGGTCTAGAACTAAAGACATCAGGCTGAGAACAGCAATGGACAGATGAATGAAAGGATATCAAAACATAATATGCTCCATTTCATGTTGGGTGTAAGAGAAGCTATATGACTTATAATCTTTTTATAGAATAAATTTAATGTTGGGAATGATTTTATAGTAGTAACAAAACAATTGTGGCAAGATTGAAATGACATGGAATTCAAGTGAATTTTATGTTCATTCAGGAACTGGACACGGGCTACTCTGAGGGTACAAATCGTGTGCCTATCTTTGCAGATAACAGACTATATGGATCAAATTTATGGGAAATTTTTTAATCAAGTCCTGTTCTCAGCATTTTCTAAATATTTGGAGAGATTGTGAAATTATCACTCATTAGAGCTCAGCAGATGTAATGCATGAATATAAACATGTACGTGTACACATATTTTTTAATGGTATTTCAACACAACACAAGCCATATAGTGCCAATTCAATGTCCTAAAATGTAAAGATGCAAATTAAAACAAAATTAAGAAAGATAATCATGACAAATAAACATAATAAAAATTGCCCTAGAAGATAAAAGTTAAGTTAAAGCTGTTAAAATGAAAATAGATGAGGACAAAAACAATTAAGACAGCTGAAAAAACTAGCAGGAGATTGCTCATTGACTATACAAAATATGTTGGATGCACAAAATGCTAGACAAAATACCTTTCTTAGTTAACCTGAGATTTGCAAATATTCGTGCTGCCTTCATTTGTTTCCATGATGACCACAAGAACAGAAATATGCCAACAATGTGATTCCATTTAATTTTTCCAAGGAAACCTGTGTGGAAAACAAAGGAGAAGTCGAATACAATATTAAGTCAAAATAATAAAATAAGCTCAATAGGGACTCTAATTACTCTTTTACTGGTGTTACATAATAATCATTACATCCAGTTCCTTTCACAATTATCTCATCTTTTGAATGACAGGAATAGCAGGTCACGTTGTTTGGTAGCCTGTGCAGGCTGTATAAAGATTTTAATCAGCACCAACAACTAACAAAATAATATTTAAAATTAGCACCAGCATACCATATAATATTTTAAATCAGCATCAAGAATATTTGAAAACGAGAATGATGTATTGCCTACCGTCAAAGTGCATAATAGTTGAGTGTAGTACCTAGACTATGGAAAGTAGGTAATTGCAACATACTTTTGATCTTGATAAATGGTACGCCTCAAAATTAATCACTTTTGAATAGTTTCATGGGAGTATATAGTAAAATATCATAAATAATGAGGAGAATGTTATGAAATCTGGAACATCTGAATTCTGTTGACACTGCAGGTCTGATGCAGCAATTGATATATATCTTTCTTATACTTTCTTATATAATATATAATATACTTTATATAAAATTTGATTTTACCTGTACATCCATCTATGCTGGTAAAGTCAGTCCCCACAACATAGGACAGAGGCATAATGGTATAAAACATCAGTCCCACCATATAAATGATAATGCTCATCTGATTATCAGAGAAAACGCTGACGAACAAGCACTCAAACAGCCTCCGAAACATATGAAGGTTAATCAGGAACAGAACTATTAATGTTGACACAGGTGATCCATGACCTTTTAACGATATTTATTCATGATAAATTATTGCAATATTGTAGCATATTTAGTTGTTAAAAACATTCTTATGGATAAGAAAATCAAAAAGTAACAAAGAAGGTAAAATAAATAGTTAAGCTTTAGAATGATAATAAAATGTATGTATGTATGTATGTATGTATGTATGTATGTATGTATGTATGTATGTATGTATGTATGTATGTATGTATGTATGTATGTATGTATGTAACTATGTATGTAATTGTTGTAGGGTTTAACACCATTTTTCAGCACATGATAGGCTATGGCGATCAGTATTAATGGTGGAGGAAGAACCCTGGAAAATCCTCAGAAAGAACCACGAGAAGCTGCTGAAAAGCTTTCTCACATAACCACATTGGCCGAATCTGAGACTCGAACCCACACAGACAGAGGTGAGATGGGAGTGATCCGTAATGAACAGCGCTTTAGACCACTCGGCCACTCAGGGCCCCACACACTGCACGCAGTATGATGAATAGTTTTGGTAACTCCATCTCATTTCATCTATCTTCTTAATACACTGAAACCTCATTAGACCCAAAAAAATACTTGGGACTAAGCTAGGTTGGTTTTGAGTTTTTTTGGGTTTCCAGATTTAATTTGAATTAAAAGAAAATTTGGAACCAGGCAGTTTACAATATTTGATTCTACTTGCAATTGAATACCATTTTAAAGGCCATTTACTGTACAGACCATCTTACAGCTGAAATCTACTATTTTTGTGAAATGTATGGGGAAAAAACAGTATTTGTAAACATTCAGTCCTCACATTACAAAAACAAATCACAAGAAGTCTACTGGTGGCAGAATATATTCCACCAGTGCAATGATAGGTGCATTGATATGTGCAGAGAATTTGATAATGTACTGCACACAACAGCTGACAAGGATACACAAGAAGTTGTAAACTGTTTATCTTATTAATGTCAATGTCAATTTTCAGGCCACAGGCAGGATATTAACTGAGGTGTTATATACATACACAACAAGCAACATACCTTGCTGTAATTGGAGAGTTTTAGGACAAAGGTGGGAAACTAAGGTGTAAGGCCTAATTGTAGACATATTTGAAGTGTTCTATGCATATGCAACAAGCTGCACATTTATAATCTTGTTGTAATTGGAGAGTTTTAGGTCGATTTATAAATATTAATTGATTACTTTGTTGTAATTGGAGATTTTCAGGTGGGATATTAACTAAGGTGTTATATGCATACATAACATGCTGAACACTGATTATTTTGCTGGAGAATTTAAGGCCGAATGCAATATTAATTGAGGTGTTACATACATATACAACAAGTTGCAAACTGATTACCTTGTTTTAATTGAAGGTGCGATATTAACTAATGTGTTATATACATACATAACATGCTGCATAGTATGCATGCTGATTACCTGCTCAAGATCTTAAGACCAAATGTGGGATATTAATTGAGGTGTTAAAAGAATTAAAAGGGGCCAATGGTTTGTGTTCACTTTCAGCCTTTCAATAAATATCAGCTGACCTTTGGCAATGGCAAGATAAAAGATAACACCCAAAAAAGTATTCTATTAAAAGCTCTTATATTATCATTTTGATTTGTTTTGGGTCTTTTTACCGGTAATTGTTTTGTGTTTCTTAAGGTGTTTTATGAGGAATATGGGATGCTCTTATTTTTCTTTGGTCAAGTCATGCCAAAATATTCATTTTCTCAAAATGCCTAAATACTATTGCTAAATATGCTGCTGCAAGTTCAGCAATCAGAACTTCAGTCAGTGGATAGTAGCAAATATCCTGAATTTGCATTGTCTGTAAAGTGGATTTTAAGATATTTATAGGAATACATTTTTATCACCAGAGATGTGTAAGCGCTATTACAAAGTGAAAATCTTGGACCAGAAAAGATTTGAACAATTAAGTATGAAACCTAATCACAGTGAATGTCATTAGTGGTCACCAAGTTGTAAACTTGTAAAGAAAACTAAAAATGATTGTGGATTTTGCAAACGTCTTTGCAGTGAACAATACGATGATACATTTACAACTCTTCCTTCTTTTTAATTAATGGACGATTCTGTGATTCATATTAATTACTATTGTACATAACATTGCCATAGGAATCTATTCAAATACTTGCTGTTTTATTAAAATAAAAAGATAATACATTTTTCAGAGAAAATGCTTGTTTTGTTTTAAATATCCTATTAAGTTAAGTAAAATTTATGTCGCTAAGAATTTTTACTTATTTAAAAACCAAATTGCACATAGAAAATTCTTACAATCTAATGTTGATCAGATATGAAAATATAATTTGAGTCAATATAATTTGGTTTACATAGAAAATCTCTCACTGCAAAATGAAATGCACATGTTTGCAATTGATTTAATCATATTAACATTACTAGACTCTAAATGCCACTATCGTCATTAAAAAAATTATCTTACTCTCATAGATGGATGGGAACCTCAGCCATTCTATCAACCACTCTATTTCTGCTGGCATTTTATCATTGTAGTATATTGTGACCACTGACAAGATCAGAAGAGGAGTAACTACAAGCACACCTATGGCATAAAAATGGTAAAACGAGCTGAAAAAGGACATTTAGATATATAAATAGTTTGAAGATAAATGAATTTTGTCAGTTTAGAAACATACTGCCAATTGCACCAAAAATGTTGAGCAACAAACATTATTAAAGTTATTAATCACAATCCATTACTATAAATGCTGACATAATATACTTGCAATTCGTAATAATTTGACACATGCGGCTCAGCCTTATGTTAATTCCCACTTTATATAAAGAGATTTTGCCAAAATACAGCCAATATATGAAATATTTTTATTGGATGCAACGACAGCTCAACTTTTGCATTCTTTCCCTCTCCACATGTACGAGTTTGAATCTTTTCATTGATGATCTGGAAGTTTCCATACTATATGCTACTGTAATTTTGTACAGAAGTTGACATGTCAAGGCCATGGAGACATTTGATATACACATGCCCCATCCCCCGAAACGAGGATTTTTAGCAATATGAGTTGGGTGAAAATGTCTCCCGTATTATAAGTGAAATATTAATACAAAAGAGTTGTCGTTAAAGTAAAATGTCAACCTCGAAAACATATTACTATTCGCAAAAACAATACTTAAAATTATTGCCATAAACCTAATGCTTCAAAAATATATCCAAATACAAGAATATGTACATTCTACAGCAGTGCCATGATGAATGGAGAGAAAAACAAGCTAGTAATTGGAATTTGAAAAACGGCAAAATTGCGTTGAAAATGAGGATAGCTACACCTACCTTTTTGGCACGAACAAGTATTTAGATCGAAGATTGAATCTCCGCAAGTCGCGTATTTTTCCATAAGAAAATAAATGGGGAATAAATTCTAATCCTAAAGTTGGATATTCAAGCAAAACTGCTGCAAAAAGTGAGGCCATTGTTTGCGCCAACCAAAACATTGACAGTATCGAAATCATTTTGAAGTTTTAGAGTGATCTCCCTTAATGTAATCAGTGCTCTAATGATAGTGGATGCCCCCCACCCCCCAAAACAAATCCCTATCAGTGTATACATTATATAATATTCTAAATTGTAGGCTGTTTGTATTTTATGCATTGTTCTAAAAATGTACACACTGAATTTTGTGGGTTGGGGTTGGACCTGGGATTTAAAAAACAAACAAAATAAAAAAAACAAAAATAATTTTGATCATTCCATATATATAGCAACTAAGATCATGCATCAAAATTAAATGGTGATGACAGAAGCAAGTGTTGGTAAAGATTTTAGTATTATAAGTAATATATTTGTCCCTTATTTGCAAATATCTGAGGAAATGAAATAGTAGAAATTATTGTTTATTGGTACATTTTAAAAACTGTGACATAAATTAGAGACTGAATTTTGAAATTTTAAGAAAAGACAGTTTGTAAAAAAAATATATCCAGTTTTCAAAAATATTCCTGCTTGCTACAAAAGAAACACTTTTTAAGATTATATTATTTGAAAATACTTTATTATTACCTTGAGGTACAAACAATCCCCAATCCACCCATTCAAATAGCTGGTTCCTTATTGTTCTGATTTAAAAAAATGAAACGAGCAGCCAATGTTAAGCTTGTATTCTCAAAGTTATACCATACCAACTTGCTTATATGGCAAGTCTCAATGCAAACTGTGATTACATAATGTACTATTAGATTTGGGTCTATGCAATTTTTTTTAGGTGTAATTAGTTGTACAACAAACACACAGACCCTGATCGCATCATACTGGATCTCTGTTTGCAATTTGACTAGACTTTTTTAAGTGAGTATATAAGGTAAATCTCTCTCTCTCTCTCTCTCTCTATATATATATATATATATATTAAAACCTGTTTTATGACTCAACATTGAATGAACTGATACTTTTAATTGTTCTCTTGATGTATGACAAGGTTATATTTAACCAGCACTTTTTCCATTACATTTATGCGACTTACAAAATGTTCTTGCCAAAGAGTCATGGCAAGGTTAACTTTCATCAGTATTTTTTCATTATATTTATATGACTTACAAAATGTTTTTTTTAAAGAGTAATTGCAAAGTTGTATTACACCAGTACGGTTTTTCATTACATTTGACTTACAAAATGTTCTTTCTAAAGAATTGTTGTTGTAGGGTTTATGCCATTTTTCAGCACACAATAGGCAATACATGGCCACCAGTATTAATGGTGGAGGAAAACCCCGGGAATCTTTGTTAAGGCCGAGTTACTCTTAACAAGATGCATCCACATACCAATTTTCATGAGCATAGGTTAATGGATAGCTAAAAATACAAAAGTGACTTGCATGAAAATTAATCACAGTGACCCACTTTTTGTATCATTGAGTTTCTCTCTCTTGAGATGCATCCACATACCAATTTTGATGAGTAGAGGTGACATAAGATCCAAGATATTGTGTAATAGTCGAAAATACAAATATTGTTCAAACTTTAAATTGTTTTCACAGTGACCTATTTATTTATAGTTGTTAGTCTTATTAAGAGGCATTCAAATATAGATATTTTCATGTGTAGTTGAAAACAGGAACCCAATCTAGAGGGTATAAAACACTGCTGCAACATCAAAAACCATTTGAGATCGAAAAAATTAGGCCACAGTGAACCAGTTTCAGCAGAGTTGACTTACTCTCCTTGAATTACATCCACATATCAATTTGAATGTTTACATGAAATCAAGAATATGATATTGTGGATGTACAATGACTTGGTGAAAATCTAAGTTAATAAAGTAAAAATATTAGATCATATAAACATACTTTTGGTGTGCTTGAGCTACTCATTTAAATTCCGGCAGACACCAATTTTTTGTGAGTGTATGAAAAGTAGGATCAATCAAGTATTAACATTTGGTCACTGTGTTTAACAGTAGTTCACTGTAACATAATTTGTGTAAGTTTATTTCACTCAAAATGCATCCACATGCCAGTTTTGATAATATTGGTGAAATAGCATCCAAGATCTTGAGTGTGAGGATGTAAGAGCTTAAAAAGTCACTCATGTGAAAACTGGTCACAATTACAAAGGTGCCAACTCTGAAGTCCTACTTGGACCATAAAATTCTGACATGAAAATATGACAATGGTTCCTGATTTCAAATCCTGGATGATACACTACTGTACTTCATTTTAATTTTTAAAATATCTAAATTGTTAAACAGGAATGAAATTTGTGATGTGATTGATGTGCTAGATGTTTGAGTTTGGGGCATGGATAACATGCAAACATGCCAACCCTTGATGAGGAAAAAGTGTAATCCATGCAGAAAAAGCATAATTCACATATAAAATGCTACAATTTCAATGAACGTTGATTTATTTGCCCCTCTCATCTTTTAACATCCTATACTGCTTAGAGTTTTCATATGTAGAACTTTTGGCTTTACACAGACATTGACTAGAATCCATCTGAAGACTTTTAGTGTCAAATATTAAAATTCTATCTACACAGCCTGTAATAGACGTCACGTGATGCTGCCCTCATGTCTTCATATTTGGAGGATTGTTATTTGTTTGTTTTGTTTAATTTTTGCCTTGTTCTAATCCATCTGTAAAATTATTTTAAAGGAGATACCTTTGCTTTCATGTACGCATTGACTAAAATAAATTATACCTTTCGTGCCAAATACCTTTAGATTGGTTCTGCACTAAATATAAATGAGAACAAAGAATCGGCATGTAAAGATTAAAATTAGAAAACCAGTATGTTCTCTCCTCACTAAGCCATACAGCTGCTATAAATAGAATACGTGGTCAAAAGATTGAAAGTAGAACCAGTATGTTTCTTGGTAATAGGAAAGTTGCTAAAAATAGAACATGATACTATTCAGAAAGTACAAGCAAGTCCACGGACAAGCGTACTCATATACTGTAGTTACGTAGAAGGCATCATTACTAAAATACGATTTGTGAGGTTATTGGAATGCTAGTAAAAATTAGAAAACCAATAATAGATTTTTTTTTGTAAGGTGGATATAGTGAAAAAGTGTAATCCATATATTTTTACGCATAAGCTTAAGTTAGGAGAAAAAAAGCGTAATGATTACACCAAAAGCATAATGGTTGGCATGTATGAATATGTGTACCTACACACAAAATATAAATGCATAAAAAATACAAAATGTCTTCTACTGCCACTTACTAGCATTTGGATGAAAATGTGACATAAAGAACCAGTGTCAATGCTGCAACACTTTGAAAATTAATGAAATAAATGTTTAAATTGGCCCATCATCAAATGTCAATCAATTACTACTTACTTATGACCCTACTGGGTTAGTGAACAATCATACAGTCAAGTCACATTTATGTCAGAAAGTCAATCTGGGTCTATGTCAGGCGTACAGTAGATTCTTGACTGTTACTTTGACAATGTAGATGCAAATATGGATATATGTACAGAAGTTTATGGCATTTTAGCACAATCCTGGCTACATAAAAAAGATTTAATGGATCAAGTCCCTGAAATATTTTATCAAAATTAGTTAATAAAACCAAATTTTTAGACAACCAAATGATTTTTCTGGCATGATATCACCAAAAGACAGTTTGATCAAGTTTACTTTATAAAATTTCAGTCTCAGTTTGGATGCTGACACATTTGACAAATATATGCTCTGCTATCATGGAATACTGGCACTGAATGTGATTCATCCTGCTGTGGCTGGATGAAGAAACTCCAGCCCACTTGGGTCACCTGTTTACTATTAATGATCTTTCACAGTTCACGTCCAAAAGAAAACAGAGAAACAGTTATAATTTCTTTTATTGTTGCATTCTTAAACAACAATATAAAACTTTAATATCATATCGCTACCACTTTTTCTAACATCACAGCCCAGTTTCCCTGATCATAATAGCTGTGCATTACTTTACAGCATTCAAGTTCATTACATAAAGCTTCCAGTTCTCCTTGTTTGAAAACATGGTAAAATCTATGAAAAGTACTTGCATCCTTGCACTCACCATTTTCACTTTTTATATCTTTATTATTTTGGGTTTTATTTTTTAGTTGCCATGGAACTAGGATATCTTGCTGCTTAAATTGGGTTCGATTAACATGAACTTCTAGTCTTTTCACCCATTTCTTCTTATCTTCCTCTGACTGTGAATCAGTGTGTCCATTTTCCAGATCCATTTGTGGACCAGTCTGTTTTGTATCTATGGAAACTATCTTTTCCATAGCAACAGAAGCATTTTCATTCTCACTTGAAGAACTACAGGGATCAAAGTGATCCACCATTATATGATGATCAGTTGTTTTGTTACTTGATTCAGTTAGCTTTTTTTTTGAATGATCATGACATATTGTCATTTTTTTAAGGCTTTGCGACTCTATTGTGTCTGTACATTCATGTTTTGACTGGAAATTGGGTGATTCTGCTACTGAACACTTTTTGTCCTCTATGATGGAAGCTGTACAAGCATCTGTTTGACTCTGTAATCTGGTCATCTCTCCCAGGTCATTGCAAGACTTTACATTTTTTCCCACTTCCTGCTGATCACATGACAGTAGCCTGAAAATAAATTGAAAATATGCATACTTCTTTTCAAGGGATTATTTATGTATTTTTTTCATAGAATTCTGTCATTAAAAAGTTTGAAGAAAATATGTTAACTTTAAACTGTTTGAAAAAGTTTTGAAATTCCTGTTAATTACAAATTGCAAATTTCTGGCACAGAAAACATAAAAGATTACTTATTCAGAAAATTACCCTTTTTTGTCCAGATTTATGATGAATGAAAAGTTTATTGATGTATATTAGCAATAGGACCACTCAAACATGAAAAAAATGTAAGTATTTTATCACAATAAAACATGAGAACAAATGGCTCGAGCATTTACCTATACTAAGTGCACTAGGTCTGACTAACAGCCGCAAAAATGATTGTAATATTCAACTCACATTGGTTCTGTCTTGTTATCAAAATGCTTTTCCTTGAGGTATTTTGACTTGACCTGGTGCAGTTCCTGTTCCATAGCCCAAACATACACCAGAACCTTTCCTTTAGGCCGTACTATTCGCAATAATTCTGATAGTGCTCGTAACCTTCTGTCCTGAAAGGAACATATTCCATTACACCAGTGTAGACTGATATTTCATGCTTATGAAAACCAATAATCATCTTAGTTGTATGAATTCAAAAAGAAATTAAAAAAATTCCAACAAACACTTAACTCATTAAAAACTATGTTTAAAAAAAATGGATAATAAATCAGTTAAACAACTGTTTTGGTAATAATCAGTAAATCACAAATTACAGGAAGTGAACAAAATGGACAATTTAAATCTTTACATCTTAATTTTAGTTTTACATTCAATTTGCGCAACTAATACTGAAGTATTTCCATATTGTTGGTAAATTACATGTATATAATGGATTATACAATAGCAAATTTTAATGACCAACTAATCAGTGTGCATGTTATATTTTTTCGGTAAGCCAGTTAACAGTGACATCTAATCAATACTGGTATCCATACCAGTATTAACTAATTCCATCCATGGACAAATCATTGTATTGGTCAAGATTACCAATTTCCTGTTTTACATGTCACTTTAAATTTAGTGTGAAACTTAATCACTACCTCTTTCATGCTAGATCTTCGCTAGCAGTTTTTCCACTAGCAGGAAAAGCAGGTAATGACCATGTGTGAGAATCCACATACTGCAATGCAAAGGTGATTACGATGACCATACATCATATGATGGCTAATCCTGTGACAGCTTAAGCTCATCTAGATCTCATGTGATGGGACACCTGCCTGTGCTATTGCTATAATTAAAGGTCTTTATGACAATATGCGTTCTGTTACATTTGGTCATCATATTCTGTTCAGTGGATTTTTTAAAAAGAAAAGGGTTTGTAGTTTTAGTAATTGTGGTCATATCTGATGGCAGATTAGCACCAGATGTACAAACTTTGAACGCCTGAATGGCAAAACACTTTCATTAAAATTTAATCAATTTATGTTCAGCAGTTTGTGAAAAGTAATTTGGAGGGTTTTACTTTTATTAGTAACAGCGGCTATATTAGATGATGGTTTGGCATCATTTTGTGCAAACCTGAAAGAGGTCAGAAGTCATTTAAAGGTACATGTATGTATATTATTAGTTATGGTAACCGAACTTCATACAAACTTAATTGCTATGAAGCAAGACTGCTCTCTGAAAATCTGGTTAAACTAATTCAATTCTTTTTGAAAAAATGATGATAATAGCTAGTGTTGAGCATAATCTAATATCTCTGATTAAATGTTTTTATTTACCACAAATCAATAATTTAATTATACGTAATTAAAAAATGTTCAGGGTTAATTTTAGCAACATATATTATTCTGTGAGAAATCACTTATTGAGTGATACAATAAGGATGCCAGAAATTCAACTTTTGTTTCCTATTTACAACAAGATTTAGTTACCAGTGAAAACATTTAATCATTCTCTTTAAGTTCATTCTCACTAAATTTTGCTATATTTTTACTAGTGTAACGCATTATTCCACGTACAACATGTGCCCTACAGCAAATAACATAAACTCAGATCTGGCATGGCAAAATGTGCTGGACATAACCTGCATGTTGAGCAGACCCCTGAGCTTTTGCAACATTCTCAATGTACACATTAAAATGTATCAACATACAAAGTTACACAACTATTTGACAACTCAACTCATGAAACTGGTCACATCAAAACCATGAATACTTTGGTTAATCTAGGAGTGAATGAATGAATATATGGATGAGACTATGTTAGGTCACACACATTCACATATACACCCACACATACATACAAATGAATGATTGATGTAACAAGCAAACTTGACTAAAATACAGTGATCTCCCCTGAAATGTTTGATAGCATTGGGTAAGCACAAGATAGCATCATGAAATGTATTACAAAATGTTATCATCATTGTCTGATTTTGTGGTGTTTAACACCATTTTTCAGCACATAACAAGCTATACATGGTGGCCTGTATATCTGGTTCACTGCCCAATGTGAAGCTAAAATCAAGCTTTCTCACATACCCATGCTGGATATGCTGAGACTCAAACCCAGGCAGAGAGAGGTGAGATGAGACAATCACCATCAATGATCATACGCTGGCAGTCAGTCTAAGGTGGGTACAAATATATAATGGCTAAGTGACTGAGTAATTATCCTGGATGACTTGAATTACATACCCAAGAATAAGTAAGAACAGAGTTGTTCTCTGAATGATAGAAGATTTTAATTAGGTGATTTTGCATCCTTTAACAAATTCATTTTCTCAGTCTAGTGGAAACAAAAAAGCATACTGGGCAGGTTTTAAATCATAGCACACTGGAACCAAGATTGTAAAATGGCCTTGAGGAGAACACTGAAAGAAGTAATATTTATTTGCAATATTAACCTTTGTTGACAAATGGTGAATGACAGCAATGCAGATGGCCACATCAAAAGATTCTGTTCTCAGTGGTATAGACAGGACGTCGCTGATAATTGCCAAATAGTTTCTTTCCCGACAAATCTTCACCAGGTTCTGACTTCTATCTGAGCCAATCTGTCAGTAAATAAAAAAAAAATCATTGATTACTTTATTCTGACTACCAGTAAAAGTGTTAACTGTAACATTATTAGTACAATGAATATGTAAAAATTCTTTAATTACAAATGCTATCCATGGAAGCCATGGACATTTTCTACATCAATATAATGGAATCCATGACTATGCATACTTTAAAACAAGAACCATATAAAGATGAAGGGCTGAAAGTCTCAAAATGGAATTTTTGTGTGGGTAATTTTGAATTTTGAGTGAGGGGCAATTTGACTGAACCAATTATTTATCCACTCCTAACTCTTTCAAATAAACATACAGTACCATGCATATCTGATTATTGACTCCCAAATATTTTCCATTTCCACACCCAATATCTGCTACAAGAGATCCAACTGGCAGTTGCTTGAGGAACTCAGAGATCCTGGGCCAAGGACTGTGTCTTGTGCCACTGAAATGGTCAGCTATATTATCATACACCTGAAAAGTAAAATGAGACGCACAATCAGTCAATTAACGGTAACCGTGCTATTATCAACAGAAGCCAATGGTTCATAACATTCTGTCAACATAAGTTGTTTAATGTATTTTATAGAGTACACATGAAATGATATAGTTCCAACAGTTTGTGTGATTTGGATTTTTAACACAGCTTTAAGAATTTTCCAGTCATATCGCTAGGATGTCTGCAGTGTGGCAGTTTATAGTGATATCTAGCACTGAAGCATCATGCTGCAGACCTGTAGCATCATGTCCCTCCCAGTCACATTTTCCTAACACCAGGCCGACCAGTCCTAACACTAATCTCGTAATACTGAGTGCAAAGTGAGGCAGCTACTAGTACCATTTTAAAAAGTCTCTTTTATGACCTGTATGGGACTAGAACCCTCAACCTTCTGCATTTGAGGTGGATGCTCTAATCACTAAGGCCACGGGAGTGGTCAGTGGTCAGTCCAAAAGTACTCATATACTAATCTTAACTGATTTGAGATGTGAACTTGAAGCTTTTGACTCCCAAATGAATCAGTCTTTCATAGATAAAAGGATTAAATGAATTGTGTGCCAAGTTTCTTTAAACTGGGTCAAGAGAACATTATGTTCTTTGTTGGGTATTAAATTCAAGCGACAGTGGTAATGACTCTGAAGGCACATGCCTACCCACCCTAATTGAGGTCTTTCTTAGGCAGAGGGGAATGCATGTATTGATAAAAATGTGTTTTGTTGTGCTCAAGGTACAATCCAGAATTGAAGTGATCAAGTCAACTCTATTTCAGTAAAGTGACCATGACCTTGGATTTAAAGACCTCAAAATCATCAGGATTAAATGATTGGGCAAATGGGAAAACATGTATAAGCATGTACAATGTTGTCCTGTAAATTCTTAACTAGTTCCATCCAGAAATCAAAACGTACAGACCTGTAAACTATAATTCATGGTTCAAAATGGAATACATGTGAAGAAAACAGGACCATTACGAATTCAGAAGAATATCCACCCGCCAATCTGATCAAATTTGAGATCTCCAGTATAACAGAGATATGATGGACACTGATTCGAAGTTATGTTCTGTTGAAATTTCAATTTAAGCATAAAAATACAGCTCATCTGCAACACATCACATCTCACAACAATCCAATGGCAAAGTTACTAAAACTAAGTGACCCAGGTATTCCACAGGTCGGGAGAACCTTAACATTTATTGGTGCCTGTTTGATCCACTTATCCTATGTAGATACTTTCATTTTAATCAAACTGATCCACTAGCTATATCACAGTACCAATAAATATGTTATTTTTTCTTTCCAATTTACAAAACACAAAATCACCAATATTATCTATTTTTAAAAATAAGTATGCAATCACTGCAGACCATACAAAGTCTAACTTCCAAAACCAATGTCAAATATGTCAAAATCTAAAAAAACCCAGCTGTAATGGAATGAAAATGGTATCACATGAACTACTTATGCATATAAACTTGCATACCAAACTTTATATATCTCTATACCTTGTTTTTGCAATATTGTACATAAACATATAACAAATTGAAAAACTGCAATGATGAAAATCTAACTAGGTCCTTATAATAAGCATATAAACATACCCCCCAAATTTTGTCTGCCTTTAGTGGTGTTTGCTTTAATGTGCTGAAATAAGTTTTTGTCCAACAATTCGAAATGTTTAGCAAGAGAGTAGGATTGTAGAAGCGTATCAACACATACCATACTATCTCCAAACTTTATATCATGCAAATTTTGTCCAATTTATTATATCCTGACAAATATTATCAAAGACATCTAAGGTCTTGATGATAATACACCTAAAGTGAATGAACTAACAATATTAAGAATTATGTGATCTAAAGACCACAGTCAACTTAATGAACAGTAACAGATGTTGTAATGACAATCATTTTATTTCCTCACTGAGCAAGGAAACAATAGAATGACAGCTTAAAGTACAGGAACAAATTTCCATTTTGAAAGGAAACAAACTGAAGAATTTAAAATATTGTGATCATTCTTTTTTTCCTAATCTCCTGTTTCATTGTCTGCTGCATCAGTTAAAAATTTACCTGAAGTTAACACATTTATGTGTTTCATGAAATTGAATCAAATATATACTTAGCAAAAACACTACACTGTGTGACAGATCTAAATTATACTTGGCATTAAGTAATCTGACACATGAAATTCTTTTTTTTATTCAAATAGTGATTCCTCAATATCCTGTTACATTATTTGATGTATCAGTTAAAAACCAACCTAAGTTACAAAACATTTATTTTACTTATGAAATTATAAGAAAAATATAGTTAGCAAATTATACATTGGACGTTTGATGTCTCTAAATCATATATCAGTATTTTTTGTCATGCCATTGAAACACAAACATCTTTTACTAATTAAAATGGTGATTTTTTAATTCTTAATCTGGTGTGTCATTATTTGATGCACCAGTTCAAAATTTATGCAGAATTAATCACCATTTATAACATATACTGGGGAAGTAATCATTGAATGTAACTAAACCATACACATTTTTTATTTTGTTGTTGTGGGTATAACACCATATTTTAATGCACAATAGGCTATATGTGGCAGCCAATATAACCAGTGTAGCAAGATATATGGGAAAACCCTAGTAAGAACTGCAAACGCATAGGAGGTTACTAGCAAACTGCTCACATACCTATTCTGGCCAAGCCCTGAGACTTAAACCCATTCAGACAGAGGTGAAATGCCAGTGATAGCTTTAGACTACTTGACCCCTAAGGGTTCTGTATATTGTAAAATGTGAACTTTTCTTAATTCAGTAGATCAAAATATGAGGTTAAAAATAATATTAAGATAAGAAATAACAAAGCAATGCAATAATTGTTCATGATTTGAATATATTATTCCCTTTCATACAAAACTTTCACAATATTTTGAACAAGAAATCTTCTCAGTAGAACAATTTTTGTACAACAAAATATAAGGATTTTTAAAAAACATGCAATGATCTCTGCACAAAATATATTTTTTTCAAGTGTGCAAATAAATTTCAGTAAGTAAATGTTTCAAGTTTGATTGAAATCAGATACAAAAAAATAACATGGCTTCCAGAGTGGGAAAAATTTTAATCAGTTTAACAAGATTATCTAATTAATCTGCATGGATTTTACTCAGTTCCAAATACATCTGACATCTTAACACATTATAAATTTTTGTATGGCTCTATGACATATTTTTTATGCATCATGCTAAAATAGATAAGGGACAGATGTGTAGATGTACAGATGAATAGCCCCCTTCTACTATGGGAGTATAATATAAAAAAAACCCCACCCAAACATGCCAACATACCTGATGAACATGGACATTCTCTAGTTCAGCAGCTGCAGCATCATTCTCTAGAACAGAGTGCTTGTAATCTCTGTAAAAATGTATTTCATGAAATGGTTTTAATGTTTTTTCATTGTATTTTAATTTTGAGAACATGTTCGAACAACTTGTACAAAATAGTGTTTAATCATGCATATGCTGGTATTTGGCTATGAATATAAATAATAAATAATATACAAAATGGAAAATTATCAAGTGTTTCCTTATGTCCGCATAATATTCTTTGAATGAAGACAAACAATAGTTCAAAGAAAGTTTCTGTTTAAGCATCAATAAAGTGGACAATGGTCATTTGTATATAATCTGGATAGATTTAAATATGTCTTGACTTCTTGCCATAGTATATTCAGTGAAATAATACAATTACTCTCAGTGAATTAATACAATTACTCTCAGTGAATTAATACAATTACTCTCAGTGAATTAATACAATTACTCTCAGTGAATTAATACAATTACTCTCAGTGAATTAATACAATTACTCTCAGTGAATTAATACAATTACTCTCAGTGAATTAATACAATTACTCTGATTAAATGTATTTCATTGCCCCACAATCCCAGTAAGAATTATATTTCTCATACCTTCCTTCAAGTGTTTGGCTTTCCTTCACTCCTGTGATTTTCCTGAAAGTGAAAGATGTCCTAAGGCCCCTTGGTGCTAGTGTCAACCCTCCTCTTGGGGCTGGGATGATGTCAGACTTGCGTGGTGTGATGCCATGTGACCAGACATATCGTGACTCGCCTGTCATAATTAAAAGACTGCATGGAGGGAGTAACACTGATAGATGCTGACCATCTGGGTGCCGAAAATCCATCACTACCTATGAAACAAAAAATATGCTGTCTTGTTTGTATTCATTGTGATACTTAAATATAATATGTATTCATTCCAAAGTTGTATTAGAACTGTAATGGGGATAGATATTTGCTATACTGTCTATTAGCATTGGAATTACTTATCATCTAAATATATATATATATATATATATATATATATATATATATATATATATATATATTTAGATTTAGATGATAAGTATATATAATCATTTCCCCAGAATCTTTACCTGCCCCTGGCAAACTAGGCCCTATTTATTCCTTAAAAACCTTTTTACATCACCACCTTTAATGCATATACAATTGCTTGTCATATACAATTGCTTGTCATTCTGAGAAGAGATAATCTGTAGGATCAGCATGGACTTTTGGGTCTGTTCTTATTCTTCTGGGGCTGTAAATCTGGAGTTACAACTCAGTAACCATTCAGATCCAAACTTGAAGGAGCCAAGTGAATCAGTGTGTAAGGCATTTGACTCCTGATTAGAAGGTCACAGGTTGGATTCTGACAATATAATCAGCCTGGATCATCACTCATGCATGTGAGATCTTGATTAGACAAGCTTATATTGAGGGTTGGGTGAAAATCTGAATATATTGTTTCTAGAGTGTTTTCTCAGCCAATCAGATAGGAGATTGCCTCAGTAATATGTATGGATGTCCATAACTAAACCAAATCAGAGATCTTGACCATACAAGCTTAATTACAAGGTTTGAACATGATCTGATCAGAATTGAGGCTCAATTGATCGGATATAAGATCACCTCATTAATGTGTATATATATTTCAGAATGCTAAGCCTGCAAAGTTTACCAAACTTTCCAAATGACTTTTTGTGGTGTTCCTGGTTGACAATATCTGAAACAATGTCATTTATCTTAAGTGATTACAAACTTAAACATTCCCCCTATGTAGTGTCAAGCTAAATAAACAGCTGACTGCTAGTACAATGTGCCTGCTGCACCTTATTCCACTTGTTTTCATTAACACAGGAATCAGTATGAATGATATCTATTGCTTACAATTTAGGTATAACATCCATACGATTGTCTTCATATCATTTCCTACTATTATATATATGTACAGAATAAAATAAAATAAATAATACAACATGATGTACTTAACAGACATGCACAATGATAATTTTTAAAAATATATATTTACTAAAACAATGTACAGTGACTAAAAGACTTGAAATACTGTTTCATTTTAAATAAAATGTTATAGACTTAAGGTTCTGTAAAGTACACTTTTTTGAATGTAAATAATATTTGTTCTTTAAGTGAAATTTCATCAGCATTATCAGTAAATCACCCTAATGTGTAATGTTGTGCAATTTGGGCTACAACTAAATTTTGTCAACTATGACTTTTTCAACATAAAAAGAACATAAAAATTATAATAAATGGTTTTCTTAAGCAGAGATCTTAAAATGCATGATTTATATGGAATAGGCAATTCTCTCATAACTACTGGTAAGCAATTTACACACTTGCAGTCTCATATGGGACCCTGGCTGGAAGATTGGTCTAAATTGCACACTTTTATGAATCACTGCCATCTCACCTGTCTCCATGGGTTCATATCCTGGGCTTGGCCAATGTGGGTACATGAGATTTTTCTTGTGGATTGGCAGTTTATACCAAGGTTTTCCAGGGGTTTTGTTCATGGCCAGCAGTTACAGAGGTCACTAATTTTTGGCATGATTCAAAATAGTATTAAACCCCCCAAAACCAACAAAAACAACAACAATGACAAATCCTCATCAAACTCTTCTGAGATCTTGATAAACTAAACTTACATTCATTGAAAATTACAATCATTTTGCTTACATGGGTTACAAAAGGTACTATTAAAACAAGCAGGTTAATGCTGTCTACACTATTTACCGACATCAGAATTCCCTTTTGTTTCAATTAAGATTACAGCTGGCAAACAAATAGAAGCTCAAGTGTTGAATAAACACACCTGGTAGTGAGCAATAAATTCATTGTTTAAACTTACTGGCAGGAAATCAAATACAAAGGTTATTTTATTACAAATTAAGCCAACCCCAGAAAGCATATGTCATAAGACATAAATCATTTAACAATATCATATGTATGATTAATTTTTTGCATTGTATTCTTTCAAGTGTGCCGATTGTTTTTTAATGTACAAAGTCGGCCAACATATGGTACCTTTCACCAGTATTCAAGTTAATTTTGAATATAAATTGAAACAACAGATCAGTTTTTAAAGTGAAACAATTTAGTGCTTTGTATATAGATATTAATGACACAGCATCTCCTACAAGATTTGGAGCAGAAATTAACATTTGATGGATTTGCAGGCCAGTTGCAGATAATATGATCAGTAACATGGATCAAATTCAGTTCACTCTGATCCTGGACAGACTGTCTAAAAGAATTGGGTTAAAAGTGAGAATTCACATAACTGGTGCAGATTAAAAAAACATCTAACTTTAGTCCTTGAAGTTTCACAGCAGGAGATGTTGTGCCTCATTTTTCACGGTCTGAGGAAGCTAAAAATACATGTGCAGGAGAAAGGTTGGAATGATGAGGTGATTCTGTAGTGGATTAAAAAGTTTTATTTCAAATACACAGTTTAGTGTTTTTATAAAAATAAAATTTAAGTTTGAGTACATTTTCTGATGTATAATTTTTGAACGATGTCAAGTGTTCCACAACTTATAACTAAAAAAAAAACTGATGTGCCCAAGAACATAAAGTACACCAAAAAATGACTTCAAAAATTAATTTATGGTGTCCCAATATATCCAGTAAATATGATATATACAATCTGATTAAATATATGACCTTTAGAGAATTCAATAGTTCAACCAATCATATGCTAGATCACGTCATTATTCTCCAAGGATGTTGCTCATCACTGAAATCACCTTGGTGATGTAAACATACATGTCAAGTCTTATTGAAGCCTCTACAATGCTAACAAACAAGTGTTCATACATGGATGGATAACATATGATGGACATGGAGCTATACCAAGAGGTTTCAATAAAATAATTGAAATACAACTGAAAGCCAAAGATGGAGGACATATGGATTGACAGGTAGATAAAGTGAAACTGAATACTGCCAGCTTCTCAAAGTGTGGGTACTATTATAAAAAGTGAGATCATCTTACCTGAGATCCAAGACTGAGAGACATGATTCCATCTTCAAAAGCTGAAGGTGTATCAACATGTGGTGGGATGCCTACAAATTAAAACTCTGATTGTAGAGAACACATATAAGACAAGCATGTGCATATAGTACAATGGCATGTTATGACTCTGTTGTCTTAAACTTAGTAACAGGAAAGAGTGAAAAACAATAAGTTTTGTAAAATTCAACAAATTATTAATTTCCTGGAATACAAACTGAAAATTTATAAAGAACTTACAGTATTGGAAATAAATCCCAAATAATCCCAAATGTTCTATGACAAGTCCAAATTAGCATCGAATGTATTGATGTACCAACAGTATGGATGTATCACAATGTTTTAATCCAAAATGACCTTAAATGAATTCATAATAATCTCAGAACAATGATTTAGCCCAATTAGTATTAATGAGCATTTTGTAATTCCAATTAATAGATCAAATAAATAAATAAATCCTTCTAAATTAAAAAATAAACACAGCAATAAGACCTGTTCCACTTTTGATGTTATGGTAGGAATTAATAATTTTAAAGTAAACAACATTAATATAAAAAGCTGCAACACACTAACAGAACTAGGATGGAGGTCAAATTTCTTTCTAAAATATTCTAAGTGAAAAACTAATGTCCTAAACTCAGATACAAGTAAACATATTTACCTCTATTAATAATGATATATTTAATCTATAATCATAAAGAAATATTAGCTATGCATTATGTTTACAACACAAATTTCAATAGGATTACAGGTCCTTTACATGATTAGAAATCAAGGTCAATCAAGCAACACAGATGCACACAATATACAATCATGGAGAAAACCCAACAAACATATGAAATTAAATACACGTAACTGTGACATTCATTTAAACTCTAATCAAACACATGCACTCAGTACATTAGGCAACAAATTAAAAATATCTAATGCTTCATGCAGCTTAGTTGACTATGCTAAATATATCTAAATCAAAATGAAAATTATAGACATGCACTTTTAACCTGGAAAATGAAAAATAATTGGAGATTTTTCTAACATCAAGGCAGTTTTGTTTACTTTACCTGAACGAATTTCGCATTATTGAATCTTCAAAAATATATATTCACACTGAGCAACTCACAGCTGCTGCAATTTACTTATGCACCAATATTACACTTTTGATGGTGATAGTTTTCTACACAAAAAAGTGTACTTACTAAATTTGAAAAAAAAAGAATCAGAGGAATCAAATTACAGGTTCTCAAACAAGATTACAAGATATAAATAAACTAGTATTTCATTGAAAATAACATGCACAGGTCCATATTTTCGCTCTCTTGTCCTTATTAAGTGGAGGCCTCTATCAAAAGGTTAATCTTTTTACTCTCATGACTTAATTAAATGGAGGCAAGTAAAACATACCCATAGGTAAATCATTTAATTTCCATGTCCTGCTTAAATGAAGGCCCTCAAAATAACACACACAGGTCAATCTGTACACAGCAGTGTTCTTATTATATGAAAGGCACTAAAACAACACATTCTAATCCAACTTTTCACTTTTATGTTTTTATTGTTTGTTTGTTTTTATAGTTTAACGCCATTTTTCAGCACAACACAGGCTATACATTGTGGCCAGTATCAATGGTGGAGGGAGACCCCGGAAAGAACCACTGACCCACGAGAAGCTACTGACAAAGCTTTTTCACATACCCACATTGGAAGAATCCGAGATTTGAATCCACGCAGACAGAGGTGAGATGGCAGTGATCTACATCGGATTGTGCTTTAGACCACTCGGCCACTTGTATGTTTTTATTAAATAGAAGCCACTAAATGGAGGCCACTACAATAACACACATAGGTCTGTCCTTTCACTCTCATGTCTATTAAATGGAGGTTACAACCCAAGTTAAATCTTTTCACTCTCAATCATATCCTTATTAAATTGTGGCCACTAAAATAACACACACAGGATCATCTTTATGCAGTCATGTCCTTATTAAATTAAGGCCACTAAATCAACACCCACAGACTTACCGTTTCATTCTTGTGTCCTTATTAGATGGAGACCACTAAAATAACATACACAAGTACATCTTTTGATTCCCATGTCCTTACCAATGGATGCCACAACCCACAGGTCCATCTTTTCACCCTCATGCAAAAACTAAATGGAGACCACTAGCCACAAATTCATCTTTTCACTCTCAAGCCATTACTGAATGGAGACCACTACCCACAGGTCAGTCTTTCACTCTCATTTCTATAATAAACTCATACCATTAAATTGTGGCCAATGTGCCCATATTTTCACTATCATGTCCTCACTAAAATCTAACTGAGTTAAAGACTTCCAAAGTGTCTTTTGAGGTTGTCTCAGGTGTATGAATCACACAACACTGTCATAACAAAATGTTAGTAAAAATCATGCTCTTTGCAAAATGTGCTAAAATTTTATGTTTGCATATATGTATAATTTTAATGTGTTGCTATAGTATTCATCATTTTTTATGACAGACAACTAAATTGAAATTCTTACCTTGACCTGGTTCATATTGGTTGATAGTCAACTGGTCTGGGGTAAATTTAACATGACCTGTTTGTAGGGCCTGTTTTATGACATCATTACATATTGTTGGTATCCCTTCAGGCAGTGGGTCATCTGGATCCACATTATTGATGCCATATTTAAATTCATAACCATAATGTTTCACTCGTCTATGCTTCAGATCTCTTTGTTGGGCTGTGAATAAAAAGTTTTCAATACAATTAAAACATGAGAAATGACAGTTTAGACAACAGGTAGATAAAATTATAAATATATATCATGTGGGGTAACTTTCAAAGATTTGCTTTTTCATTCAAATGTTTTTGTGACCATATGGTCTTAAAATAAGTAACAGAAAAGAGTTGATAAGCAACAAGCTCTGCAAAATTCAGCATAACAATTTTGTTCCCTAGAATATACCAGTAATGTGAAAAATAAAAAAAAAGAACTTATGTTATTACGAAAATTAAATCCAAAATAATTCTAGAATTTCTAACAAACGTTCTAATAATTAAAATTCTGAATAAACTGGTATTCCAAAACAATTCTAATCCTGGAAGTGTTGGTGTGCCTGTGATGGCCTATGTCATAGTGATGTGCCAACAGTCTTGAATCACAATAATACAATCCAAGAACATATCATTAGTTGACTTTCACTTTAAATCCAAATATCTTTTACCAAAAATGTTATTTCTAAGCAAGTTGAATTTCCTGATAAGAATAATTTGAATTAAATAATTTGAACATATAGATTCCAACCTTGATGGTCAGCATTAAGAAGTTAGTGTTAGGACTGGTCAACCTGGTGTCTAAAAAATGTGACTTGGTTGGACATGATGCTACATGTCTGCGACATGATGCTAGACATCAATATAAACTGCAACATTGCAAACATCTTAGCAAATGATTGAAACATTGTTGAAGCTACATTAAAAATCCAAATCACACATACTCAACTCAGAGAACCTATTTTTGGATGTCATCAGTCAACCTGCGAACCAAACATGTGATCAGCTGCCACTGGCTCAATATGATTTGCAGTTACCAGCAATATTTTATGTGCTCTTAGCCTATAAAAAAGGGTGATGTTAACTAAATAGAAAGACAGTGAAACCAATCCTTTGTGCCTGCCTAATGTGTGGGCCAACATCAGCCACTGGACTTGAACATAAATAAAAGAAAAAAAGAATTAAAATTGGTGAAAAATGTTTGACTGTATTAATGGACTATAAAATCTCAGTAATCAAGCTGATTCATCATGCTGAATGGAGGCTCATGTCAAAAAGTTTGAAAGGCTCCATTAAAGTATCCATGGCCTTGAGAATTCATTTTAGTCAACGATTTCAGAATTATTTACCTTACAAACAGCTGTGTCTACCAGGTGACTTGATTGACACAATACTGATTCAGTGGTTTTGTCCAAAAATCATTTCAGTGTGAACTTCAATAGTGGTACTTTATGATTAGTGTATACATGAGAACAATCTAAAAATAATGCTTTTAAAGTTCTTTTCTTCTTGAGGAGTTAAAACAAGCCAAACATATATTAGCTAATATTATCAGATTACAGTAACAATGTTGGTTTATGAAACAGCTTTGTATTTTGCTCAGTAAGTGTCAAAAGTTGGATGTGTCTCCTTCTGCATCACACATTGTTAATATTTTACCAGGTCTTTAAATTTATGGTTCAGGGCGATAATGAAATCCGAAAGATGGTACCCTTTGCAATTTAGTGAAACCATAGTAAATCACTGTTGCTAAGTGATGTTACCTATTAACACTAAATAAAACAAGTTATTTCATTGGTCATTGATGCCATTGAGCATTTTAACAGTTATTTCAGAGCACAGCCATGTGATGATGTATAATTCAGTTACATGATTTATTCAGGATAAAAAATTAGTAGAACCTTGTTTAAGTGGTAACATGCATTCCAGTTGACAAGTTTTGGGTCTAGAATCATTAGCAACTATAAGGTATGGCAATGAACTTGGGTAGATAAGTAGGTAGCCGTGTGTGTGTGTGTGTGTGTGTGTATAGCAAATTCATTTAGTATAAGGTACTGGCTGTTTAATTAATTGGGTTGGGAGGGCTGCAATTTTCTTTTGGGCTGAATATTTTCTCAATCTCACGATAATTCTTATTTTTCCAAATAGTATCATGGATGGAATATAATTTTATTCTGCTATTAATCAGTGCAAAATATATTTTCTCACTACTGACAGAAGGAAATTATACAACAAATTTCAGGCCTCTGCATCAGAACCTTAGTCCTTGGTCCATAACATAATTGTGGTATACTGTGATGCATATTGAGGTATGTTCCAAAATACTGCAGAGCAAATTTTTTTGTGGCACATAGCTCTAGTCAACATGTCTAACTTTCATAAAATAATCATAAAGTAGTAAAAAAAAACATATTCTTCTTGTTAAATTAGAACAAACCTAATAATGTTTTCTATGTTAAATATTTTCAGCATTTTTTAAAATATAATTTCATGGAGTTTGTTTTGTTTTACGTTTTTTCGTAGTCATATCATTATACATGGATGTCATTATTATTATTAAAATTGTAAAGTGATATTGGTTTGTGCTTTTCTTCTCTGATAGGTTATAAAGTTTAAAAAGATGTCATTATTATTATTAAAATTGTAAAGTGATATTGGTTTGTGATTTTCTTGTCTGATAGGTTATAAAGTTTAAAAAGATGTCATTATTATTATTAAAATTGTAAAGTGATATTGGTTTGTGCTTTTCTTATCTCATAGGTTTTAAAGTTTAAAAAGATGTCATTATTATTATTAAAATTGTAAAGTGATATTGGTTTGTGCTTTTCTTATCTGATAGGTTATAAAGTTTAAAAAGATGTCATTATTATTATTAAAATTGTAAAGTGATATTGGTTTGTGCTTTTCTTATCTCATAGGTTTTAAAGTTTAAAAAGATGTCATTATTATTATTAAAATTGTAAAGTGATATTGGTTTGTGCTTTTCTTATCTCATAGGTTTTAAAGTTTAAAAAGATGTCATTATTATTATTAAAATTGTAAAGTGATATTGGTTTATGATTTTCTTGTCTGATAGGTTTTAAAGTTTAAAAAGATGTCATTATTATTATTAAAATTGTAAAGTGATATTGGTTTGTGATTTTCTTATCTCATAGGTTTTAAAGTTTAAAAAGATGTCATTATTATTATTAAAATTGTAAAGTGATATTGGTTTGTGATTTTCTTATCTGATAGGTTTTAAAGTTTAAAAAGATGTCATTATTATTATTAAAATTGTAAAGTGATATTGGTTTGTGATTTTCTTATCTGATAGGTTTTAAAGTTTAAAAAGATGTCATTATTATTATTAAAATTGTAAAGTGATATTGGTTTGTGATTTTCTTATCTGATAGGTTTTAAAGTTTAAAAAGATGTCATTATTATTATTAAAATTGTAAAGTGATATTGGTTTGTGATTTTCTTATCTGATAGGTTTTAAAGTTTAAAAAGATGTCATTATTATTATTAAAATTGTAAAGTGATATTGGTTTGTGCTTTTCTTATCTGATAGGTTTTAAAGTTTAAAAAGATGTCATTATTATTATTAAAATTGTAAAGTGATATTGGTTTGTAATTTTCTTGTCTGATAGGTTTTAAAGTTTAAAAAGATGTCATTATTATTATTAAAATTGTAAAGTGATATTGGTTTGTAATTTTCTTGTCTGATAGGTTTTAAAGTTTAAAAAGATGTCATTATTATTATTAAAATTGTAAAGTGATATTGGTTTGTAATTTTCTTGTCTGATAGGTTATAAAGTTTAAAAAGATGTCATTATTATTATTAAAATTGTAAAGTGATATTGGTTTGTGCTTTTCTTATCTCATAGGTTTTAAAGTTTAAAAAGATGTCATTATTATTATTAAAATTGTAAAGTGATATTGGTTTGTGATTTTCTTATCTGATAGGTTATAAAGTTTAAAAAGATCTATCTCCTCTAAAATATTTCAGTCACATGACATCCACAAGTCACATGACATCCACGAGTCACATAAAAAAAACTCTGTTTTATTTTGTATCAGTTATTGACTGGCCTGCTACCTAGATCTGTATAAAAAAAAGATTTATAAAAGCTGATGTTTACAGGAAATAGGCTCATTACCCCTTGGGCAAGACCAATGGGGTAATCCAAAAGCCCTTTAGGTATGCAACAATCATAGCAGCTTTCTGGTCTATAACTGTCATATTAAATTTTTTATTTCAAATCATTTTTAAACTAACTTAGCCCACCCCACAAGTGATATCAGCATTTTTAAACCATTCAACACATCTAAAGACCATCCCTAGTCATAGCCCAAGGTTTTATCTCTCACTGAATAGGAGATGAATCTGTCTGGTAAGTTAAAGAAAACTGTGTTTTTATTGAAATGTGTCAAATACAGCTGCAATAAATAGAAAATAAGGACAGTACATGTAGGTCTACAATGGACAATTCTTCTTACATAACAGTCTTCTGTTTTTTTACAAATATTTTCAACTCTCTGTGATGTGTGGGGTTAAACAGATGATATTAAAAATAAGAAACAACTTATTTTAATGTACTAAAAAAGCACAATCCATATACTGGCGTGAGTACGATATAATTTGGTAACAAAAAATCTTCATGATTATGCCAAAAGTGTAATGGTTGGTATGTAGGCCAATGCAGGGGGCAATCTTACAATAATGTAAACATGTATTTGTCTCCTTATTCAATATCAGTGTAAATAAGGTTATAAGGTGGGTATCTTGATTGTTATTATCTAAGAACATTCCTTGACACGACAAAGGATAATGTTGGATACACAAGTGGATTTATATCCCATTGTCCAATGTATATCTAAATTAGTATTAGGGTGGGAATCTTAAACGTTTTCAAGTTATGAGCCAGAGACAAATCCCCTCTTCAAAGGCATGAGATTGGGTCTGTATATGTATGCTTGATTTTGTCTTTGCATATCCTTCAAACCTATATAGTAACTGGGTGGGGATTTCAACAAGTTCCAAGTTATTGCCAGGAACAAATAGATCAAATAATAGTTCCCCTTGGGCAAGACCAATGGGGTAATCCAAAAGCCCTTTAGGTATGCAACAATCATAGCAGCTTTCTGGTCTATAACTGTCATATTAAATTTTTTATTTCAAATCATTTTTAAACTAACTTAGCCCA
Source organism: Unio delphinus (assembly GCA_029339505.1). Lineage (NCBI taxonomy): Eukaryota > Metazoa > Mollusca > Bivalvia > Unionida > Unionidae > Unio > Unio delphinus. The sequence continues at coordinate 3,455,369 of JAQISU010000138.1, read as the reverse complement.
CCCCACAAGTGATATCAGCATTTTTAAACCATTCAACACATCTAAAGACCATCCCTAGTCATAGCCCAAGGTTTTATCTCTCACTGAATAGGAGATAAACCACATTGTTAGCAGACAGAAGTACAGACAGGCAAGATAATCCCTATCTTTTACCAAATTTTTTTGGTGTACAGAAGTCCCATTCTTGAAACTTTTTTTAATCCAGAAGCAATAATTATTTCATATTGTGACGAAAGGTAAGTAATCAGATTAGTTCTATCATCGATACATGTCTCTCAATGTCAAATTTTTGTTACTGAAAGATGTGTTGACTAAAGTACATGTAACACTAAGATTAATAATATATCATTGTCTATAAAAGCTGATGTTTACAGGAAATAGGCTCATCAATGTTATGCTAGAGTTCTGGGTTTCACACATCAGTTGAGTTCTTCTCTTTGATGATTATAACTGGACATAATTATCAAGATCATAATAGGGACAACATAGGCTAAAAATAGATTTTGTGCATTAACACACTGAGAACCTTGAAGAAAACGAGATACCAGACAAAGACTAAAAAATCATGTGACCATAAATTTATCTCTTCCTTTACGAAGTAGGCATTTTGTCCACTTGACAAAAGTTTTGTCTGCATAATTAAATAGCATACAGTTAGCAACAATGGAATAAATCATTACCGAACATGAACATATCATGTAAATGGAGATGTATTATTTCAGAAGAAAGTCGGTTATTCTACTCAATGACATCGGGTGAGGTGGAGGGCAACATGAAGAACAATTTTATGTAAAAAGACTCAAATAAAACAATTTTATGTTGAAAATACTTGGAATAAACAATGTTGTAACTGATAAAGAGGTTATTCAGCAGTAATGGGAAAATGGAGCAAATGGAAAGATAATTATGTATTGACCATACTTATGTATTGACCAAGATTTAGATGATTTAAATGATGTTTTTGAATAGTTCTGCAATGTGCATGACAATACCCGCTAAAAGAACATGCTTACACCACAAATATGAATTATTAATGTATATTCAGGTGAAAAAAGTCTATTATGATAAAAAGAAGAACCTATTAATAAATAATGTTACTTTAAAATGAAGATATTAAATGTATGAAGTATGTAGATTTCTTAATACATACATTACATATTACTTCACACAAATATTTTAGCCCCCCTCCACCCTGGAAAGTGGTGGTCTTATAAGAAGGTAACCACTGTACTTACTTTGGAGAAATACTACATGTATATGTATTGTATACCACCTTGAAATGTTGGTTCCTTCCAATTGATAGAATCCAAGAGCCTCTGTCCATATTCCTCTGATATGAAATCAGGCAGTAAAATCAAGCCTGGAGGTAGTTTGTTTGATGGTGATAAACTTTCTGGCACTGTAAGAAAAAACAACATGTAACATCAGTAAATACCAAATTGCTCAAGAAATAAATTCGACAAATTACAGTTTTTAAATGTGAGTTAATAAGGGTCTATTCAACAAATAACAATTCGGGGAAATTAAAAAAAAAGGGAGTGGTTTTAATAATAGAGGGAATTACAGAAGAAATCATCCTGGAATATACCTTGTATTAGGTAATATGTCAAATAAATCAAAATGTAAGTTGATATGAAAAGAAGAAAAGGCAACAAAGCTATATGGGTCATGAAGTTACTACTGACTCTGTCACATATATTAAATAATACATGTATTTACACCAAGCACACAACTCAGGCAGAAAAGTTGAGAAAACAAACATTTACGACTTGACTAAAAATGTAAGTGCAACAGTTTTTTTCTTATAATACATATTATTAAATTAGGTGAGTAAAATTTGTTTTTTTTCTATAATATTTATCCAATCATAACAAATTAGGAGAACTGCTACTACCTCACTAATCTAACCTTCCCAGGCGAAACATTTAAAAAAAACCCAACTAAATGTTATCTGCTAACCTGGGTGGCAATTAGATAAGGCTATCTCCCCATGATATCAAAATCCCATGAAATCCTCAGTTACTACTGCAACTGAAGGCATGCTCTCTAGATGGATGTAAATATGGGGAGGTTGGGAAGGTGTGCATGTATTAAGATTGGATAAGTATTCATAAAGAAACATACTTACAAGAAAAAATGATTTCTTCTTCAAATACGTTACCAAATCAGAATACATTAGGAGAAAAGGTAAGAGGTGGACCATCCCCTTACCCCATAGATGTTATCTACAGTCCCCTAAGGTATGTGAGGCAACTTCTAGGTAATCAGACCGAAGAAGACTCATCTGTTGGGAACCAGCTTTCAAAAGAGAAAATTTTAACTCCTGCAAATCCCGAGGAAGTCATGCAGCAGCATCTAATGACGCTATCAAACAACCTGAAAAGGTGACCTGCTGCAACATGGCTGTAGGTCCTACCAGATCGAGTTGAGCCTTTTGCTATGAAAGATCTTGGTTGGAGGCAAAACTTGAGAATGTGGACTTGGATCTCCAACCCATGGCATGGATAATATTAGTTAGAAAATAATTCTGGACAAAGACTATGACTGTCACAACTGCTCTAACATTGGGAGTCAAAATGAATAGCAAATTCATCAAGCTGGAGTTATTTCTCTGTATGCAGAGCAAATAATCCACTTAATTTGAACAAATAGGTCAGTACTGTTAGAACATCCCATCCCTGTTGAGAGATATCTCACTGCAATGGCTCAGATATTGTATCATACAACTTCAAAGCTCACATTCGATCTCATAGGCAGCTTTGAGATCAATTATCCAGGGTAGACAGTGATTTCATTACAAAAGTCTGATAACCCATGGATGGAAGCCTCTTCTTGGCAAAGAAAGAGTGTACCACTGTAAGTTACCTGACCCGTCTTGTCGGAACTGCATGTAATTAAGGTCCACTGATAATGCATGCATGACTGATTCTGCTTGCCGTAATTAATACAAACAAGAAAGCAGGTCTTGTATGAAAGGCAAGTCAATGATGCCCTTCCAAGTGGGGCATCATGAACAATTTTTATTGATCATGTTGATATTCTAAGTAGATGGGTCCCCCAATAAATGTTATGCTGATTTTGCCTGCCAACTGCCAAAGTAGTGAGGAGGCAGGCCTTGTATGACAGGTGAAATAATTTAGCTCGTGAGGGCAGTTTTTTCTTGTTCAGGCAGGTTAATTCCTATAAAAAGTCCACATTAGCATGGGTCCAGTGTCAGTGGCCATGTGAAATATAAATGAATAGAAGAAGATTAGACAGGTCTGTGTTTCAAGTGATATCCTCTCTGCTATGATAGTACAGTGTGCTGGTGATGGTGAAGGGTAAGTTTAACTGATGGGTGCTAAATGTTTCTGAACAGAGAGCCTAGAAAGTTAGCTATTATGCTATGGATGCCTCCATGGGGATAAAGAACTTGGTTGTGAACCAATGATATTATATTCCATTGACTTCCCATATTGACCTGGTTGGTCCTGTATTCCCTATTTTAGATGAGCAACCAGGATGAAGAGATACATATATACTTTTGGTTCCAGTATCATGATAAGAATCAAAAGTGTTTAGATATGTACACATTCAGCAATTCCAAGGTATAGGGAACTGCAATCAGCCAGGCCCTTGGACATATAATTGGTGTGAGAAAGTTTGGGACTGTTGGCATTCCACCTTGTCACTAATGTCCATCATAAGTCAATCCCATTGAACATGTATGAAGCTGATGGATGAAAGGCCATTCCATTTATATGAGTTCTTGTTTGCCAAAATATGAGGACGCTAATATATTAGACAGCCTAGTATTAATCTAACTGAAACCTGGATTGTCATTTAGGATACAACTGTGGAAAATCCAAAACAAGAAAATAGAGTTTGTACTCGTTCTGCTTGCTGCTTGAAATAATGCAGCACAGTGAAGTTATCAGACAAGCAAAATAAGATCTTGATTCCCATGTAGGGTTCACCAGCTACCAATAACAGGCTTTCAAAACGTTTGATGACATGGGCACATAAATAATGATCCTGTGAGGGCCATGCTCTTATATTAGTCAAAATGTGTAGGATACTCGTTCCCTGCTTTCTGCCCTCTGTGTTTACATCCATAGTGATCATGATTGTTGGAGGATGTGTTTGCATGGGTACTGCTGATGTGAGTCCAAAGTGCCTATGTGATGCAGTATCGAATGGTTGCCAACTGAGAGAGTTGGTTCAACTCTCAAGGTTTGGTCTCCACTTTGACCATGTAATCATTGTTATGAGAGTCCAATAAAGTAACCAAGGACTAAGACTTAAGCTGTCATTATGAGCAAAACGCAGCTAGTGCATGAATACTCCAGCAGACAGATTGTTCCAAAGAGGCAAAGAAATTACAACATAAATTGAAATCTCTTTCCGGGGAGATTACATTCTTCTCACTAGAACATAGAGTCCAGACCTAGTCAACCGAATCTTGAAAGGATCTAAGATGTACTTGTTGATAAGAGGTAGAGAATGAAAGTAAAGTAACATGTAAAATCATGTCTTGCTCCAAAATATTCTGTTCATCTGTAGCCAGTTGTAGAAAATCAAAGATCTTCTAAAGTCATTTCAGTGGGGCATGAAATCACATTTCTTGCAAGTCCAAACTCACTGGGCCATCTTCACAACTGATAGCATTAGGACCCATTGTTTTGCAAACCCATGAGATAAAATCAAATTTCACCGAATCTGTATAGATTGAGGATCAATTGATAAGATCTGCATTGTAGTTGAAAAAGCTGTGGCCAGAGGTTAAGTACATACATTGAATGGGATAGTGTCCCCATTAACTAAATCCCACCTCTTTAACACAACTTGAGAGGAACAGTGATTTGTAGTGAATTGACCATTATAACCATTATAGTAGGAGAATAGATTAAAGATGATCATTAAGGAGAATTGATGAAGGAGGTTACGAGCATACCTTGGTTCAAAACATGTCTTACAGTGAGGGTATAGAGACCCATGATTATTACCCATGCAATAGAGAAATCTGTCTGTTTTACTAACCTTACTTTCAAAGTCTGGTTATCTCAGACCTGTCGTTTCAGTCACGGTGTCCATATGCTTGGAACTACTTTTAAATAAGGAAACCCTTGTTGTCTTCTGCTGTGCCTGATGGAGATTTTACAAAATCCAACAACAACAACAACAAAAGGTGCATCAAAAAAAAGAAATTCACTCAAGATGCAAGTCAAGGTCTCTCCAACACACACACACACATGCACGCACGCGTGCGCGCGCACACACACACACACATACACTGAGGTAATTGGTACTCCAGACACATCAATGGGCACACAAAACCAGACTCTCGAGCGCTACTGCAGAAGTGGCAAAATCCAAAATTGTGTTATGTCAAACTGGTTTCTTCTTTGTTGAACACCCACAATCTGCCCCAGTTGAATAAAATATAATAATGTGATTGCAAATGTAAACTGATCTACTTACCAAAAAAGAGTGGCTCATATTTTTAGGACAGAAAAGATAATATAAATATATAAATTTCCAAGAATGTCACGAATTAGAAATTTCCTGATGTCACTACACACTTCATTAAGAACTGCACCCTGCAGAAATGTTCCAAATCAGAACTTATAAAAGTTAAAACTTAGCCATATAAAAGATACTAATTATCAATTTCAAATGACATTCATTGATAAAATCTGATAATACAGTAATAATAGCAAATGATTTTATATTTCTATTTTCTCAGGTGAAGATGTGTACTTAGGGTCCACAGGTCACCCCATAGCCCTCATTAATATATTCATCTGAATGAGCAGTACCTGTATTTGGCAAGGCAAAAAGCACCTGGCACAAAATACTTATTGTGCAATAGTTCCAACATTTAGAAATTATATTTAAAAAATTGTACTTTGTTTCCCTTTTGAAGAGCAGCATATATAGCCAGATGCTTCTTAGAAAATTATTCAAATTTTCATTTTTTTTAAATTCTGATGACCTGATGACCTTTGCAAAGAGTGAGAAGCAATAATAGTACCTGATGAATACTGTGTTGAATCTGCTAATTAAATTAATTAAGTTAATTTAATTTAGTTGGAAAAAATTAGTTGAGAAAAATAATCTATGTTGGTATTTGCAACAAGACAAGGAAATCCCAATAGCAAAGTTACAGTATATGCTATGCCTCATCCTGAGACAAATAATATAACCCATTAACTAGCATTTTCTTGTCTGCATATTGAGGCATGTCAAAATATTGGATACAAGATTGATCCCACCATCATGATGTTGCAAATTAACTCATGGGCATTCAAAAAGGAAAACTGGAAGCACCTGTGAAATAACACACCCGCAGATGCTTGGAACTCATCATTAACGATGTACTCAGTTCCGAAATGTCAGTAACTGTTCAGGTTGATGGATAATTCTCACCTGATGCCAACACTGTAGACCTGGCAAATACTGATAATGTAGAAAAATGAAGACAAAAATCATACAAGTTCTAAGGTCTGTCTAATCCATAGAGCAAATTTATCTGTAAAGTTTGGTCAAGGCAACTAGTCTAGATATAAACTTACTGTGAAGAAATTGCGTCTTCTTGGAGTTACAGTGATTTTAAGTTTTATACAAAGTATGGCACAAAAGCTACTGTAGAAAACATTTTCTTTTGGTCTAGTAGCAATGATTGACCATTTACCACTTACGTCAATTCTATGGCAGCCACAAATTTTAACCACAGTATGTAGTCTGTAACTAAAGATATTGTGCAACAAAGTTTCTTTCTTAGACTCTGTTACCTTGACCTTTTGACCTCATATTCTACTGGCTTCTGCATCATTCCAAATGCAAACTTATTTACCAAGTTTGGTCAAAGTAAATATTTTTGATTTAGACGTATTGTACAGAAACCAATTTTCTTCTTTCAGTAACAGTAACCTTTCACCTTTGATCTTTTTATGAAAACTGAGAGACATAGTCTTTACAAAGTACTAGCCATCCACAAATGCTGCCAGTGACATTGGACTATAGTTACTGGAGGGAAAATCAAAAGGGAGACATGAAAGGACAGACAGGGGGATGACATAACATATTATGGTCTGCCTTACAGTAATGTATAAAAAAATCACAACTGTTTATAGACAGAAATAATTTTGGTCTATAAGTTAAGCACAGAAAACTTACCCTTGCTGACAAAGGAAATATAGAAAGTACAGCTAGACTTTCTAGTATCTGTTGCTGGTATGGTGTAGCCATTCAGGTGAATGTAGGCTTCTTCTGCGCTCTCTACCAATTTGTAACAAACAAAGCAGTATGGTTTCTTTGGCAACATCAGAATGTCATCGGTCTCCCCATATTTACAAAACACTTCAAAGACTTCATCTCTGGTCATACCAGTGTCAAGTCCAGCATTATTCACACAAAGAATCTGAAAATTAATGATATGGAGATGAAAAAAATGTGTCTATTATCCAACAATTTAAATGCTATTTATCCGTCAATGTTTGCATATCTGAGCTATATGATGTTATATCATAACAAGAGGCTCAAGTGGTCTTGATATCACTCACCACCTAGAGATTGGTCAGAATGAAAATAAGCATACATGCCAACCCCTGGCAAAGAAATGTGTAATCCAAGTATAGAAAAGGAGTAATCCAAGCAGAAAAAAGTAATCCAAAATATAACATACTAAAATTCAATAAACATATGTACACAATGATTTATTTACCATCTGGTCTTTTAAAATCAATTACTGCTTCAAGTTTTAAGTTATAGCACATTGAGCTAAAGTCTCATACTGCATTACAAAACACTTTGTACCAGCTGAGATTATGAATGTTTTACATCCCAGTAGAGCATTAAGTGCTGGTTTACCTAGCCTGGAGCTTATGTCACTTAACAATACTGAACAATCTTTCAGTCAGTCTTTCATCACCTGACAAATAAGAGGAAATTTATATCTTCCAATTATTGGGTCTTTTAGCTGGGAAATAAAGTGCCATGAAGTACATCGGCAGGTAGACAACTTGATACTTTAGAAGTTTCCTAATTTATTTGTAGCCTTTCCTGTAGCAATAAGCATCATATGACAGGGAAAACAAAATATGTACAATGATGGAGACATTTTTCAAAATACAGAATGCAACTCCCTTATCACTAATGCTTTATCAGCTTAAAATTTCATATAATTCTGCCAACTTATGTTTATTTATAGCATTTTTAAGCAAATAAAAAATGTTTTTCCAGTGGAATCTACTGTTAATTCTGGTATTGAAAGAAGAGCATTCTGACTTTGTCCTTTTCATTATCAGTCTTTTACACAGCTTGGGTACAGCTTTTGTCACCATAATCACCGCTCCTGTCTGTTACAACACAATTTTCAAGGCTTCTGTGATTTTAAGTAAATTATATTCTGCTAAACACCTAACAATATTTGATAATTTTAGTCTTGCACATGCATATTTTCTGCAATCAGAATTTTGGAATCAGGAAACATTTATTTCAGTAAAGGACCAATGTAGTCTTCTACAACTAGGGATAGTTTGTGTTCTATTAAGAACTAATTAAATAATGCCTCTGCATTTATAAAATTTTGTGACCACAATTTAGATCTGCTGCAAAAAAGAAGTTACCTTAGTACTGGAGTTAGTAAAACAAGCTAATTCAAGGCTTTTTGTTTTACCATGATTTTTTAAAATACCTAAATTTACCACCATGAATAATCTTAAAGTTCTTCATACACAGCATGCCATAGAAAGGAACATTGTATTGTGTAATTCATGTACATGTATTCAACTTTGAATCAATTTTTCATCTTTTTCAAATCCATCTGTAAAATTATTTGAAAAACATTTGTGCTCTAACAAACTTCAATTAGAATAAATCTGACTTGACTTTTAGTGCTAAATACCTACAGACTGGTTCTGTACCAGATATGAATAGTAGGCGGGCATGACATGTCCTTCTCAAGACAGTTCATCCACATTTGGTCCCCACTTGGCACCCTGCTCTCATTTGTGACTCCAAGAGAGGGTTAGCATGTAAATGTGAATGCTAGTGTTGTTCCGATTATCGATTATAATCGATCATCAGTTGATTGATGCAAACCAATAAGATAATCGTCTGTGAACTCCATAATCGATTGTGTGTAAAGGGAGACTACTTTTAGGTGTATGCTAAGCACAAAGTTTAGTAAAACTCCCAGCCACTAAAGTTGGCCTGAAATTTATTAATTTCTTCACAACTACAAATAAAAAGCCTTATGATTTATAACTATGAACATATAGTCATTATTACATGGTCAAGCTGTTAAATTGTTGAGTTAATAAATTTAAACACAATTTGTTGATTTGTTTCAGTTTAATTGCAATATCTTTTGTAGTATTTAATAACAATGTCAAACAAGAAAAACATGTCCTACTTTAAATTATAGACACATCACATATGAATGAATGAAAGAATTTTGGGGGAATGTAGCAGTATTTCAGTTACATATGACTGATCAGCCATAAAAGTTGCATTCATTTAACAAAGTTGTTGAACAAAAGTAAAAAACAATGTAATATTATTGTCAGGTTAAAGTATACATGTCATTAAAAAAGATTAGTACTGTACATTTATAAACATATTGAACTCTTGATTTGCTCTTAATAACTGATTATAATCGATGATCAGTTGGTTAAATGGAACTGATTATCGATTATGAATTTCTGACCGATTCCCATCACTAGTGAACATCCCCCAGCAAACCGCTTTGACAGGTGGGCTAAACCAAGTGGGCGTAGCCAATGGGTCTTAAACCCTCTCTGAATTAGGGCTTGTCAATTTATGCATGTAAAGACTACATTCAGCTGGCTGTGCGCAGGAAACCACCAGCTGGTTCAATGAGAATAAAGCCTAATTCAGCAACATGTCATGGAGCACAAAGAGAATGGCAAGACACTTAGGATGCCAGGGTTATCCAACATCCAGACCTGTCTTCACTTGTCTCGACCATACCTTGCTACTCAATCACGATAGGTCAGTTTGAGAGTGCTGCTCACATACTGCGCAACTATCCCTCATTTTAATCCAAGTCAAGTGCAAGTCACAGCTTCAAACCCATATCATCGTTCTAGTTGAACATCAAAAAGAAAAGAAGAACAAAATATGATGGTACTCAAATATGGCACAATTTCAAACTATACCAAGGTATATGGACCAGAGAGACAGCCTTCACTGGTTGTTTGGGAATTGGCATATATATAAAGTGAACATAGAAGCTCCGAGACTTGCCTAGCAGGTGAGGGATAGCAGTTAAAAGCTATACATTCTTCTGAAGTGGCATGGCAATGAAGAATGTAACGATTCTTATATGATGGAGGTTCATAGTTCTGTATCACCAGCAGATTTCAGGAAATATCACTGTTTCCAAATAATGGCTATTCCCCATGTCCTCAGATAGAATCTAGATCTTCTTAAAATCGCAACCTCAGTAAGAAACTGATTAACCAGTTTGTCATCTGATAATGTTCAATGATGTTAAGCAAAAGTTACATCACATGATTATGGTATTTGCCAGGAACCAAGAGCCTGAATCTGTGCTAGCAAATAAAAGTCAAAATTTGAAGTATGCATGAGTATTGTTTATTTTGGTTTTCACATACAACATGCATTGTCTTTAAAACTTTGATGTACATGATTTATTACGTTTCAATGAATTAAGGGGGGGGGGGAAGGCTAGAGAGTCTGAGGTTGACATGTACTTGTATAGGGGGGGGGGGCTAGAGAGTCTGAGGTTGACATGTACTTTTATTCTTCTATTCTTTGACAATCCTGGTGCTACTTTCCCCATCATAGGTGGTTGCAACTGCATTTGTTACAACGTACCATATAGACTGATGGATATCAATCATTTCCCTCGGTCATTTTATTTAAACTGGAAATTAAATGTATTTTAATATTAAGCAAAGAACAACAAATATATACAATATATTGAAGGTCAGTGTTCGTATTTACTTATTCGCCGATTGTAAACTTTAATACCCATGATATCTCTGCTCTCTGGTATATTCCACGCCCAACTTTCGAGGACCCAAAGTAAGGGTCTTGTTAGACCGATAAATCAGCCCTTTACACGTGATGACATATCGTCCATCAGTACTAATACTATCAACACAGTTACACATTTTTTTTGGGGGGGAGAGGGGTGACTTATCGTACTGCAGGGTCTTGTCATCGAATCCGGCTTCCTCTTATGAAAATAATACGTACGTTTGTCGGTCTATCCTGTATTTCTATGCCATCGTGTTTCAAAAGAGTATGCCTCAAACGTGCTTGTTTCTTTTTCAGTTTTTTCCCAGTCTTGCCCAATTTTATATCATTGAGTGCTTCCATATTTTAATTATTACATTTTGTATGAACGAATCTAATAGCCTTTAAATAAATATAATTTTATTATATATATAATGAGAAAGCAATTTTTCAAAGTTAAGATCCGATATTTTTATTGTTATCTTTTGACGAGAATGAGAGCAGCAATTTTTAAATATAATATTGATAACCGCTAACTAAATCCGTTCCGAATATTAACATTCAGACTGGTCTTTCAGTTTTGTAAATAAATATCATTCTAAAAAGCATGCATTCTCATATAAAATTTGAAAACTTCATTTTGCATTAAAAAATATCTTTGAACTATGTATAGTTAAAACAATATTTATAGTAGAAATGTTGCACAAATAAAATAGACAGGGAAAATTCTTAATAGATCATTGCACCGGCCATTCTACGTCAAGTGAAGTCTTGCACCGGCCATTCTACGTCAAGTGAAGTCTGGTTGCCTACAAAGTATGCTCCCTGCATTGCACTAAACGGAGTGCAACGCAGGGAGCATACTCAGCAGGGAACCAGACTACGTAAAGTGCAAACAAAATGGCGGCGACTTTCCTCACCGCCGAACAATGCAAGTTGTGGGAAAAATCTGGAAGACAGGAATTGTATGTTATTCAGATACTACGTGATTAGTTTAGAAAGCTCAAATATCATGCACACGTTAATATTTTATTAAAATTGACATCACAAAAATATGTCGACTTTCTCTTATAGCGGGATGGGGTGATAGTTCCATGCTTCGTTGAATAGTTAGCAATAGCAGTCGATGTGTTTGAACAGTTTGATTCAGTCATTGCCATTAATTTATTGTTTATAACATAAATATTTAAGCGTTTAACAAATCGTGCACTTATATCACATTAATTATTTTGTTATAATGCTTTTTCTTTCGAGTCTTGTTGATATGATCATTTGCACCAGTGTTTTTTTTTTCTTCTCATGAAATGAAATTTTAGTTTGACAGGATAGGAATCTCTGTAGCATAAATATCAAGTTAGCAAAATTAAAATACTGCGGTGCATAGAAACACCGGAACGCACATCAGAGAAATATGAAAAATTGGATTCGTTTCGTCCTGAAATTAACTCAAAATTGATTGACTATTATCAGTCAAGTCTGAACAATCAGTAGACCAGCGAAAGTTGGTCTCTAAACCTTTTTTTTATTTTGACATTGCGGCTTAATAAAAAAAAAGGTTTAGAGACCAACTTTCGCTGGTCTAAACAATCAGTTGCTGACTAAGGTAAACGGACCTACACGACTGGATCTGATCGACTATGACTGGACTAACAACAACTGCTTGTTCGATAACTACTTAGTAAAGCCTCAGACAGAATTTGTATCTCATTTAAATGACTTGGTGGACAGGCAGTTCAAAGACCAGAGAAGTGCATTAATTGGGACTGGTGAATATCGACTCGCTGACAGTTATGGGCAATTTCGAAGATGGACTGGGTGACACAAACTACCCCAAAAAGAGAGAAACTCTACACAAAATTCAGATGATTCATTCTTACAGACAGTAAATAAGTGACATCATCAGATGGACATTCGAAAAACGTGGCTCCAAGGACACTTGGAAAGAAACCAGGACAAACAAAATCAAAAATGATACACATTGCTGTCACTTAGGCAGTAAGACTTAGATGCTCGAAGCATAATCATCAGGGTTGAGGTCTTACATTGCAGGTCTAGTTCATTTGACGCAAATTGAAAAAGTCATTTATTGAAAGATGGCGTGTCTCCATGTTTGTGTTGTCAAATTTATCTGAGGCTATGGGTTGATTTATGTAATGCTATGAGACGAGTTGCAGATCATTTTACAGTACCGTCCTACCCACTTATGTCGACAAGCCGCCTATTTCCACTAAAAGGTAAAGTCCAGGTCCCTTTATCTACTATTACTATCATAATTGTAATGTTTATGTATGCTTCGAGATAAAAAAATTAATGTACATGTCGACAGAAGCGCTTGGTCCCAGCTTGAACAAATCCTTTGTTTTCTATTCATTTATGTCGACCAGCTGCCAGATCAGGCCCATACTTTGTTCAACAATTAGTTGATCTTGCCACCAAGTTTTAATTTTCCTGTCTAATCATTTATATTTATTTATATCGGCAAGCATCCAGTTCAGATATGGACCTGATTCAAACAATTAGTTGATCTTGCTGCCAGGCTTTAATCTTGTGGTCGAATAAAAAAAAACACAAAAACAAAGTCTTTTGTTTGGTCCTATAAAGTTGGTCTCTTGTGGCAACTTAAATAAAAACAATGAAATCTGATAGATTCTTGCATTTTTAAAGTGATTTTTAAAACAAGTTTGTTATGCTGTGAAAGGCTCGTTTTTAACTTTATTTATCTTTATGATGGCTACAAACAGCAGTGTAAAATGCTCCACCTTTTTGTTTTATTGCTGCCGCCAGTCATCCCCCCAAAAAGTTGGAGAACAATTTGTTGGTCTAAATGAAGATTAAAGTTACAGTCTCTGGAACTAAATATCTGGCTGTTAAGGCAGTTGAGGGCGGTGCATCTCGCAAAGATGTCTGTGAAAATTATTTAAATATAACACCCTGTCAGGATGGATGAAAGCTGCAGAGTCTATAAAGAAAGACTATGTTGAAGGTATCTGTGCTCCCCAAATGAAGAAGCACGACTGCTAAATTTGAAGACATATAGGAAGCCACAGAAAAATGGTTCGATGAAACGCGCATTGCACATTCCATCTTATCCATTAATCATGATATGATCATCAAAAAAAAGCAAAAGGATTTGCGAGAAAAAAAACTTAATGTGGAGAACTTTGCTGCAACAAGTGGTTGTTTCAGTTGCTTTAAAGTTGATCATAGCATTGGATAAAAATAGGATTTGTAGAGAATACACGTACTGTTTAAACCAACTTGTTGAGAGGTTTTTGTTTCCCTGTAAATATCACATCCCCATGGTAGCCTCAATAAGATATGAACAGAATGACCAATATCTAGGCTGAGTTAAGTACATGTAATTTAAGCATGTAAGTAACAACTTTGCAACCATGTGCTCATCTAATGCCGACATTGAATTTCGTAGTAAATGTTTTTCATATCAGGATGTGACTGATGCAATATTTTATTGTGGATTTTATTACACAAAGGTACCCAAAATGTAATTTGTCAATATACAAGTTTATTTCACACTGGTTTTGTCTGTACTAAAAATTTCCATTGTTTTCTAAGTGTAAATGCTCACTGAGATAACAGGTCACCCCTTACTGACGAATTTAACTTGTATCATCTCCACATCCGTCTATATCAACAATATTTCCTCTGGCCCGAGGATGTTGACATTAATGGGTAGGACTGTAGTATTAAATTTGTAGACATACCTTTTATTTGCAATGGGAGGTACTGAACACTAAATGTACTTCATGTTTTGAGGACCACTTAGAGTATACTGGGTAACCTGCAATTTAGTGTATAGTACAGCACCTTGTATAGGGTATAGTACCTTGCAAATTGAAATTACATCTCTTATTTTTCATTGTTTTGAGCAAATCACATTCTTTATTCCAAATCACATTTTAATTTATTCATCTATTGCTTCTTGTTAAATCCATGAGTGCAGGACTTGGCATTTTTAAGATATATAAGAGATCTGAAAAAATTATTAGGGGTCAAGCTTGACATGAATTTTATTAAGTATTAGTTAGTGACTTCTTTTTGGAAAGAATATGGAGATGTGAGAGATGAGCAGGGAGAAGTGGGAGTCAAGCAAGAAATGCAATATGTGTGTTTAGAAAATTTTGAGTAAGCATGATTTTTTTATTTTATTGCAGACAGGAAAGTTTCATGGCACAATCAGTATGTTCCAATCGCTATGAATAATGAAACACTGCTTTTATTAAAGTTCGTTGCCGACATTCTTTGATCAAAGGTGTTTGGTTTGCTTTGAAGGTTTGTGTGTTATTGAAGTCACTGCTGAATGATCTCTTTAATGGACCAAACAAACGCCCATTTGTTATTGTTGTGCCAAAATCAAATAATTGTAAAACATTGGCAGAGACAAAAACATTCTCTTCATTGACTTAATGTGTATACAGATCAATCCATGCTTCAAAGGTAATCAATTTTCTTTGAAGTTTCAGCAAAATTACTTTTTCTTGCACATTTTTCAAAAAGGAAAAGAATTTCCATCGTCTGGTTGGTTGTAGTCATTCCCTTTTCCGATTTCAGAGGTGGTTGATTGTAGCTGGTCAGGAAGCATGTCTGGTTGGGTTGTATTACAATGCAGAGTACTAAAGCCATACATTGGCATAAGCGGATTATGCTATAACAATGCTATGTTAGGGTGGTATGTCAATATGAACAAAGGATTTAGTTTATGTAACAATACATTCCAGTGCAATTTTATATCTAAGTTTGCAGCTGCCTGTCATGTTACCTTTGAATTTCTCAACTCCAAACCCAAGACACTATATACACTTTTTAACAGCAAAAATGGTGTTGCCAAAAGATTGCAAGATGGTACATTTGTTGCCAGTAAATTTAAAAATCTTGCACTTTGTGACCTTCATAAAGCCCAGCACAATCCATGAAGAACTTTTCTGTTCTTTAAACAAATTTTTATTTAGATAATGATGTTTAACGTTTGAAAAAACAGTCTGTTTTCATTATCAAATGGTAACTTCCAAGAAATTAGGAAGTGATCAGGAAAGGTTTTAATAATCACTCAGTTATTAAGACTCTTTGCCTGTGAAGGTGCAAGAGTTTGTTTTGTTGGCACAGTTGGTATCAAAACCAGTTATTTGAAGCGTGCAATACATTTAGCTTTGGTTACAACAGGAACTGCCTGGCTAAGGTGAAGGAGCATCTCAAAGTCATAATCTATTGTCACTCTGTGTACATAAAAAAAAAAAACCCAGAAGGTGTAGCTGCTTTCCTTAAGCTTTTTTTTATGTGACTTTGCCAGGTAGCATGAATCTTGGTATGTGAATTAAATGAAAAGACTTGTGTCTTTTGTTTTACAAGGTGCTTAATGGACATATATTCAGATAATTGATCAGCATGGATCCATTTTAGTTCTCTGTTTTAGCGTAACACAAAATCAAAATTTTGCACAAAGCCACTTGTTTTTGGCTATTCAATTACTTTGGCATTTTGTTTTATTTATAATTATTTTTATTTATAATTGGCTGATTTGTCTTGTTTTATGAGAGCAGTCCAGGTCAGGTAGTTGTTTATTCCCAGGAATTGGATTGTATAACGAGACATTTTTTTGTCTGGCGGCAATGCTGCTGCTCGTTTGTTCTATTAAACTACTGTTGTAAAATCTAAACTTAGGTGAGCAGGATGAGGGAAAATTAAATAAATTTATAAAATATTATTTTAATGTTTAATATCCTCTTTCTATTGCAGTTTGAAAAAATGTAAATTGGTAGATTGGAATTCCTTGCTTGTTAATGCAGGAATTCAACCTCTTTATGACCTGGTGCTGCAAGTCATCAAGGGTAGTCTCAGGCAGGAACAAGTGCTTGCTGTACTGGAGGAATTAAAGGTGGGTTGATTAAAGAATCAGGCATAACAAAAGTACAGATTAATTTTGAATTCAGCATTTATAAGCCTGATTTGTACATACTTTCCATTCAAAATGCAAATGCTTCTTCCAAAATTATTATTAGAAGTGAACGTCAAGAGATGGTTTTTTTTTTTTGTTTTACTGCAGTTTAGAATACATGGTGAATAAAAAGTATTAAAAACATTCTGGATTTAACATTTTAAACCATGTAATTCATTGAACTGAACGCCATCTTTGTCTTTCAGACAAAGCATGTCAGACATAGGCATCATCTTTCTAGAAGTGTCGTTGTTGTTGTTGGTCTAGATGTTACTTTAAGATTTGGAATTAGTTTCTCAGAAACTATATGTACACATGACATTTTTGGGGCTGTTCATCTTGGAGGGTATTACACAGTGTAGGCAAAAGTAGGTCTCTGTAACTTCTTTTTCATGTTTCAGCAATATTTAGTTTATGTTTAGCTCAGTTTTGTTGACACTCTTGTATGAATATTTATGAAACTTGTGTGAATTAATTGTAGACCAGGGCTTGAATTTAACTCAAATTTCTTTGTAGCCAGAAGGACTAGTGTACTGAGAAATTTACTAGTCCTGTCGACAAAACAATGTCACACACTAGTATTGCATTCCTCTCGTTAATATCATTTTCATTCAACTTTTGCTTTTTTGTCAGAGGCTGAACACTATAAGATGCCACATTTTGCCTGTCTTATAAGGTGGGAATTGTGCCTTGTTTTGAAATACGAGATGTTACAGTATAGCTGATGTGAATTATTTAAAGTAAGAAAGGTATGGCACAGTGTCCTTTATATAAGAAAGTCCGAGCAAGAAACACATTTCAAAGCACGAGCATCTCCCTCCCCCCCCCCATTAAATGGCCTCTCCCTAATAAAGTTTTGACTTCAGCAGATGTTCTGCAGAATCAAAGCATTGTTTATTGTAAACACTGTTATAAAATGTTAACATCAAAAGAGTAAACAAACGCTGACATTGATAAACAAAACTTAATAGCCATTCGGACTAATAACATTATGATAGTTACTAGTCCGACAGGAAATCTACTAGCCTCTGGTTAGCGGACTACCGCTAATTTCGAGCCCTGTAGAGGGTATTATCATTTGTAGCAGTTTGTGGAAAATGATCTATTTTTAGCAACTTTGCAAGGTTTATGGATTATGCCACAACAGAACAAGGGACAGCAGAACTGTTGCTTTTGTCTCCCTTGCAATAAGAAATAGTGAGGCGTACTTTATTTACTCACTTATAAGTGGAGTCCAGCTGCAAACAACATAGGCACTGACTTGCCACCACATTACACTGGCAGATCAGGGTCTGTCTTGTTTATTCTAGTAATACACTGCTTAGACCCAAACACATACCGGCACCTTGCACAATGGCAGATAAGGATCTGAGCAGTATGCAGTTGTACTCCACTTATAAGCCAGTATGTATGGTAGATATCATATTTCCAACTATGATGGCAGCGGCAACCGCTCCGGTGGCCTAGTGGTTAGAGCATCCTCCGTGGAAGTGGTAGGTCATGGGTTTGATCCCCGGCTGAGTCATACCAAAGACTTACAAAATGGTATTGACAGCTGCCTCGCTTGACGTTCAGCATTAAGAGGTTAGTGTTAGGACTGGTCGGTCTGGTGTCAGGATAATGTGACTGGGTGGGACATCGTGTTACATGTCTGCGGCATGGTGCCCCAGTGCTAGACATCACTATAAACTGCCTCACTTAAGACATCGTTGTGATATGACTGAGAAATTATTAAAGCAATGTTACAAATCCTAATCAACCAAACCAAAAAAAATTACGGCAGCAGTGGCACATTAGGACTTTATGTTATAAATAGATATTTAAATTTGTTAAAGTTATTTACTGATACATTATAGTGGCAGGTGAAACGTGATATTCGGCTTGATCTTATTGAGCGAAAAAAACCATCAGGTAAATACTGTTACTGTTTGTTAATATGCCGTATGGAGCAGTCTTGTATTTCCTGTCAAATGTTATTAATTTGCATAGCTTTCTTTAGTGAGTATCCTGCTTCTATGCAGTCACATTTTTTTTCTTTATGTATTTTAAGAAATTTCTTTTCTTTACCTTTATCTTTTATTTATATGCTTTTTTCAGAATTTTAGTATCTTTAACTTTTATCTGTTTTAGTACTTTTGTTTATTTGGAATGGTAAATGTTCATACAATTAAACCCTGATAGTTGCATATTTTGATTCCATGGATCTTATGTTTGACAGTAATTTGATCCTGGACCTTCATGATGAAAATTCTGTACTGCTCTTTTGTTTTGTTTTTTTAAAAAAAGAAATAGTTGGAGTGATTTAGGAAGTGGATACAAATTAATTTTTTTGGGTTAAAACATACATTCTTTATGGTTCTTTCTCCTGCAGGGTTCCAAATGTCCATGAAATACAGTCCTATATTTGAAATCTGCTACTCACACTGCTGTATTTTTTGTTCTAGATAACTAAAACAAATGGCTTGCTTCTAATCATTTATTAGTAGCATTTCTTTTACAGCTTCTTTACCCACATGTTCCGTCACTGCTTACTGATGTCATCAGCATTGTTGGTGAGTTCAGAATAGTTATTATTTTTGTTTAATTCAGACTAGATATTTATAATTGTTTTCCATATTTTTGCAATCTAAGAAAACTATGATTTGGTTTACAAGCTTAAATTTTGCTTTACTTTTCTTTAACAGGCATTTACAGAAGTGAAATGTGTCTTTGTTTTAAAATATCATAATAATTTACACTTTCTGGTAATATTTGTATTGCCTCTAAATTTCATTAGAATTGTGTCTTTGTTTTACAATATCTTAAAAAGTTACTTTCTAGTTATATCTTCATTGCTTGATCCTTGATAGACACACATGGATGTTCCTGCATTCTGAATGTTGATTTAAGTATATCTATTGAAGCATGAATAGATAGCACAGGGATGCACAACCCTTTTCGGCCAACAGTCAAAATGCATTTTTCAAGACCACTCGAGGGCCGCAGATACTAATTTCTTTAAAATAATTAATGTTCACAGGCCAGATTGCTGTGTTGTTTTAATTTGCCCTGACGGCAGGACAGATCGTGTTCATAGGCAAGGTCCATCCTACTGGAAATGGGTTGTGCACCCCTGAGATGGCATATATTTTTTATCTTTATAATTTTGATTTTTAAGATGTTGAGCTGTCCAGTGGAGATGAAGATAAATCTCAAAGAGAGCGGTTCAATTCATTTGTGGGATTGCTTGGTCAGGTAAGTCAAATAGGCACCTAATTTATAATTATATTTCTCTAAGCTTATTGTAGATAAGCCTAGAGCAATAAGCTGTAAAAAAAAAACCAAAAAACATGCCCGACTTAAAATCCACTTGCCTGGCAGGCCAGTTTTTTGGTTACTATTTTGACAGTGCTGAATCTGCTGCACATCAACATTTACCCCTATATCATCAGATATAACTTTTCTCAGTTTCAAGTTGAAATCTTTTTTCCTGTCTTTAATCAGATTTTTCTTGGTATAGTCTGTTTGCTATCATCTCTGATCCATTTTTATATATAAAAAAGTTTATCTTATCCTATTCTGCAACAACCATGTAATGGAAACTGATGGCAATGGAAAGAAGAAGCATGCTCGCAAAACATGGTGTCTCGAGTTCTTGAGAGAGACCATGACACAAGAAGTTTAGATAAAAGTTTTAAAAAAACATTTAGAAATGGGAATGGCTGGAACATTTTGTGATCTACAAGAAAAATCTGAATTACGGTAATTGTAGTTTTAAGAGTTTGAAACAGCACCCACAAAAGAAGCTGCATGCAGAAAAATTGAAGCTCAGAAGAGTTCTTGCATGAGAGAACAGATGTAAAACCGTGACAATATGTGAACCGCATATCGCCAATACAAGCACCAGCTTGACAGGAAAAGGCGTTTCATTCAGAAGGAAATTAAACGATTGCATATTAATCCAAAAAAGCCATTGGTGACATAATAGTAAGGTCACAGAAATCTTTTGCAAGACCTGAAAGAGAGGTCGACTGACATATCCGGTTGTGACTATTGAAGAAAAAGACAGCGAATGTTTGTGATTATTTGTATATAAGTGATGAACTTATTTTTGACACGCCTGACAGCTCACTTAGAATATATTAAGGGCCTGATCTAGATGGATACCAGTTGTTGTGCTTTACAACTTATTTATCTATTAATACCCAGCTATGGAATCAGTAAATTTCTTACTTGAAAGGTAAAAAAGTATTGTTCTTTGCGTAGCAAAATTTTGTATGCATTTTTACTTTACAAATTCAGACAGTTTTAATCAATGACATGAGGAATTTCCAAGGTCTCCAAGTGTGTTTTAAGACTGGCGTATCAGCTATTGAAAACATTTTAAGAACAACAAGACATGGAAAAATACAAAAAAAGATTGTAGATTTTATTGTCAGGTCCATTTTAGTAGGTAGCTAAACATTATCACGTTTGTGCCATTGTCATCATTAAAAGTTTGTTATGGTTGTGGTTAAAGTTGTTTCATTTGCATATGTTTCCTAAACCCCTAAATGGATTCTTTTTATTTCTGGCACAAAAATCAAAATGAAGTTCAGACAATTCATTATGTGACACATTTTTAATCATAGATATTCAGTTGGCATTGGATGTAGATTCAGTTGTATTTTTCTTCTTTCTCTCTATTTGATTATATTTCTTAAATCCCTTGATGAATTTTGCTCATGCATGGGGTAAATATTTAAGAAGATATGGTAATTCATTCACCCACATGTTCTTGTACCCGTTTAACCTTAGTCAGATTATTGGTTGTGGAAGATGTTTGTTACTTTTTTGGTCAACTTTTTTTTATTTGTTTATATTTCGTAAATATCCAGATCGTTATGCACATATTTGTGTTTGAATCGATACAAAGCAAAAGCTAATTCTGCAACATGCTTGTTCACCCTGATAACCTTGACATCAAAGACGCAACAGAAGATCTACATTCAGGTTTTGGTTATAGATTTTTCTTAGGGTTATGCTTTTAAAACCCTATGATGGACATTGTTTATACTAAAGATGAATCATTATGACGGAAAGGCAACTCATCCTACATTATGCATATTTACCGAGGGGCCACGAGTGGCCGAGTGGTCTAAAGCGCTGTCCATTATGGACCACTGCCATCTCACCTCTGTCTGCGTGTGTTCGAGTCTTAAGATTCGGCAAATGTAGTTATGTGAGAAAGCTTGCCAGTAGCTTCTCGTGGGTCAATGGTTCTTTCCGGGCTTTGTCCGGTTTCTTCCTCCACCATTAATACTGGCCGCCATGTATTGTGCTGAAAAATGGCGTTAAACCATTTTTTTAAAAAAAATGCTTATTTGCACCTTTGACCTTTGTTCAAATTATAATTTTTTTTATTTTTTCCTAAATCTCATGTCATTAGTCAGCTAGATGAATTACTCTGAATTGTACTAGAGCAATCTTTTGACTGGGAGGGGGTCAGTCACATGGTTTAAGCAATGTTTTGATTGTAGGATTGACATACAGGTCATAACCTTATTTTTCCATTATTAGAATATCGTCTTGGAAATGGAACACAATCTGTAACCAAGTTTTAGGAATTGATTTCTCCTACTTTTCATTGGAGGTAGTGGAGTGCAGTTTGTAGAGGAAGAGATGGATTACAGGAAATATTTTACAGTACATTTGTATAATTTTATTTGTTGGTCTGAATGGTACTTTAACATATAATAGGCTATACCATGCAGAGGAACTGAGAGCTAAATGCCTTTCCCAACGACACACCAACATTTGCTGGCCTGGACATTTTCTGCAAGAAAAACACCAACAGTGAAACTCATGTTGAGTCTTGTCAGTATGAATGTAATATTGAAATCTTCTCCAACATTTAACTGTGCCAGCTCACAAAATTGTGACATTTTGGAGGGTAATAGTCATATTCATTGGGGGTGAGGGTGGTATCACTATAGAGCCACATGCAAAGTGCCCTCTAACGTGGATGGATCCATCATGGGCCTATGTCAGGTACTTTTTAATATCCACATGTGAATACAGAAGTATTTTTCAAAATAAAAACTGAACCCAGACATAAGCTCAAATGAAAACTACAACACATAAATGACTTTTATGGTGAAATCTTTTGCAGTGAGCAATAATTTACTGTCACATTAAGCTTTGTTTTTTCCCATAGGAAACAAATTTTTAAGTTTTTTTTAGTTATTTATGTGCTAGTATTTTCTTTCAGGCCTATATATGTTAGTTATTTTTCAGGCCTTAATATGCTAGCTTTTTCTTTCAGGCCTTTATACCAGAGGCAGTGCTAAAGGAACGTTTAGATCATGAATTGCTAGAAAATTCTGGGCTTATTCCATCCAGACAGCTTTTCCAGCAGAAGTATGTAAAGATCAAAACAAGATTATAGTAAGTATTTCACACGTTTTTCAAGATCTCTGCAGTTTTCACCATTTGCTTTTTTTTTTATGGTAGGAGGACTGCAGTGGCAGATTGGTTGTTATTGTTGGGCTTGTTCTTAAAGGGCCATAGGCTCATTTCCCACCCGGATCAGTCCAGGTCATTTGCCTTTCAATTCCGTTGGGAAAGGCACATAGCTCTTATTTCCTCATGCCAAACAAATAACCAGTCATCATGAAAAGAAATATATTTGGAAATACATGTCTAAATCTATTTGTTAAAGCCCCACTGCTGCCAATTTTCATAAATTTCATCATGCATACAATCAAACTAAAGTTCAGAAGGAAGAAAATGATTTGTTAAAAACATCTGTCTGACATAAACTGTAAATTAAAATAAGATGTTAGGGTTAAATAATGTCGGATGTTCAAGTATAATTAAGAAGTGCCACCCCTTTATCAGTTTGATCTTTGTCTGAATTGCACCAAAATAGTGATGTGATACATTCAACAAATTCCTTGCGAGACAAATATAATAAAAACATTTGCACGTGGTGCCAAAAATGATTTAAGAAGGAATGCATATAGGGAGGCTCACTTTTTGTATGATCAGAGAAGAAAAAGCATGCATTAGGTACTGATGAATATTGGTGGGTTGCTGGCATACTAGGCCTGCAGACAACCTGACGAAGTATGGTGTTAACTACTCATGTTTACAATGGTGATGTCATTAAATCTTGTGAACGACCTTTTGACTGAAGTTGGCATGAAGTAACCATTTTATGTCACTTGCTTTTAAAGGATGTCATGCTCATGACAATTTACAACTTTGTCAGTGGATCAAGTGAGATTAAATGCCTTGCTGATGAGCTCATAGCAATGACTGCATGCAAATTATGCTGCAATATCTTGATCTCAATCTTAAATACCTGCTGAAGTGCTTTACTAGCTTTCAGATATTATAAAAGTTCAGAAATATATTGCAGTCGTTTCATTATAATAATTTCAGCTACAAGCAACAGAAATTCAATCTATTGCGAGAGGAGAGTGAGGGCTATGCCAAACTAATAACAGAATTGAACCAAGAGATCTCTGAGAAAATTACAATTCAACAGGTGCTTCAGAACATTAAGTCACTTATAGGTAAGTTTGATTAGTTCATGTTTTTTATATATAAAAAAACATTGCTGCTTTAGGCAATTAATTATAGGTCTCTCCGGATGCCATAGAAATTTGTCACTGTTCTTGTCTAATACCAACAAACCAGCAAATTCTTGTGATTTTTATTCCTAAATATGAATCTGTTGGTTGCCCATCTATTACGTTAAGTTTTGCATTTAAGCAAGTTTTCCTGCGCTGTGGTAAGTCTTTAATGTTTGAAGAACAAATAAAAAAAAATCTTTGTTTGATTATTTACTTGTTCAGACTAATAATAAAAGCACTGTAGAAGATTGTTACATTTCTATTTCTTTGTACATTTCAGGTTGCTTCAATTTGGATCCAAACAGAGTGTTGGATGTCATATTGGAATCCTTTGAGTGCCGAGTTGAACAGGAATCATTTTTTGTGTCCCTGTTGAAAGAGTATATCAGGGAGGAAACAACCCTATGCCATATACTTGGATTCAAGTTTCAGTTTTATGCAGTGAGTAAAATCAGCAGCACTTTAAATCACAGTATATTCATATGGGTTATTACAGACACACTTACATAAAGAACACCTGCACATGATACATTGAAAACTATTTTCCACTGAGAGGTTATTGTACATATACACACTGTTCACACACACACATCTTTTGTGCTGTGCAAAACTCATTGCTTTAGATACTTCTTAATTTCACTGTCAAATCCAATTACATCACATGGTCATTATGATTTTATATTCCTTTACAGAATGAGGAGACTCCATCGTCCTTGTTCAGACTAGCTGCAGTCCTGTTGAAGAATGACCTAATTGATCTGGATGGGTTATATCCTCATGTAAGTTAGGAATATAAACAATAGAATCTTTCCTTAACAAGTTAAACAGTTGTTGTGTTTGGATAGAATTGATATTGGGTGACTCTTATTCCAAGGAGAAAGTGAGATGAAACAGGGAAAGTTTTTTTGGTCACCCACCAGATTAATTATATTTGATGAGATAGCCTTGCTGAAACTTAACAGATAGCATACAAACCTTTTGCACATTTTATTATTAGCAACAATGACGTCAGATGAATTAAGTCATTGGTTATGCATGAACTTCTGCCAGTATTATACATATTCCAAGAGTAAAGTTATTAACTTTGTATTCTTAACCTAATCTATTGATTGATTATTATTATTATGCTTTGATTATTACAGTAGCTGGTGCATTGATTAATGCAGTGGTTGGTGCATTGATTAATACAGTAGTTCAGTGGTTGGTGCATTGATTACTAAATACTGGGGTTTGTCCTATACTAACTATTCAATAGTTTTTTTTGTGCAAAAACTGATGATTCATATTCTGTTGCCTTTTTACAAACAAAAAGAGTAGTCGAGAATAGCACATTTCATATTCTTTTCATTTCTTTTATTTTGCAAAAGATTTCACTATTTATCAAGGGACAAGAATAATGACTATGAAGTTAATTTTCCATATATGCTTATAAATTCAAGGTTAGATATTTATTTACATCCACACCAGTGTAAACTAAAATAAAGATCTTGAATGGAATTTGTAATTGATTTGTTTGAGTTAACTTGACACATAAGGAAGTGAAACTTAGAGATGGCAAGATGCCATTGGGCTCCAAGGGTTTGCAACTACAGTATGTGAATTACTGGAGGTAATTAAGGTCCAAGTATACTTTACAAACAATGTTTCCCCATCACTGCCTCAGTCTTGAATCACTTTTGAACTTTTAAATGCATGTTTTCTAGCTTGACAACAGCAGTATATGATATTTTGTAACAGCTTACTAAAAACTAGTCTGATTTAAGGAAAAATTATGACTGCTTTACGAGAATGTCTTAATAGTGTTGGCAGGTCTGGTACTTAAAAATGGATTACTTTAGGTTAAAAAATTGGGAAACAATACCCATGCCTACACTTTTCATCTGATTATGGAATGTACATATATTTGTCTTGCAGTTGGCCCCTAGTGATGCAGTGGTGATGGAGTTTAGTGCCAATGAGATGGCAGAGGCAAAGCAGTATGCAAGGAAGCTGACTATTGTCTCGCTAGGAGGGGACAAGTCTAATGAAGAGAAAAAGGAAGAGGAAAATGTTAAGATCGATCCGGTAATGAATCACCAATATTTAATTTAAGCATATTAGACATTCAAATAATCAATGTTCTATAATGTTTTTCAGTACATATTTGCTTCAGATCCAGATTACTTTAATGCTGCTGTCTCTTGAACACAAGTAGAATTCTTCACTAGACATTAGATCTCTAAGGAAAAAAATCGCGTAGAATAAGATTAATTCTTGACAACTCCTTGAATTTTCCTGAAATATCCCTTAAATTTATTTGAGTGAAAACAAAAACTCCTTGGAAAGTTTTTGAGAAACAACAAACTCCCATGACTCTAAGATCTTAACACAAGGATTTACTTGTCATACTCATTAAAGAAGAAGCTTACTTGATATGTTTAAACTAGTTAGAATAAATTTGTACAAAACATTTTGATTTGTAAATACGAGTTTTAGTTGAATCAACCCTTAGCTTGAAAAGAGCAGTGACCTTTCTGTAACAGAAAACAGTTTGGAAATATTTTGTTTCATTGTTTGTATTTGCAAAAGTAATTGATGTTTATCATGTTTCTTTTTTTTCGTTTGATGCCAAGACAATTCAATCTTTGACATGCTTGCATACTTCCTGTGGCCTTGTGGACTAGATCACAATTATAATGAATTTGTAATAAGGTTTTGGTTATAGTTGTCCATGTGCATATATTTTCTAAACCCCTTTAATGGATTTTCTTCATACTTGAGATGAATAATTTGGAAGCTAAGACAGTTCATTCATTGACATGTATTTTTGCCATTTGACTTTGGTGTCAGGGTCACCGAAAATTTGGATTCATTTAAATGTTTCTCAGTTGCCTACATTTCCAGAGCCCTTGATTGAATTTTTTTCTTCATACCAAGGATGAATTTTATGAAGCTTAAGACAATTGGGTGAATAGATATGATTTTTCTCCATTTTAAAGCAGAATTCCTCTTTTTATTCCACTTGAATCAGATTTTTCTTGATATAGTCCGCTTTTTATATTGTCTCCGATCCAGTATTTTTAAAAACGGTCTCTTCAGTCCCATTCCACAACGACCTTTGTAAATTGTTCGTTCCATATATTAGTTATCACATGACTCTTGTAAAGAGTAATCTGATTGGTGAAAGATTTAAATTGATCAAATGAATCTTTGTGTAATGGAAGCTAATGACAGTGGAAAAAAGCATGGTTGCAAATCATTGCATCCCCATTTTTTTTTGTTGAGAGAGAGAGTATGACATGAATAGTTTAGATAAAGGTTTAAAAATTGTATGGAAATATATAGAGCAAACATTTGATGGAAATTTAGTTGATCAGGTTATAGAAAATTGACCGCTAGAAGACTAAGATTTTGTGACCTCTGCAGGATAGATCTGAATTATGGTAATTACAGTTGGAAGTGTTTGGAACCACCTACAAACGAAGCTGCATATTGAAAAATTGAAGATTAGATAGAAGGCATATACAAAAAGTGCAGTTAATTAAAATAAGAAGAAAGATTTGCATGAGAGAGCAGATGTAGCCCTCTGTTAGGTTATGTACATTGCATGTTGCCAAAAACAAGCACCAGCTTGAAAGGAAAAATGTTTGCATTGCTAAGGAAAAGAAACAATTGCACATGGAGCCAAAATAGTGTTGACAAAATGAAGGCTAAGCTGCAAAGAGAGATTGACTGGCATATCAACATGTTTATGTTCATTGGAGAAAAAGACAAGTGAATGTATGGGATTGTTTGTATATAGTTGATGCAGTTTGGTGTTTATTTTACAGATTTGTTATGAAAAGAGAGAAGCATAATATATTTGTTGCAAATCTTGACAAATAATTATTAATCACGAAGTAAACACTGACATGCAAATGAAGTAACTTAAGCATCAGTAGTATTGGAGAACAAATTCACGTGACAATAAATATTGTGAAATTATTGTCAAAGTCAAATTGAACATTTTTGGTAAGTTTATTATTTTTTCAAGTGTTTCTTTTATGATAATAAGCTGGAACAGGAGAAGTTTTTTATGAGTGTATAATGCGTTTTTGGTCCGGTGTCTTTGCCCCCCCCCCCCCCCCCCCCCCCCCCCGCCCCCCTGGATCATGGGCACTACTCTCGATACCCTATTGGGGGAGGACCCCCAAACCCTCACTTAAAATTTGTTCAGCTCTATTTATGGAAGACCAAATTTATGTATGGTTATGGTTAAAGGTTTTTTATACATGAACTCTAAGGTGGAGAATATTATGTTATGATGTTCAACCATCTATCAACTAGGAACTTACAATTTACAGTTGCCAAGTTTTGCGGACTACTTACCATGAGCTAAGGAAGAACCATATCAATTTCATAGTTAAAAGGTCAAGGTCACTTTTATGAAATAAATTGTTCTTTCGTGTAATAACTTTAATTCTAGTCCATTTACCTTGAGTTTGTGTAGGGTTATTACTTGAAGTATGGAAGAGACCTGTATGATTATGGGGTCACAAGATGTCAAAGGTCAACATCATTGTGGTTCAAAGAAAAATTGCATTTTGCAGAACTACTTTTGTTCTGTTTAATATGTTACTTGATCAGATTTTGTGGATTGCTTCCAACACAGAAATTTAAAGAGTAAGTCCAAATGTTAATGTCATGGTCAAGGCAATAATAATAAGTAAGTATAATTGAAGATTACACCTGGAACAAAAGTCCTTGTCATTCTGACCTGTTGATCAGTACACTTTGGAATCACCCATGGGGGTGAGTATATAATGTGCCTTTTACAATAATCATTAAATACTCCTTTTTTGTCCAAATAAAACAGTATAATAATTATTTTGTGTTAGAAAATAATCAAAACTTTAACTTTACTTCCAGCATGACAACAATCAGAAGCTTGGCCTTGTTGAAGCATTACTCAATATTGGAGCTTGGGAGAAAGCCAAGAGCATCATGGATAGACTTCCAGAGTTTTTTGCTGTTGCACATCGTCCTGTTGCAACCTCACTATGTGCTTTGATTCACACCATTATTGATCCTTTGTACAGAGAGTAAGTCTTCATTTTTGTCTGGCCAACAGTAGCTGATAAAAAAAGTTTTGTTCTGATGTGATTGGAGTGATGTTTTGAATAAATTGTTTTGGGAGTTATAAATCATAATATTATTTGCCAGTGTGAGAGAGCTCTTCTTGTAACCAATATTTGTCAGGGATGTAGTATATCAGTTCATTGCTCCTGTAGGACCGGAATTTACTATAGAAATTCTATTACAATTGTGAAAGTCAGACCATTACATCATGTAATTAAAAATATTTTGGAAAAATTTCAGTAAACAGTTTCCTCTTGTTTTGTTATAGGCAGTTAGAGATACAAGTGACTTCAGTTCCTTATCGGATAATTATGTATCATTATTGGCATTGTTTCAAGATATTCAGGAAATTAATTTCTGCCATAGTTTTAAAATGTTTGATATTATTCTACTGATTTTAGATGATTTAATTAGATTTAACTCCAGAGCTTTGGACAATTTGTGGAAACAGCATGTTTATGTGTGACAGTGCTCGTGAAACAGAGTCACTATATTGTGATTTGAGTTTCTATTGATAAACACTGCTTAGTGTATTCCAGCTGTATACAGTTTAATTTGTATTCAAACTTCAGTAAGTATTATTGGTTGTCCATGGGAAACTTGCTTTGTTTATACTTAAGTTTGATTTTCAGTTACAGAATATATGTATAATAAGAATTTCCGTCCAGTGTGGGTTTGGATTTTGTATAAGTGGGAAAACATTTTTAAGAATATTTTGCTTTGGTATTTATGCTTTTTTTTTTTCTTCTCAACAGAAATAGTGGCCTGACTCCTGCAATTCATAAAGCCAGGATCAGTGAACATGACAATACAGGAGCATCAATTGAGAGAGTCAGCAATTTCCGTGAACTCTATCACAGGATCATTCCAATGGCAATGTACCTTGGTCCCTATACATTCTGTGATCCCATATTACTGGTCAAGTTTATCCGACTTGGAAAGTCATTCATGACAAAGGTACCAATGAAAATTCTTATTTGAATCCAAAGTCTTTGTCAAAACGGGTTGAATTTTTAATTAATCTGTTAAAGGACGTCTGTTTTAAATGTAAGTTTTCTCAGGGCTGATTTTCCCATGTAGATCACGAATTATTACAATGGGGGACAGGTCATAAATTTAGCATAAGAATCAAAATTCTGTTTCTGGTAAGTGAAAACATTCCAGTATCACAAAACCATCAGTTCTATCAATACCTTATTGCCAGTTTCGTGTCAGAACTCTTAATCCTAGTAGTTTTCATATTATTTTGAATAAAACATGGGGTACTATCCTTTGATGTTAATGCTGCTTGGACAACAGTTTAATGATTGCATATATAGTCTAAATTTAATAGATGTGCAGACAAATCCAACTAGTCCAATAAACAAATATGACTTGGATTTGTTTAATATCTAGGATTACATTGACAATAATAGATTGATTGTTCGTAAAAAATATTGTATACTCCGTACAAAACATTTTTGTTTTACACCTTATACATACATAATTATTTTACACCTCTTGTGAGTGCATTTCAGGCTACCATTTTCATGTTTAGCTTGATAATACATTTTTTAAATTTTTATTTGGTCGTATTTTGCTTGAAAGTACTGTTTGTGTAAGGATTATGTTTTCTTTTATCATGCAGATTTGTATTAATTTCATTCTGTAACAAATTTATGCAGCTTACATTTACAGACAGGAAACAGTTGAAATTTTTGTATTTTACTTGATTGATTGTTACCTTTTTAGCGAATGAAAGGAGGTTTGAACCCAGAAGAGGAAATTGCATACTTTGGTTTCCTGAATGTGATTGATGAGATTTTACTTCCCAGCCTGTCGCTACACCCTTGTAATTGCTGTATTGCAGAAGAACTGTGGACACTACTCAGACTCCTCCCTTATGAAATAAGGTACAACACAGTTCTGTTTTTGTTATTTTTAACTCTAGTGGTCATAGATCAGATAAGCTAGTATTTCTCGTTTGTCCTTCATCCATTTATCCATTTCCACAAGTTTGATATTGGTACTGCTCCTAAACTACTTGGAGGATTGCTATCAAACGTAGCACACATTTGTTCAGGTTGGTTCTAAATGAAAATGCTGTAGCTTGGAAATCCAGTATGTAAAATCATGCTATTTCTACTCGTTCTGAATGGATGGTCATATCAGCATTTGGTTTACACTGATAAAATTGTTGAAAATATCAGTGTAAGACCCACCTCTTAGGTAAAAAGTACTCTCTGGATAGTATATTGATGCATGCACATGATATTTTTTGTTTTACCTGAGATCAGCTTGACATACCTGTATTTTTTTTCCCCTCCAGCAGCATTACCAGCATCAAGAGTAAAACTATCAAAAGTTTTTGAAACATCTGCTGGTTACTCCTGGATCCTAATGATCAGTTACTTGGGTACCCAATCAAAGGGAAATAGTATTAAATGCAAACCTTAATGGCTTTGATGTAGGTTTATACATTCCAACCCCCAGGAGAGGTATAAGGATAACTATTAGTAATATAAGTGGCAATAAAGTGTAATCTGTGCATGAAAAGAATAATCTATATATTACCTGCCATAATTACAGAAAAAAACTATGAAAAATTTACATTTGTTTTTGTTGATCTGTAGTTAAAATTCTTGCCACAAGTCTGCTAAATCCATGTGTATTAGTAGGAGAGTATAGAGAGCAAAGAAACATAAATTATTTTTATTTTAACTATACATGACTATCACTGAATGGTCATGAAATCTACAGGCGACGAATGCTGTATTACATCACTGTCGAATTCTTCTTTCAAAATTTGTAAAGTGCTATTTTTCCTGAGTCAACATGTTATTAAGTTTAATAAAATTTCCCTCTTTTTACATTTTTCAGCCATATAAACATCAGGAGTCACATCAATATAACCTGTTTTGCTTAATATTTAGTGGTATTTTTAAAAAGTATAGACTAGTTCACTATGTACTTGTGTATAAAAATATAATGAACCTGTGACACGTGGTTTCACATTCAAGAAACCTGTGTTTTCTTGGAAATGTTTCATCTGCAGTTCCTATAAATAGAAAATAAGGAAATTAGATGTTGCAGTATGAATGACCTTTTGCAATATCATATTACATAACAACGAACTTATTTGATCAACAGTATCACCTATGCATGAAATTAACAAAATTCGGTAGATACACCATATGATATAGACCGAAAAGATGAATTTCATCATTTAGGTGGGCTGGATTTTGGAGTTAGTAGGACTAATGTGATTGGGTATATATTCTCAGAGATAGATGGTTTAGCAGAAAAATACGTGTTCTCTTGCATGCAGTTAAATAATTTTCGATTAAGCTGCATTTATGTGTTTATATCACACACCCACACTATTTTTGTTCATGTCATCAGATACAGGGTGTATGGTAACTGGAAGAATGAGACATACATGGCTCATCCTAGGCTAATCAAGGTTCGTGCTGACTGTCTGGAGAGGGCCAAATACATCATGAAGTTAGTATACCTTCTGATGCTTCTGACAAAGTATGTATGAACACAATTACTTCGAAGATCACGGATGTACTAGGCAGTAGAAGTAGTTTTCATTTGACAGTAATAAGCTTTTGTAATTATCTATCTTGTAATCACATCCACCATCTTGTGGGTCGTTATCTAACAAGAAGTTTATTGGAAGAAATTAATTCTATAAAAGAATTATTTGCAGATGGCTATATTTCTAGAAAAAAATGTCATAATTGTTATTCTAGTAGAAATGAAGTTAACCAAATTATTGATTCATTTTATGTTCATAAAAGAGGAGCAGATTTGCAAATCATTCATATAGTTAAAATAATTACTGCATGGTCTCTCATATTTTGATTTTACTGTTATATATGTCACATCTATGTACTGCAGATGGCATTGACCCAGGTCTGCCAGCACATATGCATCAGCATATCTGTTGGTATTGTTTGTTCTATTCCTAGATCTGCCAGCACACTATGTGATGCCAGATTTTGGACCTATGCTGTTTGCAGTTGGATCTGACTTATTAATACATATATATGGTATATTATTGTCTCAATTACAGGCGTCTGTCCAAAGAAAATGTGAAACCTTCTGGTCGTCAGCTGGGTAAACTGAGTCATAGTAACCCGGGAGTTCTGTTTGATTATGTAAGAGTTAATCTGCACATTTTTTTTTTGCATTTTCTGAACTTTTGTATGAATTCAAATATTGTGATAGTTGGTCAGCTTCCGAGTAAAGAACACATTCTGTAGTTTATGTGTGTTAGGGTATACATTTGTGCTTAATACGGATATATCAGATGAAGTATTTGAACATGATTTGGCTTTCTTTGGATTAAAAATGTTGAATTAATACTAGGATATTTTTGTTATCTTTAAAACAGACTTTTTTTCCTTTGACTTAAAAAAGTTCCTGTATAGTCTAACTAAAATTTCAAGATGAAAATATTAGAAACAAAAATAATGATATTTGATTTCTTCATGTATTCAAATTTGATGTCTTTCTCATGCAAGTTAAATTCTTCTTATTAAAACATAAAATGTTAAATCTGCTTTCACTCACTTTCAAATAAAAATGGCAAACAGTTCATGTTATATAGTTTATGTTGCATATCAGTGTTATTACATAATTTTTAAGAGCAGTGATATGTGCATAGCTAACTTTTATCAGAGGGATATTCATTTTTATTAATTTCGTGGTTTCTATCAGCTTTAAAAAAAACTAAGAAATCTTATTGTCATTATTTATTCTACAAAAACACGAAATGGGATACCATTGTAAATAATTGAATACACAGTATTGTATTATATGAGGATATTCTCACATTGCATGTTTAAGGAAAATGTTTTAGAGTTGTGCGTAATTAATGTTTACATTATATTGTACAATGTTTGTCTTTCAGGTGTTGAATCAGATCCAGAAGTATGACAATCTTATAGGACCAGTTGTTGATTCCCTGAAATACCTCACATCATTGTCCTACGATGTTTTAGCCTGTATCCTTGTCCATTTTACATTGCATTAATTTAATTACTATTTGTTGCTTTATATGTAAGCATCAGTTAGTCCTTGCAGATATTAAATCCAGTATTTTGGACTAAGACCTGCTGTAGTTTGAAAACAAGTATTGTTTTACAGCATTGCAACAACTGGATAATAGGGAGAAACCAAGTTTGTATGACCACTAAATACATCTTTAAACTGGGGACGGGATCCATATATCACAAAAGTGTACAATATTTCATTCACTTTTATGCTGTCCTTTCTCCAGGCTGCTAACACTCTTAGACATGTAATGATTACACTCTTCGACATTGGAACATGTTATACAAGATTGTTATTTGACCAGTAATATGTAGCACTAAAACAGTAATGTCATATGTTTTACATTGAAGGAACAATCCAGAAGCTGGCATGTTATTTTTTCTGGATCTGGCATATATTTGATTAAATGGGAGTTGGTCAGAGAGCCAGACAAACTTTACAGAATGTTTCAGCTGTTTCAATCTGCCCATGTTTTTAATACAAAATTTCCACATGATCAGGATTTTGCTCATACAGACAAAGCCCACAAAAGATGAATAGGATAATTAGCATCGTAAATGTTCAGATGTATGAAAAGGAATATTAAGATTCTTGGCCTTGCTTGGGAGAATTTTTTTTAGGATAGGCAGTCATTACATTTATTGTGCATGCCATGTCATGTTCGTTTGAATATTGCTCATGGTAGAATTGATGCCAACATGTGAAATTTATTTAAAAAAAAAAAAAAGATTAAATTTGAGTTGAAGAAATTTGCGGTTTCTGAATACTGGAGGTCATTCTGGCATTAATGTACTTTCATGAACTGTTAAGTAGAACATAGTGTTGCTTTTTTCTGCATCAGGTTAGTTTTCTGAACTGTTTATAAGTTGGCAATATCAGTACATGATATTCCATTAAACCTACTGAAAATTAGTCAAACAGAAAAAAAAAAATCATTGACTCCCATATTGAGAAGCTCTTTTGGTAGGTCTTTCTTTATCATTTATTTTTTTAAATATTGATTTTCAAGATTTTAAAAACTCCTACCTTTTTCTTTTATTTTATAGAATTAGGTTGTCTCCAACTTATTATGATTTCGATTTATGTGAATTTTGCATTAATGTTATTCCACATGAATTTTATTTTTCATTTAATTTTGTTAGTGTAGACGAGTAACTAATGAACTTGTTTGTCTAAAATGAATGATATTATAGTTATTTAAAAGCTGTGAAGCTAAAAATTGTCAAGTTAAGTGATTTTGAGTTACACAGTCTCTCGTGTGTATGCAAATATTGCAGAAATTGTGCTCGAGATATATTTTGAAATTATTTATCTTCAGACTTTGTTACAAGTTTTGTTTTGATCTGGCATTAAATCCTATACATACACACAGTTTCACACAGACAGTATTTATTGCAAGTGGACAATTATCAAAAGTGAACCCAAGTTAGTAACTAAAAATATATTGTCCTTAATTGTCAGTCTGTATAATTGAAGCTGTTGCAAATCCTGAAAAAGAGAGAATGAAGCATGACGACACCAATATATCCTTGTGGCTACAGAGTAAGTTTAAATGGATTTGTTTCATTAATAATGCCTCCAGAGATGCCATAAATAAAGCGGGTAATTTCAAATGTAGTCTGTATTGTCTTTTAGACTTTCTGAGAGCAAAATGCAGTTTTAAATTAACATTACCGACACTGTTCATATAATTACATTTTTTGTTTGACTTTGTGATACTTTTTTCTAATTGTATAGTTACTGAAATAAATAAAATGTAATTCTACAGCACAATATTTTTATATATATCTTATGTTATAATAAACTTGCCTAATTTCTTCCTGTAGTATGTATTTGTCTCAGCTGTTACTAACATTTTGAGACCTGTAGAAAACTTTAGAAAAACATTGAACTCTTTAATGTGGGAATGTGCAACATTTGAGTTGTGTTTATAGGGTGTAATATTATGGCTGTATACTATTGCTAAGGTATAATGTTATTCTGGATACTAATTTTGTATGACATACAATGATATTTTTGTAATATTACTATAAGGTGTTGTAGTATTTTTATTCGTATGCTATTACTTTATTGTACAATATTACTATATGGTATGCTGTCATCTTTATACTGTTATTAACTTGTATGATATTACTACATAGTAATATAATATTACTACAGGGTATACTATAGTATAATGTAACTATGGTATTATTATATACATGGATTTTATTATAGACTTAAAATAATGAGGTTTGCTATTTAATAACTGCATTGGTGGTATCAATGTTAAGAATTTTTGTACAGTTTAATTAAAGTCTTGTATTATTTACATAAATCTGTGTATTCAAATAGAATTTTGTTTTAACTTTACTGTGTATTGTACTCGTATGTCAGGGCTTAAGGTTATATATAAACAGAGAGTTGCATTTTCGTAAAATTCAGAGACAAGTCACTGGGTATGAAATAATATAATATTCATTTATTTTTTATGCAGGTCTGGCCAACTTTGCCGGATCTATATGCAGAAAATATCAAGTAGAACTGGCAGGTTTCATGCAGTATGTTGCAAACCAGTTAAAAGCAGGGAAAAGGTTGGTACTGCATATATTTGTTTTTACTGCACTTCTTAGTAACTGATAGGTTGTAAATCAATAAGCAGTTTTCTTTTGTCTCACCTACCTCATTAACCAGAAACGTTCAAGTCTCAATTATTGGTACTGTAAAATGTTTTAGAAACAGGCATGTGTGCTAACCTGTTTAAACTATTCATAAACATTTTATGGTGGGTGGTATGAGTACAAGCATGCATTTAATGTAAACAAATAGCAAATACTTTATTAATTAAGATCCATGTACAAGTAGCATTTTATTCATCTTATTTTATCAATTTAGCCTTGACCTGATACTGATGAGAGAGGTGGTACAGAAGATGGCAGGAATTGAAATCTCTGAGGAAATCACAACAGATCAGTTGGAAGCAATGTCTGGAGGTGAACTGCTCCGACAAGAGGTCAGAATTATGAAAGCAATTTATAGTCCTTTTCAACAGTTTTCTAGTTTACCTAATCTATGCCTCAAAGCACTCAAATGTGTTTTAAGTGAGGATCTTCATGAGTTGCACCTAGAAAATTTTTCTGCAATGGACGGATATTGTAGCAAATATATTAAGATACACCATGCCAAATACTTTTTGTGGAGAAAACAAAATTGAAAGATCGTACAAGAATACTTTTTATGATTTGACATATTTTCAGAGGAGGGGCACTTTCATAGGTTTTAGTATTGGTAAAAATATCATTAGTACTACAGATCAGAGACTAGAAGAGTCTGTCTTCTTATCATGCATCTGTTTGATGTCTGCGGCTGTTTGTTATGCTACTCTTTCTAAACAGCTTGGAGAAAAGCCATGAAAGTAGTTTTGACCAAAATGAAAATGGTGCTCCTCAGACATGCAATATGGCTTTTCACTGATTGTTTCTCAGATGCATTGCCCAATGATATGACCATTAGCAAAATTACTCTGCTACCTCGAAATCCCTCTGAATGAAATGAAAACTCCCTCTTTCTGTTTAGACAAGGGGAAGTAAATAGTACAGAATAACTCCCTTTGCTCAAATTAGTTGGCTACTTGTATCCCAACATTTTCCGAGT
The DNA here is from genome assembly GCA_029339505.1 of Unio delphinus. Classification (NCBI taxonomy): domain Eukaryota; kingdom Metazoa; phylum Mollusca; class Bivalvia; order Unionida; family Unionidae; genus Unio; species Unio delphinus. The sequence continues at coordinate 3,417,059 of JAQISU010000138.1, read as the reverse complement.
TGAATTTGCACTTGCAAGTATGAACAGTACCTCTGGAGAATCCATTTCAGTTCATAGTCAATCTTGACCATCCAAGATTTATTTATTTTCAGTGGTATAGCAAATCCAAAGGTTATTACACATTGTGAATAAACCACTTTCAAATTAATTTGCTCCCATTTGTTAAATGTGAAGAAAATTGTGATTTAAATTAGTAAATAAAACCTTGCTATATTGCATATTTTCTCTTTAAGAATGCTGGTTATTACCCAGAAATTTGAATAATATGAAATTCTCAGTTTTTAATAAGAAGTTGTATATTTTCTTTTAAAGCAACATTCTCATTATACCTTAAAAACAATATTTGACAAAATTCCAATCAATGAGCATGTTACCAACATGCTTACTGGTGGAACACTGTAATATAACCTAATTAAGTGCAAACTTGTTTTGATTACTGACTTGCAGAAGTATTTGTTGTATTGTTGCACTGATTCTACAACTGGGCTCCTTTGTATTATCATGTTAATTATGTCTTTTAAATAAAATAAAAAGATGTAGAATAAAAGAAAAGTTAAAAGGCACTAAAATCCTATAAACTTAAAATAATGTGGCCATGGTCGTATGTTGGGTGAACTCACTTCATTTGATCCATCAAACACTGTTATAAATGTTATTGTGTATGTAACATAAACTACATTAAATTAAACGATTCTTTCAAACTGTGATCAAAGATAGCAAGGCAGCCGAGTTAAATGTATACTTCATACAATAAAGAGCTTGATTTCACAGATACTGACCATTGTGGGCAAGCATGTTTTAGAGAGTTCTTGAACTGGCACTTAAAGATGTCCTCAAGGATGAGAAGTTTCATTATTACTTCAAATGAATCACAACATCTTCTACTTGAACAAGAAAAACAAATTAAGTTCGACATCAACAATTGTCTCAAGAAATAAATGTTGTGTTTTTTTTAATATAAAAACTTGTTTGGTGGTGTATCATGTATCAACAGTTAGTCTAGCTCCTTGCTCTGGGGACTCCTGATTTGCTGGGATACTTTTAAACACCACAATGGAAACCAGACTCATCAATAAACCAAATAGTGTGACATAATACACAGATTTTTTGCGTACACATGATGGTTGCCGAAACCAGTTTAAATGATCTTTCACATGTTGAACATTTTGATAATACATGTTATTTAAGCAGAATAATGACCAACTTCATTAGAAGATTCGGATTAGTAAAAATTATTGACCAGGGTTCGTACGGTCTTTGAAGGTCTTTGAAAGTTTGGGAAAAATGAGGTAGCGTTTTCAAGGCCTTGAAAGTTTGGGAAAATCGAGCATATTACCCTGAGGTCTTTGAAAGTCTTTGAAAATTGAAATAACCCCCCCCCCAAAAAATAATTTCTTTCCAGAATCACAAATAAAATTATCCGAGGTTGTTAGATTCAGATGTAATCTAGTTATCCTGGTTTCTTTCTTTTTATGACCCGTTCAGTTTATTGCCGCCGCAATAACAAAAGAGGCTTTGTTTTGTTTGGCCATCCAAAGTATGCCGCGGCGGCGACTTCAATCACACATGCACTCTTCATCAAAGCAATACGGTGCCGCTACAGACTTCATCAAAGGAAGTCACCAATAAAATTGCCCAAGGTCGTTAGCTTCGGATGCAGCTGGTTTTCCTGGCTTCTTTCGTTTGACTGGACGAGTCCATCAGTTTTAGCCAATCAAAATGTTAATTACACTAATTCTACGTAGAAAGTTCGCGAAAGTTATACGCTCGAGAATTCAAAATTTCTTCATTCGATTTACATCGTCTGCAAGTTCAGTGTTTAAAAATGCCAGGTCTTTGCTCTTTCAACGATATCTGGCTTGAACAAGAGAAGTACAAGGAATGGCTGCAAAAGAATAAGTTATGCAAACGAAAGGCGTTTTGTACGCTGTGTAAAAAGACGATCAACTTGGCTTCAATGGGAGAAGGAGCCCTTACAAGTCATGCCAATGGTAGGTTGCAAATTAGTAACTACATGTTCATTTAGTGGAACAAAGATGCAGAAGTATAAGCAATTGGTAGTTTTTGGAAAAATAATGGTAATTCATTACTCGTCGGGTATAAAATAAGATCGTTTAGTTTGATGATTTGGGAGATAATAGCAAAAGAGGGCCTGTTTAAATTTACTTCTACCGTCGGTTTATTTAACACGTTTGAGGAACAAAAATCATTTTAGAAAAATTTGTTCTACATAACAATATTCCTTGATTTAATACAGAAACATCCATTGTAATACATTAAATTCACGGATAAACAGTTTCAAAGTGCGCATGCGTACACTATATTAGAGTTAAACAAGAGTTCTTGTTCTTGAATTGCGAGTAAAAAAAAAGAAAAAAAAAAAAAAAATCCTCAACGAAACAAACAGGTTGCTATATATAGAACCTGTTTTGTCCAGTACTTTGAAGTGCGTGAAATATTACTAAATTTAAAGATGTTTATTACAAAAAATGGGGAAAAACATGTCCTGGGCTGACCCTGGACTTATGCAATCAGGATCAGACAAGGAAAAGGGAGAAACAAAACTTCGTAGGGTCCTAAAAATTATGTGTGAGGCAGGAAGAGAAGTAGAGTCCCGATGTGATTTAATATTAACTCAGTACGGAAAATTAGTGGATGAAGTTATCCAATCGGACAATCATCCATTGAAATGCTTCAGTAGAACAGATGACAGACTTGATGAAGTGTTTTATTCTGTCCTTTCCAAAAGAAATGAATATGTTGAACTTTGGAATGTTCTCCAGAAAATGTTGTTGTTATCACATGGGCAGGCAAGAGAGAGGATTTTTTTTTATCAACAAACAGGTATCTGTTGAGAACCTCAGCAGAGAAAGCCTCAGAGCTCAAAGGTTAATCATTGACACAATGAGAAAAGCTGGTGGACCTTTGGAAATCATCATTAGCAATGAAATGATGACATATACCTCCTCTGCAAGACATAAGTACCATGCCTATCTGGATAAGAAGAAAGCAGAGGAGAAGGATGAGAAGAAAAACCCAAAAGGAAAGAAACGGGAGTTGGCCTTGGATGAAGTGGAAGAACTTAAAGCCAAAAAGCTGCGTCTTGACGCTGACATTGCCAGCCTACATGCTTCCTCTGTACAGAAAGCAGAAGAGGCAGAATTAAAAGGACTCATTGTGCTTGTCACAGAGTCAAATGCTCTTAGGAGAAGAGCAGAGGAAAAGATGACAGTGGTGGCATCTCTTTCCAAAATGATTAAAGAGAAAAAAAAGCAAATAAAATAATGCATTTAAAGCAGTGCTGATGTCTTTTAAGAGAACAATTTATGTTGTATTAAATCTGACACGTATGTTACATATTTCTGGAGAAAAAAAACAACAAATGTTAACCTATTTTCTAGATCATTATAATGCAATTTTAGGCAATTAAGTATAGTTTGACTTTAATCAGTAAAAAATATTGTGGTATTTGGCATTCGTTGTTTTCTCTTATAACCTGTATACACAATGTTAGCAAAAATAGGTCTTGGAAATCTCTGTTTGTGGTCTTTGAAAGTTTGGGAAAAGTCTTTGAATTTATCAGTCATAGTTGAGTATGAACCCTGTTGACGTGATTGTAAAATGAGGATTCAGTCCTTAAACAGCTCAGTTCTCTAATCCCCCCCCCCCCCTCCACAGTTTTTAAAATGTCAAGATGAATTTTGTAAATTTTTGGAGGTCCCATGGTAACTCGCACCCTCTCAAAGTGCAGTCTATGTTTGTGGACACTGTAATGATCAAGTTATCGAGGGAGAGATGTGCAAAGGCAGAAAGATGTTTATTTACGTATTTTGGAGGTCTGGATTTAGGGATTAATTTCCTTAATGTTTATGTGATGGGAATTCATTTTTAAAACAAAATACAATTAGTACCAAACTTAATTCAACTTAAAATCAAATTATAGCTACTATGCCTGAGTAGATGGTCATTTCTGCCCGGTGTTTTATTTTAGAAATGTCTTATGATATCTTGATGGTCCTGATTGAAAATGATACTAATCTGAATTCCAACTAAGCTATAGTATCCATCTTGAAATTATTTTATTGTTTTTGAATTCTCAAAAGATGGGCTAATTGACATTTTTTTCTTGTTGTTGAAAGATTTAATATGGCTTGTGATTGAAAATGTTTCAGATTTTACCCTCAGCATGGCCACTATGGTAGGGATCTTGAAAATCTTTTAATCAATACTAATTTTGAAGGGGTGTATGTATTTGTGTTGGTTTTTCACTGCATGGCTACTTGCGATAAAGTAGTGTCCCTCAGCCATGTATCATTCAAGCATGTTGGCATCTTAAAAATTGATCACTGGTGCTCCTTGTCATATTTACATGGGATTTCAACTGAAAGACTTCTTTTATTGTTTGTTTTGAATATATATGGTCCAGCTCTGACGCCCAGCATTGCCTCTAGGGCAGTCATTTTGAAATTCTCATTAATGCTAGTTTTGATTGGCTGGTCATTCAGGATTGGAGTTTAATCAAAACACTTGCTATATATATTTTCTCCAATTTAAAAAAGGTGTGGATCAGGCCAAACAAATCAGACACAAATGTTGCCATTTAAAAAATCCTGTTGTGGCTACTATTCCTCCTTAAAAGAGGATTGTTTTTTCATGGGGGTGAACAAAAAAACGTAACTGTGCATGTGCAGTTAACTGATGTGCAGTCAAGTGGAGTCTACTGTAATCAATCTGTCAGCTGATTGCTCTGACTGCATGGGAAAGGTGTGAAACATGGTAACTGAGAAAGGGTGTGAATAAATAGGTTGATTAAAAAGCAAAAGACAATGCTACAGAAATTCAAAATGGAACAACCAAGGCATCAACACTGGATGAAGGGCGTGCATTTGCTGTTGTTTCTTACAAGGCTTCATCATTGCACATATCAGGGAAGGAAGCTATAGACAGCACATTTGAGTTTTACCTTAAAAGTTTCTTGCAATATGTGATTGGTGCCATATTAAAATATTGCTAAACTGTTGCAATGGCTACCAAGACAGCCATCTTGAAAATCTTTTCAATAGCCATTTCTTCAGAATGGATGGTCATAAATACATTTCACTAAAATAATTGAAAAATCTGTGACCTATCATGACAAAAAAATTACGTGGTCCTTTTCTAGCATGGCAGCAATGGCTTTTGAAGTCATTTGCACATATGAAAATGAATTTGACAAGACTGGTTTTTAGTAAACAAGTTGATAGCACTCAGACATTAATTTCAAGGTAAAAGGACTTGACTTTTGGGTGGGAGCTTTTACCTGGCTTGTAAGTATGATACGTATGAATGTGTTTCTCCTTTGAATACGTTCCCCAATCACATTACTTTAGGGATATTAGCCTGCTACCTCGCGAATCCAGCCCTACCAAAAGACGAAAATTCGTCTTTCCTGTCTATGTCATATAGACAAAGGGCAATAACTCTTGCCCATTACCTCCCCTTGCCGCCTGTTAGGTGTCGCTTCTTTAGTTTTTTAGCTTCGCTTACGCGAAAACACGTACAATTAGACCTCCAATGAATCCAAGCCATCTTAGTGTAAATTCTGACCATCCGAAGTTAAATTTGGAATTACTGTTTTGGATAATCATTCCTCTACAGGTCGTATACATTATTTTACAATATTTTCCAATTTGAGTGACTTTGTCACCTTTTCTAGACTTCGGACCAGGTTGCAACGTGGTCAAAGCATGTAATACATGTAGCACTCAATAATTTCGCTTATTCCGTATGTAACGTTTACAATATTGGCGACTAATAACGTGCTGCATTGATAATGTGTGCTGTATTTATCTTCTTTGACGTTTCAGTAGACTTCAAAAAAGTCTTTGAACGACCAATTGCGACTATTTAATGGCGGACTTCGTGTTGTAGTCACGAATTCACGCGACACTTAATCATTTCGCTTCCTCCGTTAGTTACGGTTATGGAATAGCGACTTAATAGCGTACTGAATTGTTAATTTGTGCTTTGTTTATCTTCTTTCCGTTTCAGTAGACTTCGTCTCTGAACGACCAGTTGCGACTATTTAATGGCGGAATTTCGTGTTGTGGTCACGAATTCACACGACACTTAATCATTTCGCTTCCTCCGTTAGTTACGGTTATGGAATAGCGACTTAATAGCGTACTGATTGTTAATTTGTGCTTTGTTTATCTTCTTTCCGTTTCAGTAGACTTCGTCTCTGAACGACCAGTTGCGACTATTTAATGGCGGAATTTCGTGTTGTAGTCACGAATTCACGCGACACTTAATCATTTCGCTTCCTTCGTTAGTTACGGTTATGGAATAGCGACTTAATAGCGTACTGAATTGTTAATTTGTGCTTTGTTTATCATCTTTTCGTTTCAGTAGACTTCGTCTTGAACGACCTATTGCAACATGCTCACGGTGATAACTAGTGTGGTCATTAAGAGTTAACATGGCACGGAATAATTTGACTACTCCGTTAATAACGGTTATAGTATTATCGAATTAATAATATGCTGAATTTTTTTAATCTGTGCTTTGTTCTCTTCTTTTGTCGTTTCAGTAGCAAAGTCGACAACGAAGGCATGAATGGCAAAATGGGTGTTGGCAATGTGGAAATGGAGGAAATTATGTTGACATGGTTTAGGCTGCCCAGTGGATGTAAATTTCGCCGCAGGTCCGTGCATGGCTTTCGGGCCTGTAAGTCCGGACGCATGGAGTCTAGGCGGGATCAATTGGATCCATTTTATTATGCACTTTCGCCGTCCGTCCAGCCGACACCGTCAGTTCAGCCGGCACTTCAGCAGGCACCAACCGGCACTAGCCATACATCCGGCACCGTCCGTTCAGCCCAAATGGCACCGGACGGCCAGCCGACCTTCCAGCTGGCATCAACAGGCACCGGCCGTTCAGCCCAAATGGCACCGGCCGGCCAGCCGACCTTCCAGCCTGCATCAACAGGCACCGGCCGTCCACCCGGCAACGACCGTTCAGCCCAAATGGCACCGGTCGTCCAGCCGACCTTCCAGCCGGCATCAACCGGCACCGGCTGTCCATCCGACAACGACCGTTCAGCCCAAATGGCACCGGTCGTCCAGCCGACCTTCCAGCCTGCATCAACAGGCACCGGCCGTCCACCCGGCAACGACCGTTCAGACCAAATGGTACCGGTCGTCCAGTCGACCTTCCAGCCGGCATCAACCGGCACCGGCCGTCCATCCGGCAACGACCGTTCAGCCCAAATGGCACCGGTCGTCCAGCCGACCTTCCAGCCGGCATCAACCTATGCAGGCCGTCCATCCGGCAACGACCGTTCAGCCCAAATGGCACCGGTCGTCCAGCCGACCTTCCAGCCGGCATCAACCGGCACCGGCCGTCCATCCGGCAACGACCGTTCAGCCCAAATGGCACCGGTCTTCCAGCCGACATCAACCTGCACCGGCTGTACATTTGATTTACGGAGATTATAGTGATGTACCCGTCAGTCAATCTGTACTACTGGTTACATATCACTACCATGAGAGAGATGTTATAGATGTATCTCCGTCCAATCAGACCATTCGAGAGGCAGGTGCCGGTCATAGCCGGACCTTCGCCGACATTCCGGCCGACCATATACCAGACAAATCAATCGGTATCGCCGGTGTACACCTCCCGTCACGTCAAATACGTGTCGGTGTGATTTTAAAACAAGGGAGAATTAGTGACATTATCAGAGATGACGGAATTGAGTTATCTATGCCACTTGGTATGCGCTACCCAGATATGGCAGCTTTACCAGAACAGGACTTTCAGGCCGACCATTCGTCAGTTCAATCAGCCGTTAGTGCCGGCCGTCCATATGTTCACGGCTTCTCCACAAGGGAGATTTAGTGAAAGTGTCAATTATGACAGAATTGCGTCATCTAGGTCACCTGGTATGCTGTACAGATATGCAAGCTATACCAGAACCAACATTCCCTGAGCGAATGGTAGATGGGTGCACAGTGCTGGCCGCACTACATAAGCATTATGTAATTATTATTACCATCTAGCCAGCAACAACCGGCACCGGGCGTCCATCCGGCAATGACCGTTCAGCCATATGGCACTGGTCATCCAGCCGGCACTAACCGGCACCGGGCGTCGATCCGGCAATGACCGTTCAACCCAAATGGCACCGGTTGTCCAGCCAAGCTTCCAGCCGACACTTGCCGGCACTGACAGTCCATCCGGCTCCGGCCGTCCAGCCCAACAGGCACCGGTCGTCCAACCGTATGGAGATTTTAGTCTTATACCAGTCCGTCCGACTGTACCGCTGTACCAGCACGGGGACTTTTATCATACCGCAATCCGCACAAATCGGATTGACGAAGATTCTAGTGATGTTTCCGTCTGTCAATCCGTACTACCGGTTACATATCACTACCATGACTCTGATGTTGGCGATGAATCTCTCGATCCAACCCGACCATTCGAGCGGTTGGTGCCGGTCATAGCCGGCCCGTCGCAGGCGTTCAGGCCAAACATATACCAATCAATTCATTCGGCATTGCCGGCCGTCCATAGGCTCTCAACTCATCCACAAGGGAGAGTGAATGCCTTTTTTAGAGATGACGGAATCGAGTCATCTATGCCACCTGGTATGCATTACCCCGATATGGATGCTTTACCAGAGCAAGATTATGCACATAGTGAGTGCGATGAATCACAGGCAAATCAGCTGTATGCAGATCCAACTATGGAACGGACTGAGTTCAGCTTCAAAGCCGCAGTGGAGGAAATTTTTAGGGTGTTAAGGCCCCTTCAGAATGCCCTCCACCTCCTGCTGCAATTACCGACTATAGGGTTAGTGCGTCGGTCGATCTGGATGAAGGGGAAGAGATTCTATCCTTCCGCCTCCTTCCCCAGTCGACAAAATTAAGGAAATTAATGACCGTCTGTCGACACGTATAGGGGATCCAGGAAATGCTAAGGCGTTCTTTTCTGAAAGCCAAGTACCAGCGTCGTTTTCAGGTCGATGGTACAAAACTCACTCCGATGCGTTCAATACTGAGGTCCTGGCTCGGGATAAAATAGGGCAGCAGTCCATATGTCTGCGGCATTGTCTTATAAAGTGGACAAAACTGTGTTCAATGTCACGTCCAAGCTGGTTCGAATGTAGTCGCTACGTCTTCACCGTTAGACCTAGCCTCCCTAGCCATTTTCAGGATCGCTGAAAAATCTGGCAATGAACATGCTTGGGATTCGACGGCCCGGTTAGCTAGGGTTCTTAACAGGGCAGCTCACCATTCCATGGCCAATGCGCTGACTGCTTCTGCCAACCTAGACCTGATACGTCGTGACGCATGTCTGAAGGGCACGTCGCTTAAACCCCATCATAAGCTGGCTAGATATGACCGACGCACATTTCACGTCCCTATCCCACGAGTAGCGGACATTCTCCGTTGTGCTTGTCGGGACTAGGCTTATCAGTTCCATGTCATACCTTTTGGCCTAAATTTAAGCACTTGGGCTAGTACCAAGGTTATGGGTTACGTCGTCACCCTGTTCCGCTCGACTTCATCTATTGCGTCGGCAGTATATTTGGATGACACCTTCCAGAAACATCTGTCAAGTTCTATTCTGCTCAAAGGTAGAAACGATCTTATATCACTTTACGTCATATAGGCTTTCTCGTGAACTGGATAAAGTTTGATCTCTGTCCAATCCGGATTTTGGTCCATCTGGGTGTGGAGTTTCTCCCGATCTGAATCTGGTAAGGCTTCCTCGAGTTTGCGATTATCCAGATAATTGCACTCGTAGAGTCCGTTTCCGACAGGATGCGCATTTTAGCGAGAGAGTTGCAGATCCTCGGATTATTCAATGCGGCAGCAGACTTGATCCCGATCAGCCGTCCTTTTATGCGCCCTTTACAAAGGACGTTGCTAGCGTAATTGCGCTCTTTTCAAGTCCCTTCGATCCCAGAAAACAGTCATGCTCACGCCAGAGATACAATCATTCTTGAGTCAATGGCACAACCCCTGTAGGCTGTCCACAGGGATTACTCTGGAGATACCCCAAGGGGATAACGGTATGTTCCGCCACTAATACCTACGGTTGGGGTGCCCACCTGTTGCCGAACTGCGATACTGTCAGCGGCACGTGGGTGCCAGGGGCGAGCCCTTTCCACATCAACCTTTCAGAAATAACGGCTGTCATCAATGCCTTTCATTTCGGGCAGGATCAACTCTTATTACAAACTGCCCTCATTATGTCAGACAACATTGTGGTGGTGCCTTGCCTCAAAACAAGGGGACACCAATCACCAGACCTGTGCAATCTGAACTGGCAATTTCTACATTGGTTCGACAATCTCCACCTCAATGTACAATTCAGACACATTCTTGGCAGACTCAATGTCTTGGCTGACACTCGATCTAGTCATTCACACAGAATGGTCACTCCATCAATCGGACTTTCTTCCAATTGACACACTTTGGAGACGTCCGATGATTGATCTTTTGCAACAAGATGGAATCGCAAGTTCTCCACCTTTCATCTCACAGGTTCCAGACCCAGAAGCTTGGGTCGTGGATGCTCGATCAATCACCTGGGAAGGGTTGTGGGCATTCTCCTACCCTCCCACGGTCTTGGTACTGGAATTAATCCAGAAGTTAAGGGGTCAGAATTGTCAGATGGTTCTGATTACCCCTCTCAGATGGAACAACTCCTGGGTCTCCGATCTACTCAATCTAGGCGATAGATCTACCCAGGAAGATTACAGTCAGCACAAGTATTCACAAGCAGCCGCGGCCAGGGGTGTTCCACCCCTGTCCGGACCGTCTTTATGTTCAAGCTTGGCTCTTGTCCAGACAGCCTTGCAAGACAAACAATTTAAATCTTTGATTGCGGAGAGAATCTCGAGAGCAAGAAGGCCCTCTACTCTGAAGGTTTACGAGGGCAAGTGGCATGTTTTCAGAGACTGGTACCATATCATTCACATTGTTCCTCTGAGTGTCACAATCCCTCAACTGGCCAACTTTTCTCTGGCTTTTCGAGCAGAAACATCTGGCTCCAGTTATTCTCAAATGTTACCGCTCCATGATATCAGACACATTCCGCCATTCTGGTACATGTGCTATCAGCCATGACAAAGATTTGTCATATCTTTAGACATTTAAAAAAAAAAAAAAAAAAAAAAAAAATTTAATCGACTTATATCCCTCACCCTGTTTTCAAATGGAATCTGTCCTGGGTTTTAACATGACTCAATTCAGATAGTATTGAGTCTTTAACCCACAATTAGTTAAAGCTACTATCATACAAATTGGGTTTCTTGATAGCCTTAGCTTCAGCATGCAGGGTGAGCGAGTTACATGTCCTTTCTAGTGACCCGAACTCTCTTTCGTTTCGATCAGAGGGTTTGATGGTCCTCTTGACGCAGCCAGGCTTCGTAGTCCAAAATAGATTACCATACATTGCGATCAACGAGTCGTCATTAGCTCGCTTTCTTTATAGATAAGTCAGGATCAACAGCCATGTAAGATCCTGTTTGGGCACTCTAGCACCATTTCAATGCATAGAGGTGAGTCAGGTCACATACTAGCACCTCTTTCTTCTGGTGATAGCTGGGATATGAGATATCACCATTCAAGCCCTTGCTTCATGGCTGTAGTGGGTTATACGCTCGGCGTACTCTGAGAATTCGCAAATCAGTCACCTTATAGAAGCTGTTGCAGAGTCAACCTTCTACAGTTTTATCTTCAAGTTTGTACTCGCAGAGGCAAACATTGATTCTAGTAGGTCCGGTGTTGGGCAGCCCAGACGCCCACCAGACCCATGTGCAACAATCAGCACAGCCTATTAGCTTCGCTGGATTCGCCAGATAAATTTTCGTAGGTAAGAAGATTTCAATAACTATCTTCTTAACCGCATAAAAGGGTCACATATCACGTGACCCTGGGCTGTGTTGCTGATTGAAAATTAGGAGACCGGGTTATCATTCACATGGGGAATCCAACCATCATTCCCTAGAGGATACCCGGGGTGGAGGTCGGATGCTCCGCATTCCCTCCTCCTATTACTTATTCTCCTAAAGTAATGTGATTGGGGAACGTATTCAAAGGAGAAAGCAAATTTTTTAGTAAATTATGTTTCTCCGAGAATACTTACCCAATCACATTACTAAGAAACCCTCCCAACCACCCCGCCATGCGAGCATCCTCGTGTTTTATATACCGCTCAGCTTAAAAACTAAAGAAGCGACACCTAACGGGCGGCAAGGGGAGGTAATGGGCAAGAGTTATTGCCCTTTGTCTATATGACATAGACAGGAAAGACGAATTTTCGTCTTTTGGTAGGGCTGGATTCGCGAGGTAGCAGGCTAATATCCCTAAAGTAATGTGATTGGGTAAGTATTCTCGGAGAAACATAATTTACTAAAAAATTTGCTTTTTTAAAATCAGTTTGTTTATAACTGCATGTATAAAGTGTATGATAAATTATGTTACATCAATAACTTGGGGGGTGTTATTTATGCATTTAGTAAAATTTGTCTTATGCTAACTGTAAGATGAGTTCAGTGATATACTATCCATAATATAAGAGTCATAGTCAAAGACTTGAGGATAATTGTATTGGATTTGTGAACATGTTAACTTCAGCAGCTTTGAAAATGTTTTTCTTATAAAAATGGTATTTGGAAGTTTCTAAAGAATATTTGAGATAGTTTCAGTATTCATCAGTTGAAAATGATAAAAGAAGAAAAAGGAATCATCTTTTTATGGATTCCAGCAAATTCTTTTATGTCATTTGAGTATTGTGTATGATTCTTTCAAAATGTTTACTTTTTCAGGGTGGTTATTTTGCCCAAGTAAGGAATACGAAGAAGTCATCGACTCGCCTGAAGGACACGTTGTTGGAACATGACTTAGCTCTGTCTCTCTGTCTTCTGATCTCTCAACAAAGAGATGCTGTTGTATACAAGGAGGGAACAGAGAAACACCTCAAGCTGGTTGGCAAGCTGTATGATCAGGTATGGATTTAGTATGGAGTAAATAATTTTAGGTATATTTTTATGCATGGCTTTAATTGGAAAATCTGATGTTGCACACATTAAGTATTTAAAATGTAAACTATTCAGGTGTACCATTAAATTTGGTATCTGTTGCTTTAACTGGAAAAACATAGATCTTCTTTGACACAGGTCAGTAGAATTTAACCAAATTGTATAATGTGGTGCTGATTTGCTGTCAAATATAATGACTTTACTACAAAGAGTAAAACTTTAATTTCTTTTAAAAAACTGCTCTGCAGAATTTGATTTAATTTGACAGGAAGCAACCTGGTCTTTAGAGATTTTGTACTGTTGAGGCTGTGCTGCCTTTAAATATGGACACCATTACTAAAGATAGAAAGACATTTTAAAAGACTTCTCATTCTCAGCAACTGTTCTGCAGAATTAGACCAAATTTGATGGGAAGCAACCTGACATGAAGTGCTTTCAAACTTTTACATGTGGTACTAATTGATAGTCAGCACTGTTACTAAAATAGAAAACTATTGAAATGACTTGTAAAAAACTGCTTAACAGTCTTGAATCAAATTTGGCAGAAAGCATCCTTGTATAGCATTTTTTTTTCAGATTGTACAAATGTTGCCAGCCTGCCGTTAAACAAGCTGTTGTTAGCAAAAGAGAAAAAACTTCACTTTTCTCAAAAACCACTTAACTAAATTTAACCAAATTTGATGGAAAACATCTTGGCATGAAGACTTTAAATTATTTATGAATAATGCTGTCTTGCCATCAGTAAGGTCACAGTTATTACTTTAGAAAAACTTTCAAACGACTTTTCAAAAACCTCTCAACAGAACATGGTCAAAGAAGACAGAAAGGTTACCAACATAAAGAGCTTTCAAATTTGTACAAATAATACCCATCCACATCAAATAGTTTTATTTAGTAAAAATAGAAATATTTGCAACAGCTCAAAACACAACTCAACAGAACTTAACTAATTTTTATGGCATTGTAGTTTGATACTTCTAAAATTTGTACCAATGATGTTGATCTGCCATCTACTGTCAGTAGAAAAACATTTACATAACTTTATCCTTAAAAAAAATCAGAATAAACGAGTTTTAATATGTTTGACCGAAAGTATCCTAGCATAAAAACACTCCCTTGTTAGACGTCAAAAATATAAATGTGCTTTCACACTGTCCAGAAATCAGATTTTTATAACTTGTTTGCACCTATTTGTATTTGTTTGCATTACATTTTTCTAATATTGCAGTGTCAGGATGCCCTGGTTCAGTTTGGAAGTTTTCTGTCCATGTCATTAAGCACAGAAGAGTTTGTACGTAGGCTGCCACCAATAGATAAGATGGTGTACGAGTATCATGTCCCACCAGATGCTGCCTTCTTCCTGTCTAGATCTCTATACAGCTATAAGATTTTGGTAAGAATTTTCCATTTCATCAGGGTACGATGTATTTTTGACAATATATAATTTGCTGCATTGTAAACTACATAAACATAGATCTGATGCACATTATGGATTGAAACACATGGGTTGAAGCCGACTAGAAATTATAATTACAGTACTCGAGTAATCAAATACAAATACATACCCATGATTATACACCTTTTCCAATCAGCATGCTGCACCAGTAATGCATTAAATTGTTCTGGCAGATAATCCATCAAGTTTGCAACTATGCAGACCTGTCAATTGTATTATTTGTTAGATTTTTGTAACAAACAAAATATTAACTAAAGAAGGTGTTTTTATGAACAGGACAAGTGTGCATGTTTTAAGTTAGGAATTTACTGCAGCGATTGTCAAAGATGAATGTCTGCTGGGATGATGACCTTTTAGTTTTTTTTTTTAGCAAGTAATTAAGTAACTAAGACTTTAAGTGATCGTTAGTTACATATATACAGCATAAATATTCATGTAGGTATGATACATGATGAACATAAATAAATGATGTCCTTACAGTTTTTCCTGTACATGTGCCAAGTTTTTGTGTTTGTTTTGATCATGTGTGGTTGTGAGAGCTTTTGTGTATTTTAGTTGTATACTTTTTTTTAGGATAGAAAATCACACGCATTTCAGTTTAGGTATTAAAATGTGTGTGTAATTAAATATTGGAAGAAGACTTTGTATAGCTAATAATAATTAATAGTGATTGTAATAATAATTATATGTCAACAAATATCATGGGGGTTTGGGGAGACGAGAATTACCATCACAGAAACCTGGTAAAATAAAATTTGTTTATGCCAGGTCCACTGTTGCTTATATTAACAAGTCATGTATTTTTCTTCATGTTCTAGGCCAAATATGATGAGCTAAGGAAAGCAGAGAAGGGGTCAAAATCTTCAAGTCAGACAAAGGTATGAAAGGGGTATTTTTATCTCTGTTGGTCAATGAACAGTATGCGTAAAGGGCCTGTCTTTTTTCCATTTAGAAGCTGTTTGCTGTTAACCATTGTCCCTAAACAACTTTAATGAAAATCTTAAAATTTGGAATTCAGTTTAATTGAGATCATGTTGGTGCCAAATGAAATGGTGCCTCTTGTACATCTGGTATGGTTGTCAAGTTGGCTATCTTGAAAATCCAGTTATTACTTCTTCAGGATATATATCATATCGATAATATTTTTTGCTTCTGGTCATAGAGCGGAAGAGATTATGGGATGGGATGTAGTCCTTGCATAGTTAGAAAGCAAATATACAGGATAGGTAAAAGAAACAAAATTTCTCTGCCTGCAATCCTCCTAACTCTTGATGTTGATCTGCCATCCCCATCACCCATAGACAACCTTCTGGTGGGTGTTCAATTCTTGCAATTCCACTCTCAGTGAATCACCCTATTCCTGAATGAATGTGTGATCCAATTCATTTTGAGTAGCTTCAGATTTAATTTATCTAACTTCCTTTTTCCTCCTCTCACATTTTCATGGATATTACATCAGCTTGGATTAGAACAACTTTCAACAACAGGAGATAAAGTCGCTCACCAAGAAGAAAGTGGTGGAGATTGTGCAAAAACCACAATGATTTAAATAGTTGTGATAATGTTGCATATAGTAAATTTATTTGGGGATAGTGCATGCACAGTAGGAAATTACCTGGAAGCAAGTCAAGGGTAATTAAAACTGATGCTTTGGCTGGAATAATGTTTATCTTAAAAATAGACAGATTGGAATCTTTGTGTATTAGAAATAGGTAAAATTTAAATTACAGGCACCAAAAACCAAGTTTACACATCTGTTGAGAACCTTGGCATATAATTGCAACTGATCTATAGTTGTCATTGTATAAGCCATGAGATGGAGGTCAGAGATTACCTTCCAGATCTTTTATCATAGACCTTTCTTCCCAAAGGTGGTGAACAACAGAATATTGGGCTACAATTGCAGGCAGGTCAACATCTTTATAATGACATGGATATGGATTACTCTTCTTAGACTGGATTTGATTGAGCAAGATTTTTTTATTTGTTGCATTCATGCTTTGTCTATGTGGTAAGGGTATGAAACTTGCTTGTTCTCTTACCTATCCCCCAGATGTATTATGATCAGTTAATGTATTTAAAGAATTAATCACTTTTTGGATCAGAAATTTGTTTCTCTGACAATACTTACCTGACCATTTTATTGGCACATCTTCCTTGAAGAGCATACACATCTTCACCAGTTGTAATTGACCATCATCAGAATTTAGTACCAATCACTTTATCCTGGGGCAGACCAGCTACCTGGCTTCTGTCTTGGGAAGCAGTTGACTAGCACTTTTGTGGCCAATACAAGCCAAAATGACACAGTGAATGTATTTAGTAACTAAGGTGGTGGATGTACTTCTAATATATTATGTGATACTACAGTAGTCCCCCTCTTGTACGGCCCCCCTGACCAGCGGCCACCCGCTCCAAACGGCCAGAATTCGTTGGCACCGACGAGTTTCTGTTCAAAAGTACCCCTCACGAGAGGCCACCCGGCTAACGCGACCAGCGGCCAGCATTTTTGTGCAATAATATAAAATTTTCCCCCTCACGAACGGCCTCATTTTATTTTTAAATGTATCCAGAACCAATAATTAATTCAAATCTTGACGTAAGGTAAGTAATTTTGATTATCTCTATCGTAGATACACGTCTCCGAGTGTCAAGTCGCCGTTAAAAGTGTTGACTAAAGATTTAAAGTATATCGTTATCAATGAAAGTCGATGTTTACAGGAAATGGGCTCAATAATGTTATGGTAGAGTTTGGGGTTTAATGCCAATGTCAAGTTCTTCTCTTTCATGATTATAACCAGACGTAATTGTTATAATCATAACAAGGGTCAGCATAGGCTAAAAATAGATTTTGTACATTGGCACACACAGAGAACCTTAAAAAAAGACAATAGGGTACCAGACAAAGACCGGAAAAATTACGTGACCAAACAATATGGCTTCCTTTACGAAGGTTGCATTTCGTAGACTCGACAAAAGTTTTGTCTGCATAATTAAATCGCATACGACTGTATTGCTGACTAGCAATAACCGAATAAATCATTACCAAACGCTAAAATGTCATCACGTTAACGGATACATTATTTTCGAAGAAAGTCGGTTATTCTACTCGATGACATTGGGGGGGGGGGGATGCCGAACAATTGCATGTACAAAAGACTCGTAAAAACAAGTTTATGTTGAAATAATTTGAATAAACAAAGTTATAACCGATAAGAAGGTTATTCAGCAGCAGTGGGAAAATGGAGCAAATGGAAGATAATTATGTATGTACCAAGATGTAAATGACGTTTTTGAATCCATTTGCAATGTGCATGACAATACCCGCTCGCATATCAAACTTACGCCAAGAAAGCAAAAATAGTAACGTATATTCAGTTGAAATAAATTTGTTACTATGACCAAAAAAAAACCAACTTTTATTGATTAATGTTTCATTTAGACGAAGATATTTAATGTTTTGAAGTATGTAGCTTTCTTACTACGTACATTACATATACATGTACTTCTCATGATAAATTTAGCCCCCCTCTGGAACGGCCACCCGCCTTATAAGGCCACTTTCCCGGTGCAACAGGGGTGGCCGTATAAGAGGGGGACTACTGTAATGCTCAATTTATGCATGTGAATATTTCAGGTAATTTTCTTTTTTTTTTTTCTGTGTTCAGAGCCAAAAGTACATAGAGGCAGCAAAGACCGTTATGGACCCAGTTGTTGAATGTGTACGTCCACTTCATCCTCTCAAGATCTGGGAGGATCTCAGGTAAATAAGCTTATCAGTCACTATGCTAATTTTAGTCTTGCCTTATCAGGAGATATCAATAGAGCATTGTTAGGCGAGAACAGCACTGTTGGCAGTGGGAATGCTAGTATTGTCATTCATCAGATAAAGAATGTTTTGTAATAGGCTTTGATGGTTTTATCATATTGATGTGTTCATTGGAAATGACAGTCACAAGCCGCAGTCTAATGACTCTTTGGTCTGATATTAAGAAACAGATAAATATGACTAAGTCATTCAAAGTTTTCTTTTAAAAACAGTCACTTCTAATTAGTTTGTCTGGAAAATCAAGAACCAAGTTAGTTAAAAATGGTGGCTGAGAAAAGAAATTTAAAGATAATTTGTGAGGAAAATTATTGTTTTGCCAATAATGCTGAAGGAAGTTATGGTTCTAGAATAGCTGGAATGGACTTGTTGGATTATAATCATTACTATGTCTATCATATTTATACATTTCTTATTAGCCCTGAAAACATTTACAATACTTGCCTTCCATTTAAACAAAAATAAAGTACACAATAAAATTGACATAACGTTGCATCCTGATCTTTCGAAAATGGATGCATATAAACATGGCATGTGATCTCCAGTTTGTTAAGTACTTAAGAGTTATTGATGCCAGCAGCAAACAGCTAACTAATTATGCTGAGTTAAGATTTCCAGTATTAAGAGTAGCATCATTGTGTTGATGAACCACTTGAAAATAAACACAAGTCTCTTAAAAGTGAGCATATGGTCTCTAGAATATAAAGTACTCATACATCATCCAGTTACTATTTTTAAGTCTGCAGTGATATCAGCAATGTCCAAGCTGTACGGATCAGCTAAATATCAGTATATGTGTACATGACCTCTGACCACTCAGTGTAGTTTATGGATTCAAACGTTTTTGGGCCAAATTATACCTTTTTTACACTTGTTTGTCCCATTGACCTTGTGATCAAGGTCACTCATAAAAAAAATCTCTGCTTAGGTTTTACTTAATTTTTTTAAACTTTTTGACAAGAAGTTGATCAATTTTGGAGCCAAAGTGTTAAGTGGTTTCTGCATAAAATTTCAGTAATCAATATAGAAGACTATTAAGTTTACTGCTGATGTGTGATGTACAGTACTCATGTTCTATTCTATTCTATTCTATTCTATTCTATTCTATTCTATTCTATTCTATTCTATTCTATTCTATTCTATGCTGGCAATTGTTTTCTTGTCATGTCATGTAATTCTTTACTCATTTTACCGTAATAACTTGTTGTTAAACCTGGTAGCTGAAGTATGCATATCTCAAAAGCTAGACAGACAAGGAATCCAAAGGAGTTTTCATTATGCTTAACGTTGAGTTAGGCTGAACGTAATCTTAAAATATAGTTTCCAATTACTTATTTCAGCCCCCAGTTTTATGTGACATTCTGGTCACTGTCGATGTATGATATTGGAGTGCCCAGTGCAGCTTATGACAAGCAGATTCAACAGCTGAATTCACAGATCAGTTCTATTGATGATAACAAGGACATGGTGAGTTGTTTAGCATGCTGTTAGCAGCTGCAGAAATTACTGGAGACATTGCTGTATCATTACGGTTTGGGTCCATGAAATGGGATCATATTTTTCAGCATGTAAAGTCAAGACAAGTACATTAAATGTTGCATGTATATCCATTTTACTATGTGGAGGGTGTGTGGGTAAACATTGGGCATCATTGACAGAGTTGCCAACCTAAATTAATGCATTGTAAACCAGAAATACATACAAAATACAATGATTACGTTAAAAATAATTAGTTTTTTGCAGAGTACCATTTATTGGTGCATACATGTATAAGAAAAGTTAGAACTGAATAACATGAATAGAGACTTATCTTACCAAGCAATCTCGACATACAGAAGCATTAATTTTTAATCATCCCAGTATAGATCATGATTTGAAGTATCGATAATACAAGGAGAGATATAGCTTAGTTATGTTTCACGTGTAATGAACATTCAACCTTTAGAATTTACCTAGCTAGATATAATTTGAACCCAAATACTCAATTATTTGCTAATGAACTCAAGCAAATTTATGTATTATTATACTGATATAACTTTGGAAATATCTATATATGCCAATGATTACTGAAATTGCAGTGATTTAATTGCCCTTCACTGCTTATTGTTGTTGTGCCACTGAGGCTTCTTGGCACTTGACATGTTACTTTACAATTGAGTTGTACACCATGTGTAAATTGTTTTTATTTAAAACAATTATATATGTAAAAGAGATAAAAATAGAAATTGTTCAGTTTATTTGGACTTAAAATGCAGGTTATAGTGAAAAAATTATTATGATAGTGAAACCTTAAAGTGAATTGAAAAGTTTGCTAAGAATTCACTGGCATATGATTTTAAAAACAATTTGTTTCTTTTGTATCAGTAATAGAGGAATGAATGAAACTTGTGCTGCTATATTGTTTCTCATTTCTATCCATTTTCCTGTGCCAAATAGATTTAGCTACTTATATTTGGGTGGCCTGTTTGTCCATTATTTGTACCATTTTATATCATTACCCTTAATAAGCTATATAAAGGATTGCTGCTCCAGCATCTAATATGGCTGTTGCAGCGTTTTGAAAATCTCTTTATTGCTACTTCACTCGAACACAAAGTTGTATTGACATGGGCTTTTCACCAGAAGACTTCTTAGGATGACTGGTTAGTCTTAAATAAAATGGTGCCAATCTGTCTTGTTTGTGCCACTTTTCATGAAGGTATGGTCATACCAGTTGGTTTACACTGCAACCTCTTATAAAGTCTGGTTAGTCCTATATGAAAATGGTGCCAGTCTTGCATTTAATACAGCCACCATTGTGGACATCTCAGAAATCTTGTTAATGCAAAAGATTGCTCAGCATTTGGCAGTTTAAAAGAAGAATTTTTTTTTTATTTGATTCCTGGAAATTCTTTTCAGCCAGTAGAACATCAGTTTCTTCAGGGAACTCTTGTTAGATCTTATAACTTTCTTTTTTTGATAGGCCCAGAGCAAGAAGAAAAAAGAGAAGGATCGATGTAACCAGCTGATAGAGAAACTAAAAGATGAAGAGAAGAGGCAAGGGGAACATGTTCAGCGAGTGATTGCCAGGCTCAAGAATGAGAAAGAGTTATGGTTTGTCTCAAGTAAGTTAATAAATTTGTTATTTATTATTGTAGGAAATTAACACAATTTAAGCTATGACATAGAACATTTCCTTGTGACTTTTATTGTATAAAAATAAAGCAAACCAGTACATTGACAGAAATGAAAATATGATGAGTATATTGTGTATGTGTGCATGTTTATAATTACTCAGACTGTATTTTATTTAATACATGAACAGGGTGCTTGAAAAATTATTGTCATTATAGTCGTAAACAGTGTTCCAGCCATGTGTGTAGATGCAATTAGTATCATCTCCCATTATATATAATTGGAGATCTCTGCTGATGAATTTCATTCTCCTTTCAGTGTTATGTTTCTGAATAAAATTTATATCATTTTTTCTGAGACTTATTTAGCCAAATTAGTGTAAGTATTAATGAAGCACAAAGCGTGAATGGTGATACATTCCTAGGAAATGATGATGTCATAGTCAGTTTTAATAGCTGCTTCCCACCCATGATACACATTGGGATCAGAATGTTTTGTGCACTTCTTAAGGCATGTCAACTGAATGAAACCTTTTTTTACACTAAAATCTTGATTCCATTTGCAGCATGTAAACCTTTGATCACAGAATTATCATGGATTGAACCATTATAAGTTTCATGATCTATCCAAATAGCATTGTTGATTCTGCTGTAATTTTATGCTAATATATTCTTTCTGTATTAGGATCGACGAAGAATGAGACAATCACACAGTTTCTGCAGCTGTGTATATTTCCAAGGTGCTGTTTCACAGCCAGTGATGCTGTGTTCTGTGCTAAGTTCATCCATATTCTACATGACCTCAAGACCCCCAACTTCTCAACGCTCATCTGCTATGATAGGGTAAGGAGAAACAACTAAATGTAAGCTTTAAGGTGTTGTTAATAGGGCAAAATCCAGAGACCAAGGTTTAAGATGGGGGAAAATTTTTAATTTGTCAGCAGTGAATTGCTTAAATTCAGTATTCTTTATGCCTGCAAAATATTTCATATTTGATGGGCATATATGGGCAAAATTGCATTTTCATCATTAAGATTCAGTGTTGTCTGCTAATATATTTTACTAATTTATGTTTTTGAAGTCAAATTTATAAACATTGATGGAAATGTAATTAAATGTTTTACAAAGTTTTGCAAGTAAGATCTTTTGGGTAGCTATTTGAGCTCAGATATGTACTTACTTTTTGCATCATCTAACAAAGCAATTCATGGAATTAAGGAGAAAATGGTAATTGATTTTTATTCTGGGAAAACTTTTCGGCACATGTTTTTATTATGCATACCTACATCAGAATACAACATTCTTTAACTGTTGTATGTTTTCTTATAGCTCAGCTTCATAACTGTCATGTATGGTAAGAAAGATGTTTGATGATTTATTTTTCACCTTTTCTCCACCATCATATTGCCATATCTGGACAAGAGTAGAATGTTTTGACGTGAATTTCTGTGCAGGTGTCCTTAAGTTTTACAGCTGTGAAGTAGTGAATGACATGACACTTTATTTTCCAGATTTTCTGTGATATTACCTACACTGTATCATCATGTACAGAAAACGAAGCTCACAGATATGGACGCTTCTTGTGTTCCTGCTTTGAGACAGTTATGACTTGGCACAGTGACAGGTCTATGTATGAAAAGGTAAGGTATTTAGTATTCATATACATTATATTGTATATTAGCAATATTCATTAATAAGTCAATTAATAAGACTTTTTACCTATGTATCTTGTAGATATAGACAACTTTCATGAAGGTTTGGATTGATAGCATTTTGTTTTGGTGTGGTTCATATTTTGTAATTCGAAAATATATGAAAGTTGCTGAGGCAGTTGGAGTTAATTGTCTTGACTTGACAATTGCAGCAGTACAAATCGTGGACTCTTTTGTTGGTAGGATTTGAATCTGCTTCATGTTGGCAATGAGTTCAGTGCACTAACCACTGAGCCATGATGACTTATCATCAGAAAATCAGGCCTTAAATTTACAGTTCTAAATTTGAAACTTCGAGTAGATTAGGAATTTTCTGAAATTAAGAAGAAAACTACCCTCACTCTTCTGGTTTGAAACTGCTTAAATTGACTATATATATATATATATATATATATATATATATATATATATATATATATATATATATATATATATATATATATATATATATGTAAATAATGCCTTTCAGAAACAAAACAAAATTGTATGCATATTAGGTTTCATTGAGGCTTGTGGCATGCAATGTATAATGTCTGGTTTATTATTTAGACAGAAGAAAGAAAACTCTAAAAGCCAATATATTCATAAAGTATATTCATTATTTTTTATCAATCATAAAACATTTTGCAGGAATGTGCCAACTATCCAGGCTTTGTGACAGTCTTCAGGAAAGGTGTGGACAGTGTAAACAAGGCTGATCAATTGGACTTTGAGAATTATCGTCATGTATGTCACAAGTGGCATTTCAGAACAACCAAGGTATTTGTTCATTAGAATAAGTATACTAAGCATGAAGAAGATGTAAGAGAGAACATTCTGCATAAATTCATAGCTGCCAACCCACACGATTTTGGCTTGAAATTTCACGACTTTTCCAGCAATTCACAGATTCATGGCACATGCCAAAAATGTACTAATTCCCCAATTCTCAGTTTTTTAAAATATTTGATAAAATAACCGATTTCCCGTTAAGTGCTAGTCTTGATATCATCAGTTGCCAAAACGGTCCAGTACAACTGGTGGCGATATTGGTGAACTATAGCTGATTGGTACAGTGGGCCCAGTAGCAAGCATTTTAACATATTTGAATCTATATATTAGTAGTTTTACAAATGCTTTTAAGAGACAATGGGCCTAACCATAATTTCATTCTGTGCATGCACTGCCAACACTGATTTAAATTACCATTCAGCAATGCATCTTGTAAATGTCTTTACCACCAAGGAAAAAGATAGTCCGAGTTTTCTCTGACCCATGTCACCCAATTTTTTTATATTTGAACAATTATGTTGGGGTGTAGGGTCAGAGTTCATTCCCTATCGAAAAATTGGAATTTGCCAACACCATTTGTTGTCAGCATGGGGTAGTCGCTTACCACCTGGTACATCAAATTTAAATGACCTTTCTTCGAGATATATCTGCATGAAATTGATAGGAATATGAATTTTTAAAAATAATTATGAGTATAGCGATCTTCATGTCTTTAATCTGCTGACAGAAGAGATGAAACTCGGACTTGGAAAAAGAAATATATTGCACAAAAAGTTTAGTTTTGAATATACCAAACATTTGCCATGCATTCAGCCATCAAACACCGATATTCATCATGCTGTTTGCACGCAGTATGCCACAAATGTTGGCATGGTGGCAGAGATGATGTGAGGAAGCACATTGGTAGTAATAAAGCACAAGAACTCATAGCAGAGATTTCATCTCTGGAATATTTTAGGCCATCAACAAGAATTGCAAGGTACTAATGCTGCAGCATTGTTTGTGAGTTTTCTTGTTGAAAATAATCTACCCAAATCAGACCGTGCTAAAAGTTTGTTCCGACAAATATTCCTGGACACGAGGATCACACCACGAATTTGTTAAAATTCACTAATTTGTATGCCTATTTTCACTAATTGTGAGCCTGGAGGGTTGGCAGTTATGTAAATGTATTTGAACCATTGTTACTTTTACAAACTTCTGACTTAAAATCTTCCTTTGATTGTTAGTTACATCTTCTCTGGTTTAAGGAAGACATTGCTTGAACATTATCGGAACCACAATATTTAACTATGTAACCTTGAAGGTTAGAAAGGCGGTCGTTTTGAATCATCAAATATCTTGTAAACATATTCCTTTAGATTGTTATTTGTAGTTAAGTTGCATTATGTGATAGCTTTTCTCCATGAACATATCGTATGGATATCTATGTTGTGGTATTATTTACTTTGGAAAGTGATTGAATTTAGGATCTATCCAACAGAAATCTTGTTATTTGTAAACACATAATGCATAACTAATATGTCTCTGATTTTAGATTATATATTCAGATCATTATTTTTGTTGTAAACATGTTAACTTTAGTATAAATTTAGGACATTAGTGTTCCCCCTGTAAATTCCTGGTGTATCTGCTGTTTTACTTGCTCTTTACTAAATATATGGTAAGAGACCTGACTGTTTACAACTTAGTATATTCTGGAAATATATTTGATTGGAATCCTGGTTTATTTATTGCGTCTTAGTATTTAGATCTAAGGAAGAATTAAACAGAATCACTCATTCCACATCTTAACATACATTTTAGAGCAATCAATTTAACTTGTGTTTCAGTTGGGGAGGATTTAAGTTATACACAGACTGTATCTATTTTTTAGGCAATGGTTGCTTGTTTGGAGTCTGGGAAATACATTCAAATCAGGAATGCTCTAATAGTTCTCACAAAGGTAAGTAGCTCATTATATACAGTGATAAACATCTACATATTTGTTTGTATTTTTAACCTTGTTGTATTGTCACAACTGCCTAATTTGACACAGTTATCTCAAATTTATTTTTCTCCTATCCAGTTTTTTTAAAAAAGAAGAAGATTTGTATGAAATTGTTAGCATTGACTTAAGATTCCATTCAACTGACTACTTTTTGATGGGAAAAAAAAAGTTATCTTGCATAACAATTTAAATTACATCCAAAGTCTGATGGAGATATCTGTGTCTGCAAGATAATTTTTGAGACAGTTATGCTCATATATTAATAAGTTGTATTTTACACATTTTATGGGCAATGATTAAGTAGGAAAGAGAAACTGTTTTGAAATATGGAGTTAAGGGAAAAAGATATAGCATGTAATTCTAATTGCACTGATAATATTAAGACAGTTCTTACATGTTAGGATTGCAGTCTGGTCTAGACATCACTTTCATGTTGATATTCTTTGCTATTATGCCTAGAATGTTTATGTGAATTTGATTACCCTTTTTTGTGATGGAATCAGTATAGGTTATATATATTTCTTGTTTTGTATGTTTTATTAACTTTTTTCTGTAAAAATCAAATCTTA
The DNA here is from genome assembly GCA_029339505.1 of Unio delphinus. Lineage (NCBI taxonomy): Eukaryota > Metazoa > Mollusca > Bivalvia > Unionida > Unionidae > Unio > Unio delphinus. The sequence continues at coordinate 3,390,589 of JAQISU010000138.1, read as the reverse complement.
GTTCAGCTTACTTCCTTTTTAGTGATACATTATTTTATCTCCTTCAGATCCTGCCTTACTACCCCAAAATACTTCAGTTTGGTCAAGCCTTAGAGAGAAGAGTTGACCGCCTTCGTCAGGAAGAGAAAGAGAAAAGACCTGACATATATGCCTTGGCTATGGGGTAAATAGTTGTACTGTATGCTGGCATGTACTTCATGCATCCATTTATTCTTCTTTCTTTCCTCCATACATTCTTTTTTCAAATTCCTTTACAGACCACAGCCATCTCACCTCTTTCCATGTGGGTTCGAGTTATGAGCTCAGTCTGGTTCCTACCATGGTGTTTTTTTTTTCTCCATCATTTATACTGCTGCAATACGTAGCCTATCTTTTGCCATTCCATCTGCCTCTTCATGGATTACTAAAACACCTTTGATGCTTATTCCACTTATTTTTCATTTTATTATTGCTGGATATCTGTAAGAATTTTTTTTCTTCTGATGATGAAAAAGAATTCCTTAATTTAATCATTGGTGTTAAGTTCTTTTATTGAAAAGAACCCACCCTATTCTTCCAAAAAGAACCTCATCCTTCAATATGTGTGGCCCAATTAAAAAACTAAGAAATTCCTATATGGTTTTGTTATGAGAAAATATGCTACCTTCCAAATTCTTTCCTTGTAAGCTAACAATTAGATCAATCCCTTTAGATAGACTGCATCATGTTTTGATGCCCAATTTTCCTGTCTGTTCCCTGTCGGATCACTGCCATCTCACCTCTGTCTGTGTGGGTTTGAGTCTCAGATTTAGCCAGTGTGGGTATATGAGAAAGCTTGCCAGTAGCTTCTCGTGGATGGGTGGTTCTTTCTGGGGTTCTTCCTCCACCATTAATACAGACCGTCATGTATAGCCTATCATGTGCTGAAAAATGGCATTAAACCCTACAACAACAACACTGGATGATTTGTTCAATATCACTTTTAAGTAGAAGCCAAATGAGTTGGGGAATGGAAGGGCAGTTGTCAAGGACATGTATCTGGGAGAAGAAAAATGCAACACAATGACTATATTTCTGCATCAGGGACATGAACTAAACTTTGTCGTATTTGCACTTGGATTAAGATTGAACTATATCAGTTTGGAGTCCAAAGGTCAAAAGCACTGACTGATACATGCTAAATGGTTTTAGCATAGAATCAGTTCTCAATCATTTACCTTCATCAAAGATTTATGTGTGACTTGCATTTTGGATAAGAAAGTAACTTGCTCATTTTGGAGCCAAACATTGAAGTTCCAGGTCACTAAGACTGAAAAAAGACATGTTTTTGTTTGCTTAATAAATTTAGTTTCTGCCTTGGTACCTTGGCCAAAGTTTGTGGAGGGTTTGCACTTGAGGTTTGAAAGAGTCTTTGGGATTAAGAGGTCAAATGTTCAGGCCATTGACACTTGAAGAAAAATGGATTTTAAACTTCTGTACATACCTGCTGTCTAGACATTGTAGCTTCAGTGTACAGAATCAATAAACTGACTCTTTGTCCAAAGATTTTTTATTATTTTTTAACCAAAAAGAATTTCTTGATGAACCCTAAGTTACTGTCTTGATCAATTTTTTAATTTTTTTTTTTTATCCTTATAGATGGACACACTTAGATCAGCAGCTGCTTTCATTAGGAAACATAAATGTAATTTTAAGATAGTGTCATTAATTGAAGAAGAATAAAAAAACTGTTAATTTACACTGCCGGTAAAATAAAAACTTTTTATTTGCAATTTTCAAATTAATAACCAATTTGTTACATATCTTGTGGAAAAATGTCAGTCATGATTTCTTCTGTTTTATAGCTATATACTGTATAGCTGTTATTTGCATGTTGACATTGATAGATTGGCTTGAGAGATTCATATTGGTACACTAAGGAGTAGGGCATAACCGACTTTTGATACGGAAATCAGATTCCACCGGATAGTATGAACTTCCGATTAATCGGAGTCGGACAAGGCAGGAATGACCGATTCAGATAATAAAAATAATAAAGTTGAATTTCTATAGCACCGTGTATAACACTGCGTGTCATTCGATAGTGCGTTAATAAAGTTAAATAAGAAGTCAGAAAAGTCCAATATGGTCAACACAACCACGCTGTGAGACAATATATTTGAACTGGCGGGTAAAACCAGAAATGAAGCCGGATACGGTAAAGTACTAAGTAACGGCAAAACCAGATACCAGAAACGCGGAAACGGAAGATGAAATTTTTTAGGAAAAAAAATACGGATTTAGCATTTCCAATTAATCAAATCGAATCCGGAACGGAAAAATTTCATGCCCAAAATCCGGAAATCGGTAGAAAAATGCTAATCGGTTATGCCCTACTAAGGAGTACAGTTTTGAGATTATTTCCTAGGAGAAAAAGCATTATATTTTCTTAAAGAATAATTTAATAAAAGCAGAACATAAAAACTTTAATTCCTAATACCATTGAAATATTTTTTGTAAAATGATTTAAAAGTCTGTTCTATTGTTAATTTGATTATTTCACACAGTTATCAAAATTGTCCAGAATAATCCAATTCTGTAATATGCCATATCATGTCTTAAAAGTAATTAAAAATAAAGTGCATATTTTTGTGATTCAGTTACCAATAAATGTCACCGTTTAATGTCATCTGGTTTAAGGTCCTCATCATCAGTCACCAGATAAAGTTCTGAAATTTCCCATTGTCATTTGGTTGTCAGAAACATTTTCTGTCTCCAATTCCTTATTTTTATTATCATTAGTGAGTGCTTATGAGGTGACATGGCTTGGGATGCATTTAACACCTTTGATCATACAGTTTGTGAAATCTGTTAATGCCACAACTAAATGTGTTCCACTATGCACCCACTATTACTGAATTTAGACCACTAGTCTCCACTGAACCTCTCTAAACTCACAAAATCAAAGTGGAACAAGCTAAAGGCTTTTTAGCATGTGCACAGGCAGACAACATAGGAAAGATCACTTGGGAATTATATATGGTTTATGAAAAAGACAAATACCAATCAGTTAAAACCCATTGTATCAAACACAGAAATGTTTTCTACATGAAAACACAAAACACAAAATATTCAAATATAGGTTCAGACTTGTCACAAAAAATGGAAGTAAAGTGCTAGCTAGTAAATATCCATGATAATTGACATTCATGGGTACCTTATTTAGTAAGATTTCATTATTTTCAAATTAATCAAAACCATAAAAAATGTAAATAAAATTTGAATAATGAAGTGAATTGGATATACACAGCACACAGTTCATATTTCTGGTTGGCAATAGTGGCTAGAAAATGTGAAAAATATTTGAATTTTCAGTATTTTGTACATTCTGTAATGTCTAGTTTTCAGTATATTCCTTATAGATTTGCATCATTCAGAATGAAGGAGTCATTTTGAAGCTTTTCTGGCAAAAAGCACTAATGAGCTTATATAATCATATTTCTATTTATTTAGCATATTTAGTCACTATTAATATGTCCTGTCAAATTTCCCACAGGTACTCGGGTCAGCTGAAGAGTAAGAAGTCCACATGGGTGCCAGAACCAGAGTTTCATTTGAAGGACAAAGTGGCTGTAAGTTTATTATTTCTGTTAAATAATTCATGTGGAAGTGATAAAAAAAGATATTTATCATAAAAATTCATACGCTTGTTTTCTAGCCTGCAAAAGTGAGATATATAATTTGATGATTAGTTTTTGGTGGATTATTGTCTTACGTAAAATTCTAGGCCAATGACTCAACTAAATACTGTACTGAAGTATAATAAATTATTGAGAGAATTTCAAGGGCTTTGATTTTGCAGGTTCCCTTTGTAACCTATGAAGCAAGAATGAAATTGGGATCAGAATGATGCAAAACATTATTTATAGTACTTTAGATGCAGTGATTACAATGATTTCATTTTAGGAAGAGAAACCCATTTACTAGACTTGTTCCATATGAAACCTAATCATAAAGATACTTATAAGTTGTTACATGAAGTGCATTTCTTGTGTGAATCAAGTAAAGTTCCATTTTAGTTTTCTTATTGATGTGTTTCTTATGTGTCCCATTGAATGGTGAGTCATTGGTTTCACTTATTAAATTACAGCAATGATTGTGGCTGCAAAGGTCCTGTGTTAAACTTTTGAAAGTTGAATGTTTTCATTAAATACATTTTCCAATCACAATAACATGAACTTTAATTTGTGCAAGCTCCAAATCCAATGACTCTTGAAAAATGAAACATGTTTTTCCTTCAGTTCATCATAAAATAATTCCAATTTTTATTAATTGAAAACATTTTCTGCAATTTGATTGGATGTAAACAGACGTTATTTACTTTGTGAGTGATTAGGTAAAATTTACACATCAATAAATACCCAGCTATGATCATTTAATCCTATAACAATTCTTATAGATAAATTCACCCCATTTATCATATAGTTACTTTTGGAGATTAATTCCCCTTGCTCCCACTAAGTGGCCACTGGTATCCAGGACATAGATTAAACTTTCACTTACAACTGTGGACATTGCTTTCAAGAATTTATAAAACTTTTAATTTATTTTGACCATCTATCATTTAATTTCAGTTGTTTTGTAAGTCAGAACAATGTTATACAACATTTGGATTATTTTATTATTATTTTATACATGTTTGCAAGTTCTGCTGGTCATTTGATGTACATGTGATCTCAATGGATAACACTGAAGTTTTGACAGATGTAATTTTATTGCACTGTTAGATTTTGTTTATTATGCTGTTATCTCAGTAATGTGTCTTTGCTTTCATTTTTTGTTAGAGATGTGAAATCATCAAATCATGAAATTGGAAGTATTTATCCAAATTTGAAACATTTGATTAGCTTTATGGGGGATGTTAAGATGCTTCCCACCCATCCCTTCATGAAAATACCAGTGACAATGAAATCGGATCCAGTTGACACCACACCAAACAATTTCAATTACATATTGGAATCATGCATGATACACATTTTACAGCATGATTTATCATCAAGAATATAGACCCACCTCTGTCTGCATGGGTTCAAGTCTCAGATTCGGTCAGTGTGGGTATGTGAGAAAGCTTAACAGTAGCTTGTGGGTCAGCAGTTCTTTCCAGGTTTTTTTCCCTGGGTTCATCCTCCACCACTAGTATTGGCTGCCATTTATAATCTTTCGTGTGCTGAAAAATGACGTTAATCAAAAAACAACAACAACAAGAATATAGACAATTGAGTTAGATGAAAACAAAAATTGGCAGCTCACTAGGTATAAGTCCTGTTCCCACTTCTGTTTGGAATTGGAAACTTTGCCAGCTGGATGGGCCTGTATGTCATATTTTATCCCTGTACACTGTCTCAGCTACCAGCCATCTTGACAATCACTGTTTAGTTTAAACAGTCCTGAATTTCATATTGGACTGACAAGCTGGCTGGCTACCCATGTCTGTCAACAGTTCACCACTCCTGTGGCCTAATGGTTAGAGTGTCGCCTTGGATGCGGGAGGTCCTGTGTTCAATTCCCAGGCCAGTTTTACCAAAGCCTTTAAATAAACAATCCTGAATTTCATATTGGACTGACAAGCTGGCTGGCTACCCATGTCTGTCAACAGTTCACCACTCCTGTGGCCTAATGGTTAGAGTGTCGCCTTGGATGCGGGAGGTCCTGTGTTCAATTCCCAGGCCAGTTTTACCAAAGCCTTTAAATAAATGGTACTAACAGCTTCCTATCTTGGCGCTCGGCATTAAGAGGTTAGTGTTAGGATTGGTCGGCCTGGCATTAGGATAATGTAACTGGGTGCGACATAATGCTACATGTCAACAGTATGATGCTCTAGTGCTAGACCACTTTAAACTGCCACACTGCATACTGCGTAGTGATATGACTAAAAATCCTAATGACACATACACAGTTAACAGTTCCTTCATTGATAATATAATATGCTAAGCAGATATCTAAACTGGCATCACATTTGGAGCTCTCTGGCCCAGCCCAACTGACCACACCAAACCAGTATACACCAGCCAAACCATGGTGGATGCTGGATATACCTTGTCCAGCATCTGACAGGTGGAATCTTTTTTTATGAATTGTGATGATTTGGCACAATACCAAAGTTAATTAAGGGTGGGCTGAATGGACATGCTTGAGCATACCAGTCCAACCATTGAAAGGACAGAATTTAGTTTTAAGTTGGCAGTTTTAAATAATATACATATTTTTGCCTCTCAGAAAGCCCTTGTCCACCAGAATTAAAAAACCTGTACAAAGTTAATACAACATTGGATGTATATGACGACAAACATCCAGTCTTCACAATTTTGCCATAATTGGCAAAGGTTGCAGAAATTACCATGCATCTCATGGATAAGGTTTGTGAATCAAGTGACAGATTTACAGATTACTTGTGCGTCTCACTTCTGTCCATGATATTTAGAGTCTCAGCTCGATTAACTTGGGTATGTAAGAAGGCTTGTCAGTAGCCTCCTGTAGATTGGTGGTTCATTCCAGGTTCTTCCTCCAACATGTATGATTCTGTGCTGTGCTGATAAATTACATTAAATCCCACAAAATCAAACTTTTTTGTTTTCAACGAGTCATTTGACATGCATATCCAGTGTTTATTATTTGGATGTACCTAGCCTACACTAGAATATAACTGCCTTCAGAAGGTCTGCTATGCTATGTTATGAAGTGGAATATATGTTTAATGCCAGGTCCATGTTGGTCTGAATGTTGTGTAGACTTTCACCTTATTAGACTTGGAAAGTCGAACAGTCATTGGCTTAGCTGAGTAGTCTGGAAGTCACCATGCCTCAGTAAGTTGCATTGTTAAGGTAGTCAGTAGGATTGTTTGCCACACAGACAAATGCCGTAACAGCTTCATGTAGCCTGGATTTAATAGGAAGAAATACACTTCTAAAGTCTTCTTCTCTTCAGTAACACCTATCTGACAACCCTGTTGCGCTCTCTCCCATTTCGGTGGAACAACAAATTGCTCACCTTCGTCTCTCCATTCCTATGTCCAGAGACATAGGCCATCAACTCACTTTGTCAGCAGAGAGGAAATATGCATTTCCCTACTTACATGGGGTGTGAAATTGTTCTGATTGCCTCCTTGTGATAGGACAAATCCTTGATCAATGATCAGCTTGACTTAGCAACAGAATTACATAGAAAAGTCAAAGCTTGCTGTTATACACATTCACACCTACAATTTTTTTTATACTTCAAGGAAGGCTGTTAAAGTGATCTGGTAAACATTTTCAGAGAAACATAATGTAGTAATTTGTTGCTTTCGGTTGAAACTTTGGTAGAGCATTACTATATACTGAAAGTTTGTGCTTTGATATGCTATGATACCTGTGTTACCTGTGCAAGCCTATTCACAGGCCTAACAATGTATTTTGCAGGAAAGAGTTTTCTTTTTTCAACAATAAGCAGTGCATACATGACCACTTGCATTTTTTTTTCACTGCAGGCAAAATTTCAGCAGAATGGACCATCACAGGCCGGTGGTTCTGGTACAAAGAATGATTCTTTTGGGAAAGAAAATCAAAGTAAAATTAGGCTTGAAAACGAAAGTGAGTATTGAAATTTTATGTCAATGTATACATTTTTATTCAAAGGTTTTTTATCATTGTAATCATCTTGAAATGTACATGTAGGAATTTGGTGCCCAGTCTTTATTTTTAACACTGAGAATTTCCATGTCGTACTCTCACGCAGTACTTGTCAAAATATTACAATTCAGATTAGATTATATAATGAATAGATAACCATGCTCATGATGAACCAATCATTATCATAGAAAAGCACTAATTGGCTTATTTTATGTAATGATAAAGTGTGCCCAAAGGTAATTTTCAAATATTGTATAATAACATTTAAGATTGTTTACATATAGCTGCCATCCCTCACGATTTGGATGTTAATTTGACAACTTTTTCAACATTTCACAAATTCACGCCGTATGCAAAAATTAATGAATTTTCAATTATTAAAAAATATTGAATAAATAACTGATTATCCATTAAGCGCTAGTCATGATATCAGCAGTTGCCGAAATGGTCTGGAACTACTGGTCACAGTATTAGTGAACTATAGCTGATTGTTACTGTTGGCCCGATAGGAAGCATTTTAGTGTATTTGGCCTAACCAGAATTTTGTTCCAGCTTACGCCGCCAACACTGATTTGAATTACCATTCTACAACTTATCTTGAAAATGTCTTCACCACCAAGGAAAAATATAGTCAGAGTTGTCTCTGACCCTTGTTACCCATTTTTACTTTGGCAATTTGTTTATCACATGACTATATGACCTTGATATGTAGGTTGCGAGATTTGTATAGTCATGTGACTCAGACTGAAAATAGCCAGATCCAGGTCAAATTTCAGTAACGACAGACTTTAGTCTCTTTTGTTAGCAGAGTAAACACATGACGAATGATATGCTCACAATTTTGAGAAAATAAATCGTATTCTTATAGATTTCATGCAGGTATATCTCGATGAAAGGTCGTTCAAATTTGCTATGTAGGCTAGTAAGAGGATATCACATGTCGACACAAAAATATTTTGGCGAATTCCAATTTTTCGAATTGGAATGGACACTGACCTTACACCTCAACATAAGTGTCCAAATATATAAAATGGTGTGGAAAGGGCCAGAGGAACCTCAGAATATTAAATAGAAATATATTGCACAAAATGTGAAGTTTAGTTTGGAATATACCAAACATTTGCCGTGCATTCATTCGTCCGACAAGTATTCGCAGACTCGAGGATCGCTTTACGAATTCATGTCAAAATTCACTAATTTTTATCACTATTTTCACGAATTGCGAGCCTGAAGGGTTGGCTGCTGTGTATACAACTGCTTTGAGTAATTTCTTTTTTTATATATAAAGCATAAACATTGTGTGAACTTGTGTATGTGTATACCATTCCATTTAAACCTTTCCATTTTAGAGATTGTATTTCAGATTTCTTGGCTGTTTTAATGAAAAATATAATTCATAAATATAAGTTCAAAATTAATGAATTTGCAGTTTTGTTTTATAGGATTTTCTCGACATAAATCCCAATGTTATAAATGAGATAACAGTCACTGCTGGATGCATAAAAGGATTACAGGTTCTCACAAGTTAAACCATCATAACAATTGTATATCGCATTTGTAAATAACAATTAGCAAAATTTAGCATCAGTAAGTCTTGGATCTTATGGAATGTATACAAAATTAATTTTGTGTCTGTTGATTTGACATTAAAAATAAAAGTATTTCAAAATTTCAAAACTCCAAAACATATTTCTTTCTTTTTAATGCTTGAGAAATCTGATTTCTTTTTTATTTAGAGTCTGATAAAGGGAAAGAGAGGGAAGCCAAGGAGGTAAAGGTTAGGAAGATTGAAAGGACTACTAATAATGTCGCACCTGAGAAGAAGGACGTGAAGATTGAGAATAAAAGCAAAGTCAATGAGAAGGCTGTCACTAATTCAGAAGTTAAAAAGAATGCAGACACCATGGAAAAGAAAGAATCCAATACTGAGTGAGTCACCTTAGAACGCACTAATATCATAAACTCCTTGACAACTGAGCAGACTCCAGTAGGTTCCTGCCAAAATATAATCATTAAAGAAAGTATAATGAGTCTTTTTTGGCCATTTTGAAAATCTTACTTTCATTATGGCCAGCAGCTAATTTGAAACAGTTATTGGTCAAGAATATGGGAGATGGTTTTCAACACTCAGCAGTTTAGATAAGAAATAGTCAAATCTTGAATTCCAGGAAACTGTTTTGGACAGCCCTTTACTTCACCTATAATATCATTTAGTGACCATGATCTTTAAAGTTTTCATTTATTGTTAGCATTGTGAACACTAATATTTCAACAAGTTTATTTGTTAAAAAAACAAGAATTTCCAATTTGATAAGACTGAACTAAAGTTTATTCCATCATGGAGCATATATTGCAAAGCATTATGGAAAGGAGGTATATTTTTTCAAACTCCATGGCAAGTTTCTCAGCTTTGCAGATGCATTGGTCTGAAGAAATTTTACCATAACTAAAATATGGGCTGTTCCAGTAAAACATATATCCCCCCAGGGACGGCACTTTAAAAAAACAATATGTAGGAGGTTATGTTTGAAACTATTTATATTCTGATAGTGGAGGGTTGGCTTGAAAAATCACTTCAGGTGTGGGTTGTGTTAAAAAATCAGAAATCACATGTAGGGGTGTCAGAAAAAAATTAATGCATAATATTTAAATCACATCTAAAGCCCCCGTCTTTGCGGTCTAAATCGCAGTGAATCAATGTGCAGGGGAGAGAACTTTAACGGGTTATTATTATTTTTTTTTTGTCTCGAGTTATCCAGTGAGATTTGCGCGCGCGCGTTTTCGAGTGACACGGCATAGCGGAAGAAAGTGTTCGGCAGTTGGGGATTGATCAACTTTCAAATTTTCTGCTGGAACGTGGAATTATAGAAGAAATTATCCAGAAATTTAGAAGTTTGCTATCTTGGAATTCAGTTTTTCAGTTCCATTTCTCATTTGGTCTGATGTAGCTCGCAACACATCGGTGTACATTTAAGACACTTACTGGTATTTCTCACGTCTATTTCTCACGTCTCTTTGGCGATATGTAAATATTATTATTATTATCCATTTCTGTGTTTGACGCCTTGTAAATCCACGTGGAATAACACAACCATGTGTCATGAGGCCATTTCGAACATAGTGGCAACATAATCCTGTTACCGTGTACCGGTAAGTGTCTGAACTATACGTTGGCATGTTCCGGACAAATTTGATGCAGCAATTGAGCATTTTAATGAAACGGGTGACTTCATATTGTCCATCAAAACGTGTTGGGGGGGGGGAGGGGCTAATTTATCGGACTAAGAGCAGACCCCAACGGATATAATCACTAGAACTTGCTTAGACGTCAGAACTGTTTCTACCAATAATAACTGTTGAATTAGACTACAGTTTCCTGATAGTATTTATTACCATTTTCAGGGCCAAGTAGTAGTACACACTGTTTCTGACCTTCATAACCGATCACTATAACAGAATCTCTTTTAGTTTCCATGTTTGCGGAAGTGTTTATTATTGTTTTTGCAATTAGTGAAATACTTACTGGCATCTATTAGGGTCAATGTCATTCAATATATTCAATTCTGATTTTTCACTTATTTGACATATAGTTATGTATTCAATCATATAATAATGGATCAGATTATTATCACATCATTAATATACTGTGAATCATGAAAGTTTAGCAACCATTCAAAAAATTTATACAAGGTTTGGTTAATTGCAATTTCAGAGCTAACATAGGTAAAATTGCATGCTGCTGCCATTTGTAATGCAGGGTTAATATTAGGGGTGAGTATTGCCAGGAAAAAACGTATTGCAATATATTGCAATATGGCATGTCTGTATTGCGATACATATCAATACGTATTGGTCATTATTAGCATCTATGACTTGAATGTTGATTTTGCATATTTTGTACTGAAATAATGAGCAATGTCCTTGCATTTAATAAAATATGAAGAAGAAAATGAAACCATCTCGTTTTTAATTCTACCAAAACACCCAGTAACTCTAATAATAACATCAGTTGTTCAGAAAACAATATATATATATATCAACATGTGAAAACTTCTACAAGCAAGAAACAAAAATACTGGAAAAGAGTTATATAGTTATTTTGCCTGATTAGAAAATCTTCAAATTAAATGATCTAAGATTCATTTCTTGCAGTACAATCATGACAAGGGATAAACACAAGAAAAACTACACATAATCACAAATTATCACATTGATAAATATCCTACTTTGATTTAAAAAATGAATGATATTATAAATTATAATAAATTAATAATATTAGTGATTCCAAACCTTCTTGGTTTGAACCTGAGAGACTAACTGCTTTACAGGCAGCAGAAATAAAATCACAGAAGAACCTAATTTGGCTGACTAGAAACATTATTTTTGTGACTATCAGAATTAAACTATTAATATAATTTGATCGCTGATGTAAACCCTTTGTTTTCATCTATAACATGGCAACACTGTCAAAGTATACATTTCTCCAATAAAAGAAAGAACACAAAATATTTAATGTGACTAGATAAAACAAAGTCTTTTACAACTGGACAAAACTGGAAGATGTCAGCTGATTTAGCTGTGTTTGAAACAAAGGATTAACAAATTAACATTTTCTAGAGAAACTTGTTTATGTGTCCTAGCCGTCTTAAGTGAATGCATCAAAGTCCCGATTTCATTGTGTTTAGAAAGGAGACATTAAGGTATAGTCATGTTCTTCTTCAGAAATAGTAGCATGTCAACATTCTCTGCACTGATTGCTGCCCTTTGGCTTGAAACAATATCTCCAGCAGTGCTGAAAACTCTTTCAGAAGGAACAGATGTTGCTGGTATGCAGAGCACCTCTCTTGCATAACTGGATAACACAGGAAACTGATGTTGATCTCGCCACCATTGTAATGGGTTCTGGGCAAGAGGAATGGACTCTTGATCCTTGTACCTCTCGATTTCTTCAGTTACTTTTTCAAGAACAGTCCTAGTATTTGTCTCCACTAACACAACATATACATCTCCAAAAATGGAAGCAAGACCAGCGTTAGTTATCTTTGGAGAAAAAGAACCTGCATCTGTTACAGCAATGCAAGCATCAGCAGATGTAGATAAGACAGAAACAGAGTCAACTTTAGCTAATGTGGATGAGTCAGAAGCGCCTTCATCTGTCTTTATTCTTTTCATTTGGTGAGATGTAGTGCCGATATCCTCAGCTAACAAGGCTGGTAATGCAGGTAGAGGTGGAACATCAGTAGCTGAATCCTGTTGGCATACCTGTTTAACTTTCTTTGGCTGATTCTGTTCGTAAGAAGTGGATGCAGCCAGAACCAAGTGGTTGAAGACTTCAGATCGACTGTTGTTAGTCAGAAAAGGGAGGTTTTTGAACCTGGGGTCTAGAACAGTTGCTATCTGGAAGAAATCCTTGTTTCCTTCATATCTGGTCGAAAGATCATTCACAATAGTTGCTTTCATGTATTTCACCAATGTTGAATCATGATCTGATGGTGCCATAAGTGTAGTCAACAGTTGATTTTGCAGTGGAAGAATAATGGATATGGTGGGTGATTCTTCTGTGCACAATACTGTTGTGACTGTCCGTAGTGGTTTCAAACATGCCAATACTTCTTCAGCATTGCTAATATCAGTTTCCGACAAGGTACTTACATCTTTGTTCACACTGCGCACCTCTTTCCTGGTTAGGGCAGCATATACAGCTGGTTGTAGTTCCAGAAACCTTTCAATCATGTCAGCTGCTGAGTTCCATCGGGTACAAACATCTTGAATTAGTTTGTGTTTTGGTAAATTTAGGAGCTCAATTTTGTCTCTGAGCAGTCCCGGATTACCCATTAGGCAGAGTAGGCAACTGCCTATGGGCCCCACGACTTTTATGGGCCTCCACGGTGCTTAATCTGGCACTGTCTCTGAGTATTTCTGCAGCAACTGCACTGCGGTGAAAAAAGCTGACAATTCTTCTGATCCTGCCAAGAAGTCTGCTAACATCATTGATTTTCAGGCCTTTCTGGGCAACTAAATTTAAAGTATGTGCATAGCAACTAATATGTTGGTTACATCTTGCTTCTGATGCTGCGACAGCCATGTTTGAAGCATTGTCAGTTACCAGTGGAGGATTGGATGGAATTCCCCATTCATTAACAGCTGACAACAGAACTGCAGCAATATTTGCACCTGTGTGACTCTCATGTAGAGCCCGTGTTTGTAGCACAAAACTCTGAAGTTTCCAATCAAGAGAAATAAAACATGCAGTTACTGTAACATATGACTCCGTTGCTCTGGAAGTCCAACTGTCAGTTGTTAATGCAACTTTAGATGCTAAGCGCAAGCATGCTTTTACGTCTTCCTTGACTTGTAAATACATATCTGGGATAATTTTCTCAGAGAAGACCTGTCTAGATGGCACAACATATCATGGATCAAGCACCGAAGCCATGTTTAGAAATCTTTTGTTTGATACGACACTGTACGGCCGCAAATTGTGAATAATGAAACTAGCAATGGGACGAGTGATAGCTGTGGACCTTGGTGATGAATATTTGTATTTGGTCTGTGCACATAGCATATCCGCAATCTTTGGTTGTCGATCTGAAACAACACGTACACTTTTAATGGAACCTTCGGCTGTTGCGTTAGAGGTTGTGTCACTCTGTTGCACAGTACTTATGGAAAATACTGATGGATGGTGACGTCGTAAATGAGTCTAGAGGTTTGTCGTACCGCCTGCGTGCTTGATTTCAGTTTTGCACATATTACACACAGCGACAGTTTTGTCAACTGTATTAGTGCTAAACTCCCTTTTTAGTGAAAAATTATTTCAAACAGAACTCTTTGCTATTGTGTTTTTCACTAGCTCATACAAAGAAGCCGCCATTTTGGTAATTACGCTAAGCCTAATACAAGACATTGGTGTGCTCAAAGCTAGTTCCGGTCCTCCGGACCGGCTAATGTTGGTGAAGAAAAAAAACCGGTATACCGGTATTACTATATTCGTATCGCGATACACAGTATCGGGCATTTTGTATCGCAATATACCGGTAAATCGGTATATCGTTACACCCTTAGTTAATATCACCAGATTTTAGGGGATGCTGCACTCCCATTATATTTTATAATTATTTTGGATATATATTTATCATATCAGACAATATTGGTAAACATTGGGCAATAAGTAAAGATTATTAACAGAGTATTGCAGTATTTACACCATTTTCAGCACAAGTGAATCTATATTCAGCAGCCAATTTTACCACTGAAGAAGAGATAACAAGGCCAAAGTGGGGTTTAAACAAATATGATGAATGGCAAGTAATCACAAAACAACAACCTACACCTCTCTGCCAAGTTAAAAGTACATCATGTTCCTGATTGGCCACCAGTGATGTTGCTGCTGTTGTTGACAATAGACAGTTGATTATTCCTCAGTTTTCATCCATTTGTTAAATCTAATTCATGGTGGGTTTTAGATTAAAAAAAAAAATATTTTCAGGACTATGACAGCCGTTGTATCAAATATTTTAACTACATCCAGTGGGTGGTTGGGATGAAAATCATGGAACAATAAACTGATTGATCAATAGGGATGTTGAAACAGTGTTTTGACATGCTATATTTCTTTTTTTTGTATATCAATCATGCAGCAAGGCATAAAATTAAGACATATCATTTGCAGAAAATATATTTTTCAGACAAGAAATTATAAGTGTACAAGCAGGCATAAATAATGTAGCATCACTTTCACACGTTTAAATTTTTGTTTATTTTTGACAAATCAAGAAACAAACTTGGCTGACAGACAAAAGAACAAAAGATGATTGATTACAGACATTGGATACAAATAAAAATGTGCAGTAGATTATATATCTAAGAATTTTCCTCCAGTCAGCAGTCATTTAAATCGCATCTGTCCCCAACCCAAAATTAAAATCGCTTCTACCACCCTCTAACCACTAGCTAGAAATTAGGTAAAATAATATGCTTCTGTAGGGGGTGATGTTTTGTTATTAAAAAGCAGCAGATGGTGGATTATAATTTTTTAAAATTGCTTCTATTGTGGGTTGGTTGAATTTGAAAGTGCCTTCCCCTCGGGGGTTATATGTTTTACTGGAACAGCCCTATGCTATAGTGACCATTTATTCACTGAATATAAATGTTTATTCACTTAGCTTGATTTTTTGGTGAATTTTTGCATTTTTAAATAAATTCTTGTTGCTCTTTAATGTGGTATAACATTTGACAGTTCATGTATCAAGTAAAAGTGTTATAGATTTGTGATTACTACACATTATTATAATTTTTGAGTTGGCAGTACAAAGCAAAATTAAATCAGTAATTAGCCATTTCTGATTTACATCAGTGTTATTGATGTGACCACCCCCCCCCAAAAAAAAAAATTAATTTAAATTATAGGAATTGACAATTAGCATCAAACAAGAACAGAGTAGGTCTCTTAAGTTTTGCCTCATTTTTTTTAATACCAGTTTATTCTATTATTGTTTTAGAGGAAAAATCATTTTAGAAGAAAAATCATTTGCCATATCTTTTTCAGTTTGAAGAAAGAGAAAAATAAGGAAAAAGCAAAAGAAAAGAAAGAAGACAAAGGGAACAAGGATCAGACTGTTTCAGATGACAAGAAGCCACCAATAAACAATGACAGGGAGAAAGTCAAAGAAGAGAAGGTGGACAAAACATCAAAATCAGATAAAGGCCAAGAGAAGGTTGACAAAATACCTAAGTCTGATAAGGGACAAAAACCTGAGAAAAACAACAAAGAAGAGGCAAAGGAAGTAAAAGATAAATTTGGTAAAGACGTCAAAACAGAGATGATTAAAACTTCTAAAGAGCCTAGAGAAAAAGAGATAAAGGAAGAGACAAAATCCGAAAAAAAAGAAAAAGAAAAAGAACGTGACAAAGATCGAGAGGCAAGGAGGGAGGAGAAACATGAAAAGATTAAACTAAAGAGAAGCGTCAGCCATGAGTGTGAGAAGGAATTTGAACGGGATCGAAAAGATGTCCATTCAGAGCGAGAAACGGATCCGGAAAGAGGGGTCAGTGTGGTGTCGACTGGAAGTGGAGGAGGACACAAAAGCCATCATCATAGTGCAGATGACTCACCAAGACATGCTGATGAACGAGGTGAGTTAAAGACAGCATGAAGAGCTTTTTATTCCTATGATTTTGCTATAATTTTGATATAAAATTTTTCACAAAAAACACTGGTTATGATCTTTTACTGAAGAACTTGAATATACTTTCATGGGTTATGTTCAGGTATCTTTATGATTATGACTGTGTCAAGCCCCCGCGTTTATTTTATGGAAATGGCTTAATTAAAGGAGCATTGTTTTGGTTTGCCTATACAGTGCAGCAGAGAGTTGTTGTACTATCCCTTGTGTCCATGTGAGAATCTGCATATGTAAAAGTGTACGCACAAATACAGTCTACTGCATCTCAAAGATTCATTATTCTTTGGTCCAGAGCAATGGTTTGGAGTGGGTTTCACATACATGCCAACCCCTGACGAGGAAAAAGTGTAATCCAAGTGGTTAAAAAGAGGAATCCAAGCAGAAAAAGAGTAATCCACATATAACATACTACAATTACAATTAACAATGATTTATTTGCTTTTCTCGTCTTTTATCATTCATTAATGGTTCAAGTGTTCATATGTAGCACTTTTAGCTTTAGAAAGCAACAGATTGTCATGTTGCATTTCAAAAAATTTTGTACCAGCTGAGGCCATGAATGTTTTGCATACCAGTAGAGCACTTATTACTGGGTTACTTAGCCTGGACCTGAATTCAGTTTTATTTTTGTTAACAACACTGAACAATCTCTCACAGTCAGCATTAGAATGGTAAAGAACCAATATTCCTTTCATAACCTGACAAAGAAGAGGAAATTTATTTCTTCCAGTGATAGAGTCTTTTAGCTGGGAAATAAGGTGCCATTGCACATCAACTCTATCTGCATTAAGTATATTGTCAGGTAGAATCCCAACTTGATACTTCAGGTATTCTTCTTCCAGATGATCCAAGTTAGACAAGGGTGGCAATAGAAAGGGATATCTCTTGACAAAGAATCTAACACTTTTGAAGCTTTTTGACTGTCTCTCATTTTCATAAGCAACTGAAGCATTTAAAAGCAGTTCATCTCCATATGGGAATTTATGGAGCATGTAATCACAGGCTGTAGCATAATAATCTTTAACATTATCATAGAACATCTTCACAGGAAGAGTAGAATTGTGTTCTATGAATTCTCTTGCTTCTGCACCAATAGCTAGATCTTCATTATCTTTCTGGTTTGCATGGTCATGAAAGTCAATATCAGTTAAAAGTTTGGCTGATGCGATGATTTCTGGCTTAATAAACCTTATTAGCAAATCTGACAACTGGTTTGACAGAATCTTGTGCATAATATGAATGCATGGTTCTTCTTTCTGCAAGACATTTACTGCATCAAACAATGGAATGGCACTCTTCATAAACAAGCAGTACAGTTTTGTAACTGGATCATTAAGCTTTTTGTAAACCATCTCACATGCTAGTTTTGCCCTTTGAAGTATGAGAAGATCCAGTATGCTTTTTAACAGATTCATACTCTGAAGAACCTGATCCAGATGGCTGATGAAATTTTATGTCAAAAGATTTATCTTTCACAGTCATGGTCTGAGCCTGGAGGCCCTCTAGCTGGATAGATAGAGGCCTCTCAAATAAAAATTCCATGGATTTAAATTTCTTTCTTTCTGCTACACCAATCTCTTTATTGTTAGTATGTCTGTCTATACTTTCATCTCTTGTTCTCTTCTGACTTGCAATAACAGATTCTGCTTTTGTACCACTCTTCTTCACTTTTCCACCATGTTTTCTCTGTGCAGATTCACTTTCAGTTTGAAAGAATGCTTGTAATGCATCCCAAAGCTCAAGTAAACGGCTAACACATTTGCCAAGGGATAACCATCTTGTACACACATGCTTTATAACTTTATAGTCTTCAAGATCAAACTGATCTTGTAACAACTTTAGAGCCTGTTTCCTTTTACTATTTTTCTCCAAATAATAGTAGATATCTATTAATAAATGGCCAATATCTACTTCTAATTTATCAGCAGCCTTACCAGCAGCAAGGTGCATCAAATGACAGGGGCAACCTGTTATGAACACTGATGGAGACATTTTCAAAATATAGGATGCAACTCCTTTATGAATTCCAGTCATCACTGATGCATTATCAGCTGCAAACCCCATACAGTTCTGCCAACTTATGTCATGTTTCTTCAAAATATTGTCAAGCAAATCAAAAATGTTTTGTCCAGTGGAATCTACTGTTAATTCTGGTAAAGAGAGAAGAACACTCATGACTTTGCCTTTTTCACTGTCAAAGTATCTAACACATACTGGGTACAACTTTTTAACATCATAATCACAACTCCCGTCTGTGGCAATACTAAACGGCCCAATTTTCATTGCTTCTGCAATTTTAAGTGAAGTATCTTCTGCTAGGCACCGAACAATGTGAGATGATTTTGTTCTTGCACAAGCATATTTTTCCGCAATTTTCGAATCGGGAAACATCCGCTTGAACAAGGGACCAACGTGGTCTGCTACCGCCAAGTGTAGTTCGTGTTCTATTAAAACCTCGGTAAATAAGAAGTTACCTTAGTATTAGAGTTCGTAAGGCGAGCTAATTCGATGTGTTTCCTTGTTTTCACGTGTTTTTCCACATCAAATTTACCACCATGACCAATGCTAAAATCGTTTCCGCAGTCTGCAATGAGCATGATGCTGTCCTTGAATGGAACGCTGTATTATGCCATTCATATATTTATCTTTGAATCTTTGGAGGACTCGTTGTTTTGCTTTTTTTCTGATCCATCTGCGAAATTTTTGGGGGAAAAAATGTGCTCTAACATACACAAAGACTAGAATCCATCTTAACATCTGAAGCCATTTAGCGCCAACGATTAGACGTCACGTGATGATGCCCTCATCGTGTTTGGAGGATTGATTACATTTTGCTTTGTTTATTATTGACTTTTTCTAACCCATCTGTGAAATTATTTAAGAGATATTTTTTGCACTCATAAACGCATTGAGAATTTTTTAATACTTTTTAGCGCAAAAAAAACTTTTAGACTGGTTCTGCACTATACAAAATTAGAACAAAGAGTATGTGCATAATGATTTAAACAAAATAGAAACCAGTCTGTTCTCTCCTCACTAAGCCGCTATAAATAGAATATGAGGTCGAAAGTTTGAAAGTATCCTAGTAACATGATAGTTGCTATAAATAGAACATGAATATTAGGAAAGTCCACGGACAAGTATACTCGTATATCGTAGTTATGTAGAAGCGGGGTATTTTTTAATTAAAAATAAAACAGTATGTAAAAAATAAAGTAATGCTAATAAAAACGAAATTTTTTTTTTTTTCGCAAGATGGATATATCGAAAAAGCGTAATCTATAAACGTTAACGCGTAACGCGGAATTTAGTGTGAAAAAGCGTAATGATTACGCCAAAAGCGTAATGGTTGGCATGTATGGTTTCATAGCAGCCACTCCAGCTGTGAAGGCTAGGAGAACCAACTTTGTACATTTATTGCATTATTTGTACATTCTTGGTTTAAATTTTGTCATTTAGCTGTTTGTTTGGCATCCTGAATGCATACATTTATACCTGGAATCATGAAACTTTTTCAGTGGATGCATCTTTACAAGTGCTACACCTTCATCAGAAAAGGAGGTCTTTTTCACCAATATTTCATGTTTCAGTAAATTTGGTAACATGCCTTTTAGCTTAAGCTAGAATCACCAGACTAGATGCATTTTTGCTAGCACCATATACTAAAAAAAATCACTGTATCCAAGTTTTTACATTACTCACATATAGCTCATGACCACATAGTTTTGTTTTTTCATTCTGCATACGTACACTTTAGTGAAGAATCATGAAAATTAATGATTGGTTGTATCTTGAGTGCTATTCCATAATTGCAACATGGCCCACATATTATCCTTCACTGGTATGGCTTTAAATCTGCATTTGACGTTTATTACCTTGAGATTGTTTATGCTTTGTTCATGCTTGAATCATGAAATTCATGGTGATCTGCATTTCTTCTGGTGCTACCCTTGCACTAAAAGTTCCTTGTGATCTATATTTAATTTTTTATACTGGATTTGAATTAGCACATGACCAGTCAATACATTTGGTCATGAGAATTTTATATAAACCCATTCCCGTCATTGCAAAACTGTTTCTTAATTAAAGGGTTTGATTTAAGGGAAGGGTCTCTATTGACACACTTTGAATAATTTATTAAATGTTCAAAAGATTTTCAGTAAATTTGGAAAACTTATCCTGGCATTAAGAAGAACTTTAAAGTTTGTAAAAATAATGTTGATTTGCCATTAAAAAATGTCTACCATTACCGATTTAAGAATAATATTGAATGACTTCACAGAATCCTTTCATCAGAATTTTGATCACCTTTGACAGAATCATCCAGGCATAAAGACCTTTCAGCATTGGATAGGAGATGCTTATGTGTCACAAATTATGGATGTCAGTACAGAATCTACAAAAACTTGAAAACAATTGTTTTCATATGAATAATATAGAAAGACATTTCAATAGATAGTATCCAACTACTCATATCTTGGCAAACTGATCCTACATGTAGTTTTTAGACAGATATCAGGTGAGCAACTTCAGGCCCTCATAGGACTCGCATTAAATAATCATTCAGATATTTATGGACATTGGTGACAGGTTACACTTTCCTGTGTTTTTCTACGTAATGACCCTACTTGAAAAAAATGGTCTTTAAAAAAAAATCATTAAACTATAATTTTTTTCCAATTATTATATTAATCAAAAAGGTTCAAAATTCCAACTTTTCACAAGTGATTATGCTAAATTGGAGTATAATGCACACCATGGTATTTATGATGGAACCCATAGTAGCTTAGTTTGTGAAACAATGGTCTTGTAATCCAAGGATCACGTTCCATACTCACCTGAGCCAGTCTGTAACATCATTGTAATGTTTTCTTAAGGATTGTTGCATCTTCGCTCCCTTGTAAATATGAGTTAATATACAAAAATGTATGCATAGTCCATCTGTGCTGAGCATAACAAAACCTGTACTGTTAATTAATAACTATCAATTCTTAAACATAGCATACAAGTGCTTGATATTTAGTTTAACTGTTGTAATCAAGCATTTTCATGATCAGGTTGAGTTTGGTGATATTGACTTATTGCAGGCAGTTCAAAAGGATATAATTAGAGCTTTTGTCATAATAATATGACTGGTGCCACTAATAATGGCCAAAAAATACACAACTGTAAAGAGCTTATCTATATTCATTAAAAGCTTTGTAATCACATACATTTGTTCAAACATGATTAAAAGTGTTCATATTAAAACTGTATCCTTTAAAACTTTAAGCCCATTCCTCCCTTATGAAACTGTTAGTAGGTTTTCCACCTCTGTATGAAAATCATGGAGAAATCACTGGATTTAGGTTGATTATGTTCTAATAGAGTGCACTTTATACTATGATAAATGATTGCTATTATAGGAGTAATGATACAAGATTTTAAAAAAAAAAAATATGATAATTCAGTAACAGAATTTCTGTAATGTTTTTATACAAATAGGAAAGTTGTTGAGAATATTTCAATTAGTGGCTCAGATGTAGGATACATTTAATATAAATGGTATGTTTCCTATATTTAGTGAAATATAGTAAGACTTGTTTTCAACATAACTGAAAATCAATTGATTTGAATCTTACTAACGAATTTTAAGTATAGGAAATGTTTCTAGTAAAACTTTTCATTTCTTTTCTACAGATTCCAAGAGAAGGCGACTGGAAGCATCACTTTCAAAGGTTAGTATGCCTGAGATACAAGCAGCCACCATGATGGAGGTTGGTTCCTAGTTGTTTTTGTGATGGTGAGATGTGTTTGATGCCACACCTCAGGAAATGAATACATCTACAACACCAGTCCAGGGGAAGCCTGTTTGCTGTGATGAAAGAGTCTATTAATGCCTTCTACCCATTAATTTTGCTTTTTTAAGTTTTTAGGGTTGTGGTCCATCTTCCTAGGTTGTTGCAGCAGACCCAAGGAAACGAAGAAAAGGGGCAAAGAGTAACAGAAAGAAGATCACTGATGGGCAGAAAGAGAAATAATTATTTTAAAGCATGAGGGTGATGGGGAGCTTTTGGTTAATTGTAATGAGGTTTAGGGAAGGTCTGGTTAAGGTCAACCACAGTCTTTAAAGGAGGGTCTCAGTTTTCTTTTGATAATCAAAAGAAGAGCAACAAATACAGGAGCAAACCTTCAGTGTGGAAACCTACGTATCTGTCACAACACAAGGAGAAATAAAGATTAATATGCCATCGGAGTAAAATTTTTTGAAGAATTTGGAATTTCAACAGTTCAAGAGAGAAAGCTTCTGATCAGGGTAATTTTCTTGAATGCCAAAGACTATAAAATTGTTGGATTTCATACTGGATCAAAGTGGGATAATTCAGTGGAAATAAAGGAGTGCAAAATTGTTTAATTAGGGGAAAATAGAACTGTTTTAGCAATGGACTTTTTCAAAATAAGGAAATATTATTGTGCTTCTACTACTTAAATAACAACAGTTATGATGAAAAATAAATTTTTGGAAATTTCATTTTTAGCATATGGTATTTGTGATCACTGGTAAAATATTGTGAGCAAGACTCTAATATGGACAGAATTTGAGATAGTTTAAAAACCTTACAAGGCACAATGGACTTTTTATGAGAAGATTTGAAAATCATAATCACATTTCAGATGAGAGTGCTTTGTATTATAAAAGATTTCAGGGAAATTGTTGATGTGGAGGCAGTATTTTAGGCAAACAAGGATAACAAACAAGCACATCATTGTTAATACAAGGATGACAGCATGTGATCTAGACAGCAAGGTAGGATATTTATCAGGAAAAAAATAATATCATCCCATTAACTGGACTTGATATCTGTTATCATGACCGCAAAGCAGGATACATCAATCAAACTGCTAGACAACACATGAGCCCATAAACAAGGCAGGTTATCATCTAGACAGCAAGGTAGGATATTTATCAGGAAAAGCATGATATCAACCCATTTACTGGACTAGATATCTGTTATCATGACACCAATGCAGAATACATCAGCCAGACCACTTGGGAACATATTAGCAAGTTAACAAAGCAGGTTATCATCTAGACAAGAAGGTGGGATATCAACCAGGAAAAATCTGATAACAAGGCTGAATATATCAATCAGACTACTAGGGAACACGTCAGCAAGTTAACAGGTTGGAATATCATTCATCTAGATAGCAATCCAGGATATTATCCAAACAATACAGGATATAAGATATTAGCCAGACAAGATCATCCAACTTGACATCCATACCAGATGTTGGAAAAATATAAGAGATTTTAAGAACAAGATCTTGCCACCCATCTGCAATTTTGAAAAGTATTGAAGCTGCCCTAAATTAAGACCCTCAGAATTAATATCAACCCAATGTTGAGATGTTCATCAAAAATGAAGAAAATATCATGAAGAGGTTTTCCTATGATATATAAAAGGTAAATATCTTCAATTAAATGAATGTGCCCAAACATATAATCTCATCATATTTTTCCACATTACCCATATATTTAAGAGAGTCGAGTATCCAGTTGTCCCCAGTAGCTGCCGGAATCCCACATGCACCATATCACTCAAGTCCAAATATAGCTACAACAAGCTTTATGAATATGCCAAAACTCTACTGTTGGTCTAGACAGTAGAGTTATTATGGATTCTTCATGAACCATATAATATAGAAAGCTGCAAAGAAGCATATGTCTGCAAGAAGAAGAGCTGATGTAAACAGTCTGTCAAGAGAATGCCATAACTAATGGGGATAGATATATGTTGCAGATGAGATCTGAATCCATACCTTTGCTTGTACAGAGAGATCAACACGTAAGACGTCGCCAGACAATTTTCCCATATTGTGAAGTCAGAAGGATAAATCATCACAATAGGCACAGCAGATGCAGACCTAGAATTTCCTCCAGTGATGTCACCAAGATGCAAGGATGAATTTGCAGTGAAGCCGATGGAGCTAATCTGCCAACCAAATCTGCTGGATGGGGTACCTACAGATCTTATTGTATGATGAGGGGAAGATTCTAAAAAATGCAGCAAATGAGAACAATTGTTTGGATGAAGAATTCAGACGAGTCCATCTGATATAACAGATTCATGCTGAGAATGGCCAAGAGCACAGCAGTAACATAGCAACAAGGATGATGTCATACAAGTTGCATTTACAGGAGCAGCAATTTAGCATAAAACAGCTTGCGTTGCTTGTTATACTTGACAAGTCTTCAACCAATGCTTTGGATGATGCAGACAACTTGATGCCCGAAAGTCTACATAGAATCTCATAGAACCATCCTCGATGTACCATGCCAAGGGAGATCATTTTGGTTAGACCATCCGTTACATCATGCAGTCAACAAATCTGGAGGAACAAAGGTATCAACTCTACATTTTCAGCCGTATAATTTTGATAGTCTTACAAGTCCAAATCCACAAGTCCGTAATGACCAAGGAAGAAGCAGAATAACCAGTAATGAAGTGTCACTTAGGTCATCACAGATAAATAAGGATTTAAAGTGGAGACACCGGAAATCAACAGAATCTGGTCCTTAGCAATGCTGATCAGTACAGAGGAGTTACCAACAGGGGAGTTACAAAGAACAGCCAGCAGGGATATACAGAAAATGTGGAAAATTAAATCTGTTAGAAGTAATCTACAGTTGGATGAGAAGTGTCCAAATTAACATTAATTTATCATATGTGGATTAAAATGTATTGAAGGATTTTAAAGGAAAATTCTAATATCTGTATAACAGAAGTTGAATTCAGATTTGTAAATTCTTGTGTGTGTCTATGGTGATGCATGGAGTGTAATTGACTGACAAAGGATCCAAAAGATTCAAATCTGTCACATACAAAATGCATATCAATGGAAGATATTTCATGGATTTTTCTTTGTGGAACTGTGAAATTGGACATGTTCAGTGCAACTTGGACTATGAACTTGAAAAATGTAGTTGTAATGCTCATACTTGAATAACAAGCTTAAAAATGAATACATACAGCTGTGAAATGAAAACACCCCATCAGGAATGGATTACAACATGAAAAATTTGAGATATGGAAAAATGTGCGGCAGTTTTACATACTCATCATTGTAGTTCTGTAAAATAATTCTAAATTTTATACAATTAAAGCCCCACATTGAAATGTGGACGCACTATAGCATTCTCCTTTTCCACTGGTCTGTCTGTTTTCATAACCAGCATAGCTATGCAATTCATAAACATTTCATGGTAGGTGAATTGCTTTTTATATATAAATATGCTTAAAATGTTGAGGTACAATTTTGACAAAGTTGTTTTTCTTTTCCATCAGTATTGAATAAGCCCTACACCAGATCCATGTAACCAGCAAAACTCAGAAACCAATCAACATATTCTGCTGTAATTTGGTGTGTACATTATCTGAGGCATAGCTGTGCCTTTGTGCATGTTGTCTTAACTACTACATATTTAATTGAATTGATGGTTGTCTTTTGATATTCTCAGAGATGTAGCTTAGCTAAGAAACCAGTCAATTTTTTGTGATGCAAATTGTTTTACACACTGTCTCCTGGACATGCACATGCCATATGTGGGTTTAATTTTGTTTACAAGTGTTATGGTCCCTGAATGATTGTCCTACGGACTTTTAAAATTTACTAGATATACACCAAATGTGGTACTGGTTTCAGATTGATGAAACCTTGAGTATATTTCATTTTAACCAGTCCACAATAGCATTTACAAGAGTTATGGTCCTTGATTTCCCATCCTCCTAACCTTTTTTCCACAGCAGAACTTTACCAAAGATTATTGCACTTATGCCAGAGTTATTATGTATTTATGTATGTTTTTATGATATTGATGAGTCATTTAATGAGTTGTATTTCACATGAAGATATATGGCCTCAGAATGCCTTAAAGTACTGCCAAGCAGTTTGTTGTTGTTGTGGGCTTCATGCTATTTTTCAACACACAATAGGGCCATACAAAGGGAGGTAAACCCAGTGATACATCGGCAGCTACTGGCAGTCTTTTTCACACACCAACATTGACCAAGTCCAAGATTTAAAACAGCACAGAGGTGTCCGTAATCTGTAAAGGCTGTTGCCATAGACTACTTGGTCACCTGGGCTTTAATAATAAGACTGTTGAGAGTGCATCTCTTTATTATCTACCCATTGCTGTTGCTCGTCATTTTAGTTTGCCTAATAAACCTTAAAAGTAAAATGAGATTGGTACCTAAAGTCTGCTAAGTTTAGAAATTAAGTAAATGAAATCCATATTAAAATGAGGTTATAAAGAGTCCAGGTAGGAAAAATAAATATGGGAAGAGACAGAGTATATAATACTTCAGGAAGTGGTTATACCATTCCATTTGTGATTTCAATGTATTCATTTGGAAATTCTGTTTGAATGAGACAAAAAAGGTTAATTTCATGATTTATTTATGTGTGCATGCATATCTTATTTGAATGTTACCTCATATTTTTATTGACAGTTGACATTTGTTATTCTGTAAGTTTATTCATCACACAGCATTCATTTGATAAGCACTATAACATTATAACACCTATCAACATCACAAACTTGTGTCAGGTAATCGAGCTTAGCTTTTTCGATACATGATCAGTAGAACATCAGTATCTTTTTTTTTTAGCAGAGATAAAATTTATGAAGCTTGTTGAAGAATCCATTATGCCACTAATTCAAAACAACTGGTTGCACATGATGCTGCTCAACTTGTATCTACTGAACACGTTTGTTAAAACCTCTGTTGGCTAGTTTTTTCATGGCTTCAGGGTTAATTGTTATCTATCTTCTATGGCAGTGCTGTGAATTTCTGCTGGTATTTGCAGCACTATTTGAGAAGAAAGTATGTCAATATCCTCAATTAAGCTCTGAGCTTTTGAATATTTAGAGAAAAAATACCATCAGGAATACTTTTGCCTCAGTATTTATGTGTATAATATCACACTGCCAAAAAATGCAAAATGTGCATAATGCATAAAAGACCAAGTTTCCATCTTTTAGCAGATGTGGTATCATTTCATAGTACCTGGATGTTATATATTTATATTTATATATATATATATATATATATATATATGGTGATTATTGTTTGTTTTGACTGACAGGCAAAGACTTGCAGGCTTACATAAATGATTGACAAGAATAATGATGCAATATGGCATACAGTCAGTTCTCTTTTATCAAGGTCCATCTGATAATGGAACCTTTCCTGATCTACTTGTCTGCCTATTATGCTTACACCATTAGTTCAAAGTCCGTAAAATTTACCACTTTTGAGAATTAAGTCTGCAAGAATCTTAAATGATACCCTCTGCATGTATACGTCTGTACAATATATTTTGTCTTGCCGCATTTATTTGTTTGAATTGGAAGTCAAGACCATAATTTTCTTATGGTCAAATTGATTGGATATGAATAGCTGAACATGAGGGATGTATATAAAATTGCGACAGTTTAACAATATGAACATTGAGGGATGAATAGACCAATTGTTTGGGGAAATATAGATAATTGATCTCTCTTAATAATTTTCATTTATGATTTGAAGTTTGCAAAGTGGTCACATCTTTGCCAGCAGATCAGGACATGTACCATTTACATTTGGACATTGCAAGAGAATTGGTTCATAAAAACTCGTTACTACACCTCTTCATTGTCTGTTCAATTCACGAGATATAATTCATCTTGAGAGTACAAATTTAGGCATCAGTTAGTGTGGACTTTACTTTAATTTGAAATCTATGAATTCAGTGTTTTGTTTTTTTTGTTGGGCCATGATTTTCATGGATTTCATGGTTGCCAAACATTTAGGGACATGATGGACAGTGATCCTTCTGTTGAAATCACAAATTTTTTTTCCACTCTAGGTAGGTACCGCCAAAATGTCATAATTTTGCAAACCCATGAAAATTGATGTTTTAAAAAATTAATTTACAGTTTTTAATGAACGGTAGCTTGATTGTCCACACTTTAATTATTAAAATTGTATAGTTCTTATACGGCAGCTGTAGAGGTTTTTTGGGGGTACATTTATCCTTTGTATATTTTGTCAACTATCACTGTTCATGTACATGTTTATGCACAAGTGTATTCGTTTTTTGTGTGAAAATTTACTTTTTTTCCTTTGCTGATAAAATAGGGTATCAAATGCCTGTGCTGATTTTGAAAGTTGCTAACATCCATTTTCTTCACTTTGATCTAAAAGACATTTCATATATTTCTCTTTCTGATCATCTGTACTGATATAACTGGCATTCACTAAAAGATATACCTCAGATGTTTTGAGATCATAAATCATACCATTTGCAAAAAGGTAGCATTCATAATTTCAGTATTATTAATCTTATTTACACAAGTATAACAAGTATTGTGCACATTGAAAAGCAGTGATCACACACAAAATATGAAAGGGCTTGCTTTTATGTATTGGTGCATACATTGTTGAGTGTCCTGGGGTTGGTTTTATCAACATGTTAATTAATACTAGTGTTAAAACCTGTATTTTGAGTCCTTTGAATCAAATATCGTATTTATTGAACTTAGCTCTGTTAGTATTTAATGTCAGAAGAGTGCAGGTTTTCACATGTATTAATTAGTCCAATCTCACCAATCCAGCTTCCATATATTTAACTGTTTTATTAATTGATGATGAGGTAGGTAGGTGATTAAGGGAGTTTTAAATTAAAAATTTGCTTTTTAATTAACTTTATCAAGCAGATGGACCAAGTAGAGCCAGAGTTTATGGGCTAGGGTCTTCACATTGTTTACTGCAGTAGACGCTAAAGTTTTTGATGTAGCGTTGAAAGTACTTGAATGTAGTAACATTTTAACTATCCCTATAAGAAATGAACTATCTTTGCAAAGTTATTCTGATTATGTCCAATAGATTAAATATAGGATAATTGAAAAATGTTCTATATATAGTTCATCTTCAAGCATTATACATTTTTAATACAATGTATACATTTGAGAAAGCTTGTCAGTAGCTTCTTCATGGGTCAGTGGCTATTCCTAAGTTTTTCCTGGTTCTTCCTTTACCAGTTATAAAATCCGATAACAACATTATTGATAAGTATATGATCATGAAATAATGATGATGTCCAGCTTTTCACATTATGATATCATGCAAATTGTCCAATATTTTCTTAATCAGCTAGTTCATAGCATATTTACTTCAAAATTTGTACATTTTCCCATGTAATGTAAACAAGTGTAGTAAATTATGCCATTTATTTGTTAGAGTGTACAGTAATCAGATTATTGAATGTATACTGACATATCTTCGATTGTTTCGGCCAAGTTGATACCCAAGCTCGCCAGCCACATGCAGGAAATTTGTTCACCAGAGATATGTGACCACACATGCAACAGTCTTAAGTAAAATGCATATCCCTCTGCAAACAATGTACACCTTGGTGTCCTCACTGTTTTGCAGTTGGATGCTTAATATAAATATGAAGCCTGAAAAGTTAGTTTTTGATTCCCGGAGGGGGGGGGGGGGGGGTGGCGTCCAGGACCTGTAGTGCCTTACATTATCCAGGTCCGTATAAGACCAACTTTGGTCCAACAACCAAGTCTGATATGCAAAATTCAGTACACCCATACCGGTAACTTGGTTGTATTTGATATTGAAGATAAATTTATGACAAACATCAAGCTTACACATGTGCTTCATGCATACTAATTGTGCAGATTTCCTTTTAATATCTTGCAATATTGCATGACGAGCATTTGTGCATGCTTACAACTCTTTCAGATATTTAAAGAATTAAACAGCACATTGTATTCGATTTATTGCAACAACTAAGAAATAGTAAATCCGGTTATGGGTTTGCAGCAATAATAGATTGACCCTCAGACCAGAATTATCAGTGACCTTAAAACACTTTAAATTGTAAGGATTTTCCATAAACTGTTCACACTATATGGAAATTTGATTATTGAGTATTGACTGCATATGGTCTTTACCATAGTTTTCAATCATGCATACATTTGAACTATGAAAACTGAAGTCAAACATCAGTGTGATTTATGTTCTAGAATAATTATTGATTGTTGTCCTCTAGCCAGGAGATTCCGATAAAGCACCCGGTGATATATTTGGTGTATATATTCAGTTGTAGAAACACTTTGAAATCCTGTCTTGGTTACATAGCTATATCTATTTGATGCTGATGTATATTTTAATTTAAAGTTATTTATCAAGTCGTCCTTGTACTTTTAGGGTAAAATTTATCATATTTGCTAGTGCAACACTGAATGTTTTACAGTGTAGACAATGGTTATGTACATCAAAATGTACCATCAGATCAGGGTGCATGACATAAATTCAAAGAAAAACAAAGAGCCATGTTTTGCCATCAGATGGCCGGTCTTTGTCAGTTCAGTACACAGGGAATAGACCAGAATGCAGTAGGTTTTCATTCTAATTTGCTCGAATCAGTACCCTGTGTACATGCTTGTAAGATGAGCCTAACAGAAAAATGCACAGATCCAGATCTGCCATAGCATAATGTGTTAGCAGATCTGGGTCTGTGCAATTTGTAAGGAGTAATTAGTAGCACAAACATTATAGTTCCTGATCTACAAGTGCATTGTGCTAAGGC
This sequence comes from Unio delphinus, assembly GCA_029339505.1. Lineage (NCBI taxonomy): Eukaryota > Metazoa > Mollusca > Bivalvia > Unionida > Unionidae > Unio > Unio delphinus. The sequence continues at coordinate 3,359,148 of JAQISU010000138.1, read as the reverse complement.
AGATCAGGATCTTTGTTGTTTGCAGTTTGACTTTACTTCTAAGTGAGTATATGTAACTAGTAAAATTGGAAATAAGCATTTTGTGCTAATTATAGTTCCGCTATCAAGATTTGGTACTTGAAATTCTTGCACTAAGACTCAAAAGTCAAGTATAATACATATCTTTATTACTGAAGATGTGCAAACTAGGAGAGTATAATTAAAAAGAAAATATCTAGATATTAGAAAAGGGAGAGTGGGTAGGTGGCTCAGAAATTATATATGGGTAGTTGTACTCTGTATACATTTCTGGGTGATGTGTGGACCAATCCAATTCAGTTTTTGTGAGGTATATTCAGTCAGAAAGTGCCATATGGCTACCTCCATTTAGGTTTTTTTTTTCCACTGGAGCAGTATTTGGAGTTAATTATAAATTATTTTGTTCTAATTTTACTCCAGACAATGTTGCATAAGGTAAAAGATTCTTGAATTTAATTTCATGTTCAAATAGTCCTAATAGAACATGGCATGCTTTTTAAAAGATGTCACACATGTTCTGCTTATTATTGCTACCACTGCATTTTTAAATATTCAGCTTTCTATTGTTTCACAACAAAATCTCAGATAGTGCTTAATTTTGTGAATTTTTTTCTTGTGAACCTTCATTAATGAGTTTGAGGCTAATGTTTAAAAGAACTGTTTTATTTTATGCATGTTCCCATTTGAATCTTGTTTTGTTTGTTATGAAAACAAAATCATTTTGATGGATGATATACTTCAGTATATTCTTGTGTCATTTGTAAAAAAGTTAAAGTCCAGTTAAGTTATGAAACTGTATAGTCTGGGGTTTAGTGAAATATTTGCATGAAGATGTTAAATTTGTATAACGTGAAACTCTTCATATTTGCATCATTTAGGGGTTTTGTCAGCTGTATATTCATGTATTTGCAACACTTGAGCATTATTGCCATACATTTAGTGCTGACATTATTTAAAGACCGAGTGAATTTATGGCATGGTCCTTTGTCCTGCATTGTTTGTCCACCAACACAAGTGTTTGAATACTCAACAAATGTCATTCTCATCAAACATGGCATGCAAGTTTATATCACTGAATATAAGGTAAGTTTGGTTCAGTGTGAAATCGACACTTATTAATGAGATGATCATGCCTATCAGCTTTGAGGCCAAAAAGTCAAAGGTCAGTGCCACAGTAACTATAGAAGAAACATTATTTTTTAATAACATTAGTTCAGCATCACAAATCAGGACTAATGGCTTACACATGGCTTACACATGGTAGAAGTAACAAGTTTCTTGATATGTGGATCAGAATGTCTAAGGAGTAAGGAAAGTCCATCTGGTCAAAGCATGAGGTCAAGGTTACTATGCCTGGAAAAAGTTTCTTTACAAAATGTCAGTTCTCAACCATTTATCTTCGCCAAAGTTTGTGGTAGTCTTTCACATTAAGTGATATAAAGCTTATCAATTTTGGTCTCAAAAGGCAAAATGTAAGATGATTGACTGAGAGATGACAAATTTTTTTAATCTAATCAGTTTAGTTTTAGACCACAAACATTGACCAAGCTTTGCGGAGGGCTTGCAGCCAAGGTATAGAGGAAGCCTGTTGATTATTATGATATCAAACTATTGAAGATTAGAGGTCATTATGAATCAAATAAAAAGGGATTTTGCAAAATAAAATTTGACTCTGATTTTAATGACATGTATTCATAAGCTTGTATCATCAAAATCTCGTGAAATTTGTTTAAGTGATTTTCATGCATTAAGGTATTTTGCTACCCATTTGGTTGAGCTTGTATTTCTGATTGTATTTGCATCAAACAGTTCCTCTCTAACTAGGTCACCCATTCTGCAGCGGAAAAAAATGTGAGGCCTTTCTAGATGGAGTAAGAAGGGCTCAACTCATTTTTTAAATATTTAATATTTGCATTTAAAAATTACATGCATGTTCTGAAATTAATTTGTTTGTTTGTTTGATTAGGATTTTTTACGTAGCTTTAACAATTTATCAGTCATATTGCTATGATGTCTGCAGTGAGGCAGTTTTTAGTGATGTCCAGCACTGGGGCATCATGCAATTTATTCCTTTGTTGGCAATCATACTACTTTTGAATTAAATTGTAGTTCTTGTAATCAATTCTTATGTCCACACTTTAGTGCTTACAAAAGAAGTTTGCTTGTCACCAGAACAACTGGTTTTATTCAGGAACATTATCTTTTATTCTCTACCATACTATATTTACTTTATGACAACCAGACATCTTTATAATTTTACCTGAGAATACTCCTCTAGATCATGATTGAGTGTATCAATAAGCTGTGGTTATTAAAATGATAAATCCCATCAGTTAAGGTGCATGCAGCAGTCCATTCATGATGGGATAAGGTTGACAGTTACACTTGTATGCATGTATAGGTCCATTGGACATGGGCTTCATCCATAGAAAGTTTTTGTTCAAGGGACACAATTATATGTGAGTAGCTTCAAGATCTTGCATTAGTCGGGCTTAGAGCAGCATCTGCACATATTAATCGCTTATGCATGTCAGGTGAGTGATATCTGATCTATTGAGGCCTTTTGTTCAAATAATGAATTAATATATAAAAGTTTGTCATTGCATTTAGACCAGTTGGGATTGGAATTATCATATGTAGTAGTGACTTCAGTAGCCATTTGTTAAAGGTGTATTTATCAAATTGGCTACTCTACCTCAATTTCACTGATTTGTTCAGTATTGATTATCATTAATATTCCTTCAGCAATGTAGAACATTTTTAATTGTTTTTTTTTTTTCTTCTCAGAATTATGACGTAAAAAGACAATCAATTTCAATAATAGAATGTATATTTTGAAAATTTTAGCTCACTCAAACCGCCTTAACCTCAATAACGTGTCATTAGTATTCAGCATATGGAGAGGAACTAATGCAAAGAAAATTGACTCCTGTTTTATGATTTATTAATTAAAGTTAAAACCATTTTAAAATTCTGTAAGGTAGAACTTCATTGTGTGTTCCAAATAGGTTTGATAATACAATCCCTATAATATATGAGACTAATCAAAGTGGAGTTGTAATTACAATTATTATAACACTGCCTTCTTATAACACAGGTGTTTTCATGGATCCCATCAGATCTATTGAATTTGTTTTCATCATTGATACTGAATTAAATTTTCTCAATTATAATGTGATTTGACATACATTAATTTAAATAACCCCTTTTTTTTGAAGGTATGTTCCATGTACTACAGCCTTGATCAAATATACCTCAATATTAGATTCTATCACTTACAATCTGGATTTTTTGCCTTGGAGGAATTATCAATCCAGAGCCATGGGAGTGTTGTCTTTTCTCAGTTACTAACAATAGCTTACATTTCTAATAATAAGACACTTTCTTTATTTGGCTGTTCTGGATTTTTACCTTGAAAGTTCTGTCAAAATATAAAATAGGATATAATTTGAACTCTAATCAAAGACAAAATAATTATAGTAGGAGTTGTTTCTTCTTCTGATAAAGTTTGACAGCTTCATTGTGGCACTTTAAACAAGATTTCATTTTGATATAAAATTCTCATTTAAGGATATTGCTAAAATATTTTGTATTCAAAATATTTTTTTTATAATAATTCTTAGTTAAGAGATAATTAGAATAGACTTAAAACATGGATAATTATTATTGGATGCATTTAGAGAGATATTGATATTTGCTTTGATTGTAACACATGCATTGTAACACATGCATTGTAACACATGCATTGTTAACAGTGTCCAGCAAGGTATTTTCATCTTTTTGATCCTGACAATATAGTATTAATGGAACTCTCAAAGCTGTTAGTATATAATTTTAGTTTGAAGACTCCCTGAAAAACATAATGAAGGTTTTTTTTATGGCTCACTTGGGAAATGTTGTGTGGTGGATTATGACTCCCATGAAGAAATGTTGTAAGATGGATATGACGCCCATGAAAACATGTTATGAAGAGCAGTTATGACTTCAATGAAAAACATTATTAAGAGAGTTTATGACTCCCATGAAAAAGAGGGAAAGGGGATTATGACTGAAAATGTAATGAAGGGATTATGGCTCCCATGAAAAGAAATAGTAATGGGGTTTTTATGACTCCCTCAAAAATGTTATGAAGGGCAATTATGACTCCAATGAAAAACATTATTAGGAGGGATTATGACTCCTGTGAAAGAGGAGCACTATAATTAGACATTAACAGACTTGTACAAGTCAGGTCCACCTGCAAATCAAATAAAGCTAACCTGGGTCTGCTTTGTTTGTTCTGTGCATGTGATTTGAATGTTTAATATAGCTTTAACTATTTTACAGTTGTATTGTTACAATATCTGCAGTGTGGCAGTTTATAATAATGTCTAGCACAGGGACATATTGCTGCAATAGTGTAGCATCTTATCCTACCCAGTCACATTATCCTAACATCAGGCCGACAGCCCTAAGACTAACCTCTTAATGCTGAGTACCAAGAGAGGCAGCTGCTAGCTCCTTTTTTAAAATAAATCTTTGGTATGATTCAGGGGTTTTGGAACCCATGACCTCCTGGTCTGAGGTGGACACTAACCATCTGGGCCACCAGAGTGGTCATTGTTCTACTGCAGGCATCTAAGATATGTTAGCCAGATGTAGCCTTGTTTGCATCATTGGATGTGCATTTAAAGATCTCTTATACAGCCCATGCCCTGGAGGAAGTTGCACATGCCTGTTTGATTATTCCTAACAAACTGCATAGTCCCAGATGATATGCAATAACTAATCAAAATCTGCTAAGTTTGCATTTGGATCCAGCTTGAAAGCAAATATTTTATAGCAGAATAATGTCATATCTTTGTAATCTTATATCATAATGGGACATAATACATCAAAACTTTTCTTAATAGAGTGACATTTCCAGCAAATTAGCAGATGGAACATTTGTTTACAAGAGTTGAGATTTATAAAATTTGTTGGCTTTTACAGTATTACAAAAAGTGATAATAGTCAGCAACATGTAACATTTTTTCATTTTCATAAATTTCATATCATAGGAAGTATCATGTAAGATCTTGATTATAATGAATGATTATGCATCGGTTTCATGTTTTCAGATTGATTTATTGTGGAAGCAAATTTTATAAATTTTGTCTGATAGCTAATTAAAAACATGTAATATGTTTCAGTTTGTTTTAATATGTTTCGGTTTGTTTTCAGTTGTAAATATTTTTGCATTATTTTCATGGCTTGCTGCAGAGAGTAGATCCTCCTGTTTCATTTTTATTTAGTAATTGCTTTAATTGTTCAAGATAAATATCTCTCATAATTTCACAGATACTTTAAAATTGTGTATTGCTGCCCCCTAATAAGGCAATAATTGAGATTTTAACGTGTATTAATTTCAGCAGTTTTTACCTGTATTCATCAGTTAGCTTCATTGTGTTTTTAAAGGTTCTGTTATTCAAAAAATGTATTTTTCCCTGAAATGTTTACACATTTTCTGACAGTGTTTTTCAAATTTTTCTGAGGCTGCCTTTTCAAGATGAGATGATACAATCTCATTTGTGAAACTTATACAATTAAAGGGATTTCTATGTAGACTTGTAATCCTGTATACATCTCATGGCTGGTTATTGCAGCCAGTAATGTCTCTGTTACTTACAGATATTTGTGATAATTCTGTTTCAAATCCTGTTTGAGTTTAAAGCCTCTATGTTTTCTTTTCATACACGGTGTATTCATTGAGATATATAGCCTCATACATGGTCAAATTCATTATTGTGTAAAGCCAACTCGGGCATCATCTGTGCTAGTTTCATATTAAAACACTAGGATAAAGATGTTTTGTGTGGTTAAGATTGTAAATCAGATATTTATTTTTATATTGTTTGTAAATATTAAAACAAAAGAAAGCATTGAAGGTTCTTATGTGTTGGTATGAATAATGAGATACAGGGCATGAGATATTACAATGTGAGACATTTGTAATACTTTTTCAGCTAGCTTGTTCCTTGTTGAAGATGTTTAAAAGAATTGGGTGATTTACACATTGAGGCTTTTTATATAGTATAGGATATTTATTTGAAAATTTATTGATGCTAAATCTGATATTAGGTACACAATTCCAAAATACTTCATATAAATTTTCATTTTGCCCCTTTTATGAAAGAAAGAAAAACAAATTACCGACATTTTTTCCTTTGACTAATTCCACATATAAACCAGCAGATTATGTTGTAACAACTGTACTCTTATGTTGATGTGTGAGGTCTTGAATCAAAGTAAATTAGTTCTGTAATATTCTAATTCTATTAATTCTTCCAGTGTGTGATACTGTTATTTATTTTCCATGTTTCCGAAATTCACAATTAGTATTGGCAGGTAGTGGGCATGTAATTGTGGATAAACTTGTAATGTTAACCAATATTTCCACAAGGTCACATAATCTAGAGTACTCTTAAACATATGCCAGCTAATTGAAGTAAACCATTAACATAAGATACAAGGTTTGAAAGTAATTCAACTCATAAGAAAATTTCGCATTAAAATGTAATGCTAATTACAATGCTTTGAGATTGCAATCATGCTTTTAAGTTTAGTGAACAGTGGAATGGAACAGTTGGATATAGAATAATACAATGTACATACTACACCAGAGAGTTTGAAAATGACAGCTGTGTATAGTGCGATGCAGAGTACATGATACACCATAAAGTTGGAAATGAAGACAGATTAAGTTCAGCAGAAGTCCAAGGCAAACAGCAAGACAAGGCTATTTGACTGGTCACAGTTTCTTCATTCAGCTGGTCTTTACACTGCTAGAGTCATTTACAGCATACAAGATACGTTGCTCTTATTTTCAGTTTCCATAACAGTCATCTACATAATACCTATCGTTAAAGTCGGTGGATCTTAATCCATGGGTCCTGACTCAAAATTGGATCTCCATACTGATTTTAATGTGTTACTGAGATCAAATGTGTCAAGTTCTTACACAGTGATGTGTTAGCATTCGATGGGTTGTGAGTTATTTGATGTTTATGTTAGTATGTGTTCTCATTTAAGTAGACAAAGTTTCCTTTATTACATGTGGCAGTGTGCTCATTAAAGCATACCAAATAATTTGTTGAGAAGAATCCTCTAGCCGTTTGTGACAAGTTTACTTCAGTTTTTTTTTTTCATTGGCAATAGCATATTTTTGGAAATGATTTTGGTAAGTTACATGTCGGAAATTATGAAAAAGCAGCTTGCATACAAAACTTTCCTCTGTACTGATTAATTTTCTTTTGCGGTTTTCTAAATTGGAATTGGCATTTTATGGATAACTTGTATTTTCTCAAGTCCAACTGCAAACTACACAGAGCCAGATCTGCTGGCACAATATGCAACAACAGATCAGATTCAGTGTTGTTAGCAGTTACACTTTTATATATATATATATATATATATATATATATATATATATATATATATATATATATATATATATATATATATATATATATATATATACACACATACATACATACATACATACATACATACATAATGCTGTATGTGATATGTTAGGCCAATGTGTATCATACATACAAATATACTCAATGCAATTTAGATCCAACTGCGGACTCCATAGACGTGATCTGCTATCGCATAATGCACAAGAATATGTGAGCTTATGTAGTTTGTTGAGAGTAATCATTATAGCAAAAAGCATAGATCTTTATATGCTGGTACAATATGCAATAGCAGTTCAAGGTCTGTGTTTTCTAAAGATGGGTCTGACTTACAGGCAGGTATTGACAGTAACCTAGAAGAGTACATTCAAATGGATTAATTACATTGTGTACATGTTATATATATTCTTGTACATTGATTGTTTGATATGGAAAACTTGTATTTGAAGATTAAATCACTAATATCTCCTATAGTAAAAGTCATACAGGTCATGTATGTGCATTTATTCATCTTAAATACAAAATGTTCTTTTAAAATTTATTATTAATTTTATATAAAGTCTATTCAGTCTGATTATTGATTGATTGCTCTGTATCTTAACTGTCATCAAGAAACTGTTACATGAAAACTGATGATTGTGATCAACTTTTACAATGGAATGGAGGTAATCAACTGGGTCAATGTTGAGTCTAATCATCACAGTCTAGGGAGTACACAATGTGACTTCACAGCAATGACATACAGTCAGGATTGTACTGAATCACACCTTTTGGTTAAGCTCATCCAAACATGTCCACGTACTTTAATATTGATTTTGCCATTTGTACTTCTTGTGGCAAGTAAATTATGACATTTCAAAGGAATATGGATATATAAGGATCCATGTAAAGTGAATAATTGCCATTTCAAGGTATGTTGAATCATATTTGAAAAAATGACATTGATTACTGACTTAGTTGGTGTTGAAGACCTACATGACCTGTATGACTTTTACTGTAATTGAGAGCACAAGATTATGGATTAATTTTAAAGATGTGCAGTCATGACAAAAATATGATTTTTATTTAATTGATAAATTCCTTTGCAAATAAATTGATACTTTTTATTAATGAAAATCAGTTTTGAGAATTTAACAAGTTTTTTCCACAATATCATTTTTAATTTTTTTTATTATTATAGAATCATGTTTTCTATATTTTTTAATGTCTTTGTTCAACCATTTCTTTTGAACTTGATGTGTTGAGAAGGATTAAATTTTCCCAGAATTTAATCAAATTCTGATTAAATAACTTTTCACATGTCATTTGTATTTTGTTATAAAAATGGGTTCCTTTACATGCAATTGATAAAAAAAATGTCTTGTTGACCAAACCAAAAGGATATCTATAATATTGACAAATTAAATATAGGTTTATAGATTGCACTAAGTATACTAATGCCAAGAAAAATTGCACCCCATAATTGATATTTATTTATTCATAGGGAAATATAGTATTTTCATACATTTACTCAATCGATATGGAAAATCACATGTTCCAGTTTGTATGAATGTCATGAACATGGAATTTCAGTATGTTTAGTATTAGAGTCAGCTCTTTGCTTATTTTTAGAAATATTTGTGTTGATCCTTGTTTGACCATGTTTGTCATTTTAGGAGGATCTGGGCAGTCAGTCGAAGAGCAGAAAGAGAAGGGTAAGGTTTTGTTTATTTAGGTCAATATGTTGAGCAGCATAGCAAAAGTGAGCTAATAACTATAAACAAAATCAAACTGTATATGGAACATTGATCACAAATCTGTTTCTAAAAGTAACTATGGCATGCATTGTTGATAGTCCAAGCGATGAAATGGGATGGTCTTTGAGGTCAAAATTACCAAAGAACCTACAAGAAACTACCTCGGGTATTTGCTTAGAGACTACTTACCATTTTACGTGCTTGCATAAAAAATTGAGCACTTGCTAAAGAAGTTCAAAGCGAGGGACATAATCATTGCACTATCCATGCCCCAGTAATGTATTAAGAATTAATACAAGACATGCCAGCATTGATCACTGAAATATAAGATTGAATTGATTCTTGAGATATTAGCATTTGAGAAGGATAACAAATCATACATTGAATAAATTAATTTGGGTTTATGGTATATTAAATAGAGCTGTCATTGAGAATGCAGGACTTTATAAATTGGTACAGATTTACCATCAAATATAGCCACTATTACTAGACACAGAAAATAATTTTTTCAGCCTGTTATTATGAAAATATAGGAAAACCTTTGCATGGTATTCTTCAGACAAACTTTGATGGGTCAGTTTGTTACATGCTATATCATGGTCATAAGTAAATGACCTGACCACCATTAGACTATCAGACCTTTTCAGCAATTATTCAGTATTATTTTTGTTTGCACGTTTTAACCTTTGACCAGAACCATGTTAGCACCATTCTCCTAAAAGCACTCGAGATAGAAAATTGAAATCGGTAGTCAAGTTTTTATTCACATGGTCATAACCTGAACAGACTTAAAGGCCATTGAGGATTTTTTTTGAGGTTTTATTTTCTCATTGTAAATTTTTGGGTCTTGGACAATTGAACAAAATTCTTATTATCACAGTCTGTCAGTTGAGGTGCACAAGTGAAATTTGGTTGGCATTATTGGTGTTTTATGCAGAAGACCTGATTTGATTTTTAGGTTGTTGCGAGGGTATACCTGTCTCCTTTTGAAAAACACATTTTTAAACATAGTATTTATATTTTTTAAACACATTTTTAAATATAAATAAATAATTATCTTTTTCTTTAAAGAAAAGCATATTTTTAAACTAAGCATTTATGCAGTGAATCTTAATATCATAGCAGAAAGCACTTAGGGATCAAGATTAGCCACTCTGGGGGCCCCCAAATCATTTTGTACTTGCTCACTTAGTTGTTTGATCTTTGTGTCAAGGGAACCAGTTGTACAACAGTGCTTTGACCATGGTAGCGCCATGCAAACTCTAGCCTTCTTTCCATGTATGATTGTCAGGCTTCTACAGAGGTATAGTCCCTGATTGTCAGGCATCTACAGAGGTATAGTCCCTAATTGTCAGGCTTCTACAGAGGTATAGTCCCTGATTGTCAGGCTTCTACAGAGGTATAGTCCCTGATTGTCAGGCTTCTACAGAGGTATAGTCCCTGATTGTCAGGCTTCTACAGAGGTATAGTCCCTGATTGTCCGGCATCTACTGAGGTATAGTCCATGATTATCAGGCTTCTACAGAGGTATAGTCCCTGATTGTCAGGCTTCTACAAAGGTATATTCCCCATTTGTCAGGCTTCTTCACAGGTAAAGTACCTGATTGGCAGGCTTCTACAGAGGTATAGTCCCTGCTTGTCAGATTTATTTTCTTTTGCTGGCATTAAATCTTTTGATTATTATTGCATTTTAATCAAATTTGTATACTACTTTAACAAGATCTTGGGTGAGTTTATTTGTCTGCAATGTACTTCATTGATTAGCATTGTTAGAGTCCCTGATTGACCACCCAATTTTTTTCCAGTACAAGTTATTACTTACTATAAACTTTTAGCTAAATTTAGCATGCAGCTTGATGTTTATGAAAAGGCTTTGGGGTTTGTTTAATTGTCAGTTGCCTATTGAATCATTTAGTGGTGTTGTAGTACCTGATATTTGGTTCCTTCAAAATTCGCTCCTGGGAGCTATGGTGGTTCAGTTGTTAACATGCCCATGCTCAAAACCAAGATGTTGCAGGTTTGATTCCTACCATTGGGTCACCTTGGATCAGCTATCATAAGTGTTTTCATGGGCAAAAAAACACTTAGCAACAATTGCTTTAGCACTAAATAGCCATCCAGTGTTGCTGTGCTCTATAATACAGCACCAAACTAAAATTCATTCCTGCATAATAAATCCATTGATTATTTTTACATTTCAACTACTGTTGCTATGCTGATTAAAATTAATGTGACCTTAAATAGGTATGATTATCAGACCCACCCACTTTTTTTCTGCACATTAACTCCCTTTATTATTACCGGCTTTCTACCAGATTTGGTTTGCTGCTTGATTTGCATGAGACTGCAGCTTCGATCATTTGTCAGTGTGTTGCATCAATTGGCAGAGTTATAGCCCTTGATTTTCAGACCCACCTTCTTTCATTGCCACACAGTAACTTTTTTGAACTATAATTGAATTTCAGCTTGATTTTTATAAGCAGTTAAGTACTTTTAAGGCTGTGGCTGATTTTGTCAGCATTAGGTATTAAAATTGAGGCCAATGCTTGATAATCCAACCTAATTATAGCTTTAAAAAAAAAAACTTTGTTTATGTTGGGATTTCAAACAAACTTCAAAGCTTGATATTGATAGGATTTGGAATGAGGTTGATTATCAGTTTTTCTTAATTAGCTGAGCTATAATCCCTGGGTGTTTGACAATTTTTCTCAAATTTCAATTAAACTTGAAAAAACTTGTCAACTTGAAATCTGTATGCAGTCATTCCATTTGTATGCAGTTAACTTTATGTTGATGACAAAGGTAGTTTAAATTTTTTGTTACCATTCAGCCTGCAACCTAGTTGACCAGAATTATTGCCCTTGGTTGTTGAATCGCACACCTTAGTTTCACATTCTTTTAATTATTATTATTATTATTATTATTATTATTATTATTATTATTATTATTATCATTATTTTTATTATTACTGGATTTAGAAATTTGTCTTCCCCCCCCCAAAAAAAAATAAAATAAAAATAAAAACAACCAATGAAGCAAATTATTCAGGTTATTATTAATATAATCTCATGTATTTAATGGCATCACATATCAGTATCACTGGAGCTATGGCCATTGAATGTGGTAGCCACCATCCATCAGCCTTTAGTTTCCACCATTTTATCTTTAAAGTTGTTTGAGATTAAGGGATGGAACTTGGTATACTTGTTTATTATCATTAGAAGTTGTGTCACATACATCATGTGGGGTTCAGTTCTTAAAGTCATGGTCAGGCCTCATTATTTAAAGTTTCTACCTCACCTTCCTACTAACTCTTGACCCTTCAGACCATTATAGATTAACTGATAAAAAGTTGTATACTTATACTCGTTATATAAAGCTGTGTCGTAAACCCACATATGGTCATAGTCATAGTACTGTAAAATTTCTCTTAAACTTTAAATTTGCACTCATTAACTTAAGAACTATTATATGCCACATTGAGGCTCATTATGTCAAGGTCAAGGACATACGTTTTCCTTTTTATTCAGGTCCATAAATTGGAGGTGCTTGAGATTAAGTGATGAAATGTTGTGTCCAGTATATAATCATTAGCAGGTGTGTTGCATACCACATTAGGGTGCAATCTTGAAGGTCAAGGTCAATGGTCATAATATTAAGCTTTCCGTCATACTTTCCATTTGTTGTTGTTGTAGGGTTTAATGCCATTTTTCAGCACATGATAGGCTATACATGGCAGCCAGTATTAATGATGGAGTAAGAATCCAGGAAAAACCCCGGAAAGAACCACTGACTCACAAGAAGCTTCTGTTTTTTTTATTTGTTTATTATCATTACAAGGTTTTTTTTATTCTTGGTTACTTTCTTAAAGCTCAGAATCACCGGTTTGTATTTCATGGTGGATTTTTCTTCTTATTTTCTTTCTGTTTTATATCAGAAAAGCTGTTTGTTGCTCAGGAATGAACCAGTGGAATACCCAAGTTAATCTATCTGATAACATCTCATGTATTAAAATCAAAGGTTAATCTTCAAGGTCATGGTTAGCAATCAATATCATCCCTTTTCTGCACATTTACTCAAATACCCTTGCGATAGAGACATAAAACATGGTAATTTTACATTTTCCACTTACTCTTTAGCTCTTTCATGAGGCCAGCACAATAGATTGTATGTATTAATTGTGGTGACCTTACCATGCTTTATTATTAATATTCATTATCATCTTTTCATGAAGCTATGGCTTCTGCTTTTTATATGAAACAAATGAACATTCTTATCAGTATGGTGTCCCATTTTTAAGTTCTCCAGACCATAAGGCCTTTGACTTTATACCACTATATATATGTCTATTGTGTTGTGTGTAATTTATTTATCAACAATTTCTCATGAATATGGACTGACATATTGAATTACAAGCATGAACCCCTCCATATTCATTCATAGGCTGACTTTTTTTACCAATCTTGATATTATTTTGCTGATTTGATTTTGATCAAACTCATCACTTAGACTTTTATCATTAAAATCGTGCTAGATTTGATCAGACTCGTCACATATACTTTTATGACCATGATCTCACTAGATTTTTGATCAGACTCATCACAGGCTTTTATGGCTATGATCTCACTAGATTTTGATCAGATTATTCTCATAAGCTTTTAGGATCATGATCTCACAAGATTTTCATCAGACTTGTCACATAGGTTTTTATGATCATGATCTCGCTAGATTTTGATCAGACTCGTCTATTGGGGTTTTAGGATCATGATCTCACTAGATTTTCATCAAACTCATTACATAGACTTTTAGGATTAAGATCTCACAAGATTTTGATCAGACTTGTCACAGGCTTTTAGGATCATATCTCACAAGATTTGGATCAGACAATTCACATAAGCTTTTAGGATCATGATCTCACTAGATTATGATCATCAGCAAGATCATCACATATTAGTGAGGTTATTTTGTATTTGAGTGGCTGAACATTTTACCACTTTAAAGTCTGTATTTCTGATCTTAATTTCAATAAATTTTGTAAAATAGACTCAAATTATTATCATCTTAGATACAGTTAGGTACATAATTGCAGCTGTTTCACTGTAGTGAATGATCCCAATGTCTGCCTTTCAGTAAGGCAAAACGAGATTAGGATCATAAAGGCCCATTAATAAGAAGTCCATTTTATCTTGTAATTTTCATCTTGTGCTTGTTTAACAAAAGAAGAGGAGACAAACTAGCATCAGTTCATATCTTCCATAGAGTTTCTAGTGAATTATTAGGAAATCATCTTGTCTCAATCAGTTCCAAAGTAAACCTGAAGTAGAACTGTTACTGAACTTTTACTTTACTTTTCAAACATTAAGTTAAAAGTTAAGTCAACCAATCTCTGTTTTTTTTTTTCTTCTCCATTTCTATGTACATAAACTTAATATGTGGTAACGAACAAAATCCATCCAGAGCACCTCAAAGCTTTCTTCTGGTGGCAAAACACATTGAATGTTATGGTTGTAAATGCTTGAATTGTCACACTTGACTGTACATTTTTGGTGTGAACAGGATGAATCAAGGTACCATATGACAGAATTTATTAATTTGTTAATTGGTTTAAAAACACTTTTCATTGATTAGTGGTTATATCAGGTTGGGGAAATAGGATCTAAATGCCTTTCCAGGAACAAAGCTTGTTCATAAAAATATCTTGTGGTAAGTTGCCATTTTAAATTACTGTTTTACACTGCAGTTTATTTGGAAAATGTATATATTGTTTGGCTAAAAAAATATTCTTGATCCTTAATTTCTTACATTCATGGCTTGTAGCAACAAGGAGGTGCACACCAAATTTATACTTGTATTGCCATTTAAAAAAATAATTCACAGTAAATTATGTTACTGACTTTGTAGACTAGGCCTGTTTTGGATTTTTATGCTATACAATGACACCGCCCCCCCCCCCCCTTCCCAAATAAAACAAAAACAAAACAACCAACCACCACTTAGCTGATAAGACTAGTCTGTAATTGGTAGGATGATAAGAGTTGACTCCATATCAAATCAGTAATAACACCTTTGTAATATGTACAGTAGATTATATAGGTAATATGCATAAACCAATGTGCTTATGAAAAATGTAAACTGTCAGCTTGTTTTTCTTTTTGAGCAAGAAAAACTGTTACAGAAATGTTGGGAAATAAAGGTGTTTGGCTGTTGCAACCGTAAAAGCGAAAATACTGAGTAAGGACAATAATATTCAGATAGTAAACAAATAAGCAAGTCTGTATAGATTGGTTTATCTAGCACAGGCAAGTGTCAGTTGTATTGAAAACATCCGAAATACAGGGTTAAAAGTGAACATAAACCCACCCACCCCAAATTGTATTTTGACTTTTAAAACCTTAAAAAGGAGACCTAAATTTAAATTTTTTTAAAAATAAAAATTGTAAGTGGCAAACAGTTTTACCCTGACCCCACAAAAATGGCAGAGAAAGTGCAAATTAAGCACATTAAAGACGTGCAGCTATTTTATAAATCGTTTGAGACTTTATACAAATTGTAAGATTATGCTCACCCATGGAGATAATCTTTAACTGCTTTGTGTCTTGAACCTATAATCAAAATTAAATCGTTGAAAAGGCCTGTTAAAAAAATCTATAAATTCAAGTTATTTTAGCCAGCGAAAAGAAATAATAGTGATCTAGGGACTAAATCAGACAAAGATTAAGGCATTTTTTTTATATATGAGCTCAGTTTGTGTTATATCATCTTTCTCATGCCAAATTTGATATAGATGAGGAAATTAATTTTCAGGTTATCTTTTTTTCAGAGTTTGTCACCACCCAGGCAGGAGAAGGACAGAGACAGAAAAGAAAAAAAGAGGGTAGGCATAACTTAAATTATTTCTGGCCAGGGTGTCACTAAATTATTCCAGTATTTGTTAAATTTTAGTACTCAATAAGGACAGTAATTGTTGTTTAAGACTGATGCAAAATCTTATTGAGGACGCTAATTGTTGTTGAAGATTGATGCAAAGTCTTATTGAGGACAGTAATTGTTGTTTAAAAAACTGATGCAAAGTCTTATTGAAGACAGTAATTGTTGTTGAGGGCTGATGCAAAGTATTATTGAAGACAGTAAATGTTGTTGAGGGCTGATGCAAAGTCTTATTGAGACCAGTAATTGTTGTTGATGAAGACTGATGCAAAGTCTTATTGAGGACAGTAATTGTAGTTGAAGACTGATGCAAAGTCTTATTGAAGACAGTAATTGTTGTTAAGGGCTGATGCAAAGTGTTATTGAAGACAGTAATTGTTGTAGAGGGCTGATGCAAAGTCTTATTGAGGACAGCAATTGTTGTTGAAGACTGATGCAAAATCTTATTGAGAACAGAAATTGTTGTTGAAGACTGATGGAAAGTCTTATTGAAGACAGTAGTTGTTGTTGAAGACTGATGCAAAGTCTTATTGAAGACAGTAGTTGTTGTTGAAGACTGATGCAAAGTCTTATTGAAGACAGTAGTTGTTGTTGACGGCTGATGCAAAGTGTTATTGAAGACAGTAATTGTTGTTGAGGGCTGATGCAAAGTCTTATTGAGACCCGTAATTCTTGTTGAAGACTGATGCAAAGTCTTATTGAGACCAGCAATTGTTGTTGAAGACTGATGCAAAATCTTATTGAAGACAGTAATTGTTGTTGAAGACTGATGCAAAGTCTTAGTGAAGACGGTAATTGTTGTTGAAGACTGATGCAAAGTCTTATTGAGACCAGCAATTGTTGTTGAAGACTTATGCAAAATCTTATTGAAGACAGTAATTGTTGTTAAGGGCTGATGCAAAGTGTTATTGAAGACAGTAATTGTTGTAGAGGGGCTGATGCAAAGTCTTATTGAGGACAGCAATTGTTGTTGAAGACTGATGCAAAATCTTATTGAGAACAGAAATTGTTGTTGAAGACTGATGGAAAGTCTTATTGAAGACAGTAGTTGTTGTTGAAGACTGATGCAAAGTCTTATTGAGGACAGTAATTGTTGTTGAAGACTGATGCAAAGTCTTTTTGAGGACAGTAATTGTTGTTGAGGGCTGATGTAATGTATTGTTGAGACCCGTAATTGTTGTTGAAGACTCATTCAAATGATTCAGAGTGATCTTACTACGACCTGTTTGCTTTCAGGACTCTTTACCAGATGACTTAGAAGTGTCAATCAAGAAAAGGCGGAGCATGGAAACTACCCCTGGTAAAGAATTTATAATTTAATGGAGATCAGAGAATGTTAATTGCAATGGTATCAATATGAGTGTGGATATATTAAAAGATCATGTTTGTCTTAACTTACCATCATACCTATTATTTATGTATTTTAGTATGGCTCATTGCAATCATTAGATTTGAATGGTTCTGCACACAGATATGCAAAGGAAGTTTAAATAATAGTCCATAAAATATGTGCATTGTAAGAAGTATTACAAATGCATGTATAAATGACCATAAAAATATATTATAGTGAAAAATTGGTTCTGTGACATTTTTTTCCAAATGCACATTACATTTTTCTGATCTAAGTAAATGTACTACAAAACTTTTTTAAAAAAAAATGGTAACCAGCTTGTTTAGGATAAGAGGTGCTTAACATGAAAATACTATCAAAAGTTTATTTGAAGGCCTCAAAAGTATTGCTTGTGCCATAGTATCTGCCAATATAAAGACATTACTTCACTCACTATATTCCTGCAGACTTGAGGAAATCTGTTGCTCTAACTCCTGCTTATAAAGTCCTTTTCCCCATCACATTAAGAAAGTGGTGACTGAATCGTATCAGAATTTTTTCTGGTGACATCCATTATAAAGAATTTAAACAAATATCCAATTAGTTTAATTTTAAAATATTTGTAACCTGATTAGGAATTGTGAAAATGTGCTAGGGGCATATTCATGATCTGTGTATGCATGTGTATGCATATTTGTGGAAGAGTGTTCATTATTCTTTAAAAGGGCAACATTTTGTTTTTTTAACCTATTTTAGTTTTGGTGGGGTACTTGACCTTGCGCACCTGCACTTCATCCTGTAGTGTACACTTTTTAAGATACAGTAAAAACAATTGAGATAATTACAAAATCACAAGGATGTAAACAAGCAAGTTTCAAATATTAAAGGTAGCTCGTATTTAGCAATGCAGAAATTTCCTTGTGAGAGTTATTTCTAAAAGTTTGTTCTTTCTCATTTAGTTCGAATAGCATCAAAAGTTAATGGAGACCCTGATGACAGACTGCGTTTGAAAGACATTGAACGAGACAGACATTCTCACTGGAAAGAAGACGACCCTCATCATAGAGATGATGACCTTCCATCCAAATCTAGCAGTAAGAAGGTACTGATATTTTCAAATCATTTTACATTTTGAAGTCCTGCTTTTCCTCATCTGCACAAGAACAGGTGTATGGGAGCTACACCCAGCATCAGTTGTCGGTATTGTTGATATTTAGAATTGCTACGATTTAGCATGGATATGTCCTATCTTTCTTATCATACTATTAACACTACGCTATAATTGACTATATTCTATGCTTCTATGCATGATTTTCTAGAAACCAGTTACATATCTACAGTTCAGAAGTAGGCGGCCTTATGTACTGCTTCATTAATATAATAACCTTTACCTGTGTATTTCAGGAACACAGGGAGATGCCCCCTTCACCCACTCACTCCAGTCCTCCAGCAAGTCACAAAGAAAAAGAGAAGAGAAAGTACAAAGAAAAGGCAGAGAAAGAGAAATCGTATCCTTCATGGCATGTTAGATTAGTAGATAATGAGGCTTTGGTATAATTTTTCAAATGGCATCATCATTAAGATTTTGCATTTAAGTTCTTGTCACCTGCTTCAATATAGACGAGACCTATCCTATATACTCACTAATAAGTCAATGCCAGTTACAAACTGTATTGACCCAGATCTATCACAAATTGCACCAGCAGATCTGGATCTGCTTTTTGTTATAGTATCAATAGTACAAAGAACATGTACCATGATCAACCTACTCTGTATGCAGCAGCAGATCAGATCTATCTTGTTTGCAGTTGAATTTGACTTATAAGAGAGTACATATGGTAAGTGTCATTCACTCCAGCAGCAGCTGAATCAATATGTCAAATTTTTTGCTATGTCAAAGCTTTCCAGCCCTAGGAGGCATAACTGTCATACTCAGACTATTTAATTAGAGGACTCCACCTTTTTAAAGCCATTCATCCTAGCCTTCTCTGTGACCTTCATTCAGGCAAGGTCAAGGTAATTTGTAATTCTTTGTCAAGTTTTTCTGTATTTATAAGTCCCACGCCTGAGAGGGATAGGTGTCATACATGGACTGTAGAATCAGGGAGGTCTGCTCTCTCATATTCATGCACCTGTACCCTTATTCTTACACCCAGATGTGATCAAGGTATTTGTGAAACTCTTTCGTTGAAAACTGATGCCAGGCCCTATTTCCATTTAAATGTTTTACTATTTGGTCATAAGTTCAAACCCTGGCAGTATTTGGTATCAAACAGGAGCAATAGAATAAAGAATCATTTCTTATTCAATCCATGCACCCCACCCCCCCACCCCCTCATCCCATTGCAAAACTTAGGCACTATCAAGGTCATATGAGTTTAATGGTCAAGTTCTTGTTGTGTGAACTATGGAATTAAGAATCTTTGCCCTTTCAATCCATACACACCAACCCATGCTCACCTCTGGTACTGTCAAGGTCTTATGAACTTCATGGTTAAGTTTTTGGTTAAGTGTTTTTTTTTTTTATATGCTGTTAAGTCCTAAACCACTGAAGGGCTTATTAGTATCATACTTTGACTGGAATCCTGAAGCCTGTATTGTCATAGCTCTAAAGCCCTTTGAGGGACAATATTAAGTCTGCCCTTACATATTCATGCATTGGCACAATCCTTCTATCTCACAGGCAGCGTCAAAATCATCTAAAATTGAAAACATACATAGATCTGTATCTGACAATGGAGAAAGTGAAACTTTATTCATGGAAAATATTGTCGAAAGTCACATTTTCATATAGGGTTTATAGCAAAGTATATTGGCAAGCAGGATTCAGCATTCCCAGGAAACTGTGCACCATTATTGCTGTCGGATAGTGGAGACGTATCTAGTTAACATTGTTTCTTTAAAGAAATATCAAAGAACAACAAATTTGCATAATGGGGTTAAAGATGAAGGATTTATTCACAAATATCATCTAATGTAAGTCTTCTTTCATCAAGAGTTCATAAAGAGAATGTGCCTGTTCATAATATTAGAACCATTGTAAAGTTAACTTGATAATTTATATTTCACTGTTCTTTAACCTGAATATCAGAACTAGCAAACGAGGGAAGAAGTCTTGATTCAGTCTTTGCCTAGTTGGTCTACAAGCAGATATTGTTCAAGTGCTGACCTTTTTGTACATGGAATGTCAAGATCTTATTTAAAGTCATCATAAAAGGGTGGTCAGATCTTTGTATATTCATGACAGTTTTTATTGAAGATGGAGGAGAGACGTTTGACAAAACGGATCATCTGAAAAGAGCTTTCTTTTTGTACTTTCTTGAGAACAGAAAGAAGAGCTGCCAAATTCAGATAAGGACAATTTGAAATATGATTTATTTTTGTACTATAATGTCTTGCACTGTACCTGGTAAACATGGTTACATTTTTATTGATTTTCTGATTATCATCTAATGATTTTGTACTTAAAATAAATGTAACTTGCTTTAATTTTATTCCTTTGCAGTTCATTCTTGTGTATAGAAAATAGTAAAGGATAGGTTTGATGTACAGCCAAGTCTTGTTAAAACTTTTATTGTAATGTTAACAATCTAAATACATGTACACAAATGTCATGAAATTTTCATTTTACTAATGTGAACAAAATATGCATTAAGTGTAAAGTGTAAAAAGAATTGGTTTTTGAAAGACCGTATATATTTTAACAAATGTATTGTTAGAAGAAATTTGTTATTTTCTGTGTTTGATCAATTACATTGTAAGTATGTAACAGTTGCAAATAACAAGAAATGAGCAGGATCATATCCAATAAAGAGAAACAGAAACTTGCCTTGTGTAAAATGTTACTACAAAATCATGTTAAGATGTCACAGACTACACGCTTCATATTTCATAAAAGATATTCTGACCTCAGGTTTTACAGAATAAACTATTTTCATGTCACCGAGTTAGTGTAAGTAATGACATGCACATGTACTCATTCATTTATCTACATTTTTATAGAAATGTGCAGCATCTGTGATAGTGAAACAAATGTTAAGTGTTGGTTTTGATCCATATATTTTTTTATAGTCATTTGTGGTAAAGGGAGGTGTTAAATCATTAATACTGTAAATCAAAGTTTCACAAGTGCAGTCAACTTTTGTTACAACAACCAAGTTTTATTTCCAGTCATTTTGTTGCAATAACAAATGTTGTAATGATCTGTCAAGTAATTTTAAGGAGTTATTTTCCCCCGACATACCACATAAACCATGATCGTAGGAGTCAGAAATATATTTCATATGTAAAATTTTGCCAGTTATTTTCGAATCTCATTATGTTGGTCAGATTGCAAAGCAATTCTACAATATGGGATCTGCCTGTCCTTCCATGTCTCAGGTATTATTACTTGATTAGTGTTTGCATTCAAGTCATTTGTAGGGTCGCAGAAGTTATTTAGATATATCGTGGTGCACTATATCTTTCAGTGAAAATTAGGTCACTGTGACCTGTATTTCATCAGTCATTGATTTTCGTTAACCTTTACATTTAGATCCTAATTTATCTGATAACAGTTGCCTATGGAGTAATGTCTAATTATGAAATACGTTTTTTATTTCCTAGGGTATTAAAAAACACTTTGTCAGTTAATAGAAATGTCACTATTGCATGTTTTGTTCAATACTTGACTGATCATTAAAACATGACGTCTATTTGTTGATGAAGCTTTGAAATTATTTCTTTTTTTTTTTTGTCTTTAATGACGACCCTTCTGCATTGCTTGTTGAAAACACATTTAAGGTCTAAATCTAGGAACATGCATACATGCCAACCATTACGCTTTTGGCGTAATCATTATGCTTTTTTTCCACCAAGTTATGCCTTATGCGGAAACTTATATGAATTACTATATTTTTTTCTGTATATCCACCTTCTCCCAAAAAATCAATTGTTTTCTCGTTTTTATTAACATTCCATTAATCCCACAGACTGTAGATGAACTGTAAGTAAAAAAATTGCAGTAACTCTTGAGTGATTTTTGTTTAGTTAAATGGAGAGACTATTTAAAAAAAAACAACAATTATATGGCAAGTTATTGTTCACAATGCAAGTCGCAGACAATTGGGCAATTTAGCTTCATTAAATTTTGGATACATTGATTGGTATGCAGAGGCTTGCATGACATTGGCAATTACATTCTGTACCATGGACTTGATCAACTTACTGTGTTGTTTGTTATCCTTTCAAGAGCACCTAATGACGATGAATAAGAAATGGTGATGTTTTTGGTAGTGTGTCGATTCCGGATATGAACATTGTGATTACTTTGTAATTGGTAATTTTTTAATTTAAGGTGATTTTGTAGGTTTGAAGTTCTTCCTTTGTTGCCTAATTCTGTTGCATAGGTTACATTTAAGCTCATTTATTTCTTTTACAAAATGGCTGCCAAACATTTTTGAACAGCAATTTTGCATTGAATACTGATTGTGATGTTTAGTTATCTGTTTCAGCTAATGGTTTATGCTTACCTTAGGCTTAAACTAGTATTATGGGTTAAGACTTTGGTGTCAATATGTGTGACTGGGTCTCTCCATTTGATTGACAGCATATAGCCATTATTGTGCTGGTGTGCTACATAATGCTAATACATATGCATATACTGCAAGTCTGTCCACATCATAAATTAACCGCAACAGTAAAGTTTTCGAATATCTGTTTATTTTTATTTTAAAATTTGGTTTGGAATTTAGCTGTATGGTGGGCTGAACGTGCAGGCCATTGCCAACTTCTTGTAGACACTATTGTTTATAGATTCACACAAGTTATTTTTTAAACAATTTTTTTTTTAATTATAAAGACTGGTACCAATTAAAAATGAATGTACATTAGTCCTGGTTTATGATCCAGCAATACTGCTGTACTACATTTAAAACTAATTTTTAAAACCAAATAGTTCGTGGACCATGCTACGACATATTCTTAGTAATAGAAAAATTACAAAGAAATAAATAGTGTTTATTAAATGGAAATTGGTGATGGAGTGGATTGCTGAATATTCCACGTGGAAGATCAAATTCAGCATGTCAATGCAACATTTTATTGGATTCCAAATTGTAATGAATTTAATTTTAACAAAACTTGATCTAATTATTTGCAAATTAAAGCGAGACAACTCGTGATTGTTTTTACATTAAAAGCTGTACTGTTAAATGTACAGTTTGCATAAAGTGCAAGATTTTTTTTCGTTCTCCAAAATCTGTTATGAATGTGCAAAAGTTACCCTTGAATATTATTTTTGACTATGTCTAAAAGGTGGAACTACAAAAGTTCAGTGACTCTTGAATACTAATTTTGACTGTCGGAAAGGTATAACTTAAGGCATAATGAATATAAAAGAAGGAACTTCTTCATATGCATCTAGAAGGGCCTCAACGTTAGCTTATGTGGGTTTAAAGCAAAATTAGCTTATCGTGTAGCCCAGTGTCTGCCATATGTCAAAAAAGTGTTTGTTACCATTCTGGTGTTATTTCTGATTTCTGTCAAACTTGAAATGTGTTTATGGAAATGTGTTTATGTCATCAAACTCTAGGAAAGGATTGATAATGAGCCAGATCCATGCAGATCTAATGACGTCTGATTGGTTAAACTTACTACGACTCTGGATGTTATATTAAATAATTACCACTCAGGAGGTTATATCTGATTTTGATTAGTCTTGAAATTTGTTTGATGATGATTTGAAATCCATGTGTACTAGTGAGGTTATCTTGCATCTGATTGAGCTTGTTACCACTCAGGATGGGCCCCGAGTGGCAGAGTGGTCTAAAGCACTTTCCGTTACAGATCAATGCTGTCTCACCTCTGTCTGCGTGTGTTCGAATCTTAAGATTTGGCTAATGTGAGAAAGCTTGCCAGTAGCTTCTTGTGGGTCGGTGGTTCTTTCCGGGGGTTTTCTCGGGTTCTTCCTCCACCAATAATACTGGCCGCCATGTATAGCCTATCGTGTGCTGAAAAATGGCATTAAGCCCTAGAAACAAACAAAAAACAACACTCAGGAGGCCACATTTCTCATACACTTTTGATCAAATTGAAACAGATGTTTATTTCATTAAAAAGATCAGCACTGTGACTAGATGATCTCCTCTGATTAGCTGAGTTTGATGAATCATTTTTCTGATCTGTTTTGGATGAAATGTAAAATATGGTTTTATGTTAAAATCTTGGATTGGCCTGATAATGATTGAGGTCAACACAGATGAATGAGGTACCAGTAATTTTGCTTCTGATTGTCGTCTGGAGGCTGTATTTCTGATGCAATGTTTGGTCAGAGTTTAAATATATGCACGCATCAATGAGATCTTCAAAAAAGTTCAGCAACGAGCATGATCAATGCATACTAATGAAGTGATATTGTGGCTGATTGACAACTTGCTACCACACAGGATGTTTTTGATCTTTTATCAAACTTAGAATATTTGCTTGTATCATCATGATCTATGCACGGTCAATAATGACTGCATGCATATTAATGAGGTATTACTGCTTCCAATTATGTAGGGGCCCCGAGTGGCCGAGTGGTCTAAAGCGCTTTCCGTTACGGATCACTGCCATCTCACCTCTGTCTGCATGGGTTCGAGTCTAAGATTCGGCTAATGTAGTTATGTGAGAAAGCTTGCCAATAGCTTCTCGTGGGTCGGTGGTTCTTTCCGGGGGTTTTCTTGGGTTCTTCCTCCACCAATAATACTGGCCGCCATGTATAGCCTATCGTGTGCTGAAAAATGGCGTTAAGCCCTAAAACAACAACAAAGCTTCCAATTATGTTGGTTGCCTCTCTGGAAACTATTTTTCTGATTTGATTTTGAGTATAATTGATGGGTCTAATAATGTGTGATATCAACACATTAATTATGTAATCTTGCATCTGATTGGCTTAACTTGTTTCAAGTTTGGATTCCAAATTTTTGGCCAAACATGGAATATCGTCAGTATATGCTTATATTATCAAGATCTTGGACAAGTTTGATAATGAGCAAGATCCATGGATATTAATGAAGTTATCATGATCTGAACTTGCTACCAATCTGGAAGCCATAATTCTTATCCAAGTCTGGCTTTTATCATCAAGATATGTTTATTATTACAAACGAGATGAGTGCAAAGTGATCTTGCACACAATTGGCTGTTTCTTACCACTTGAGAAACTATTTATTAATAATTTTTATTACTACTATACTTGCGCATATATTTATAAAATGGTCTTACAGCAGATGTGGAGATTTACCACCCTGGAGACATATTTTTATTTTGTAGGATTTTGGTCGAACTTGATGAACAGTACATTTTATCATCAAGATTTTTGGTCAAGCATGATTATAAGTGAAATTCATGCATATTATATGATATGTTATTTATCCGACTGTTTGAGGTTGTTACTACTATACAATTGCGACCAGGTTATCCATTAGACCTTTATCGTCTGCGCGTCTGATGCTTAACAGAAGTTTTCATTATAACCATGGCCATTTTCAAGATCAATTTCCAATTTCTGGACAAGTCCATTTTCAGCAAAGGGACGGATGCATAAATATGCATGTATGTGTACAAAGAAAGTAGATTCTATAGGTTGCAAAGGGATATAACTCTTAACCTTCCCGTAATTGACAGAAGTATGGGGGAGTAACCAAATAGGAGCAGTGAAGTCACTCTATTTGCAGAAAACAGATTTGCCCAAATTGTGTGCAATGTGGTGTCGTGTTAGTATGAAAACTTCTGTTAAGCATCAGACGCGCAGACGATAAAGGTGTTATGGACACCCTGGTCGTAATCGGGTTAGAAATTATAAATCAGTGAATGAATTGAGTAAGATTTATTGACTTTTTATCTTGTTTATGTTTTTCATTACTGAAATCGGCAAGGGGGAGGGTACAAACAAACGTGGATGTAGACAGAGACTATAGTCACCTTTGAATACAAAGAATAAATGGATTATACTACCAATTTAACTTCCTGTAAATATTTTGGTATGATATAAACATTTCAGTTCAAAATCTTAGAGGCATCACAAAACACTTTGTACATAGTGTAATTTAGGAGATACCATTTTAAAATAAACAATTCATCTGCATGTTCTACTGTTTAAGGTTTGTTATTTTAAAAAAAGTAATTCACAGTAACATTTTTTGATGAGGTGTTCAGAATAACTCTCAAAACAAAAAAACTATTATTCTCCATATACAGATAGGTCATTTTTCTGAATGCTAGTTCCATGAAAATATCTAGTGGGGAAAGAACAAGATACCGCTTTCAAAATTGAGTTCTGTTCTGCATTTTTGTATGGAAACCGCCTATAAATGTGAAAGACATTATTTGCACAGGACTTTTTGTACAATATTTAACTTTAGATATTAAAGAGAAGCATATTTCAGATTTGTTTTTTTATTACAACCAGGTCTTCTAAAAGTCTTGTATGAATAGACAAGTTGAAATTCACATGCCAAGATAAAAATTTACCTCTGTCAGCATGCTGTAAATGTCTGAGAGAGCCACACTAACACTAGAATATAGGATTCATAATTCAAAGGTTGCTGGCTGCCACAGTATTGCCTTGGCATATAGTAGAGTGCTCATAGTGCCATTAAAAAAACAACCAAAGAACCACACTATATGCTTGTTTGAAATTTCATATACAATACCAAATATAATCACCAAACAGGAAGCTGGACATGTACAGCGAACCAGTCCCATGTTGCAACAAAACCTATTTTTAAAGATATTCAGGTTTTAAAATGTACCTCTGTATATGGTAGTCTGTTCGGGTGCATTTGTTCTCCATGTTTGCTGTTCATGGAGAGAATATGGCAAGATGCTTCAGTTGTCATTGTTTTGTCAAGGGACTATTTTATCCTCAAGGTTTCAAAGAGCTGTAGGAACATTATTGTATCATAAATAAATGACAGATGAACCCGACTTGTTCTTGTGCTCATTTTCTTTACATAGAGTATGTTGCAATCTTTTGTAACTAAATGTTCTACATGTCAGTATGTTCAAAGACTTTGTTTAAAAGCAACTTCATCTTGGAAATGAAATCAGTTGAGAATCGGGAGCCGTTTCTAGAGACTTATTTCTACAATAATGTGTATGTACATGTATCATTGAAAAAGTGGTCGTTTAAGGTTATTGTTTAACAGTAGTGACCTGAATGACAAATTTGAGCCTTTAAGTTGGCTAAATTTGGATGAAAGTTTAGTTGATAATGAGTAAATTGAAGAGAAAAAAAGTGAAATTAATGAAAACAAATCAGTTATTGTATATACTTGCTTATAAGTTGAATGAAATTGCAAAGATCCTGATCTGCTGTAGCATAATGAACCTGCAATCAGGGTTTGTGTTGTTTGTTCTTCTAATTACTCCTTTGGTAAAAGCCACACACATTATTTCATTAATAGGTTTCATTTTTTAGAATTTGATTCCACATACCTTTTTATAGTAAATATTCACATACCTTTATATAGTAAATATTCACATTACATGTATTTGGATCCTCATATGTCCATATTTCTTTTGATGGTCGTTGTTTACATGCCTCCAGAAGTTCACAACGCAAATGTGGACATTTTTGAACGAGCAGCAGAGAGGGTGAGCCGGACAACATTTTTAGACAAGTTTTCACTAAAATCACGCTTAAAAACAATGAAACCAATGACATCAGGCCCCAATGTGTGTGTGAATCATGGATTAGGATCAAATCAAAAAAACAACATTTTCAATGAAATCAGGTCCAAAAAAAATCAATGAAATTAATGAAATCCTCCATCGATTTTTGGGAAAAAGGACTACAACGTCGTTGTCACTCACCCTCTCTGCTGCTAGAACTTTCAGTTGGGGTTAACCGAATATTTGATCCAGTCCGATACGATATCGTGTTCGAGGGTCATGTAAATCACTACGACGAAAATCACTACGATTTCACAAATAGACTAATTTGTAAAACCTCCTCTTGTAAATCAATCAGATTATTAGACTGGTCAGTGAGTTTGAAATTAATTCTGGTTAATGAATTATTATGACATCGCATATAGACTGGATTCACCGGGGATTCAATTATTAAAAACCCTGGAGGAGCTATTGGTGCAAATGAATACAAAATATATCCCTGCTGAGCTTGATTTGATCGTTCTAAATTTATTTGATAGCTTCCTTCGATCACATCACACACTAAATTGAGCGCAATCACCGTTGAAATATTCACATTGAACGGAGCAATATGCCTGCCACCACCATCTGGGTCATTATTGTGTGTCAGGATAGTTGTTTCCGGTGATGTTGTTTTTTTCCACGTATCATGAATTATTTTAAAACCGACATTGATGGCATCACTGAGAGATTTTTGTAGTTCTAAGAGATTATATCCTGGTAGATTGAATTCGGAAATATTTTCTACGCTTATATGATATTTTGTCGTAAATTCTATTTTCGTGTTAGGGTGTCTGGCAAGGGTTACCTCTCGTATAATTAGTGAATGAAATATATAAATGTCACTGAGGATTCTGTTACATGTTTCTATGACGCTGATAAATTCATCTCGGGTGAGAGAGCCGGATTTAAGGGATATTAACAACAACGAAATATCGTTATTGAACGCTGTGAAGTTTTCAGTGATTTTATCCTGTCGAGTTATGTAGTATTTCTCCCCTCCCTTATCTATCTTTTCAGTGAAAAAATTTAATTTGTCATAATCGCTATAGCTTTTTACTGGATTGTCAAGTTTTGTCCTGTCGGTGATATAATCAGTTTTTTGTGGTTCTGGTAATTTAACGGTTTTTCCACCGGGTGGTAATTCAGGCCATCCTAGTACGGTTCTAATAGAACTTTGATAGATATCTACGACGTATCCTTCTGTGCTTATTTCAATGGCAGATGATAGTGTTGGTTCATGAACTGTTATAGCTATTTTTGACTCTACTCCAGTAATCGATTTTATTCTACGCGCGAATTCATTATTGATTTGTTCGATTTGGTATGATCCGGTTGGTATGGAAACAACATTCCAGTCTGGGGTACCGTCTGGTTTATTCTTATTTGCAAATACCAGGGAATTATTCGGTTGTTGACCACCAAATGATTTTGATCTGATATTAGGCCAACTGTGGTATACTCGTAATTTTGCTAGCGCTATCTCCTTCACTAGGACCGGAGAGGGGAAATTCACACTGAATTCTGGATTCGTTGAGGTTATTGAGATCATGCTTGTTTGTACTGGGTTTGTGTTCTCCACTATTTGTTGAAGTAATTCCATCTGTGTTGTCATTGTTATTATACTCATGTTTTTGTATTTCTAATTTTGACATCGCAGAATCATATATATCTACCATCGCTGAAAACTCACTCTCTGATATAATTGTATCATCGAGCGATGACGATATCAATGAGGATAATTGCGAGTATGCAGTGGACACAACATGAAATTGAATTATGTAGTCTTGTAGTTTCCGTTGGCTGCATGAGGATATTTTTTTTGTGATTATTGAAATAATTCCAGCGATTGTTGTTGCCGCAGAAATGCAAATTGGAACAGCTATCGGGGCCATCATTGTCACTGAAGACAGTATAATTCCGGCTCCGGTGATTACACCACTCACTGAATACACAGTAACATCAATTGCGGTAATTCTCCTGCGATATTTTTTAATTTTCATTGCATACTCCTCAGACAGGGTTTTGAGTCTAGTTTGATATTCTCTGACCTGATCATAGCGATATTGCGATGATGAAATCATTTTTTATTTTAACAACGCTAGCGTTTTCAATTGTGAAATCCTTTCAATTTATTTACTTAAATCCGCTACGAATTCCACATACCATGATACCGAATTTCCAGCCAATTTTTTATCAGAAGCTGTTATAGTGAACTTTTCAGTTGTACCCTTGTCGATGATCGTTGAAATCGTATTATTGACCCCGGATGAACTCGACGATGATATATTAAATTGAGCCGTTGTCACCAGTGTTAATCGATAAATACACTTAACGGTTGCAGTGATATCTAATTTATTGTCTGCAGGTGTCCACACAAATGATCCGTGTTGGATTGTATATACTACGTTATTGGTTTTCTCATGAGGACTTTTTGTTTTTTCAATGATTGTTATCATCCTCGAAAAATCACCTTTGACGGCTTCGATGAAGTTTTTCGTCTCATCGATGGATTTTTTAATATCAGGGAGTTTTAGTTCAATTTTATCGAATGTAGTTCCAATAAATTTATCAATGATATTTCTACGAAATGCGGTAAACTGTTTTATGTGTTCTTCAATTCTAGATTCAAGTGTTGTTAGTACAACCACAGAATTGTTTAACTCATCGTTGAGAATTTTTAATTGATCTGTAATCGTCGAAACGAGTACACCCGGTTTGAGTTTACCCTGATCGGAAAATAACGCAACGGTGTTCTCGATTGCGTTTTGTTGTTTAACTAAAATATCATCCAGAGAGATATTACTGGTTTTCAATTTACCCTGATCGGAAAATAACGCAACGGTGTTCTCGATTGCGTTTTGTTGTTTAACTAAAATATCATCCAATGACACATTACTAGATTTCAATTTGCCCTGGCGATCTTGAAATACAACTATTTCATTGGGTTCAACACTTTCTAAATTCAACGTCTCAGCTATTTCATCTTTAATTTTTTTTGTTATATCCTTGATAGAATCAGGGGTTGCAGTGCCATCGGGTTTGGGTTTCAAAGATCTCCCCCAAATATCAATCATGTTATTGTAAAACTCTTTCTCTCTCTAAAAAGCGATTGCTGGTGTAGTCATTTACGACAATATGAGGTGGTTTTCCCCTTGGGTTACCCAAGGAGTTAGAAATAGCATCAAGGACATTTAATACTTCACTGCCGCATATTGGTGGGTCATTGATTTGTTGTGTTGGTAGCGTAGAATACCAAGTCTTCATTGGAAATTGTTTTATGTAACGCATAAATTCTTTTGGTGGGGCTAATCCATATGAATCAAAATAGACAATCCCACGTTGATCAATAGCGTATGCAACCCAGTGAGTTCCAGGTCCGGTGCTGTTATCGAGATTAATAATACCTGTTTCAGTTTTGTTTGGTTGATGTGGTAATTGATCTTTCATAAAAACACCTCTGAAATTTTTAATCACTAGTTTTTTAGCTGCATCCATTAAATCAAAATTGGACATGGGAACCATAGACTCCTCAATTAATAAATCGTTCCTGGTAGTCTCAGGCCTGATCCGTGAACGGATCTCCCGCTGTACCACGAATACGGGGTTCCTGGTAGTCTTAGACCCTTTCCGCTGTACCACGAATACGGGGTTCCTGGTAGTCTTAGACCCAATCCGTGAACGGATCGTCCCTTTTTTTTATATCCCTTCCCAGTTGCCTTCTTAAGTGCCATTCCTGCTGCAGTACCAACGGCTCCTAACGCCGCTGCTTTAGCCACTGCTGGGGCTGCTGCTGCAATCAATGCTGGTATTGCAGCTAACAACGGGAATATACCGCCTGTTTTCATCATATTTTTGATAGCAGTCGCAGAAAGAGTAATCTGAACACCTTTTTTGGCTGCAAGTGCATCATTGAAATGTTTTATTTGACGAGTTGTCAGCGATAATTTATTTTCACCACCAGTCATTTGATTAGGTTTCAACGTGATTGTGGTTCCACATTTTTTAGCCGATTCTGATTGCAATTTTTTGATTTGACCAGGAGTTAACGCAACACTAATAACACTATATGACATTATACATAATAGATTGATTCTAATGGAAAAATCCTTCGGATTTTCAATTACATGTTTTCTACTGGGGCATCTACCACTCTCATTCTTCCTCCAACACCTTCAAGTAACATTGATTTATCACTGAGAATGACAGCAACCGCTCTATAATTCGGGATAAGGATAGGAGGTACCCCACCAACTGGTGGACCAGTCGGACAGGTTACACGGGCTCTAAAGTGTATATCAACAACTGACTGTCTTGTCAAATCGAGATGTTCCAATGAAAAGTAATAGATCGGATACAGATTTTTAAAATCATATTGTGATATTTGCAAACCGGTATCCACATTTAGATCACGTGCCATAAATGACAACAGGTTATGATACACGCGTGCAATATGATTCTGACCGTAATCAAGTTGTATATCCTCGGATGGTTCCTGCTGTCCGTTTATTCTCAGCGAGACTTCATTAACACCTAACTGATCAAATATCATATGACTTCGTTCTTGATTACCAACTCGCGCATTATTCTGTAACGCTACGAATATATGACGTGGAGCTGAAACACCTTGTTTTGATGCCAGGTGCCATGTGAATGTACCATCAACACTGTCTTGTTTAATATCCGTGGTCACTGATAACCAACTTAACAACGACTTTCCTCCTTGGTCCATAAATGATAGTAGTCGTTGTTCTTCGGTGATTGATGGAGTTAACACTGGCATCCATAATGATAGTTTTGTTAAAATGACTTTACCGGCAGCAACCCCAGCATTACGCCAGATTGCATCATCATCAGTACCCTTTCTCACGAATGCTATTGTGTGTTTGGCTCCATAAATAACTTTTCGGACGTTTCTACAGAATCCAAATATGTGATGTAGTGGAATCGCACATGAAAATCGTCGACGCTGCCCATGCAACATTGCTACGCGTGTTGCAAATCCTAAATTGAGATTACCATTAACGCCTCCGAGAATATCAAACTCAGCTCCGGGTCTAGTTCGACGTTCTGGATTAGCTGCTTCCCCTTGATTAGCAACTGAAGTGACTTGCGGTGTTAACACTTTAATGAATTGAAGGTGATCAGCGTTATCAGAGGTATCCTTTGCAAACATCATAGATGGACCCGCTGATCTTGTATAATCATCAGAATATCTCGCTAACCCTATGATTGTTGTGGCCATATCAACTTCACGGTCAATGGATTCAATTTCTTTTCCATCAATGAGATATCTAGCGCTTTCAAATAACGCCATTATGCCGTTATTAACAAAACCAACTCGGACATTTGAGTTAATGTCATATGGTGGATCATTATGTGCAGCATCATTTGTTACAAGTTCTCCTTCTACTTCAATAAACGCTTCACAAGGCAAAAAGTATTTACTGGTATCATGAACTTGAAGTTCAATTCGTGATCGGAGATCGGGTTGTATTGCGTGATAAGAATAAAATTGAAAATCGCGTACAGAATCATCTTTACGCACTGGGGCATCCATATCAAATGCTGGATCAGATGACCTTTTGAACATTTTATTCTATTTAAAAGAGTCTAAATCGTGATTTTCATCGTGAAAAACGTTAGCGTGAAAATCCATAAGATTTCATCGACGTGGTTTTTTAAAGCCACTTCCCGCTATCATGTTTGCAATATTGCTTTGGTCTCCTTGATTTACCATCGACGCTAGTTTTTCATCTACTGCATTATTTATAATTTTACTAACACTTGCAGGCATTTCTTCTGTAGACGGTAACGGTTTCTTTTTTCGCCTCACTAATGATGTTATTTTATCCTTCGCAGTTGAAAACGCCTTCCCGGCAAGATCTCCAACAGTACTAATACCCTTATCACGAATAACATCAATGGCTTTCATTGATAACTGTTTAGCTAACGGCATCACTTTTGGGGCCATTCTTGAAAAGAATCCTAAAATGGTATTGCCGAGGCCATCTCCATAGTATGCTTTATAAACTGGAAACCGTGAATTAACTACATAGACGAGGGTTGGTTTATCATGATTGTAGTGTACGATCATTATTATAAAAACAATAGTGTTTTCAATTGTTATTTAATCACTATGATACCCATTTGCTAACTCGTCAATAAAATCTCGATATGTTTTGATATCCATGATACCGCCGGCAAATAACCGTCTACAGATATCAGCTGCTTCATTAATTATTTCTGGAGAGTTATTTCCAGCTCGGAACCCTCCTACAAGAACATCTAATCGTGATATATCATTGATAACACTATCAGGACAAGTGTTTCCAATCCTTGGATTTTGCAGTCCACTTCCGCTATAACCAGCTGCTTCATCTAGTTTTTCTAAACCCGTTTCTTCTAAATAATCATCATTAGGTTCTTCTTGTAAATAATCATCATTAGGTTCTTCTTGTTTTTTTTGTCTCCGTGTTGGTGTTTGACGTCGTTCTTCTAAATCATCATCATCATCAGGTGGTAGTTGTTTTTTTTTGTCTTCTTGTTTGTCTCTGTGTTGGTGTTTGACGTCGTTCTTCTAAATCATCATCATCATCAAGTGGTAGTTGTTGTTTTTTTTGTCTTCTTGTTTGTCTACGTGTTGGTGTTTGACGTCGTTCTTCTAATTCTCGTTGTCGCTCTTCTATTTGTTCTCTTTTATAATAACTAATTCCCCTTTGAAATTCCTTGTATCCTATCTCATCCTTATTCAAACGACCAATCCCCTTATTTAGTTTATACATATAATCGAACCAATCATTACTTGATATTCTATCATTTTTATACTCGTCCTTTAAAAAATCTTTTTTTGAATTATAGCTTTGAGCAGCAAAATTACCAAAGGCTTGATAATCCTTTGATTTCAATAAACTAGGTTTTTTTTATTAATATTTTAGCATGATCAGTAAATT
Source organism: Unio delphinus (assembly GCA_029339505.1). Taxonomy (NCBI): domain Eukaryota; kingdom Metazoa; phylum Mollusca; class Bivalvia; order Unionida; family Unionidae; genus Unio; species Unio delphinus. The sequence goes on along the minus strand of JAQISU010000138.1, from coordinate 3,324,071 downwards.
TATTCAACAGAGAAACAGTCGTTTTTTTCGGATCAGTTTTTTCAGTTTGTTCAGTTTTCGCTGCTAGTTTTTCAAGTTCACCAATAACAGATTTTCCCGTCTCGGGACCATCTCCCAGTAAAGCACGCTCTACCCCTTTCGTTGCTGTGGTTACTGGTTTAAACAACTCTTCAGACCCCAGAGCAAAATCAGTTTGTAAACTCTGTTGTTGTTGCAGTTTATTTCTTACAGAGTCGCGAATTGGTACAAATCTCTTAATTGCATCCAGTCGTTCACGAGCCAATCGGGTTGTTAATGGTTCATTGACCATTATTTGAAATCGCAAACTATTTTTCAATTGCAAAACAATTTTTCAATCCCGACCTAACACCATCGTGCAACTCCGTTTTTGACATCAGTGACATGTCGGATGATTTTTAACACGGTCATGGAAGTGTTATTTCATCCTATAACAGCTTCTATCAGTGATGAGGAAAGTCACATAATTGTATATAAAATTAATAATACTGTGACTTTCCTCACTTTTCCATTGACCATCCATTAAAGGTCCATAGATTTTTTATTCACTGATTTTGACATTTTCAATCAAAAAATGCTAAAAAAATGAAAATCTCTTGAGGGTCGGAATGATAAATGGTCGGGCAATCAATGGTCGGGCAATCAATTTTCTTGAATTAATGCTCGTAGGTTTCTAATTTTAGAGTTGACTTCTTTTTTCAATTCGTATTCGTTACCTAATTCTTTTCGTATTCCCTCTACGATAGTATACAACGGAATGAACACACTGATGTCACTGGAAAATGAAAGAGAGTCTTTAATAGAATTCTGAATTCTTTTGATGAGTGCATACTTCTTGGGTAGCATATATTTATTGTTGTTAACTCCGTATTCTATATCCTGAAAATCAGACACAATTTGATCAGGATTTAACCCATCTGATAGTTTGATATCCTGATTTTTCAATTTTGCTATTTCAACTATGATGCTATTCATGTTTTCAGAATTCATTATTCTATAAGAATGACATATCTCTAATTGGAAATTATGACGCATTAGACATAACTAAATTGAACTTTTTGTCCGTTCTTTTTTTAAATAGCCGTCTTGGTTATCCCCTCTGCAACGAATCGTACTGAAGTTCTACAAATATTGAAATACTTACCGGCTTCATATAATGATTGAACTATTTTCTCTTCGTTAGTTATTGTATTCAAAGATTTCACTGGTCTCGCTTTTGAACAAGTGTCAGTCCTTCCTCGTTTGGAATTCTCACTCTGTGTGATTGCTTGCAGATTGGATAAAGAATTGTTCCTTGGATTAGAATCAATGTGATCAATAACAAAACCATCTTTGATCAATCCATTAAAACATTCAAATACGAAACGATGATTGCGAAATGTCTTCCTTCCAACATTAAACACCAAATACCCCATACCATTATCCCACCCAATTGGGTTCTTAAGTCTACAGTGTCTTACAACACCATCACTGGATGCTTCGTAATTTTTAATCACTGGGTGTAGTCTGAATTCTTGGGTCATTATATACTACACTATTTGTCTAATTCAATGACTGACCCATTTTGCAGTGATTGATTATACATAAATCTTTCATTTAGACACCTGTTTTATATATAGCATGAAGGAGTTCAAGAGATTGACTTCGAAAAATGCTAAATTCAATACCGATAGAGAGTTCAAGAGATTATTGAAAATCAATCCTAGATTTAATCGCGATAGACCCAAAAAACGTGTAGTAGATGGAAACATGAAAGAGTTTAAGAGATTATTGAAAATCAATCCTAGATTTAATCGCGATAGACCCGAAAAACGTGTAGTAAACAGAAACAAACGTAACAAACGTCCAAAAGACGGAAACATGAAAGAGTTTAAGAGATTATTAAAAATTAACCCTAAATTTAATATCGATAAACCCAAAAAACGTAACAAACGTCCAAGAGACGGAAACATGAAAGAGTTTAAGAGATTATTGAAAATCAATCCTAGATTTAATCGCGATAGACCCAAAAAACGTAACAAACGTCCAAGAGACGGAAACATGAGATCACCATGGAAGGATGCTCAATTCAATCTTGATATAGTTTCTAATACACCCAAGAATAAAATTCTTGATAAACCCATCAGAGACTGTTTTAATGAATTCAAGCGTGATGGAGCATCTTATTGTTGGTCAACATTTCGAATTGATGGTGTTGTTGACGCTACCATGAATGATGAAAAAGCAGCAGTGATCATTTCACGTATTGGGGAAAAAAGTCATTTTTTCCGAATCAAATTCATTATCCGTGAGGATGGCAAATGGATTATTAGGGATAAATTTGAACCCATTCTCAGGGGCAAAAAAACTGTCACCGTGAATCAGGATTCAAAACCGGGAATTTGACTGGAATTGATAAACCCTACTACGAAAGATCTTATCCTGTCACAGCAGTTGTTTACGGGATCTATCCGCTCAATGAAAAACCTGATATTTCAAAACTAGCACCCATGAAATATTCGACAGGGCTCAATTGTGTAGCAGAACGAATAATAGAACACTTCACAAATGCGTCCCGGGGAAATAAACTAACTGATCTAAGACGAAAAAAAATAACCGAGTGGGAGTTCACGGTAAAAGAGCATGGAGCAACAATTCAGGATATAACCAAATTAGAAACATCATTGAGATTTCCAATATCGGTAAGGACAATCACCGGTGAAGTATTAAAAGAACCGAAATATCAATCAAAAAAAGGAACCCCCATTGAAATTATTGATCATAACGCACACGCGTGGTCATCTGCAGTAACAATATTCCCACGGGATAGAACCGTAAAATATCTATCCCAAACCGAAGAGTTTTTTTCAGAGCAGAAATTATTTTATGCTATTTACCATTTGAGTAAAAACGATCCTGTGTCAGTGTGGCTATTTCATAGTACTTCAGACGAGGAATGCAGATTTGATCAGTTTGTAAGGCCTAACGGAGAATTATACCGTACTGAAGAGCTGCAGAATCAAATGAAACAACTAGCTAGTGAGTTTTCTGGGGACGGAGAAGACAACGATCAATTATTAGCAAACTGTTTCACAGTACCATCCATTGCAGCACATTTTGCTAGAAAGAAAAACGCGTGGAAACCAACACGAAGTGAGTTTTTATCAGATGTCAAATTGTCCTGTCTTGAATACAGCCACGGCGGATTATGGAACACAAAATACACCGCTGATACCGTTATTTCCGTTGATATGATTGCGTGTTATCCAGGAAGTTTTCTTGGGTATGGAGAATGCGAGAAATATTTCAAACGATTTGGACACCCTACACACGAAATGACCCGTGTTGCTATTAATGGACCACTTCCTGATTTTGATTTAACCGGATTCGCTTGTGTAGTATCATTTGAAATGGCTGAAGGATTGGTAAACACATGTCTGAAAAACACTGGATGCCAATAGTGTTATTACGGTATATGCTTGATTGTAAGATGTTAAAATCATTAATTGTCAGTGAAGCAATTATATCCTATCGAGCACAGAAATCAGTCTGGTTACCCCAACCTGATCTAGAAAAAATAATTAGCGAAGAGCGAAAACTGTTTCCTGATTTTAATGAACAACAAATCATGGATTGGTCCCAACAGTTATTTGAAATCAGAAACAATGAAGCAAAAAATCTTGGACGAAGAATAATCGGTAAATTTACCCAAGGTGGCAAAGATGATAATACGAAATATTCTTCACGATTGATTATAGACAACGCTGAATACGATTTTGTAATCGCGGATCTAACGAATAGGGGCCTATATGTCAATCGTAAGGACGCATTTCTGTCCGATGGAACCAAATTGGGTATAATTGTTACCTACAATGATGGATACCATCCGCAGTACACACACTTAAGAGCTTCTATGCTCGGTTATGCTTCTATCAATCTGTTTTCAATGATCAATAGATTTCCTACCACCGCAGTTAGAGTTGCTACTGATTCATTTTACATAAATAGCAAAATGGCTGATTTTAAGGCTACTGGCAACGAGAAATGGGGAACATGGAGAATTAAGAAAGAAATGATTCATGATTATATTCAATCAGCAGATGTTACCATTGAAAATAATTACTTAGAAAGCAATCAGTGTTCAGAATTTTCTAGTGCACCACCGATTTCTGATCCAATATGCCTGTATAAAACAGTTTATTTAAACGGCTGTGGTGGGTCAGGAAAAACAACCCGGGCAATTGAGTTATTCCGTGGGAAAAATCCTACGGATTTCACAAAAATGATTGTGCTAACACCAACTCATAGACTTGCAAGAGAAATGATACAGAGAGGGGTAAATGCTTGCACTTATCACAGCTTTTTCCGATGGAAGGGAGATAAATGGACTCCTGAGCGCATGGGAGAGAAATTTATTCCTGAAATCATGATTTGGGATGAAATAGACACAGTGTCAGAAGATGTCTTAAAAATATTTCTTGAGTGGTTGTTATTGAAGAATACAAAAGTCGTCATGTGCGGTGATCACGGCCAACCACCACCATTTGTCGGTGCATCTCCCCATGAATGGCTAAAGGGTTTTGTAGACTATTATGAAGAAATTGATACTGATCATAGATCACTTGATAATGAATTAAAAGAATTGAAGAAACTAATTAGATTACAACCGGATAGAATCCAGTGTGAAATAACCCGTGAAATAATTTCGGAAACTCCCATGAATGATTTCTGGGAAATGTGGAGACCAAACGATTTGATCATTGCAAGTAGAAAAATAGTCAGGGACACACTTCAGATGAAGTTATTTGAATTGCATAAACAAAAATTTGCAACACTTCCAGTGCCCCTCTGTTATAGGCCATCGGATACACGAAAACAGAACATCGAAGTTGATATTCCAGGACAGAGTGAAAAACAAATTCTCGTATTAAATGATATTGTGCTGGTTGATATCAATGTCGTTGAAGATGCATTGCGTGCTAATAAATCCCCATGGACGCTAGGATACGCAGCGACGATACATTCTTCACAAGGATTGACTATATCGGATACAATTGTTTGGATGGTAGATAATCGCATAGAATGGTCGAATTTAGTCTATCTTTCAGTATCCAGAGTACGAAAAATAAATCAACTTCGAAGAATTGTCCTGACAGAGTCAGGCGATGATGAAATCATTGGCGATGATAATGACACCACAATAGATGATATTATTGATAAAAAACTCTCCGGTTACAAACAACAAGACAAAAAAAAACAATGAGAATTTGATATTGATGCTGAATTAATAATCACTTTGAAGCAACAACAGAATAATCACTGCGCGAGTTGCAATTGTATAATGCGTTGGCAGTATTCGGATAAGGATCCTCGCCAATTCACCGTAGACAGAAAAAATAACAATCTCGGTCATGTCAGAAATAATGTGATGTTGACTTGTCTTGAGTGTAATAGACGCAAGGGTGCTAGTTAAGACCATGCGGTGGTAATTGAGTATCGTCAGGAATTACTTGTAGTTGTTGTCTAGTAAACCCACGTTGAGGGGCAGTTGAATCCAGTTTATAGATTGGAGGTCTACCCGTAGATCGTGTTATACTAGATATCTTATGTGCAGTAACACTCCAAATAGGATCAGTAGCCCTTTTTGTACCACCCTTAAGCTCTCCTGGTTCATATAAATACCTCACAATGACATTACTACCAAGAATTGGTTGGGAAACGCTAAAATCCTTTTGTGGTTTTTCAGGTATCGACTTCTTTTTAATAGCGTTGCTAGGTTTCATGTTGATTGTTATAGTAATCTCGTTATTCAGTGCAGTAATCACAGATGGTAATCTTTTAACCCATTCACGGGATCTTTTTTCTTGGATGAATTCTTTTGCGTATTGATATCCAAATAACCGCTCAGCAAGGGTTTTATTAAACCGTTCTACAATTGCCTGATCACGATGCAGTGCAGTATGCCCTCGTCTGATAGCGACATTGTGATATTTCATTGTAGATAACACTGCACCTTGAAATTCCTTGCCAGGATCAATTTGTAATAGATTTGGCCAGTGCAGAGGACTCCTTCGATAAATCCTTTCAAATGCAGAAGCCACTTCAGTGGCCGATTTTGTTTTTAACGGTTCTGCTTCTTTGTATCGACTTGCAATATCAACTACAGTTAACGCATATTTGTAACCACGATCATGTGGCAGAAATAATATATCAGCCTGATGAACTTCATTGGGTCCGGTTACATCAAAATGCGAGAATTGAATTTGTTTAGGCGGTGGTAGATAAATTTGCCATAGTGCCTGTTTGGATAACCAATGAGCCGCAGTGGTTTTTTTCACTTTTGCGGCGCTAGCGAGTTTACTGATTGCAGCGTTACCCTTCCAGTATCCTCTTGGGGAATAATAAATAGATTCCATGTTGTTATTAATTACCAGCACCTAACATCAATTTGCTTTTCATTGCCGATTTTATCAAAAAGGAAGCCAATTTTTCTTTGAAGGATTTATCAGTGATAGAATTCAACGCATGAATTAATTTCACATCTGCTAGATGCCTGTGTTGCAAATTGCTACTTTTATAAGCAACATCATGAAGGTGACAGGCCTTATCAATAGCGTTTATTGGTTCCTCACCGGGTCGGGGCTGATTTTGATCATTGAGTCTCATATCAAGTCTTGTTCCCGGTCCACAATAACTATACCCTGGAAGGTGTTTTTCTCCGGGGTATTTTGCCCATGGGGTTCCAGGGAGTTTTGCTAATTTGGCAGCGATATCACCTCATCGTTTTTTTTTAAAGGTTCCTTGGGTTCCTTGGGTTTAGAAACAAATCTAAATTTCTTTGTACTACACTGTACGCATTTACCAGAAAGCGCTGATCGGTTATTTTTAGTTGTAATCGTCGTCAAGTCATCTGTGCCAGTACGCGCCTTACACTTCACGCAATATAGATCCATAATTTATGTATAGAGATATGAATATAATTGATTTTTCAGCGACTAAAACAAGAGAACCAGTGAAGCATCATGCAGCGCTACCAAACTCTATCCGCGCAATTATAATCGGGCCATCTGGATCCGGTAAAACGCAATTGTTGCTCAATTTAATAATGAGATGGATGAAGTGGGATAAGTTGTATTTAATTGCCCCTAGCGTAGACGACCAACGATGCTATGAAGTGCTAAAAGATTTTAATGAAAACGCTTCAGAGATTGCTGGCGAGGATGTTATTGAATTTATAACCGATATTGACGAGGCGCCATCCGTGAATGACCTCGATGGAAGTATCAACAATTTAGTTGTATACGATGATGTCATGTTAGATAAACAAAAAAATCCTGCTAGAATATTTTCCCGAGGCAGGCATAAAAACACTGATGTGATCTATGTCACTCAACGCTACACTCAGATTCCAAAAGTGATTAGAGATAACTGTAATATGCTTGCTGTATTCAACGGCGTTGATACACATACGCTACGAAATATTTGGCAGACATGGTGCTCCGATATGGATTTCAATCAATTTAGAAATTTCTTTAGTCATGCTCAGTCTACCCCACACGGATTTGTAACAATAAATTTACATGACCCTCGAACACGATATCGTATCGGACTGGATCAAATATTCGGTTAACCCCAACTGAAAGTTCTAGCAGCAGAGAGGGTGAGTGACAACGACGTTGTAGTCCTTTTTCCCAAAAATCGATGGAGGATTTCATTAATTTCATTGATTTTTTTTGGACCCGATTTCATTGAAAATGTTGTTTTTTTGATTTGATCCTAATCCATGATTCACACACACATTGGGGCCTGATGTCATTGGTTTCATTGTTTTTAAGCATGATTTTAGTGAAAACTTGTCTAAAAATGTTGTCCGGCTCACCCTCTCTGCTGCTGAACGAGTCCAACCAAAAGGTATGATCCAGTACAAGCTGCACTGTGATGTCACAATAAAACTATGCATGTTGCTGAATAAATTAATGCTGCCCTATATTGTGACAATTGTCCTTGAATGCTGTTTCTTGACCCCATTTAGTACATGGCCAACATTGTACAAATCCATAGCAATCAATAATTTTCATTTGGAAGATTCTTGACAACAGTCAAGGTACAGAACATTAAATTTTAAAACTATGTATTTAATTTGACTAAATGTGCATAGATGACATGTACGAGTTTTACTACAACAAACTGCTCAGACCCAGAGGAGTTGGTAAATTATGCAAAATCTGATCTGGGTCTATGCAGTTTGCAATGGGACTTTGCTTAAAAGTGACTATTTACAGTAAGTGAAGGCTAGGCTCAACATATAAATTGTGGATTCTGTTATTTGAATCTTGGCTTTTTAAGATGCTTGGTAATAACTATTCCTGTTCATTTAGTATCATGCCAAAATGCAGCTGTTTCAGCATATAGTACATATAATGTTACCCTCTCTATATATTGCCCAAATGTGGAACAGGCATATATAGTGTTATTCTTATCTCTGCATTCTTCCCTTTTGCCATGATCAAGTATATTTCTTAGACCAGATCTCATGCACTGTTAATTGTATTGTCACATTTGTTGGGTTGTCTGCTAATAAAAATAACGTTTTTCTTTAAAAATCATGTTAGTACAACCCATTATTCTAACTTTATACAAGGACAAAGTTTTGCATAGAGGATATTGACTCGTGCACAACTAGTTAAAAGGTAGCTTTTGTGCATGAATCTCTTAACAAGTGCAATACTTTTCCATCAAAACTAGGCCAGAACATTCCATTTTTATAAGTACTTTTTTGGCTACATTCTGCAAAACAGGGGTGGCACAGGATTTGTTTTCAATAAAAACATTTCTAGTTGGACTGAATCTAAGTCGCAGTTCATAGTATTGCAGTAATTCAAATGTAACAAGATATGAATGTGGGCTTGATATTGTTCACCTGGCTTAGGTAAGAAGGATTTTTAAAATTTACAGATTTTACTCATAATAAAACTTAGATCTTGATGGCATAAGTTGAAAGGCATAGTTCGATCATAAACTGATCTGGGACCAACTGGGGATGGGCTTAAACGTTTTTTCCGTCCAGAAGAACCTATATTATCTATAACATTTGTTGCAAAAAGTAAATCATCTTGAGGGAAAAGAAAAATTATCTTGGAATAATATAAATAAAATGGTTTTACCCTCAGGTTACCGTAAGCTTATTGCCACACTATCAGATGTCAGAACACTTCATTAATATATTGTAATGTTGCACATGATCTTGTAGAATAAGCTTTCACATCAAATTCGATAATAGCCTGATTAGGAACAGTCTCTAGAGTAGAAATAAACTCTGCCAATTAGATGCCAGAAACCCTCATTAATGTGGTCACGATCCACATTACAATTGGTTCTGAATGAATCTCACAAAATTTAACTACGTCATACATAAACAAGGTCAGTCAGTGAGACTCAATTTCTGGTTCACAATTCACTTAAAATGTTAAAATCTGGAAAAAATAAATGCAGACTAAAGTTTCTTTGCATACAATATTGGAGAATAAAAGGGATGAAAAATTCCAAATATTTAATCTTTATTGATAATCAAAAGGTACCAAACAGTCTCCAATAAAAATCACACACATCACAAGCATCAATGATTCATATTTAATTGTAGCAGGATGAAAAAATTACCAATGGCATAAAATGACTTGCCATATTCAATAAGTTGCAGATATTAAACTTATTAATTTACAAACAATCTTGGGGAAAATTTTTTTTTTTTTAAACCAGCAAATATTGGAACAAAAACATTTTTTAAAAATCACAAATTCTACACATCACAGAGTGTCTGTTCTTGAGCAAACAATGTATCTGTCAATTTCTAGGACCCATTCTTTGCATCAGATTTACACATTGAAAGCAATTAACTGCAAACATTTCAATGTTCAATATATGCTAGCTTTGCCCTCTTTGTAACTGGTTAATATTCAGTTTACAGTGGTCCGATTTCCCTCCAATATTTTATCAGCTCTGATTGCCCTAGACCTCTTTATTTATTTTTTTTATCTGCAAGTATATTTACATTAGAAGATTACCACACAATTTCAATTGCTATCCTCTATTTCTTGACTGCAAGTAAACATATAGGATTCCACTAGTTGCATAAAATGTACATACCTACACAATACACGCAATCAACTTCTAATACAATATGAAATGTTAATCACTGGGTTGAAATTGTACCAGCTCTTACTTCCAAAACATAACTTAGGTCACTGAGTGGATAATGGTTATATTAGTCCTAGGTCTACACAGACGATACATCAAAGTTTTTGTCAAATGTAATTACTTAGGTCCTGAAAAGAATGAACAGGTTTTATGCACATGAATAATCTTAACTTGACACCATTTGGAGACGGTTATTGTTCTTGCAGGTATGTTATGCTTATTTTGTGATACAACAGACTACAGTGCAGCAAGTTTTTAACATGGAGTATAAATAACAAAATTATTTAGAAAATGTAATATGCTTCAACTATTAAGATTTATTTTACAAACTTGTCATTCAAAAGGTGTTTAATGAAGGAAAAAGATAAGAACTATTAAATAGTTGACATGAATAATTATAATTATAAAAAAAGGTATCTGAGCTTAAATGATCAAAATTATCATGGATATGTGTATTAAAATTTTCCCCAATTAATCAATTCTGTGAAACAAATTTGTAACTTTCATGTCCGTAAAGGAGATATAAAAATTTGACAGCATCAAAACTTACAAATATATTTGGACTGCTTCGGTGGCCTAGTGGCTAGAGCATCCGCCTCAGAAGCAGGAGGTTGTGGGTTTGAGCCCTGGACAAGTCATACCAAAGACTTACAAAATTGGTAGTAACAGCTACCTGGCTTGGCATTCAGCATTAAGATGTTAGGTTAGGATGTTAGGACTAGTTTGCCTGGTGTCAGGATAATGTGACAGGTTATGACATCATGCTACATGCCTGCAGCATGATGCCCCAGTTCTAGACATCACTATAAACTGCCATACTGCAGACATCATAGTGATATGACTGAAATGCGATATGACTGAATTTTTTTTAAAGCAATGTTAAAAATCCCAATCACACACATACAAAAATGTTTATCAGAATTTGCCACCCCTAAAAATGTTAAAAACAATTACTGACTGAACTAGGTACAAATTTCACAAGAAATTTTCAAGCTACCCTGAGTAAGCAAAATGGAGAACTAAATCCTCAACAAAAGCATTGAGAATTAGCTGTTATGTGTAGGACAAATTTTTTTTGTATACTGTGGGTTTAATGCCATTTTTCAGCACATGAACGGTTTATACTTGGCAGACAATAAATCTGATAGAAAAAGAACCTGCGAAAACACCAGAAATAACTACCAACCATGGATGCAACCGACAAGCTTTCTCATATACCCACATTGGCCAAGCCCAAGACTCGAACCCATATAGAGGTAAGACATCAGTGATCTGTAAAGCTTCTTAGACCACTTGCTCACTGTGGACCTATATTGGAAAAGTAAGTTACTTTATATACTTGCTAATAAGCTGATCCAATAAGAAACCTCACAGACCCAGATATACCATCACATACTGCACAGAAAGATCTGCCCATATGCATTTTGTTATCACTTGTCAGCAGAACAATAAAACAGAGACCCTGATCTGACAGACCATTGTGAGACAGCAGATCTATTTGGTTTGCATTTGGACATGACTTGAAAGCAATTAGTGATGGCATTTTGCAAACCTCCACTACCATGGGCCAAACAAACAAAAAAAGTTGCCATTTTCAAGCTTCTTTTACAAATAAATTTACTCATATATTTATTCCATCAAAAGTATAGGTACACTCAAAATTTTATCATTATTTTCAATATTACATCATATACATTTTTTTCTGGAATACCAGTAATGTCTGCGCAATTCCAAGGGGTCATCAAAGACCAAGTCTGAAGGGCGATGGTTTCAACATACTTAAGGGATTTGATGAATACTGGTTGCAGATAAAAGTGTACAATCACTATTCTTTCATAAAATCTTTTTAAAAACCTGTTTTCAATTTAATGATTCCATAGTGAAGTCACTGATTAAGTACATTGGTTTTTTGTATGTAATTCTTTTCAGCGATGGCACACTGACATAAAACATGTGAGCATATTGCACAAGTCAATTTCTAAGATCTACTCAGAAATGGCCACTTTGGCAAACTGTTCAGTACAGTATCTATTTCTGATCAATTAATCAGATATCAGAAGTTTGGCAGTTCATTCTGAGCAAATTACTTGAATGCTGAACTGTAGTTTGTTGTTTATGTCAACAAGAAATTAGAATACATACTAGTCACCCTTAATTAACAAGTTGTATTAGGACAATAGTGCATGTGTTATTTCTCTGCTATAATTTCTTTCTTCTGTGTGACTGGAAAACCTAACAGGACTGCATATTTTCTGTCAACATGTATGTGATGTTGAAAATAAACTTTTGTATTGGGTGCAGCCCAAAAAAGGATAAGTCTAACAAAACACCAGGTCATCAATGCCACATGAAATCTGTCACTAATACACGAATAGGTCACAATAAAACACCAACAACAATGCCCCATATGCATTTCCATGCAAGAATAGAAACATCAAAAGATTCAACTGATGTAACAATGTATAAATAAGGTTTCATGGCACATTTTTATTTTTTCTCCTACCATTAATAATAAAAAAATTAAATTATAAAAAAAGTTATTTCTCATAGAGGCCTTAATTTTCAACATGTCATACATAAATACATTTTACAGCAATTGTACATCATTTCATCTGCTGAAATTACTGACATTTCATCAAATATATTTTCCACTTGTCAGTAACTTATCTACTCTCTCTCTCTCTCTCTCTCTCTCTCTCTGAAACTCTCTTATCTTACTACAAAAAAAACTTTGAAAATTAAGTTTGCAAGTAGACAGTATGGCAATAATTGCAGGTAGAGAAGTTTAACTTCAGTACAGCATATACCATGTCACAAGCTGAAGCATACAGGTTGCCCAAAATATTTTGTCAAACATTTAAAAGCTACATTTCACACACATTACATTTACTTTTGATTCTCTCATGAATATCTAAAAAGATTCACACTTGGTTCAAAACTGCAATTTGTGTATTTCATAATTATGTTCATTCTTATTCTTCATTCAATCTTTTAAATTAAAATAATGTGTACAAATTATGTTAATCTGCCCATTAGTATGCCAGCATCTTTACTATTTTTTTTAAACCAAAAGCTGAGAACAGCATCATTTACATATTCAATCCACAATATAACAAAATCTGGGCTGAAAGGGAGTTATGTACAGAACAAATATCTTTAACCTGTTCTTCTGCTTTGAAACAGTTGGCTAATAAAATTAAGTATACACTATGTTGTTAACACTGCATCAAAGAACTATGACACTTACTGCCAGTATAATTGCTACATCGAGAAGACTTTTTTAAAAAAATTTTATTTTATATTTTGCATCCTCTGTCTTAATTCCTTGTTCTGTATGATGATCACCAGCAATCATTTCTCCTTTGTCATTACTAAGTTTTCTGTCTTGGACCTTCAGGAGACTCTTTCTGCTCCTTTGTCAATTCTGGGCTGTCCTTTGCTGATTTTGGTCTTCTGTCGTGCTCTCTTTGTTCTTCTTTGTCAATTTTGGGCTCTCCTCCTCTGCTGATTTCAGTCTTTCTGTCTTGCTCTCTTTATTTTCCTCTGTCAATTTTGGGCTTTTCTCTGCTGATTTTGGTCTTTCTGTCTTGCTCTCTTTATTCTCCTTTGCTAATTCTGGATTTTCCTGCTCTGCTGATTTTGGTATTTCTGTCTTGCTATCTTTTTGCTCCTTTGCCAATATTGGACTTTCCTTCTCTGCTGATTTTGGTCTTTCTGTCTTGCTCTCTTTATTCTCCTTTGCTAATATTGGACTTTCCTTCTCTGCTGATTTTGGTCTTTCTGTCTTGTTCTCTTTATTCTCCTTTGCTAATATTGGACTTTCCTTCTCTGCTGATTTTGGTCTTTCTGTCTTGCTCTCTTTATTCTCCTTTGCTAATATTGGACTTTCCTTCTCTGCTGATTTTGGTCTTTCTGTCTTGCTCTCTTTATTCTCCTTTGCTAATATTGGACTTTCCTTCTCTGCTGATTTTGGTCTTTCTGTCTTGTTCTCTTTATTCTCCTTTGCTAATATTGGACTTTCCTTCTCTGCTGGTTTTGGTCTTTCTGTCTTGCTCTCTTTATTCTCCTTTGCTAATTCTGGACTTTCCTTCTCTGTTGATTTTGGTCCTTCTGTCTTGTTCTCTTTATTCGCCTTTGCTAATTCTGGACTTTCCTGCTCTGCTGATTCTATCTTGCTCTCTTTATCCTCCTTTGCAAATTCTGGACTTTCCTTCTCTGCTGATTTTGGTATTTCTGTCTTGCTCTCTTTATTCTCCTTTGCTAATATTGGACTTTCCTTCTCTGCTGATTTTGGTCTTTCTGTCTTGCTCTCTTTATTCTCCTTTGCTAATATTGGACTTTCCTTCTCTGCTGATTTTGGTCTTTCTGTCTTGCTCTCTTTATTCTCCTTTGCTAATATTGGACTTTCCTTCTCTGCTGATTTTGGTCTTTCTGTCTTGTTCTCTTTATTCTCCTTTGCTAATATTGGACTTTCCTTCTCTGCTGGTTTTGGTCTTTCTGTCTTGCTCTCTTTATTCTCCTTTGCTAATTCTGGACTTTCCTTCTCTGTTGATTTTGGTCCTTCTGTCTTGTTCTCTTTATTCGCCTTTGCTAATTCTGGACTTTCCTGCTCTGCTGATTCTATCTTGCTCTCTTTATCCTCCTTTGCAAATTCTGGACTTTCCTTCTCTGCTGATTTTGGTATTTCTGTCTTGCTCTCTTTATTCTCCTTTGCTAATTCTGGACTTTCCTTCTCTGCTGATTTTGGTCTTTCTGTCTTGGTCTCTTTATTCTCCTTTGCTAATTCTGGACTTTCCTTCTTTGCTGATTTTGGTATTTCTGTCTTGCTCTCTTTTTGATCCTTTACCAATTTTTTACTTTCCTCCTCTGCTGATTTTGGTCTTTCTGTCTTGCTCTCTTTTGTCTCCTTTGCCAGTCCTGGACTTTCTATATTTGTCTGTTTTCCTATATGACGACCATCAGAAGACTGAGGTTTCCTCCTTTGCGACTCTGCACTGTCTGTCATCTTTCTTTTTGCACCAGAATCAACATCTTCTGTGGTTGATGTGAATGTTTTTGTCTCATCTTGCTTAAGCAACATACTATCATTTGATGATGATAGTCCAATGATTGGAGAAACTTGAGTCCTTATATAATGCCATACATAATCAGCTCCAGCTAGTGCATTGTCATGATAAGAAACAATGAACTGATGAAATAAAGGACAGTTTGCTTGTATGCAAGATTCAATGTTGCTCTGTAATGGCTGTATAAATTGTTTATATTGAACAGCTTCACATATGGTGTGTGAAGGATTCTGTTTGCAACCATGCATAAACAGATCAAAAATCATCATGCAGATAAGGAAGACAGTAGTGTATTTAAATATCCTGCCACAAACTGAGGTCGATTTGGTGGGGGCTGCAATTAGAAAACAAATTTAAGCTTAAATTATTATATGGTACATTGTCAGAAGTATTCATCAGTTATGTAGCAAGTGAAAATAAATAGTATTCCCATGAAATGTGAAAATTTGTTACAGCAGTTGTGATATGCAAAACTAATCACTATACTGTAAATTATGACCTAAATTTCACCAACACAAGTCTCAAAAATTTGACTTGACATTTGATTCATCAATGATAAGATTTGAATTTCTGTCAATCTGAGTACTGGATTCAAGGCTCAAGACTGAACCCAGACTTGAGTTCCATTTGTAAAATCTAGGCCAGGTCTAGTAACACCTTTGAACAGCAACTATCCTTTCAATGACACCATCACATTTGGGTCCCATCAAATTTTTTAAAAACAATTAGCACATTCAGATTTTTTTTTAAATTGTCGAACACTGGTTCAGTGGAAGTGGCTTTAAAAATTCAACTGCCCCAAATCTAATTCCACTTGTCCATGCGAGCCATATAACTGTACTTCCTTACAAGTGAGGATTCCTTATATTGAGGTAGAGTTTTTTAAAAAAAATCTTCTTTTGTAAAATCCATGCTTACTGTAGGATCATAATTGAGCACTTTGAAATCTAAGGCCAGACATAAAATTGCATTCCAACTTCAGTCTATAATTAATTAATAATGAAGAATTTTTTTTAATGCAGTTTTAATAATTTAAATAATAATAATGGGAAAGATGACAATAAAGTAAACATAAAGAATACAAGACCTTTAGAATCTTCTAGCTATTGTGGCCTGCTTAAAACTGGAAATGCCGACATTGTGGACTTGACAACTGTGTTATACTGACAAATTTAACCACCAACATGCCCTGTTCTCTGTATCTTATAAATCTCTGCAAATTGTATGAATTTTTTAAGTTCTCACTCAGCTTTTTCTTATGGACAATTAATGACAGGGTAAATCCCCTCTCCCAAATTACCTGTAATGCCACTTATATATTCAATTAAAAGTACTAAGCCTGATGAGCCCTCCTGCATGCTGTAAGCGGTAACTATTTACAACAAGAGCCATAGTGACTCTGTGGTCAGTGAATTGAAACAAAAAGGATGCAGATTTGTATCGTATCAGACGATTGGACGATTCAGCAACTGCCTTGGCACTAGATAACTTATTTGTATTGATAAAACAACAAACAAACAAAGAGTAACATGTGCATACTAACCTATATATATTTTCAATATTGCCTGGATCTGGATCCTTGCAAATATCAAAATTTAAACAAAAAAATTAATATTTCATAATTTAACAAGTAATCATTCTTAATATCAAAACTTCATCCCTAAAGTGGGATCCAAAGCCACACCAATGTTTAATGATGTATGTTTTTATGGTTTAATGCCATTTTTCAGCACAATATAGGCTATACATGGCGGCCAGTATTAATGGTGAAGGAAGAACCCTGGAAAGAACCACCGACCCATGAGAAGCTACTGGCAAGCTTTCTCACATACACACATTGGCCAAATCCGACTCAAACCCATGCAGACAGAAGTGAGATGGAATTTTTCCGAAACTGGACAGCACTTTAGACCACTCGGTCTTGGCCCCCCTCCAATGTTAATTGAAAGACCACTGTAATATTTTTTTAAAAAACAACCCATAGTTTTAAAGTTTTAACACTGCTATAGGAGAATGAAAATCTAAACACACTTATAAACATGCATTCCAGTACTGAATTCAATCTGTCTATATCGGTTGGTTTTTACTTAATCATATTAAATCATTTTATCCCAAACAACTTAAGTCAAAAAAAGTAAATATATGCATAAAAATAATTGCTTTAATGATGTGAAAATTTAATCAGAATAAATATGAATACAAATGTGTCCTCTAAATTTGTCTAAATCAAGTGATTTCTCTTAACACATTAACCCCATGTGCAGAGTTTATGGGGCTTGAGGTAGTAGTCTATTTCCAAGGTCTGTAGTGTAGAGGTCAAGCATGGTACACTAATGTGGGTGGTATTATAGAAAGGTAGGCAGTTTTAGATCTACAATAATACATAGGAAACAACTTAATTTTTTTTTGGACCTTTTTTTTAGATTTAGATCTACAACAATACAGAGGAAACAACCTAATTTTTTTGGGACCTTTTTTTTTCCACCCAAAATTTGCTCATGGTCGGAATCCAACTCTGTCCAGATTTTAGACTTTATGGCCTCAGATCTAAGGCAGACTGGTCTAAAGTGCACACAGACAGGTAAACCTGTGCAAAAAAGTAGGATAAGGTGGACATTTTGAATAAAGAGTCTTCTCCTTACAAAACTTATGGGTCCGTTAAGCCCAAAAAAATCTATTAAAAAAAAGAACTCCAACTTTTCACATTCTGCTCATGCGTCGCCAAAAATGGAAAAGTTGTAGCACAACTAGATATTGGTCTAATGGAAATTTTTTTGGAAGTTGATGTATTAGGATGTGTTTCCTACTTGCATTTCAAGCGCAAAACGGCGAAATCCTCCAGGGGTTAATGTGTTAATTTTGCTAATGTTTTTATTCCATAAAAGACTTGGCCTTAAAATGTTCAGTTTTGAGAATTCTATTATACATGTTCTTAAATGGAGGTTACCGGTATTCATTTTATTTGTATCTTCCTACATCAATTTTTTTGTTTTAGAAAATCATTATTTACATGCCTTGATAAACACATACAGCAAAACTCAATGTAATAGAAACTGGACTGAATGTTGTGTGATGTGCCATTGAAAGTTTCGCATGTTGAAAACAAATTCTGTGCTATCCTATCTGCGATAATTAGATTAAACATGATCTTTACTGCACCCACTTTAGGACCTGGACAATACTGTCAAAGTCCATAGCGATCAAAAAATTTCATCTGGAAATTTCTTGATGACAAGTTGCAAAGCATTCAATAATCAGGAATGAATAGACTTTGTTAATATTGTAACAGTATTACATTTTAGAACAACAATAAATATTAAAGATGAGTAAATCCGCCTGCATGACCACACAGACATGCACTACAAGACACAAATTGGTAAGAAGATATTTTTTAAAGCATTCATTCAGCATATGGCTACCACAATGAGTCATAAATCTGCTCAAATGGGACTGCCTGAAACGAAACTAAAAGGACAAATACGAATATTTCTGATATGTAAGTTGTTCCTCAAAAAATGTTCTAACAACTTTTGTTTTACTTGTAACATGTTACCCTCCTTTGATGTTGTACCAATTTTGTTTTGTTTACTGAAGGGTTAGTACCTCTGCCTCCACTGTCAATTAAGACTATGATATCTTAACAGCTAATGATAAGTTATGTTGAGAACATTCAATTTGCGATGACACAGCATACATCAACCATTTCATGTTTATAATAAGATATCAATAAACTTAGCCATAGGACAGTTGTCGGACAAATAAAAAAAATAACCTAGTAAAATATTATACATGTGAGCACCTGGACACAATATTCCAAACCGTTACTTATTTTTCAAAAACATCCCACCATACAAAATTTTCAATGGTTTTCAAAACTTGTGTCTGAAAACAAGTTTTCTTAAAAGTAAACACTAGATAAATAGTCCATGTTGTTTATCTTCAAGCTGTAAGCAACATTAAATTTATTAAGTGTTTCATGTCAACTACATGTAACATGCAATTCTTTGTAAGTTACCAGTTTGCCCTTTGGACAACGGACAAAGAAAATACACTTAATGAATACTGAATAAATCTTTCGCATTTAAAATTTATTGTTGAAAGAATTTCACTTGCCAAGGACTAAATTTCTGTAAGGTAGGCACTTGTCCAAAAGTCATTTTATGAGTCCTCGACACTGACAATCTAATTTGTATAGCCCTGTGCGCTGTCTAGAATCAGCAGTGAATCATACATTTGGCAATCTAATTTGTATAGCCCAGAACGAAATTTTACAATTAGCAGGACCTCGTACATTTTGCAATCAAATTTGTATAGCCCAGAGCAAAATTTTAGAATTGGCAGGACCTTGTACATTTTGCAATCCAATGTGTATAGCCCTGTGTCCAATCAAGAATTGGCAGGGCCTCGTACATTTGGCAATCCGAGTTTTGGAGTAATGTCATGTATAGTGACTACCTTTTCAATGTGACGAGTGACTATTATTTTTTACTAGTATTAATGGTACTGCTTACAGTGATGTGTGATAATATAAATTCACCCAACAACAGTTTCTGGTGTCACTATGTTGCTTTAAAAATATTATTTATTATTTGATAAAGCAAACCTTTAAGTTAAGGATGCTCAAGTATCAACAAGGATCTTGGGATGCTCACACATCAACAAGGATGCTCATGTATCAAAAAGGATCTTGGGATGCTCACGCATCAACAAGGATGCTCATGTATCAAAAAGGATGCTCAAGTATCAACAAGGATCATGGGATGCTCATGTATCAACAAGGATGCTCATGCATCAACAAGAATGCTCATGAATCAACAAGGATGCTCATATATCAACAAGGATGCTCATATATCAACAAGGATGCTCAAGTATCAACAAGGATCATGGGATGCTCAGTGCTCACGTATCAACAAGGATGAGCATCCTTGTTGATTCATGAGTATTCTTGTTGATCAACAAGGATGTTCATGCATCAACAAGGATGCTCATGTATAAAAAAGGATGCTAACATGACAGGTAGTTTGAGAGGGTTTTAAAGTAATTAATCAGGCAGGTATTCTTGAAGAAAAATAATATACTGAAATATTTGCTTTTTCTTTAAAATATGCTCCCCAGACACATTAACATAAGAAGAATAGGCAATTATAGATTAGAATGCAGAGTATCGTACCAATACACCTAACAGCCTTCAAGGCTGGATACAAAAGATAACACGCTCCCATAACTTGAAAGCAACACAGCCAATGGTCACATGATCAATGACAACTATACCCAGCCAAGATAATTTACTGAATTCTTCTTACCTACAAACTTTCATGGACAAATCCAATAAATGCTAGTTATGCCTAAGAGGCCATGTTGATGTAATTTCATTAGTTAAATCATCACAAGGAAATTATGATTTTGAGACTTAACAGTACGCCCACTTGAGCCATAATGATTGGGCTGGGGGAGTGATATCCATTTTGCCAAACTTTACGTTAAGTTATTTTCTTTTGTCTGTGTGCTTCAAGTAATGCTTCATGCAGCAGTCAGGATCTGGCATGGTGACTTCTCTCAAGGTGTCTATCATAGAGATGAGCATGTAACGACTCTGATTACCCACTGATAGCAGCTAATTCTTCACCCAGCCTGGTTGCATCAAGATAACCATGAACCCATCTGATCTGAACTGTGGATAGTTCGGATCCATATAATTTTAGTCGGAATAAAAAGACATAAACACCTGCAGCAAAATCACTGTTACACAATAACAGCCCACATTTTGGGTTAGATGGGTGAAAACGTCAGATATATTAGCATGATAATCTGGAGGTATATTGTACTATGTTGTCTATAATGAAACAAAAGCTTCAAACATGCAGCAAAGGGAGATAATGTGCACGAGTTACTATCCATTGTGTTATAGACAGGAAAGGCGAAGCTTGTCATTTTAGGTAGGGTGGATTTTGGAGGCAGCATGCTTATATTTCTAATGCTGTGTGATCAAGGAACATATCTAAAAGAGAAACAAGCCTTATTATATAAAAAAATCAATGGCTTTTCCAAGTGTGACATTCAAGTTTTATATGCAGGTGTCTTCAGACATGTGTTGGTGAAAATAAAGGTTTTCTGTTTAATTTGAGCCTAGGCTATACCTATTTTTATTCTAGTCAGATTTACTCTGATAAACAAACTGTTAAAAAGCAGACAGTATCAGGGTCTAACTATTGTAATGTC
The DNA here is from genome assembly GCA_029339505.1 of Unio delphinus. NCBI lineage: Eukaryota > Metazoa > Mollusca > Bivalvia > Unionida > Unionidae > Unio > Unio delphinus. The sequence continues at coordinate 3,302,595 of JAQISU010000138.1, read as the reverse complement.
TACAGCAAAGACACTGGGGAAATTGTGCATATTATTTTAATAGTTTGATACTCATCTGCAGGAATGGCGGTGAGAAGCAAAGAAATGTTTTACTGAGAAGCCAATCACTGAAATTTACCACAATAATGTTTAACATCTGCATTAACTGTCTGACAAAGAAACATGAAAACCTAATCATCTTTGAATTTTACCTCATTATAGTGTTATTTGGCACTTTAATGCATAAACAAATCAAAGGTAATTTCATCTAATAACACTGGCGATATCCTATGATTTAAGTCAATCTGCTCACAGTATGCATCAGTCAAAACCTTGAAACTTTAGGCCATGTGTGTCTGTCTTTCTTTTGACTTATCTACATTAGAGCCAACATCAACGACAGTTTTTGTATGCAGATAAAAATGACCGACAAGAAAGAGATGAGACTAAGCTATTCTAATCCAACCATTTTTCCCCAAATGTATGCACTCACCAGGTTTGTTTGATGCACCATTTCTTTTTTCTACAAACTCTGTCACTGAAAAAATGTTAGAAATAGATGAATATTTAACAGGTTATCAACAAATTTACTTCATTTCATTTACAACCATGGCTTAATGGCTAGAACATCTGCCTCGGATGTGTGATGTTAGATTCAATCCACAGTAAGTTACACCAAAGACAAAAAATGGTACTAACAGCTGCCTTGCTTTGAACTCAGCATTAAGATATTAGTTTTAGGACTGGTAGGCCTGGTGTCAGGATAATGTGACTGGGTAAGACATCATGCTGCATGTCTGCAGCATGATTCCCTAGTTCTAGACACAACTATTGACTGCCTGACATAGTAGCGATATGATTGCAAAATTGTTAAAGCTGCGTTAAAAAATCAATATCACGCACATATTCATTTACAAGTAGGTGCAAAAAAATGTCATGTAATATTTAAAAATGAAATACAACAATAAGACCAAAGTAGATTGGGGATATCTGAACCTCTTTTATAAAAGTTTGAGAGAATTATGTGTATAGTATCTGGTGCCAGTTGTACTAAAATGTTCAATCTTTTTCCTCAAATCAAGATTTTAAATTATCTTGCTAACAATACCTCAGACAATATCCAGGCAGTGATGGTGGTAAGGATGCAGCATAACGTTTAAGTTTAAAATTTAACACTTGGAAACATTTTGTAATAAGAGTCAATGTGTTCCTCCAATTTGAGGAAATTCTCAAAATGTCCTCAGATACAGATCAAGATTACTTCAAGGAAAATTAAAGATCTTCTAACTCTTTTTTAATACCTGATGCATGCTGAATGCACCTATAACGTGACAACTTAATAACTAATGCTTCCAGTGCTGGATTAAACTTCTTCACTATTACAATTACACTGGGTATGAATGTAAGAACGAGAAAAAGAATACACAGATGAGGGTAACATAACGAACAAAAACAGTGTCAAACGATTATATAAACACTACATGCTCCTATCTCAAATGAAAGATGCTGAAATTTGAGAGCTATATTATTGCGTTACACAAAAGTGCTATCTTTATTAAGATATTTTCTTGAAAGGGGGAGTTCATCTATCAAGAAAACTAGTATATGCCAACAATTTTGTTGTAGCTGAAATATAAAATTATAGAATAGATAAAAATAGAGTTGCAAATAATCAGTTTTCTGTAAGATTTAAAGCCTGACAATTTCTGAGATCACATATACCTGGTTCTTCAATTTTCTCCTTCTCTGCCACTACTGCCTCGTCTTTTTTCTTCATGTCATAATCTTTTCTTTTCTCTGCTTTTTTCCTTTTCCTTTCTTCTTTCTTTTTATCTGCTTCATCTCTCAATTTCTTTTTCTCATACTCTTCTAGTTCTGAAAAGCAGATTAAAGAATGATTACTTAATTCTTAAAATAAAAGAAAGACATGTATGTTTTTATACTCTAACCTTTTTATAATGTTAGAATATGGCCACAAATGTACAATGACTTTAACACTGTCATTAAAATGAGTGTCTGGGGCTCATAAATAAATTAAAAAAACTAATGATTCTTTATGCCACAGTGTAGTGATACCAAGATTAATACTGTACAACCAGATGCAGCAAAATCTTAAAAAAGTAAAACTACAAACCTTCAAACAAACAAAATAAATTGTGGAATATTTAAATGGTTGTTATTGGGTTATTTTACATATTTGTATAAACATGCATGCCACTGTCTCAGGCAATGTGAATTTGTAAAACTGCAACCAAGATTGCAAAAAAAAGTATTTGTTCCAATGGAAGGAAAAAAAACAACAGAGTGATCAAAAATGAAAAACAAAAGATCTACATAAGTGAAGATGTAGAAATTGTCATTAGGTTATTAGGCACTACACTAGCTGTGGAGCAACACTCCACCACACTAACTGTCAGGCAACACTCCACCACACTAACTGTCAGGCAACACTCCACCACACTAACTGTCAGGCAAGCTTCATTACACTAACTGTCAGGCAACACTCCACCACACTAACTGTCAGGCAACGCTACATTACACTAATTGTGGGAAAACACTCCAAGTACCTTACAAATTGTATTATTGTAATAGTCCTACAGTAACCTACTTCAAAACGTGTGGCCATTTTGGTTGCAAAGTCCTCATAATTTGTTTGCCATACAAGTAGCAAATAATAGAAGCAAATAGCCAAGTGGGAAAATAGTAACAACAAATTTGAGTGGGCAAATCATAGTAACAAATAACCAACTGAGTGTCAAAAAATAGTAGAAATGACAAATAACCAACTTAGTATGCAATAATGATAGAATAACAAATAGCCGAATTAAGTGGGCAAATAAAAAGTAACAATTACCCAACCAATTCGATGAAAAAAACAATTAACTGAGTGTGCAAATAAAATAATCGAGTGGGCAAATAGTAAGGAGAAAATGAAAGAAATGATGAGAAAAAATTGAATTTTGTACTTGAGGCACATTAGAGTAATTAAAAAGGCTTAAGGCTATTTTTAACAACAGCACAGATATATGTCTGGCAAAAGTAATTAGCTGCCTCAATCTCAGGCCTGCCATTAAAATATGCTATTTTCTACATATTGCTTGGCCTCAGATTCAATGATGTAGGGCCTTTCATAATGTATACAAGTATTGTCTCGTGTAAATATTTATGTTGGTAAACTAAGTATCACACCTAATTGGTTATGTATTACATGCATTAATTCCCAGTAAGGTCATTTGAATGACTGGCTTAAAATGTATCACTTTACACGTAGAGGCAATTTCCTCCCAGACATAGGTATAATGTAGCATTCTACTACTACTAATATTTATACTACTACTACTACTACTACAATTATTATTATTATTATTAATAGTTCACAAAGGATGCACATTTTAAATGAAATGTAGAAAACAACATTTTAAAACTGAAAGCTTAAGACAGCCTCTTCACAAATAAATAATAAAATAACTTTATAAGATTTATCAATTTCCATGGAAATAAGTATAGAATACAAGATTATAAAAATAAAGTGACATTTTACCTGAGATAGAAAAAGAGTGCAAATGAATGCAAATGAATTTTGAAGTAACATGAATGAAAAGACAAACACATGAAGAATACTGAAAATTTTAAATGATTCTTAAAAACAGCATTAAATGCAAATGCATTTAAGAATGAACTTGAAAACTGATTATAACATTTCCACTGTTCAAAGCCCCTTTGCATGATAATCCCAAATCAGATACTTCACATCAGGGGTCTCCAACTCAAACCACCTTGAGGACTGAATGAGGGCATTTTCAATGGCCCAAGGGCCATACCACCTTTGTTATCTTTCAGCCCGCTTGTTTGAGACCCCTGCTTTACACTGAAAAGGTAACTGTGGCATTGTTCTTGTGGAGGTAGACATACAAATACAATCACTAATGATCTGATGAGAGCATTATAAGTAACCATATTTTTACAATCTTGATATGATGAAACAAAAAAAGATACATTTTCTGTCAAATACTCTACAACAATATTTTCAAACATTTTACAGTTGTGATTAAATATTAATTTATTGTTAAATAAAAATTTATTGTTATAACAAATATGCAATTTTTTAAATAAATTTAATGTTGTCATTTGCATTTGATATTTGTTATTTCATTTAAGCAAACTTTAATAAGACACGACAGGAATGCCACAGTCCACACCCTTGACACTGGATGTCAGTGTAGAGACAGGCAAGTCAACTTATCTTTCATCATATAAGAGTGAATGGCAATCTGCCTGACTCTGATATTTATTGTAAACATAAAAAGGAATTTTTTAACAACTAATTTAAAAGATGTTACAAATGAATCTGACCTGCAAAATATAGACTAATTATCACAAAAAAATTTGTTGTGATAGAAATTAAACAACAAAGAATAATAGCATAACTATTTTCTTAGTGCAACCTTAATTTGACTAGGTGTATCTAATTTGCACAGAGATTAATCTACCCCTTTAAAAATTCCTCATTTTTTAACATAAAATTTCTCTACAAAGAGAAATATGTATTATCTTATAGCATAGTTTTCAATTTTAATATAAACTTTCTATTGCTTGAGTAATAATTTAGTGTGAGATCTGAGATGTAATAATCACCAGGACTGAGTAACAGTACATAATGATAGTCGCACTCTTAGGTGTAATGAGTGATATGGAAACCAGAGTAACTTTGAAACGTGGCTGTGTTTTTAGGATAAGATGATGAACATTGCATATTTTTCTTCCACTGATAATATTAATAAAGCATTAACCATTATCTGGCTATAATGACATTCAACTAACAGTAATTTTACAAGAATATCTCCATATCTGATTCCACATTTCTATAAAGCCAGACCAAAAGCTGCCATTAATTACACTCTTGTATTTTACTGCTGACTAATCCATACCGGTCTATTACTAAGAATGTTTTTGTAAGTTATGGACCAGATATGACACTGGTAAAAATGGTCATGCACATTCTTTCATATCTTTATTAGTACTTGCTAGGAGTTATCGACTGGCCTGAAAGTTAGACCCTGATCCTGTCATGACATGAGTATTAGTTCTTGCTAGGATTGATGGACTGACCTGAAAAGTCAGTCAGACCCTGATCCTGTCATGACCTGAATATTAGTAGTTACAATGAGTGATGGACTGACCTGAAAAGTCAGTCAGACTCCGATCCTGTCATGACCTGAGTATTAGTACATGCTATGAGTGATGGACTGACCTGAAAAGTCAAGCCAGACCCTGATTCTATCAGGTCTTAAGTATTCCTTAAAGAATCAGAAGAAACACTAATAACTGAGACATCTTTAAGTTGATAAGTCTCTTGTAAAAAAACAACACATAAGGAAAAAGATGACTGGAACTGCATATCAATTTTAACTTTCCTTTGAAATATACTCACTCTGTCTTTCCTTTTCTTGTTGTTTCCTAAAACTAACCAGCCTCTCATTCATTTGTAACATGTATTTCACCACCTACCAAGAAAATAAAAACTAGTCATTCAGAGAATTAAAAAAAACATACAAAAGTCAGGTACAATATATCAATACTGAATTACAATATTCAGTGTCCAACTTATATTTCTTGGAATAATACAATCTAGATACAAAGGTTATCAAAACTGACCTTCAAATGTCAGCCATGATAGATGCCTAAATATTTTCTGTTGACTGCATCTAAAACAAGGGTCATCTAAGATAACCACCAACTCTCCTGTCACCCTTACCTGGCCTGAACATAACCAAACCAACAGAAATTAAATAAAGACTTAAATTTAATTTTAGAATCCAGCAATCTGATTGACTGAAATTTTAATCTGATGTAAAATTGACCAATCATATTTTCCAAGTCTAGACTTAATTTAAGATATATGTTGGTGCAACTGATTCATGGCTAAAGGATAGCTCTAATACAATGTTTGATTGCATTTTAACCATGCCATAGTGTTCAACAATCTACATACAGTCTGTTCCCTTTTTTGTTGGATACACATGTTCATGATTTTGTCTTTGTTATGTACCATGAATTTCAAGTCCTGAAAAAAATAATCATATTGTGGAAACATGAAAAATGTTTAACCAATCAACCCATTTAAGTAATGATGAAATGTCATTTTCACAAAGGTATGAAAACAGATGCCATTAAAATAAACCAATTCACAGTAACCCATCATTAGGATCAACAGGCATCCAATAGAAGTTTTCCCAAATTTTGTTTAAGGAGTTACATGGACTCATGTTTTTGCCATGGCTCAACCATTTCAATCTTCATTATTGAAAGATCCCTTTTAGTAAGGGAGTGATAAGCCTTCATGATCATCTGAGCTACTTACCTAGTTGTTGTTACTGTTGTAGGGTTTAATGCCATTTTTCAGCACACAATAGGCTATACATGGCGGCCAGTATTATTGGTGGAGGAAGAACCCAGGAAAACCCTTGTAAAGAACCACCGACCCACGAGAAGCTACTGGCAATCTTAGACTCGAACCCACGCAGACAGAGGTGAGATGGCAGTGATCCGTAACGGAGAGCATTTTAGACCACTCGGCCCACCTATTTCCTAACCTTCCTTCATATTTAAGATGAGGTCAAATAGAACTGTAAAGGTCTATCTGGGCTTATGAACTGATATTGATTATCTGCAGCACTTATAAAATTATCACTATTGAAACTGGAGCTATTGAATAAAGCTGGCATTTTTATTGTAAACAAACTGAGTTGGCAAAGGAGAGAAAAAGATTTTTTCATTGCCAATAACCATAAGTAACTTTTCCCTGTATATGAAGCAAGAAGTTCATTCCTTTGTATTGCTGATGATAAGGATAGGAAGAAAAAAGTAAGGTGTTCAAAAGAAGCTACATTCAAAGCTTCGTAGGCGGGCTTTGTAAAAGAACACAAAGCACATGAGATTCTTTCAATCAATTATTGAGACACAGGTCTGTGCAGCACAAAATACATTGGAAGGTTGGAAATATGAGGATCTGAACCAATGACCTGGTTTTTAAATTGAGCATGCTGGATTGGGCTGCCCTATAGCACTGGATAGTAGAAACCATCTCTCATCTTAGTTAGGAATAGAAGAAAATCAGCCAGTGTGTACAACGAAGAACAGCTATATTATCATATTTACAACTGTACCATTGCAAAAGATTCTCAAGTGTGTATCTTATGATAAGAATGACACACTTGGCAACTTTGCCTGAAAACTTGTCCTGGAAGATAGATCACCTGGAATGAGCCAAACATGAAGATCAAGAATCTGGGGGATGTTGCACAAGAGAAAACTGATGTGCCACAACAGAATGTCTCTCCTCTGGGCTAATTGATCAACAGGTTGAGAATATCACTAAACCAAAATTTCATTGGATCCTCCGAGTGGCTCTGAAAATGAGCTAACAGTGGAGATCATGGCTTTGAGAAGCACCTGTGAAATGATACTTAATAGTGGGAAGGCTTAAGCAGCCAGACAATACCATTTCTGGTTAAAGACATCCATTACCCAGGCCAATGGAGACCTATCAGTTGCCACATGTTAAAGCATTCCTGACTGAGACTGTGGTCTCCATCTTGAAATGTTCTTCCTGGAGAAACTTATATCAGGAAAGGTTGATAAATTGCTAAAACATGATGCCTTTTCTTAATACAATGAAAACCCTGGAGTAGAAGACATGGAACTGATCTTTTAACACCATGTATAACGTGTCCTTCTATACAAGAGAATGCAAGTCTTAACTGCTCCAAATCTGGATTGAGGAACAGCATAAGAGGCCTTGCCAAAGGCAGAGATGATCATACAACTTAAGTAGGTATCTTCCGTTTATCACAGAGACGACTGACATATCATCCATTACATGTGACCAACTCTGAAAGTGAGCGAGTTGTGCGCTTACTGGAACTTAAGGAAGAGGAATGCTCCAAAGTAGAGAGAATGAGTCCTTAAGGCTGGTCCTCCCCTCCTTAGAAAAGTTAGGGGCCTAAAAACTTACTTGCTAGGTCTTTCCAATAACACCATCTAGCCATTGTGTTGCAAGAGTGAAGTCAAAATTGGAGTTGCTTTTTTGGACTGAGGCTGCAGTTAATTAACGCATCTCGATGATTTTCCCTGTGGGCAATCAGGATGAACACTCTTTCTGGCCTGATTAAACAGCCAAGGTATAGATGTGAGGCACCAATGTTGTTGTTCCTTCAAGCCTTGAGATTTGATGGAGGGACTGAGCCCTTCAAAAAGGGCCTTTCTCTTCCAAGAAGCTGCTTTAAGGAGGTGTCTACTGTGCTCTGGTAAGACTTTAAAAGTATCCAAAGCAACATCCTTGCATAGGTCATGTAACTCCACAAACATTGCCAAAGACATGTATAAAGAATGTCAAAATCTTCTGGCAACTGCTTCCAGCAAATGCTGTAAGCACAGCTGGAGACTACAATTTCTCCTTCAAAAGACTGAAAGAGGTAACACAGAAAAGATCTGCATGCAAGGCTATGAGTATGAACAGTCTAACCTTATGTTCCAACACCTCCAGCATTATAATTGGAAGGTTAGCTCAGGTCCTCTACTGTCATTGGACTGTGGGCTTAGTAAGGCTACTGCTCCACGCTCCCAGGTGTGTGTGACTTGCTCTCTGCTCTAGAATTTTCCCGGGGGTGGGGGTGGTCATGACTTAACTGTAACAGGCATTGACCATGTTGGAACTATCATCATTGTCCAAGGACCTTACTTGTATACAAAGAGACTGATTCCATACACTTGCAGGTCAGGGAGTGTCCTTCATGACGAAGAAGCTAAAAATCTTTTTATATGTTCATAAGATGAGGCAGACGATGAAACTTTCCTCTTCCCCATATAATTAGATCTACTTTCGTTGAGGTCCCAAGCCTCGTCTGATCATAAAGGACACTATGTCCAGAAGCAATTGGTACACACAAGGCAAGTGTGATGTGCATCCCATGGGGCTTTTTTAAGCATCCATTTGTATTTACATCTGCAAATAGAAACACAACACAGAGACCTGTATACAGATGCCAGAAATGCACGTTAGACATGAGCAAAAACAATATTTCTGTCGAATATGAAAATTTCAATTTATCCAGGTATGTTGTCCATAAATAGGAGGAGGATTAATATGTATAGACCAATGACTTTGAGAGCAGACTGGGTCTGTATTAATTCTAGAAGGATGATTACTGTGTATGGACCAATGACTTTGAGAGCAGATTGGGTCTGTATTAATTCTAGGGACTTTCAGAGCAGACTGGATCTGTGCTAAATCTAGTTTTGAACTTTCTAGAACATTTCCATCTAATGATAGGATTGTATGTATGTATGTATGTATGTATGTATGTATGTATGTATGTATGTATGTATGTGTGTATATATATATATATATATATATATATATATATATATATATATATGGAGGAGAGTGATTTTGCAAGCAAAGCAATTGTGAAAGATATATTGCTAATAATAAATTGGTTTTGTTTTACTAGAATTTTTAAAAAAGTCTTAAAACAAATTCAGTCATATCACTATGATATCTGCAGTGAGGCAGTTTATAGTGATGTCTAGCACTGGAGCATCATGTCGCAGACATGTAGCATGATGTCCCACCCAGTCACATTATCTTGACACCAGACTGCCCAGTGGATATTAAATTAGCCAAATTTTTTTTATTATCACTGCCTAATTTTTTCTGATATTTGTTTTGGGCTCAAAAGAACAGATTACAACATTATTTCATATTATTACATACTATATTTTTTTTATTTTTAATGCACTATTAGGACACATTCTCGTTAGAACATCCCTCAGTGTAAGGCTCCCTCACCTATCATTCTCATGCACAGCAGTATAAAGAGGGAATGCTCTGCCAATAAAATGCTACATATCAACCTGGTACCTGAATGGCACATTTTTTACACTGTGCCTCGTCTAAACAGTCCCCTGCCACATCTTTTAGCTCCTCTTCTAAAGGGTTGTCCTTGAGATCTAGCCATTTCAGTTTCTGTAGCTTATAGAAGCTGACTGGTAAAAGTGTTAGCTTGTTTCCCAGCAGGTCAAGGTGCTGTAGATTTATGAGGCTGCCAAAGTTATCAGGAAGGCTATCCAGGAAGTTTTTACTAAGGTCTATCTTAACAAGATGCTTCAGTGTACAGAAATCATTCTGCAATAAAACAAAAAAAAAATGGTTGTGAATTTTTGAAATTATTCTCTTTAGTTACAATTAGCAGCATAGCCATCCACTCTTAAAATCGACTTTTCCATTAGTTACAATTAGCAGCATAGCCATCCACTCTTAAAATCGACTTTTCCATTAGTTGCATTTAATCTAACACTTTTAATTTTTCTATATCACTCTTTACACATCTCCTGTGATAAATAAGCTTGGATAGTTACTTAAGTGCCGCTGAATGTCCCATAAAAAGGGAGTGGGAAAAAGAGTGGGGTTGGGGTTTAAATAAGTGAATAATCATAATTGTACTTAAATTATTTTCTTTTGATGAAGTTAACCTTTCTGTATAAATTAATTTTCAAGAATATCAATATTTAAAAAAATCAATAAAAACATATGTACCAGCAAATACATGCTGTATTATGCTATACCAATATTTTCCACATTTTTTGTATATATCAACAATTAGTACTCACTGTCAAAGTCTTGAGCAAATTACAAGACAAATCTAGTCGAGTGGCTTTGGTTAGTGGTACCTGAAATAGAAAAGTACAGTACAAGCTGAGACCTAAGCTATCAAAATTTTAGAAAACTTACTAGGTACTCATAGATTTTAATGATGAGTCAAAGTGAAATGGTATCGAATATATACAAACCTGAAGTTAAGTCAATATTTTTGTAAAATCCTGTAAAATATCACCTCATGTCATCAGGTACAAGTCCAAGGATTAGCCTTTTTTGATAAAAGTTCCAAAATCTGTCAATTATGATCTAGTACATCATCATGGTATAGCCATCATAAATATCATCCAACACCCATAAGTTCCTTATTTAAAGACTGAACTTGAGATTTTTATGCAACACTTTCATCATATAATTTGTGAAATCTATTAAAGGTTCCAACTTAGCACATAAGTTGTGTGGAAAGATCAAATAACCACCCTTTGTTACTTGCCACTATATCACACTTGTAGTCGTCATGAGGGAAAACAAGCTATGGGATTATGGTCAATTATAGACTAGAAGAGGCAGACCTCTGCTTGGCACTAAAAAGTACATGTATGTTTAACTCTATCAAATGAACTGTCAACTTGAAAACTATTAAAGGCACTGGCAGAAAACTTGTATATGGTAAACAGGTACCATAGAGCTCATTTTATTGCATGGGTTCAATATCAATGGGTGGGTTTTTAAGTACCCAAATACATGTACCTGTTGGAACCTTTAGATCTAAGAAAGTTGCTTTTGTAAAAAATTGACACTTACTCCACGACTCAAAAGAACATGAAAAATAATTCTATGATGATGTCATAGATACAAAAATCACTTTCTTAACTACAGTGTAGTCATATAGTAGTAATAATAATAATAATAATAATGAGGACTTTTTATAGCGCCTAATCTTTAGAAGCTCTAAGCGCTTTACACCATCAATAATGATATGACTACACAATAGAAAAACAAATGACAAGAACAATGAAATTGGAAAACATAAAAACATGCTGAAAACATACAAGATACAAAACATGATTAGGTTGCTAATTTTGTCCCAGCAGTCGAAAAAGGTGAGTTATAAGAGGACTCTTAAAAGGGACCACTGTGTCTTTGTGTCTAATTTCAATGGGCAATCCGTTCCACGTCGCCGGGCCCTGGTATGCAAACAAACGTTGTTCATATGACTTTGTTTTCACCATGGGAACAATGAGTATACGATTATCAGAAGAAGAGCATAAGTATCTAGCTGGTGTATACACATGGATGAGGCTGGATAGGTATGTTGGACTGGAGTCTGTCATTAAAACATAGTACAGAGAACAAATTTTGTGTTCAATTCTGTATCAAATCGATAGCCAGTGTAAGGTACAGAGCAGTGGTGAGGTGTGCTCTGATCGAGGTACTCTAAAGATGATCCGTACAGCTGTGTTTTGAACTTTTTGAAGTTTCTGGAGTAAATACTGTGATGAACCAGACAGAACTGAGTTACAATAGTCCAGTCTTGAAAGTACTAATGAACACACAAGTGTTTTAGTGGCATCAACTGAAAGATATTTACGAATGGAACTGATGCGTCTCAATTCAAGATACGCAGCCTTGCATATGTTCATGACATGTTGGTGCAATGTGAGAGTACTGTCTATAGTAACACCTAGGTTCCGTACTGACTGTGAGAATTTAATGTTGGTGTTGCTGATATTTATTGTCTGCGGTAATGGATGAGAATGAGAAAGTCTTTGTGTTGTGATCAGAATGGCCTCAGTTTTATCATCATTCATCTGCAGCTTGTTACATGTCATCCATGATTTGACATCAGAAATGCACCTCTCTACTCCATGGATGGCAGCATCAACTTCAGTTGGGTGGGTAGACTTGTATATTTGGGTGTCATCAGCATACAATTGGTGTGACACTGGGTAATGATCTATGACACTTGAGAGCGGCTGAGTGTACAGAATGAAGAGAACAGATCCCTGTGGAACACCACAACATACGTCAACTGGGCTGGAGTGTATTCCATTTGCAGATAAAATTTGTGTCCTGTTGACTAAGTAGGACTTGAACCACTGTAAGGCTATATTCTGAATGCCAAAGACATGCTGGCGACTGTGAAGTAATATATCAAGGTCTGTTGTGTCAAATGCTGCAGACAAATCCAGGAGAGTGAGGACTGTAATGTTTCCACTATCCAAAGCAGAGAGAATGTCATTAAATACTTTCAGAAGAGTAGTTTCCGTACTGTGGCAAGGGCGATATGCAGACTGTACATCGCTAAAGAGACTGTTTGAATTCAAATGAGATAGAAGTTGGATTAGAACAACCTTTTCTAAGATTTTTTAGATGAATGGGAGATTAGAAACTGGGCGGTAGTTCTTTAAATCGTTATGGTCAAGTGTTGGTTTCTTCAGCAGTGGCTTTACAATGGCAGTTTTGAAAAATGATGGGAATTCCTCCGATGAGATAGAGATATTAATAACATCAGTTAGTGAAGGCAATATTGGGTCTAAGCACTCGAGCAGCAGTGATGTCGGAATTGGATCAAGTTCACAAGACTTTGGTGCACTTTTCATCGCGATTGTCCGTACTAAATCAATAGAAACAGGTTCAAATGCTCCTAATGGTTGTCACTAAAATTCTGCATCATAACTGTATGGTGGCAAGTCAGTTGAAATTGTGCTGTCAAGCGAATCTCTAATGGTTTGTACTTTGTCATCGAAGAAATTTGCAAATTGGTTTGGAAGGTCTAGTGGAGAGAAGGTTGTTGGAAGTGGTGTACATTTGTTCTTTGACATTAGTTTGTTAGGTATCTCAAAGAGATCTTTGCAGCTGGAACTCTCCATGATCTTAATACTGTAGTGGGATAATTTGGCTAAATGGACTATGTTTGTGACGTTCTTCTTAGTGGCTTCATGTTTATGAATAGTGAGTCTGGTGGAAAGCCAAAGCCTCTCTGCTTTTCGGCGATGTCTTTTAGCAGTGTGAAGCTGGTCCCTAACACTGCTATACAATGGAGAAGACTTTTTTTTATTGATACTCTGCATTTGTTGGCTGGGGCATATTTTTCAAGCAATGAATGAAGGCAGTTATCAAGTTGTTCCTCTGTTGGATGTAAGAAAGTTGTTAGGTTTTCTTGGATGTCATGCATGAATTTGGCTCTATTTATCATACGGAGGTTTCTCTTAGTATCAAATAGAGGTGGAGGGTTAGGGACTGATATGTCGAGATGGCATACAATGCAGAGGTGATCCAATGCAAGTTCGTGGGATACAAGGGTGGCTTGCAGAATATTATCATCAGGTCTATAAAGAATGTGACCAAATTTATGGGTGGGTTGGTTAACTGACTGTTTAAGATTGAAAACATGAATGGAATCTAGGAGTTTTGACGTGTATGATTTTCCAATACAGTCAAAGTGAAAGTTGAAATCTCCAAGAATAATTAGGTTACCACCTATCGAATTTCCATACTCCAGAAGATTTGGAAACTGTTCCAAAAAGAGAGATTTAGTCAACTTGTTTTTTCTACTAGGAGGAGGGCGGTAGTGACAGAAAAAATAGACTGACCTTTGTTCCATTGTGAGCATTGTTTGGACTAGTTCAAACGATGTGTGGCAGAAATTGAAGGTTGTGTTGTACTTAAGGCATTTGATCATGTAATTCTTTGTAATTACAGCAGTACCATAAATGCTGTAGGCAACTAAACTTAACACAACATAGTTGCAACTCCCATCTGGTATTAAAATATTAAGCAGAAAATTTGCATAACATTTTCATAATCACTGTCAAGTAAAATCAAATGAAGTCATCAAAATGTATACATCACTTGAAATCTTTAATGATTTACAATCTGCCATAAACCTTCCTGCAGGTTTTTACTAGACGAAAACTGAAGATACCAATTACTGTGTCTTACCGAGAGAAAAAAATCACATTACAATACACCTTTCATTTTGTGCATTTAGTTAAAGTCTGTGATAATAAACCTGTTCAAATCTGATAAATTTGAAAATACTCTTTCTGATATTTTATTGTATGAAATTAGTGATGGAAAGTTTTCTCACATTTATCTTTTTCTAACCTTCTCTTGCAGATAGATATTCAACTAGGAGTTGCAAAATAAAAAATAAACCAACCTATACCTTGCAGGGGATATATGGATTGTAAGGACCCTTAGCTGTGTAAAACATCATAGTTTTATAAAGTTATCAAGTTATATAGAGTTCAATAACGCATCATTTCACAAGTGATTATCATTCAGGGCAATCAAACTTGATAAGAATATCCCACCATTCACTACCATATAATGCTTTTGGAACAACCAACAAGTTATTCAATGCCACTTCTGGTGATTTTCTAACATTACAAATTACAGTTCATTGATGGGCTCCCATTATGCACACCTTGACATTTCACATCAGCTCATTTGTCATTAAGACCTGACACAGGTTACTTAGACCTAGCGTGGACAAGAATTATTATTAATTAAATTCATTTAAATTAATGAAATTGTCAGATTTTCTAATGAAATTAAAAATGATGAATTTTTTTAAAAAATTGGCAACAAGACAAAAGCTGTGTGAAACTTTGCTCTTTATTTTTGGCAATAACTGAACTTAATTTTCATCACTGCCTTTTCACAGCTCCTACATTTGCCTAAAATCTGGAATTTCTATCAACTTCCAAGTGGAATGTCTACCAACAAAAGCAGCCCATTAGTAATATACTGACAGCTTACTTGAATTTGATTATATAACAGTGTTATTAATACCATTGAATGGTGATCATCTGCTTTATTTTGAGCCTAAAATATCCATATTCCTTGAAAATCATTACATACTCATAGCTCGCCCACCTTTGGTCCCCACTAGGCACTCAGCTCTAATCTGCAGCTCCAAAAAGCTGTGGCATGTGCAGCAGCCACATCATGAAAAACAGCCTTGACTGGCTGGCTAAACCAGGCTGAGGGTTGCCAGACGGGTCTTAAACCCTTTGTGAGTTAGGATTTGTCTTCCTCACTTAAAACAAAGTCACAGCACAAGTCATTCTTGTCACCATCCTGATGCAGAGCCGGTTATGCTGGGCGAGACATGATGTATGCATGCCAGACTTCCTGCTGCCTAAGAGACTCTTCTATGACAAGCTACAGCAAGGACAGTGATCCTACAGAGGTCAGAAGAAATGCTTCAATGACAATATGAAAGCTGCATTGAAAACATTCAATAAAACCCTGATTCCTAGGAGCAAATATCAAGCAAACAAATCACTTGGCATTCTTCTGTGCACAAAGACTCCAAGTTGTGCAAATCTAGCAGGACAGCAGCTGCAGTGCTGAAGAGACAAGCCAGAAAAGCATGTGCCATCAACCCTCTTGGAGATGTCCCACTCATCCTCTGTCCTTTAAGCAAACAACCATTCCGCACAAGGGTTGGCCTCATCAGCCATGCACGCACAGAACAAAACCAACCCCTCCAACTATCAAATGACTAGAGAGGTCCTCATTGAATTGTCGGATGAACAACAAATTTAGTCACAAAGCTACCAGGAATGGTTTTATTTCAGCATGCTGAACACAAATTTAAATCAATTATGAGAAATGTATTAAGCTTTGCACAAGAAAGGTTTAGGCTATGAAGACAATTATTGTTTTAAATAATAATTTTAAAAAAAAAACATGACAAGAACGGAACCATCTGAATTATTAAGTTATGATAATTGAAGTTTAACAAAACATGATAGAGCATTATATATAATAGCTAATAACCAGATCCGAGCTTACTAAATCTTAAACACTAATATTCAAACAATAAAGGAATGTTCCATACGCTGGTTAGTTATATTTAATCCAGACAAGACAGAATCAATGCTAATAGCCATCAACCTATATTATGCATGGCCAAAACAAACCGACAAAAGGTTTCTCAATACAAACATCTGGGTATTATATTATCCAGTGATGCCACTTGGTACTCACACATTAAATACATTTGTGATGAAGCTTGGAAGAAACCAAATTGCTAAAAAAATGTCTCGGATTCAAGAAGATTGATTATGTTCAGAAAAAAATCTACAAATCATATATTATTTCAAGTTTTGACTATGCTGACCACATTTTGGACAATTGTACAATGCATGATAAAGACCACCTAGAAAAACTAAATGTTGAGGCAAACGAGTATAATAATGAGTGCAGCCAGAAGTGCATCTCCTACACAACTGTATCATGAAATTAGCTTAGAAAGCCTAATATATCTGCAATATTTAATCTGACCATTATTACATAACTGGAGACCTATTCCATTCAATCCTGGAACAATCTATGATATACAATGTGCAAAATGACCTTGTTCTACAATTCATTTCTACCATCTACGATTCGAATATACAATTTGTTACCCACTTAAGTGAGAAACAATGCGTCAATACATAATTTTAAAACTACTTTAGTCATGACAAAGAAACCACTAAATGTTACTACTGTGCTGGTGATAGAATGTGGTATGCAGAGAACTCGCCCCATGGAGAACTCGCCCCAACGTATCTGGAGAAGTCGCCACTGAGTGGTTGGAGAAGGCGCCCCACTTCGTCTGGAGAAGTCGCCACCAAACCCAGATAACCTTTCTATAGCAGAATTAAAACATTTTACATGGTTCATTTTTTTATTTTTATTCATATGCGATCACAAAAGAGATATTAACTGTAATCATAAAAAGCAATATCATATTATATAATCTAATGAATGACGACAGAATAGTGATTACAAAGGATGATTAAGCAAACACTATCATTATTATGAATCAAGAAGATTATTTTAAATATGTTGAACGTCAATCAAATGACGAAAAATATTACAGACATATTGGCGAAGATCCGTCAATAGAAATTAAATAAAAAAAATTCAACATGCATTAATGAGATGGTTACAAAAGAAAAATTCCGTATATGAGGAACTTGATACTTTTCCTCTAGCATGCGTACACCTCAATTCTACATATTAACCAAAACTCATAATGCAATCATATACTAAAGATACAACAAACTTTCATTAAAAAGTTGAAGTCTATTCCACAACTATCTGTTAATTTCAATCCTGGTATTATTAGATTAACATCACTATATACCAACTTTCCGCATGCAGTTGGTATTGAAGCTTGAACAAATGTTCTTGATTACAATCCTAATAATAGCCCACTATCTTGTGAAGATATTTGTATAACATTAAAACTTATCTTGGAAAATAATTGTTTTCAATGTAATAATACGAAATACATATACATAACTGGTACGGAAATGTGTATTAATATGGCTCCTTCATACGCTTTCCTTTCATGGGTAAATTTGAAAAGGACTTTATTCAAAACAAAATGTTTAATTCATCCCTTTGGTTCAGATTTTTCGATGACATATGTATATCTGAAAGCAGTCAACTGAAGAACTGTAAAATTGTAATGATCGCCTAAATCATTTTCACCAGACAATTAAATTTACTTATACTGCAGCTAGTACGCATGTTTCATTTTCAGATGTAAATGTGATATAAAAAATTGATAACACTATCTCTGCAAACATTCATATCAAGGAAACTAATATCCACCAATAAGTGGAATAATCTTATGTCACCCCATGTCATGTAAAAACGGTATACCACATAGCCAGTCGAATAGATACCTCTGTATTATTTCAGATGATTGTCAATTACAAAATTCGTTGAATAAATTCCAAATATATTTACAAAACAGAACTTATCCTACACATGTCATTGATTCTGCGCTTAACAAAGCCTGTAATATTACTCAACATTGGACTTTTAGCAAAGCAGTATGTACAATATAGAGAGATGTAAATCCTTTCAGAATACAATCGAATCCTTCATTATCTAATCTACATCGTATAATTAATAAATTTTAATCTCCCAAATTTATCAAATAAATTTATCTATTTACCAGTGTAAAAACACTTGACAAAAATAAATAAATTATCGCTTAAAAAAGACCCAAGAATTTGCAAGATTTTTTTTATTAATACTAAACAGACAAAAGAAAAAGAAAAAGAAAAAAAGAACATTTTCGCAGAGGCGTAGCGAGGGGGAGACAGGGGGGTACATATGTCCCCAGGCGCCAAGGTACAGGGGCACCAAAATGAAGCTTGCAACATTACATTATAATAAGAAAACAAGGGTAATAAATCTGTCACAAGATCGCTGGGGCGCCATTTTTATAGTTCGTCCCCGGGCGCAAAATATCATCGCTACGCCTCTGCATTTTCATCATCTAAATGTAACATACACCGGTGCTCTCGATGTGCAGATATAAGAGAAACTACTATGAATAATCATCGCTTTCATATATAAAATTATAGAGATCTGTAGTTTTCATCTAATATTTCAACACAGTTTAACACCAATAATAACTCTCTAAGCGAATAGTCTTTCATGCCGATATTTTATAACCAATGAATATCACAACATATGTCACTTTAAAAAATGGTATGCATCAACAATAACCATTTATTTGGTTGTATTATTTATAATAAAACGTACAAGTCAATTTTGAGCACCTTTTATACTCACAAAACCCCTTGTTTTACATGCAAACAAAAAAAAATCGTCGTGCATAAAAAGTGTTAACTATGAATCATGACCTTTTTGGAATGATAGACGTATATTGATATAGCAAAAATGTATGCATTAAGGAAAGAAACGTATATAATGAGCTAACGTGTAAGCGACAATGATTTGTGCCTCGTTAGTTAATTTGGGTCTAGGACGCGTGATCACTGTGTTATTATATATTAATAAATAACGTAATCTTGTTTATTTTACATCGGTAATTTAGTAGTTAAATATTTTTCAAACTTCTCTTTTAACTTAAAACGCATCTAATGATTTGAAGAGCAGAGCGAAAGCGACAGATAACACTTATTTTTCGTTTAGTACAGAATCAGAGTTGATCAAATGGAAAAGTTGAAGAAAAAAATGCAAATTTTATAGATTTAATAAGTTACTAAGTTGAAGAATAAGAACAATAAATGAAGCCTTGACAACCATGTGGCGAAATCTCAGAATTATTATTACTCTCTTTCTCACGAGCGAAGCCGCCGTACACCGTACTGAATATAACACATAGTGAAAAAGAAAGAAGACAGTTTAGCTTATGGATGTTTGCTACGTTACTAATAATTATAATTACCAAATCTTTCACTGGCACTGTTGTCAAATTGTTGAGACTTAAATCAAGTTCACCATCGACAATTTCGTCTTTAAGATTATCTTTTGGCATTTTGCTGCTTTCTATCGTTGCACAATATACGACAAGCCCCCCTTTAAATACGTGCAACTTCCGGTTTTTCTGCAGTCTAAATTTTATGATTCCGATTGGCTATTTAAAATCAATTATTGTTTGAAAATATATTGTGTACTGAAGATGAACATCAAATTTTGTCAATCAGTTACAGAATGATATTCGGGTGTGTACACTATAGTTTGTCCTTTATTTTCCCGATATTAAGAACTAATTGTCTATCATTTGTAAAAAGCGCTGTCAAAATTTCCAGCTTTTCAACGTTTAACAATTTGTCAAGTCATATTGCCCACAATGTAAAATAATCATGCCGATAAGCGTGTGTGTCTGTGTGTTTGTGTGTGTGAGGCTAGCATATTAATTGATATTGATGTTAAATAAATATACCCAAATTTTCATTATTCGCATGATGGCTGCAATTTAGTATTTATGTTGATAACCCGGATAAGTTCTGGACACACAGGGCCGGACCTGCTATAGGGGCCCAGGGGGCCCTGCCCCCCCCCCCTTTAAAAAAAAAACAAACTATTCACTGCTTTTGATAAAAGATGCAAAGGGAGTTCCGAATTTTCTAATTTTTTTTAAATTTATTTTTTTTAAAATATTTTTTTTAGTGTTTTTAAAATATTGCAGTTTTTAGTCACTTTTGTTAGATCCCTTTTTCAAGGTTCAGATAGCACCAGATTGCACCATTTTGCATCCTTGAAAAAAAAAATTACGGCGGGACATGCCTCCGGACCCACAATAGAAGGCTCGGCGCTTCGCGCCTTCGCTTAACCTAATAACAAGTTTGGCCCCCTCCCCCCGCCCTGAAAAACTTAGGACCGGCCCTGACACACATGCAGGGGTCATATGCTTTAAAGTGTACAGTATTCACATTATTGAGCAATCCTTACGCTATATTAATATTTCTAAATATATAGATGCAAATCTCTCTCTCTCTCTCTCTCTCTCTCTCTCTCTCTCTCTCTCTCTCTCTCTCTCTCTCTCTCTCTCTCTCTCTCTCATTTTATTTTTCATTTTGTTTCATTTTCGTAAAAGCTTTTTTATATTAATGTAAATGATGTTTCAGTAAAAGAGCGCGCACGTGTATGTGTGTGTTTGAGAGAGAGAGAGAGAGAGAGAGAGAGAGAGAGAGAGAGAGAGAGAGAGAGAGAGAGAGAGAGAGAGAGAGATTTGCATCTATATATTTAGAAATATTAATATAGCGTAAGGAATTGTTCAATAATGTGAATACTGTACACTTTAAATCTCTCTCTCTCTCTCTCTCTTACACACACACACACACACACACACACACACACACACACACGAGCGCGCGCTTTTACTGAAACATTATTTACATTAATATAAAAAAAGCTTCTAGTTCATACGAAAATGAAGAAGGAAAAATAAGGTCAATAACGAAAAACCGAAGCCTCTAACCCCAAACCGAGAAATTTCTTAATAGATTTAGTTTATTTTGTTACTTTATCTTTTGTCCTTATAGTGTTTTTTTTTCTCTTCAAATTTTGTATGTGTATTTTGTTTACCATCAGGACGATTCGTTGAGGTTGCGCCCTCTCTGCTGCTGTTTTTAAAATCATTATAAATCAATAATACGACACCATCCATGTAATCTTTTACACTTTACAGCTATATTAGCTCGAGAGTCTAGAGGCAATTAAGAAATATATTCACGTCCGTTATTCTGTCAGACAAATATTACAAGAAGGCCAGAAGTCAAATGTGGCATTTGCAAAGTGTTTAGAACAATGATTTAAACCAATTGTTGAACTAAAAAAGAAAATTGTTACATCAACTGAGGCAACACAAAAGGCTTTTGAAATATTGCCGGTTGATATTGCTGACCGTCTTCAAGGAGTTCAACCACCACCACCTCAGCAACCTCCTCAAACCGCAACCTGAACCGCCAAAAGTTAGAACCAGGATAATAACCAAGACAACATATACATTTACGACCGCAGGTACTGCCGCTATCCATGACCCAGACATTGCCGCCTTTGGATATCGTGATAGAGGTAAATACGCAAAACCCGAGTATAGTAATACTCTAAAAGCTGCCGATTGGGTCAGGAATATTTATCGCATTGGTACTGATACTCCACATATCAGATCTGATAAAGATGTTAATAATTTTAATATTTTTATCCAGGCAATAGAAGAGTATATTGAACAAATAAGACAATAAAGGAGACGAAGAAAGAAGAAATGATGCAGCAACTTGAAAAAGCAAGAGGTAAAAGAAAAACTTTAAAAACAAATACGAAAGAAACCATCATAACAACAACTGATGAGGAAGAAGAAAAGAATTATAGAAGCAATGTAAAATGCGATGGTAGTTATGGGTCAAAGAAGAAAGGAAATATTGTCTAGCCCCAGCGCCGCTGGAAGTGGCATGGGCACTCAAGGAAGTTGTCTTGTTACTTGTAATATTTATCGGTCTCTCACTGATGAAATTGCTGATAACTATCACGGTGATTAAATAAATGAATAACAAAAATGATGATTATACACAATGAACAGCGTGGACCGATTATGGCCAGGGTGATAAATTTGCGATTACCTAATTATAAAGCGCTCTACGGTGATGGACTCAGTTACGTTGTTTAAGGTTTATTTATCAAAATAGCTCAAAAAGCAATACCAATTATAAAACAAACTGAAATAAAAGATACTGACGTTGTTTGTGAAAAGCTCCTAGTGCTATTGGTAATGTTGCCAGTAAAGCGTTTCAGCAATCAAGGATATGTTAGCACGATTAATACAACGCAAACCTCAACCAGAAAATTACCAAGCACTAAATGTATGCCCGCAAATGTTAGTAAAATAATAAATCAAGCTACAAATCAGAAACTAGCTGAGTTGTCTGATGAAGCACAAAAAATATAACTGCAACTTTAATAGAAAGAAGTGGTCTTCGTGTTAAACGATAACAATTATAATAAAGTATTTAAACATATATTCGATCTCTCGTTCGACATGGATGCGTCAGTTTTCATAAATGAATCTATACGCGATTATCAGTATTATGCTTATGACGTACGAAAACCAAACCAGCAAGAGTGGCGAAAGAAACAACTTGATGCAATAACCGGTGGGTGTTAGATTCGCGCACTTGAGCTCATCGTCTGATGCTTTAATCCATGTGTCTGTCAGGAAGACGTGGATATTATGATCGTTGAACAAACTATTTATGTGCGCCTTTCCAGTGGTATCTCTGGGATAGCTGACACACAAGTTGACGATTTAATAGGGATTTGCACCATTTTTATCTAAATTAACGGCCAAATTTTGAAATTGTTAAGCCGGAAAAGGGCGAAAGGGAGATAACTGGAATTAGTCTTCCTGTTTTACGCCGGCCAGCTTTGAAACAACGTTTCTTTTTTCGCTTCGGTTTACATTTAAGTAATGGTGAATGAAGTCCCAGTTCATTTAGTCTTGAGCACAATGTACTACTGAGAGCCAAGGAATGGTCATATAAAGCAATTAACGAGGATCCATCAGAGCATAAACGGGTTGACTGGCGATCATGTGATGGCGGTTTATTCAAGAACAAAGGTCGTGGTAGTAGTGGAGCAAAACAGCTGAGAAAAATTCTAATTGTTCTAGTTTCCAAAACAAGGAGATGAAGAAACAAATACGAACTGAACAATCAATGCATGATGAAACACAATAATGTAGATGCAGATAAACAACAACCACATATATCATGACAAACTGCACAAAAACGGAACAGCTTCTTTAAGCTGGTTAAGCGATAGCGGCCATCTTTCCGGAAGATGTAACTGACTTTCGTGAAAGCAGAGAGTTTAATATAGGACAACCACGAAACAATGCCAACACTAACAAAAATTACTATATTATGGATCATGGCGGTAAATTGGAATTATCATTGATAACAGTAACCACACATAATACTCAAAACGCTATTAATGGTTTATTTACATGGCATATATCATCAGAACAAGGTTTTTCTGCACCACGTAATATAATTGTTGTTTTACAAAATGCTGAATTAGTAAACAATCAGTAAAAAGTATAACGATATTTGAAAAACTTGTATCTTGTGAAGTTTCATTATGATTAAACGGACATCAAGATCCATTTGACTATATTATTAAATTTTGATGAAAATTATATAGCATCGTTTGATGATATTTGTAGGACGTCTGGTCAGTAAAAAAATATTACAATGAAAACTTGCAAGTAAATGCGGAAGAGAAAACATTGAAGAGAGATCAAATTTCTAGTGGTCCAAATATATTATCATTAACTAAAACTCAGCTTAAATATTTTAAGAAAGCGGTAGAATCAAATACAAGAATTCAACTTCATCTTTCTCCGAGTTCCCTTAGAGATCAATGAAAACTGGTGGTATATTTCCGGGAGGAATGATAATTTTTTTTTCCCGACCGTGAAAGGTCCTGGAATTTCGCAAATGTTCTTGAAAGTCGGGAAAAAACCAGGAGTTTTCCGCCACCACTTGACATCCTGACAATTACGTGAGTTAAATTTATCGAGTTCAACCTGAATATTTGGAGGGTTCAGTTTGGGTCATTTGGGATGCTTCCAATAAACATACATGCTGAGTCAGTCCAAAACGCTCAGTGGATTAGATTCGTCTAGTAGACTTTTATTTTCAAAGTCGGCTTGATATCAACATCTTTCCTTACGTGGAATGTATGCAAACCACGGTAACATCACAAGAGGCAAACATCGTAGTGGCAAAGCGTAGTCGCTTATCAGATGGACTAACAAACGTTAACGTTGTTAGATCAAGTGATAAATGCATGAAATGGATTTGAAAATTATTTATTTTTCTCAGACATTGTGACTATTAAAATCGGTATGTCTTTAACCTACTGAAAGACAGGATAAAACTACGGTATTGATGAAATGTGACCTGATACTCGTGATTTACATTGCTAGTCGGATCAGTACACAAAACTAAAACCCACATTTTCAATTATTGTTGGTATAAATCAAATAAATAAATAACTGAAAGTCGTATACTGGTTGTAATAAAAATATAAAGCAAAAGAACACAATCTATTCCATATTTATACATTCCACGAACATCGGACTTTCATTTAACATAATTGAATTTCTCTACAACATGGAGCTTGTTTCTGATATCACGTGACGTTGACATCACGTAACTAATGGACTTCCAAAGTCGTCCTTTGAGATATGTGAAGTGACTAGTAATGCAATGATCGAGTACGGGGTCAGGTTTTATCAATGCCGTAGTTTCGTCTATCCTTTGGGATTTAATTGGCACAGATGTATTCAGGGTTAAACTCTTTTCGTTACAAGACAAGATTTTAATTATTTGCGTTTATTATTTTAAATTGTAAAAAAAAATTGAATTCCTTAAAAAAGAAGGTTTAAAAGGAAACAAAACTAATTTATGCTCATTATGTTGTTACCACATGGCAACATAATGCAGATCAGCAAAATAAAGTTTGAATTTTGTTATTTTTTTTTTATACATTGAAATGACTTTACATGGTAATTTATATGAGTATAATCAAACTTGCTTCGTGTGATACATTTTATTAAAACATGATCATCTTTTCTGACTTAGATATTTTGGAGAGTCTTGAAAAATAACCATCTTCAGAATAGAACATGCATGTTTTATAACTGTGAAGGTTGGCCTTTATTCAGTTTGAGGTGGGATGCTCCCAATTTATTAAATTAATACAGAACACCCACCCTGGCTCGTTTTTATCAGAAATTGATGTAGTGATAGAGAGATCCATAGTTCTGAGCCCTCAGTCAGCGGTGCCGACAATTAAAATAATGAATACACAAAATGTGAAATTCAAATGATAACAGTTTAGTATAATTCAATAACAGTCATCTCTAAAAAAAAATTCAACTAAAACCCTATCACTCGACCAAGTGACAGCCTATTTTATCATTTGAATTAGTGTGTGAAATTTTTCTCCTGTCATGAGATCCTACTCATCTGTATGCGTATTCCTTCTCTTTTCCTTTGTCTCCTCCGTTCTTCATTCTCTTTTGTCTCCCAGAGACTCGGACCACTGCACTGGATAATTCCCTCTGGTCCCTAAAAGTTGCTGTACTGAAGCTCCTGCCTCCTGGTTATTCTCGGAATAACAATTTTCCCGCCAGTATTGAATGGAGTCGGAGTAGCTTATTTCCTTACCTCCCGCAAATGGTTGTAGCACTAGTAACATTTTAGTTCTCAAGATAATATATTTAAACATGAGATTCTAATGTTTGGCAACGCCTTGCTCAATTCCGATTGGATGCTGGGTCATATAATGATCAGACTCCGCCCCTCTCCCAACAGTATGTCAAGAAATTGTTTACGACCCTCTTTGATGCTCCCTTGTTCCGAACAAGAATAGCAGCAGAGAGGGTGAGCCGGACAACATTTTTAGACAAGTATTCACTGAAATCACGCTTAAAATCAATGAAACCAATGACATCAGGCCCCAAAGTCAATGACATCAGGTCTCAAATGTGTGTGTGAATCATGGATTAGGTCCAAAAAAAAAATATGAAAAAATCAATGAAATTAATGAAATCAAAAACTTTTCAACTATTACATTTTTTGGGAAAAAGGGACTACAACATCGTTGTCACTCACCCTCTCTGCTGCTATGGGTTAACCGAATATTTGATCCAGTCCGATACGATATCGTGTTCGAGGGTCATGTAAATTTATTGTTACAAATCCGTGTGGGGCAGACTGAGCATGACTAAAGAAATTTCTAAATTGATTGAAGTCCATATCAGAACACCATGTCTGCCAAATATTTCGTAGCGTATGTGTATCAACGCCGTTGAATAAAGCAAGCATATTACAGTTATCTCTAATCACTTTTGGAATCTGAGTGTAGCGTTGAGTGACATAGATCACGTCCGTGTTTTTATGCCTGCCTCGGGAAAATATTCTAGCAGGATTTTTTTGATTATCTAACATGACATCATCGTATACAACTAAATTGCTGATACTTCCATCGAGGTCATTCACGGATGGCGCCTCGTCAATATCGGTTATAAATTCAATAACATCCTCGCCGGCAATCTCTGAAGCGTTTTCATTAAAATCTTTTAGCACTTCATAACATCGTTGGTCATCTACGCTAGGGGCAATTAAATACAGCTTATCCCACTTCATCCATCTCATTATTAAATTGAGCAACAATTGCGTTTTACCGGATGCAGATGGTCCGATTATAATTGCGCGGATAGAGTTTGGTAGCGCTGCATGATGCTTCACTGGTTCTCTTGTTTTAGTCGCTGAAAAATCAATTATATTCATATCTCTATACATAAATTATGGATCTATATTGCGTGAAGTGTAAGGCGCGTACTGGCACAGATGACTTGACGACGATTACAACTAAAAATAACCGATCGGCGCTTTCTGGTAAATGCGTACAGTGTAGTACAAAGAAATTTAGATTTGTTTCTAAACCCAAGGAACCCAAGGAACCTTTAAAAAAAAACGAGGAGGTGATATCGCTGCCAAATTAGCAAAACTCCCTGGAACCCCATGGGCAAAATACCCCGGAGAAAAACACCTTCCAGGGTATAGTTATTGTGGACCGGGAACAAGACTTGATATCAGACTCAATGATCAAAATCAGCCCCGACCCGGTGAGGAACCAATAAACGCTATTGATAAGGCCTGTCACCTTCATGATGTTGCTTATAAAAGCAGCAATTTGCAACACAGGCATCTAGCAGATGTGAAATTAATTCATGCGTTGAATTCTATCACTGATAAATCCTTCAAAGAAAAATTGGCTTCATTTTTGATAAAATCGGCTATGAAAAGTAAATTGATGTTAGGTGCTGGTAATTAATAGCAACATGGAATCTATTTACTATTCCCCAAGAGGATACTGGAAGGGTAACGCTGCAATCAGTAAACTCGCTAGCGCCGCAAAAGTGAAAAAAACCACTGCGGCTCATTGGTTATCCAAACAGGCACTATGGCAAATTTATCTACCACCGCCTAAACAAATTCAATTCTCGCATTTTGATGTAACCGGACCCAATGAAGTTCATCAGGCTGATCTATTATTTCTGCCACATGATCGTGGTTACAAATATGCGTTAACTGTAGTTGATATTGCAAGTCGATACAAAGAAGCAGAACCGTTAAAAACAAAATCGGCCACTGAAGTCGCTTCTGCATTTGAAAGGATTTATCGACGAGGTCCTCTGCACTGGCCAAATCTGTTACAAGTTGATCCTGGCAAGGAATTTCAGGGTGCAGTGTTATCTACAATGAAATATCACAATGTCGCTATCAGACGAGGGCATACTGCACTGCATCGTGATCAGGCCATTGTAGAACGGTTTAATAAAACCCTTGCTGAGCGGTTATTTGGATATCAATATGCAAAAGAATTCATCCAAGAAAAAAGATCCCGTGAATGGGTGAAGAGATTACCAGGTGTAGTTACCGCACTGAATAACGAGATTACTAGAACCATCAACATGAAACCTATCAATGCGATTAAAAAGAAGTCGATACCTGAAAAACCACAAAAAGATTTCCCTAGAAACGCTAGCGTTTCCCAACCAATTCTTGGTAGTAATGTCATTGTGAGGTATTTATATGAACCAGGAGAGCTTGAAGGGGATAGAAAAAGGGCTACTGATCCTATTTGGAGCGTCACTACGCATAAGATATCTAGTATAACACGATCTACGGGTAGACCTCCAATCTATAAACTGGATTCAACTGCCCCTCAACGGGGTTTTACTAGACAACAATTACAAGTGATACCCGAGGATACTCAATTGCCACCCCATGGGCTTAACTAGCACCCTTGCGTCTATTGCACTCAAGACAAGTCAACATCACATTATTTCTGACATGACCGAGATTGTTATTTTTTCTGTCTACGGTGAATTGGCGAGGATCCTTATCCGAATACTGCCAACGCATTATACAATTGCAACTCGCGCAGTGATTATTCTGTTGTTTCTTCAAAGTGATTATTAATTCAGCATCAATATCAAATTCTCGTTGTTTTTTTTTGTCCTGCTGTTTGTAACCGGAGAGTTTTTTATCAATAATATCATCTATTGTGGTGTCATTATCATCACCAATAATTTCATCATCTCCACTGGCTTCGCCAACGACAATTCTTCGAAGTTGATTTATTTTTCGTACTCTAGACACTGCGAGATAGACTAAATTCGACCATTCTATGCGATTATCTACCATCCAAAGAGTTGTATCCGATATAGTCAATCCCTGTGAAGAGTGTATTGTTGCTGCGTATCCTAGCGTCCACGGGGATTTATTGGCACGCAATGCATCTTCAACAACATTGATATCAACCAGCACAATATCATTTAATACTAAATTCTGTTTTTGACTTTGTCCTGGAATATCAACTTCAATATTCTGTTTTCGCGTATCCGATGGCCTATAACATAACGGTACTGGAAGTGTTGCAAATTTTTGTTTATGCAATTCAAATAACTTCATCTGAAGTGTGTCCCTGACTATTTTTCTACTTGCAATGATTAAATCATTTGGTCTCCACATTTCCCAGAAATCATTCATGGGAGTTTCCGAAATTATTTCACGGGTTATTTCACACTGGATTCTATCCGGTTGCAATCTAATTAGTTTCTTCAATTCTTTTAATTCATGATCAAGTGATCTATGATCAGTATCAATTTCTTCATAATAGTCTACAAAACCCTTTAGCCATTCATGGGGAGATGCACCGACAAATGGTGGAGGTTGGCCGTGATCACCGCACATGACGACTTTTGTATTCTTCAATAACAACCACTCAAGAAATATTTTTAAGACATCTTCTGACACTGTGTCTATTTCATCCCACATGATGAATTC
Organism: Unio delphinus; assembly: GCA_029339505.1. Taxonomy (NCBI): domain Eukaryota; kingdom Metazoa; phylum Mollusca; class Bivalvia; order Unionida; family Unionidae; genus Unio; species Unio delphinus. The sequence goes on along the minus strand of JAQISU010000138.1, from coordinate 3,272,763 downwards.
AGGAATAAATTTCTCTCCCATGCGCTCAGGAGTCCATTTATCTCCCTTCCATCGGAAAAAGCTGTGATAAGTGCAAGCATTTACCCCTCTCTGTATCATTTCTCTTGCAAGTCTGTGAGTCGGTGTTAGCACAATCATGTTAGAAACGCTAGCGTTTCCACGACGGAATAACTCAATTACCCGGGTTGTTTTTCCTGACCCGCCACAGCCGTTTAAATAAACTGTTTTATACAGGCATATTGGATCAGAAATCGGTGGTGCATTAGAAAATTCTGAACACTGATTGCTTTCTAAGTAATTATTTTCAATGGTAACATCTGCTGATTGAATATAATCATGAATCATTTCTTTCTTAATTCTCCATGATCCCCATTTCTCGTTGCCAGTAGCCTTAAAATCAGCCATTTTGCTATTTATGTAAAATGAATCAGTAGCAACTCTAACTGCGGTGGTAGGAAATCTATTGATCATTGAAAACAGATTGATAGAAGCATACCCGAGCATAGAAGCTCTTAAGTGTGTGTACTGCGGATGGTATCCATCATTGTAGGTAACAATTGTACCCAATTTGGTTCCATCGGACATAAATGCGTCCTTACGATTGACATATAGGCCCTTATTCGTTAAATCCGCCATTACAAAATCGTATTCAGCGTTGTCTATAATCAATCGTGAAGAATATTTCGTATTATCATCTTTGCCACCTTGGGTAAATTTACCGATTATTCTTCGTCCAAGATTTTTTGCTTCATTGTTTCTGATTTCAAATAACTGTCTGGACCAATCCATGATTTGTTGTTCATTAAAATCAGGAAACAGTTTTCGCTCTTCGCTAATTATTTTTTCTAGATCAGGTTGTGGTAACCAGACTGATTTCTGTGCCCGATAGGATATAATTGCTTCACTGACAATTAATGATTTTAACATTTTACAATCAAGCATATACCGTAACAACACTATTGGCATCCAGTGTTTTTCAGACATGTGTTTACCAATCCAAAGATAACTACACGGATGAAGTCCTGTAGCCATTTCAAATGATACCACACAAGCGAATCCGGTTAAATCAAAATCAGGAAGTGGTCCATTAATAGCAACACGGGTCATTTCGTGTGTAGGGTGTCCAAATCGTTTGAAATATTTCTCGCATTCTCCATACCCAAGAAAACTTCCTGGATAACACGCAATCATATCAACTGAAATAACGGAATCAGAGGTGTATTTTGTGTTCCATAATCCGCCGTGGCCGTATTCAAGACAGGACAATTTGACATCTGATAAAAACTCACTTCGTGTTGGTTTCCACGCGTTTTTCTTTCTAGCAAAATGTGCTGCAATGGATGGTACTGTGAAACAGTTTGCTAATAATTGATCGTCTTCTTCTCCGTCCTCAGAAAACTCACTAGCTAGTTGTTTCATTTGATTCTGCAGTTCTTCAGTACGGTATAATTCTCCGTTGGGCCTTACAAACTGATCAAATCTGCATTCCTCGTCTGAATTACTATGAAATAGCCACGCTGACACAGGATCGTTTTTACTCAAATGGTAAATAGCATCAAATAATTTCTGCTCGGTAAAACATTCTTCAGGTCCCAACCCTGCTGGGGATAGATATTTTACGGTTCTATCCCGTGGAAATATTGTTACTGCAGATGACCACGCGTGCGCGTTATGATCAATAATTTCAATGGGGTTTCCTTTTTTTGATTGATATTTCGGTTCTTTTAATACTTCACCGGTGATTGTTCTTACCGATATTGGAAATCTTAATGATGTTTCTAATTTAGTTATATCCTGAATTGTTGCCCCATGCTCTTTTACCGTGAACTCCCACTCGGTTATTTTTTTTCGTCTTAGATCAGTGAGTTTATTTCCCCGGGACGCATTTGTGAAGTGTTCTATTATTCGTTCTGCTACACAATTGAGCCCTGTCGAATATTTCATGGGTGCTAGTTTTGAAATATCAGGTTTTTCATTGAGCGGATAGATCCCGTAAACAACTGCTGTGACAGGATAAGATCTTTCGTAGTAGGGTTTATCAATTCCGGTCAAAATTCCCGGTTTGGAATCCTGATTCACGGTGACAGTTTTTTTGCCCCTGAGAATGTGTTCAAATTTATCCCTAATAATCCATTTGTCATCTTCACGGATAACGAATTTGATTCGGAAAAAATGACTTTTTTCCCCAACACGTGAAATGATCGCTGCTGCCTTTTCATCATTCATGGTAGCGTCAACAACACCATCAATTCGAAATGTTGACCAACAATAAGATGCTCCATCACGCTTGAATTCATTAAAACAGTCTCTGATGGGTTTATCAAGAATTTTATTCTTGGGTGTATTAGAAACTATATCAAGATTGAATTGAGCATCCTTCCATGATGATCTCATGTTTCCGTCTCTTGGACGTTTGTTACGTTTTTGGGGTCTATCGCGATTAAATCTAGGATTGATTTTCAATAATCTCTTGAACTCTTTCATGTTTCCGTCTATTGGGCGTTTGTTACGCTTTTTGGGTCTATCGAGATTAAATCTAGGATTGATTTTCAATAATCTCTTAAACTCTTTCATGTTTCCGTCTCTTGGACGTTTGTTACGTTTGTTTCCGTCTCTTGGACGTTTTTGACGTTTTTTTGGTCTATCGAGATTAAATCTAGGATTGATTTTCAATAATCTCTTGAACTCTCTATCAGCATTGACTTTAGCATTTGTCGAAGTCAATCTCTTGATCTCCTTCATGCTATATACAAAACAAACATTTAAATGAAAGTTTTATGTATAATGAATCACTGCAAATGGCTCATGATGGGAAATGTAACCCCGTGTAACAAATCATGCAGAAAAAATGAGTACTGTAGGTATCATATGCAAAGTTTTCGACGTGGAAGTCTTGGTCCGTTACCCTGTATTCGATGTGGGGTTGGGGTTAAGGGAAGATCACAATTGTGTAGTGATTGTGGTGGTAAGCGATATAGGGAATTGAAGCGTTATTATGATAAAAGAATAAAAAATGGACAATCTATCAGAAATTATGACCCTGAAAAGGCCCTTGACCCTGACAACATCAAGGATAAAATCATAAGAACCCCGCAAGACTATATCGAAAGATTTTCCAGTGATGTAATTATTGAACCAAACACTGAATTAGACAAACAATAGAATAGTATATATGGACCAAGAATTCAGACCACATCCAGTGATTACAAAATATGAAGCATCCAGTGATGGTACTGTCAGAAACCGTAGACTGAAAAAATCAGTTGGTTTTGTGACTAATCAAGGGTATTTGAGGTTTACTGCTGGCGGAGAAAAAAAAACGAAAAATTATCTCATTCATCGTTTCGTATTTGAATGTTTTAATGGATTGATCAAAGATGGTTTTGTTATTTATCACAAGGATTCTAATCCAAAGAATAATTCTGTATCCAATCTGCAGGCTATCACACTGAGTGAGAATTCCAAACAAGGAAAGACTGGCACTTGCAAAACGGTTGGGAAGAGACCTGTGACATCTTTGAATACAATAACTAATGAAGAAAAAATATTTTCATCTATGAATGAAGCCGGAAAATATTTCAATATCTGTCCGACTTCTGTACGATTCGTTGCAGAGGGGATTTATCGATCGGCTATTTCAAAAAAGACGGGACAAAAAGTTCAATTTAGTTATGTCTAATGCGTCATAATTTCCAATTAGAGATATGTCATACTTATAGAATAATGAATTCTGAAAACATGAATAGCATCATAGTTGAAATAGCAAAATTGAAAAATCAGGATATCAAACTATCAGATGGATTAAATCCTGACCAAATTGTGTCTGATTTTCAGGATATTGAATACGGAGTTAGCACTAACAAGTATATGCTACCCAAGAAATATGCACTCATCAAAAAAATTCAGAATTCTATTAAAGACTCTCTTTCATTTTCCAGTGACATCAGTGTGTTCGTCCCGTTGTATGCTATCGTAGAGGGAATACGAAAAGAATTGGGGTACGAATACGAATTGAAAAAAGAAGTCAACTCTAAAATTAGAAACCTACGAGCATTAATTCAAGAAAATGAACAATTTTGATTGCCCGACCATTATCATTTTTTGATTGCCCGACCATTATCATTCCGACCCTCATTTTTTTTAGCCGACCCTCAAGAGGGTGTCAAAATTCGATGGAGGAGGTGTCAGATTGGTCAAAACTAGAATGTTGAAAGTCACAGTATTATTTATTTTATATACAATTATGTGACTTTCAACATCAATGATAGAAGATGTCTCACGATGAAATAACACTTCCATGACCGTATCAAAAATCATCCGACATGTAACAAAAGTGAGGAAACTGTGGTATTAATTATTTTATATACAATTTCCACACTTTCCTCATCAATGATAGAAGCTGTTATAGAATGAAATAACACTTCCATGACCGTGTTAAAAATCATCCGACATGTCAAAAAATCGAATGTTGAAACTATCAGTATTATTTATTTTATATACAATTATGATACTTTCAACATCATTGATAGAAGGTGTCTCACGATGAAATAACACTTCCATGACCGTATCAAAAATCATCTGACATGTCAAAAAAGTGGGAAAAGTGTTTTACAATTGAAAAATGGTTTCTGATTTCAAATAATGGTCAATGAAGCATTAACAACCCGACTGGCTCGTGAGCGACTAGATGCAATTAAGAAATTTATACCAATTCGTGACTCTGTACGGAATAAACTGCAACAACGACAGAGTTTACAAACTGATTTTGCTCTGGGGTCTGAAGAATTGTTTAAACCAGTAACCACAGCAACGAAAGGAGTAGAGCGTGCTTTACTGGGAGATGGTCCCGAGACGGGAAAATCTGTTATTGGTGAACTTGAAAAACTAGCAGCGAAAACTGAACAAACTGAACAAACTGATCCGAAAAAAACGACTGTTTCTCTGTTGAATAAATTTACTGATCATGCTAAAATAGTAATAAAAAAACCTAGTTTATTGAAATCAAAGGATTATCAAGCCTTTGGTAATTTTGCTGCTCAAAGTTATAATTCAAAAAAAGATTTTTTAAAGGACGAGTATAAAAATGATAGAATATCAAGTAATGATTGGTTTGATAATTTGTATAAACTAAATAAAGGGATTGGTCGTTTGAATAAGGATGAGATAGGATACAAGGAATTTCAAAGGGGAATTAGTAATTATAAAAGAGAACAAATAGAAGAGCGACAACGAGAAATAGAAGAACGGCAAGAACTAAAACGTCAAACACCAACACGTAGACAAACAAGAAGACAAAAAAAACAACAACTACCACCTGATGATGATGATGATGATGATTATTTACAAACTACGGATTTAGAAAAACTAGATGAAGCAGCTGGTTATAGCGGAAGTGGATTAGGAAATCCAAGGATTGGAAACACTTGTCCTGATAGTGTTATCAATGATATATCACGATTAGATGTTCTCATCGGAGGAAAACGAGCTGGAAATAACTCTCCAGAAATAATTAATGAAGCAGCTGATATCTGTAGACGGTTATTTGCCGGCGGTATCATGGATATCAAAACTTATCGAGATTTCATTGACGAGTTAGCAAATGGGTATCATAGCGATTAAATAACAATTGAAAACACTATTGTTTTTATAATAATGATCATCCATTACAATCATGATAAACCAACCCCAGTCTATGTAGTTAATTCACGGTTTCCAGTTTATAAGGCATACTACGGAGATGGCCTCGGCAATACCATTTTAGGATTCTTTTCAAGAATGGCTCCAAAAGTGATGCCGTTAGCTAAACAGTTATCAATGAAAGCCATTGATGTTATTCGTGATAAGGGTATTAGTACTGTTGGAAATCTTGCCGGGAAAGCATTTTCAACTGCGAAGGATAAAATAACATCATTAGTGGGGCGAAAAAAGAAACCGTTACCGTCTACAGAAGAAATGCCTGCAAGTGTTAGTAAAATAATAAATAACGCAGTAGATGAAAAACTAGCGTCGATGGTAAATCAAGGAGACCAAAGCAATATTGCAAACATGATAGCGGGAAGTGGCCTTAAAAAACTACGACGAAAACGCTAGCGTTTTTCACGACGAAAATGGAAAAATCGTTTACGATTTCACTATTTAGACTCTGATAAATAGAATAAAATGTTCAAAAAATCATCTGATCCAGCGTTTGATATAGACGCCCCAGTTGGCAAGGATGATTCTGTACGCGATTATCAATATTACGCCTATCATGCCATAGACTCAAATAGTCGAGCAAGAATTGATCTTCAAGTCCATGATACCAGTAAATACTTTTTGCCCTGTGAAGCATTTATTGAAGTAGAAGGAGAAATTGTAACAGCTGCTGATACTACTGCTGTACCAGCACCGTATCCAGCTGGTACTCAAGTCGGTTTTGTCAATAATGGTATTATGGCGCTATTTGAGAGTGCTAGATATCTCATTGATGGAAAAGAAATTGAGTCCATAGATCGTGATGTTGATGTAGCCACCACAATCATAGGGTTAGCGAGATATTCTGATGATTATACAAGATCGGCTGGTCCGTCTATGATGTTTGCAAAAGATGGTAAGAATACCGCTGGAGGAAATCCATTTGTTGTAAGACGACCAAAAAAACGTGATAATAGTGATTCTGATGTCGAGAATATGATTATAAACAACGATGCTAATTTCAATCTAGGAGCTGCAACACGAAACGCAATGTTGCAAGGAGATCGTAAATCATTTTCATGCGCGATTCCACTGCATCATATTTTTGGATTCTGTAGAAACGTCAGAAAAGTTATCTACGGGGCGAAGCATACAGTATCGCTTGTACGAAAGAGTGATGATAACGACGCAATTTGGAGGATTCCAGCAAATGCTGCAGCCGTCAATGCTGATGCCGGTAAAGTCAATTTAACAAAAATATCATTGTGGATGCCAGTGTTGACTCCAGCAATCACCGCAGAACAACGACTACTATCATTTATGGACCAAGGAGGAAAGTCGTTGTTGAGTTGGCTAACCGTGAGTACAGATGTGAAGCAATCAAATATCAACGGGTTATTCACTTGGAACCTAGCATCAAAACAAGGCGTTTCTGCGCCACGTCATATATTTATTGCGTTCCAAGATAACACACGAGTTGGCAGTCAAGAACGAAGCCATATGATATTTGATCAATTAGGTGTGAAAGACGTCTCACTGAGAATAAACGGCCAGCAGGAACCATCTGAGGATATACAACTTAATTACACAGAAAATCATATTGCACGAGTTTATCATCGTCTGTTGTCATTTATGGCACGCGATCAAAATGTCGATACTGGTTTGCAAATATCACAATTTGATTTTAAAAATCTGTATCCGATCTACTACTTCTCACTGGAACATCTCGATTTGACAAGACAGTCAGTTGTTGATATACACTTTAGAGCTAATGTGACTGGTCTTGTTGGTCCTCCTGCTATTACTGATTATAGAGCGGTTGCTGTCATTCTCAGTGATAAATCAATGCTACTCGAAGGTGTTGGTGGAAGAATGAGAGTGGTAGATGCCCCAGTAGAAAATCTTTGAACGATTTTTCATTGAATTAGAATCAATCAATTATATATAATGTCATATAGTGTTATTAGTGTTACGTTAACTCCTGGTCAAATCAAAAAATTGCAATCAGAATCAGCTAAAAAATGTGGAACCACAATCACGTTGAAACCTAATCAAATGACTGGTGGTGCAAATAAATTATCGCTGACAACTCGTCAGGTGAAACATTTCAATGATGCTTTCAAGGATAAAAAGGGAGTTCAGATTACTCTCTCTGCGGCTGCTATAAAAAATATGATGAAAACGGGTGGTATATTTCCATTGTTTGCTGCGTTACCAGCATTGATTGCAGCAGCAGCCCCAGCGGTGGCTAAAGCAGCGGCGTTAGGAGCCGTTGGTACTGCAGCAGGAATGGCACTAAAAAAGGCAACTGGACAAGGATATAAAAAAAAGAGACGATCCGTTCAAGGATTGGGTCTAAGACTACCAGGAACCCCGTATTCATGGTACAGCGGGAGATCCGTTCACGGATCAGGCCTGAGACTACCAGGAACGGTTTATTAATTCAGAAATCTATGGTTCCAATGTCCAATTTTGATTTAATGGATGCGGCTAAACAACTAGTGATTAAAAATTTCAGAGGTGTTTTTATGAAAGATCAATTACCACATCAACCAAACAAAACTGAAACAGGTATTATTAATCTCGATAACAGCACCGGACCTGGAACTCACTGGGTTGCATACGCTATTGATCCACGTGGGATTGTCTATTTTGATTCATATGGATTAGCCCCACCAAAGGAGTTTATGCGGTATATAAAAACCCTTCCAATGAAGACTTGGTATTCTACGCTACCAACACAACAAATCAATGACCCCCCAATATGCGGCAGTGAAGTATTAAATGTCCTTGACGCTATTTCTAACTCCTTGGGTAACCCAAGGGGAAAACCACCACATATTGTCGTTAATGACTACACTAGTAATCGCTTTTTAGAGAGAGATATATAAAATATCATGATTGATATTTGGGGAAGACCTCTGAAACCCAAACCCGATGACACTGCAACCTCTGATTCTATCAAGGATATACAAAAAAAAATTAAAGATGAAATCGCTGAGACGTTGAACTTAACAAGTGTTGACCCGAATGAAATAGTTGTATTTCAAGACAAACAGGGTAAATTGAAATCCAGTAATATTTCTCTGGATGATATTTTGGTTAAACAACAAAACGCAATCGAGAACACCGTTGCGCTATTTTCCGATCAGGGTAAACTCAAACCAGGTGTACTTTTTTCGACGATTACAGATCGATTTACAAACCACGATAAAGAATTTGAAGATCATTTAAGAAACTACAATAGTTTCCGTAGAAATGTCGTTCATAAGTTCTTTGGATCTCCGATTGTAGTTACACCATCTATCGCTGAAATTAAAACGTTTGTTGATGATCAAAAGGTTATCAACGAAGCAACAAAAACAACAACCGACGCCATTGATAAATTTATTGGAAACCCGTTAGATAAAATTGAACTAAAACTCCCTGATATTAAAAAATCCATTGATGAGACGAAAACTTCCATCGAAGACATCAAAGGTGATCTTTCGAGGATGATAACAGCCATTGAAAAAACAAAAATCCCTCATAAGAAAACCAACAACGTAGTATACACAATCCAACACGGATCATTTGAGTGGACACCTGAAAACAACAAATTAGACATCACTGCAACAGTTAAGGGTATTTATCGATTAACAATATTGAGAACGACTCAATTTAATATTTCATCGTCCAGTTCATCCGGGGTCAATAATACGATTTCAACGATCATCGACAAGAATACAACTGAACAGTTCACGTTAATAGCTGCTGATATTCATTTGGTTAGGGTTACAACAACGTGGTATGTGGAATTCGTAGCGGATTTAAGTTGAAAATTGCAAAGCAATTTCACTAACGGTTTCAATTGAAAACGCTAGCGTATTTAAAATAAAAATGATTTCATCATCGCAATATCGTTATGATCAGGTCAGAGAGTATCAAACTAGACTCAAAACCTTGTCTGAGGAGTATGAATTGAAAATTAAAAAATATCGCAGGAGAATTACCGTAATTGATGTTACTGTGTACGCTGTGAGTGGTGTAATCACCGGAGCTGGTATTATACTGTCTTCAGTGACAATGATGGCTCCGATAGCTGTTCCAATTTGCATTTCTGCGGCAACAACAATCGCTGGAATAATTTCAATAATCACAAAAAAAATATCCTCATGCAGCCAACGGAAACTACAAGACTACATAATTCAATTTCATGTTGTGTCTACTGCATACTCGCAATTATCCTCATTGATATCGTCATCTCTCGATGATACAATTATATCAGAGAGTGAGTTTTCAGCGATGGTAGATATATATGATTCTGCGATGTCAAAATTAGAAATACATCATGAATATAATAACAATGACAACACAGATGGAATTACTTCAACAAATAGTGGAGAACACAAATCCAGTACAAACAAGCATGATCTCAATAACCTCAACGAATCCAGAATTCAGTGTGAATTTCCCCTCTCCGGTCCCAGTGAAGGAAATCGCGCTAGCAAAATTACGAGTATACCATAGTTGGCCAAATATTAGGTCAAAACCATTTGGTGGTCAACAACCGAATAATTCACTGGTATTTGCAAATAAGAATAAACCCGACGGTACCCCAGACTGGACCGTTGTTTCCATACCAACCGGATCATACCAAATCGAACAAATCAATGATGAATTCGCGCGTAGAATAAAATCGATTACTGGAAAAGAATCAAAAATAGCTATAACAGTTCATGTGCCGACACTATCATCTGCCATTGAAATAAGCACAGAAGGATACGTCGTAGATATCTATCAAAGCTCAATAAGAACCGTACTAGGATGGCCTGAATTACCACCGGGTGGAAAAACCGTTAAATTACCAGAACCACAAAAAACTGATTATATCACCGACAGGACAAAATCTGATAATCCAGTAAGGAGTTATAAAGATTATGATAAGTCATATTTTTTCATTAGAGTAGAATATGATGAAAGAGTACGACTTATTCATCATCTTGCTAACCGGGATAAAATCACTGAAAATTTCACAGCTTTCAATAACGATATTTCGTTGTTGTTTATATCTCTTAGATCCGGCACTCTCACCCGAGATGAATTTATCAGCGTCGTAGAAACAGGTAACAAAATCATCAATGACATGGAAACATTTCATTCACAAATTATTCAAGAAGTATTAGGTGACAGTAGTCCTAAAACAAGAGATTTATTTGCAATAGAATATAGGATCCGCATAGGAGATATTCCAACATTCAAACTTCCAGGATATAATCTCTTAGAACTACAAAAATCTCTCGATGATGCCATCAATGAAGGTTTCAAAAAAATCCATGATACGTGGAAAAAAACACCATCACAACCACAAACAACTATCCTCAAACATAATAATGACCCAGATGGTGGTGGCAGGCATATTGCTCCGTTCAATGTGAATATTTCATCGGTGATAGCAATCAATTTAGTGTGTGATGTGATCGAAGGAAGCTATCAAATAAATTTAGAACGATCAAATCAAGCTCAGCAAGGATATATTTTGTATTCATTTGCACCAACAGCTCCTCCAGGGTTTCTAATTATTGAGGATCCAACTAATCCAGTCTATATGCGATGTCATAATAATTCATTAACCAGAATTAATTTCAAACTCACTGACCAGTCCAATAATCTGATTGATTTACAAGATGAGGTGTTAGCGATTAGTCTGTTTGTGAAATCGTAGTGATTTTCGTCGTAGTGATTTTCGTCCCCCAAGTCTGGAACACGATATCGTATCGGACTGGATCAAATATTCGGTTAACCCATAGCAGCAGAGAGGGTGAGTGACAACGATGTTGTAGTCCCTTTTTTCCAAAAAATGTAATAGTTGAAAAGTTTTTGATTTCATTAATTTCATTGATTTTTTCATAATTTTTTTTTGGACCTCATCCATGAAACACACACATATTTGGGACCTGATGTCATTGACTTTTGGGTCTGATGTCATTGGTTTCATTGATTTTAAGCGTGATTTCAGTGAATACTTGTCTAAAAATGTTGTCCGGCTCACCCTCTCTGCTGCTAGAATTCTACCAGTTACCTGTGAACAATGTTACGTAACTGGCTTTGGCAAAAGTAAAGCGCGCGTCACTGGTTTATGGCTATGTCAATTAACTGGCTGGACAACCTCGTGCATTTTGACGGCGCGAAATTATAGCATCAGGGTCTAACATACACATGATGAAATCTGGTTTAATTCTACAACGTGACAATAATCTAAAATGTTCTTTAACTCTATTCAGTAATGGTCATATGTGAACCTTAAACATATTTAATTTCATCCTGGAAAAAAACTTGGAAATGACCTGGCAGTGTATCTTTACAAAAGCTTGTGAAGCATGTGTTTAGTAAGGTTTTGACTTGGATCACTAATAACTATCCAAACTGATTGTTAAAATAATACTCTTTTTGTCTGTTTAGTTTGTGACTTATTTGTATTATTTGAATAAAATTAGTTTCCCTGAATGCTAACAATATCGTTTTAGTCAGATTAATTTTTTTTTTAAAGCTTTCCTCGCCCTATTTGAAATTTACATCTTTTGTTGGATTGGTCAATACTGTAATTTATATTATATGAAAAAGAATATTTTAAGAGCTTATTATATTTGTGAGTAGAATTATATATATATATATATATATATATATATATATATATATATATATATATATATATATATATATATATAGAGAGAGAGAGAGAGAGAGAGAGAGAGAGAGAGAGAGAGAGAGAGAGAGAGAGAGAGAGAGACTTTGTTTTAGTGATGGGAATGTCATTCATTTAACAGTTTTGGGTTTGGAACAGTCATTACTAAAATTAGCAACTGACTCTTTGGTGCGGAATTGAAAGCACGTGTTTCAAACACATCCAGGTCCAGAAAATGCTTCGGCTCATATCCTTTCTCCCACATCCAGGTTTCATCTATACTGATAAATGTAGCTTTGATCATGAGCACTGCATAATTTTAAGTTATTCTGTGTCTTATATGGTGTTTGCATAGGTTTACTATGGGAAGTGAATTAGTACCGAAAGTCCACTAACATCACACATCCTTTCACTGCAGAATAGATTATTCTGAATAAACAATTTCCGTTTCCGTTTATATTTCCTCTTGGTGAATTAAACGTTTATTTTACATATCTTGTCTTAAGTTTTATTCGTCTTTAGAATCATGATGTACTGCATGTGTATGTTCGGACAGACGGAGGAGACTGAACTGATGTAACTTTATGAACAAATTTATAGGAACATGGTAATGTGACGTTCAAATTGATGAGATTTACATAACAATTTTGGACTTTTTATGTTTTTGTTTAAAATCGTCATGTTTGGGGCAAAGTTGACTCAATGTGAACTTGATATCCAGGTAATGCCCACGAAGGTCAGGCTGATGGAGTGCAGGTAGTCATACACACAGGGGCTCCTTACAAACTAGTCCTACAAAGTAATACACAACAAATGTTATTTTTGTTTTAGTTCATTCTCTTACTACCCAAATAACGGGCTTGTATAGCGTGTTCCGATGTCGGTTGACATCAGAACAAGTAATCAAAGTTTGTGGAATATCTTACACACTTGGTATCCCATATTAGATATAGGCATGGAAATTGAAATATTGAAATACCAGTTTCTGCAAGTAAATCAAGCTAAAATTTAAGTCTCAACTGTATCAGTGATGCAGCTTGGCGTGATTTCAGGACATGACATGAGTGGGGTTGGGTAGTTCTCAAAATGCCTTTTTTTCAATTTTCAGAAAAACATGGTCCCACTTAATGTCATGAAAATGAACAAAGTATGTCTATAACTCTTGATAGTGCTTGAAAACTTATGTATCGCTTCAGTTTTAATTAGAGCAAGCAATGAAAGATATACCTTGTCACAAGTATCATCAGCTTGTAGTCCTACATATAAGACCCAACGCTAATATTTATGTTTTGGGCGTCAGGGTCTTACTGCCTAACAATCATAGCTGTGTAGTGTGTTTTGAACTCATCTGACAGGATAATAAGAGGTGAAATTTTCATGATTATCAATACTTGGCAATAAATATCAACATTCATCCACATATTTAAGAGTTATTGATATACTTACTCGTGATCGACTCTAAATCTGACACTAGCAAATGAACGCATTTTTATGTTCCCTTGACACACATTTCAATTGGTTGCAATGCGATGGTGGCTGAGGAATGCCAAAGTAGGTTTCAACAAGGTCGTTTTTTTTTAAGGAAATAAAAGTATGAAAGTATTAAGTATTTGAACAGCAAGCAACATTTTGTTTCGTTCAAGAAACATTTTCTGATTTGAACCTATTTAAACATACTTCGGAACACCTCGACTACTGTCGCATTTCAACAAATTCAAATGTATGTCAACTGAATAAGAAAATGCGTCCGTTTGCAAGTGTCAGTTATTGGATTCCACCAGGATAAAAACAGCACAGTAAGTATATTAAACATAAATTAGTGGAAAAGTGTCGATCAAAGGTCGCCAAGCATGTGCGATATCCTGAAACTTTGACTACTTGTTCCGATGTCGACGACATCGGAACAGACTACACAAGACCGTTATTCAGATCATAAGACATAGCACCAAAACAAAATCCACATGTGCTGTGTTACAGGTAGGACTACATCATCCTACTGATGAATATGTGTACCCTTTTCCCGACCCCATATTTATTGTCATGAAATATAACACAACTGTTGGACCTTCATTACAAATGTTTAATGTTTGTATAAATTATTTCAACAGAATATAGCCATGCTTAATATATACTAAACTTCAGAAATAAAGCACAGTTGTAAAGGGGCCATAATAAGGGGGAGAAAACTCATTGGGTATTTTCCTATAACCAACAAGTGGATTTGCATCACAATTAGTATTTCCAGTTCAGTGCCTATAAATGTAGTTCTGGTCTTCTTTTTAGAATTTTTTTCCTCTCACATTTTGGTGGTGATAGAAGAGTTATATTTATGTATTTTTGGTAGGGATTTAAAGGTAATTGTATATTCTTGAGAATATGAGCTCAGAGTGTGGTTGCCTGTGTGCATTTTGGTGACAGTGCACATTGAGTAATAAGGCCTTGGTGATGATCTGGAAGTGAATCTGTGTTCTATTTACATGCTGTTCTGTTTACAGTGCAGCCTCTAAAATAAATGCTGGTGAATGATGACAAGAGCTTCATCGTGTAGTCATCTTTGGATATTTTTAGATTAACATATGATTTGTATTGATTGTCACACAGTGGAAAGGTCAGTACTGGGAAATATATGAAGAGAAGATATCATATAGTAAAATTAATTGTGATGTATGTCCATTTTGAAATAGAGCTTTCTAGGACTAAATTCATCAAGGTATAATTTTGCCACCATTTACAGAGATCTCAGAAACGCTTAATTACACGTATTTGGACACCAATTTTTGATCTGGGATACAGAAAATAAACCACACAGAAGTCCTCTGTATGCATGTTTTTTTTTTTTTTGTTGCAAACAAGAAAGTTTCACGGCACAATAAATATGTTCTAATCACTATGTAAAATGAGGCAATGTTTTTATTTGAGCTTTTTGCTGACTATCTTTGAGCAAATATCATTGGCTTGCTTTGATGATGGTGCATTTGTTATTGAAGGCACCAATAGAGGCTCCAGTTGAAGGAACTAACAAGTACCTGGAAGTCCTGAACTCCTAGTTTTAAAATCCTAGCGAGACCTCTGATTTATTTGAATAAATTGAATACATACCTTTCAAGAGAAGAAACACAAACACTATTTTCCTTATCTGAATGAAATCACTAGAAATGAAATCAAGTTTTGCACACTACCGACTAACAATGGGGTTAATGTGCTAAATATTTGAGAGATAACTTTGCCTACGCACCAGTCATTACAAATATGGCTGAAATGACCAGATAGGACTCCTGAAATGAGGCTTCATACGGTAAATAGAGGTTACTCAGAAATGTGAAATATGCATGGATATAATAAAAATTGTTTGCAGCTTAAGACCTACAGTGTTTATGATTATTACCTCCTCTTAATGTATGGAAATAAAACTTAAAAAAATTTTCAACACTCTGCAGAAATAGTAACTTTTCCTTCCACAGGCTGCTTAGTACTCTAAATATGTATCCAAATATTTATTCTGTTGGGTTCCAATGCTTTTACATTAAAAAATTCAAAATTTATCTCAAAATATGTTGTAAAAGCAGACCATTGTTCTGGAACCGAAGTGGCCACAGAAAACGGGAAGCCAGAAACGGTTATGCCCCCTGATAGTCCTATATCTTCCCATGTTAACACTCTTCCACCAATTGACATGTAAATTAATATACTTACTGTTAGTGTTGTTCTGATTATCGATTATAATCAATCATCAGATGGTTGATAGGATAATCGATTGTGAACTCCATAATCGATTGTGTGTAAAGGGAGACTACTTTATAGGTGTATGCAAAACACAAAGGTTAGTAAAACTCCCAGCCACTAAAAGTTGACCTGAAATTAATTAATTCCCTTCACAGCTACAAATATGAAACCTTATGATTCATAATTAGGAACATATAATCATTAATACATGGTCAAGTTGTTAAATTGTTGATTTTGTTTCAGTTTAATTGCAACATCTTTTGTAGTATTTATAAACAATGACAAACAAGAAAAACCTGTCCTTCTATACTTTAAATTATGGACACATCACATGTGAATGAAAGAATTTCAGGGGATTGTAGCAGTATTTCAGTTACATATGACCAGTGTATCCCATAGGGGTCCAAGACTGAGAGTCAAAAGTCTCTTTAATGTCAAAACTGGGTGTCAGACTGAGTAAAAAACAAATGTTGTTATCAAAACTGGGGGTCAAATTAAAAATTTGGGGGTCTCTGAAGCGCAGATGAGGGTAAAGGGAAACACTGTATGACTGATCAGCCATAAAATGCTGCGTTAATTTAACAAAGTTGTAGAACAAAAGTAACACCAATGTAATATTATTGTCAGGTTAAAGTATATGTGTCATTACAAGAGATTACTCCTGTACATTTATAAACTTATTGAACTCTTGATCAAAGATATAACTGTTTAATAAAATTTAAAATTTGCTCTTATTAACCGATTATAATCGATGATCAGTTGGTTAAGGGGAACCGATTATTAATTATGAATTTCTGACCGATTCCCATCACTACTTACTGTTCTGTTTTTATCCTGGTGGAATCAAAATCTGCTGCTAGCAAATAGACAAATTTTCATTTTCCATTGGCATACATTTGAATTTGTTGAAATGCGACAGTGGTTGAATTATGTCAAAGTATGTTTGAATAGGTTCATTTGGGTGGATACATTTTTTTTAACAAAATGAAACGTTGATTACAGTTCTAACAGGAAGGGGCCCTGAGTGGCCATGTGGTCTAAAGCACTCTCCATTATGGATCACTGCCATCTCACCTGTCTGTGTGGGTTTGAATCTCAGATTAGGCCAATTTGGGTATCTGAGAACGCTTGCCAGTAGCGGGGGGGTCCTTCTGGGTTCTTCCTCCACCATTAATACTGGGTGCCATATATAACCTATTGTGATGAAAAATGGCGTTAAACCCTACTACAACAGCAGTTCCAATAGTCATAATATTGTGTGTTTTGTTTCATTAATGAATATTTGAATTTATCTTGATTTTGGCATTCCTGGCTTTCATTGCTTTCCAGCCAGCTAAAGACAGGTCCATTTCATTAGTGAGAATTTGAATTTATTCAAGAAAAGACACCAGAGTAAGTAAAGTCTGACTAAAACATTATGACTTTACTTTGTAGAAAAGCATCGTTAGTTTAGTTGCCAGTTGTGTGAGATATTCCAGAAAATTTAACTTTCATTATTTTAGTTGACATCAAAACACACTACTTAGCACCTTTAGTTAGACAGGAGGACCCTGATGCTTAAACATAAATATCAGCATCGAGGTCTTATGTAGGACTAGTTACAAAGAGAAACAAAGTTTCCTTCCTTGGGTCTCTTTTTCCTACTAAATAATTTAAAAGTCTGAGTAAAACATTATCACTTTACCTTGTAGAAAAACATTATTATTGGCTGCCAGTTGTGAGAGATATTCCTGAAAATCTGACATTGGTTGTGATGTTATTCGACATCAAAGCATGCTACACAATGCTGCTATTTTGGTAGCAAGTTCTATATGCCCAAAACATGTCTTTTAGTGTGGCTAAATTCTCCAGTCACAGGCTTCTATTCCTAATATTAATGTTATTGGGTAAGTGCTCAAGGAAAAACAATTTACATACAAAATTGTTATCCGTATCATCAGGACAGTTTATTATGTTTGGCATAAGTCAAATTTTATAAATGAAAGTTTATTTCTTTTCTTACAAACATAATTCAAGGCCATTTAAAAAGAAACAAACAGCAGTAAACTTGGTTCTACTTTCACTTTATTTTTTATAACATTGTGCCCCGTTATACTTTCACTTGCATGCATATTTTCATTTGATGTGTTTCTGGAATGCATACAGCAATTGTTACCATGACAGTCTTGTCCCATGACCATTAAACAGGGTACAGTTGATTGTCATTTGAACTGGAATATAACAATTTAGAGGGCAGTGTTTACATCATTTTATTAATCATAATTGTTTGAAGGGTCATTTTAACGAGGACACTGCATGTTCATGCCATTTCATACAGGGGACAACACTGTATAGGATCTTCGAGTAAGCAGCTTTTCTTGCCGCATGAGCTGCTTTTGCTAAAGATTTGGGTTTTTTATTTGTAGGCCAAGTATATTGTACAGATTATTGTTGCTGGCACACAGGTTGTTGCCAGAGCATTTATACGGGCATTTCAACAAGAGTATCAGGCAAGTCAGCAGGCTGCCCAAAGGGCAGGAGGAGGCAAGGCAGGCACAAGACGGGCAGTGGCAGATACATACACAGGAATGACACTTCAGGTCAGTAATCGTTAGTGACAAATGCCCTCTAGCAGTTGGTACATTTTTTACAATAAACTGTTATTCTGTGGATTTCTTATATGTGGGGTGTGTGTGTGTTTGTCGGTGCCCCCCCCCCCCACCTTTCACGGCCGATTTAGGGGTCAAAAGGTCAAAGGTCAAGATTACTGTGTCTGAAAGAAACATCTGATTTCCACATAGTAACATTGGCTGTGCATTACGTACATATTTTGTGGCTGGCTTATACTAGGCATAAAGAAGGAACCTATTGATTTTGAGACTGCATGTCAAGGTTTCTGCACCAGAAAGAAGAAACAATGTTTGTGCAAAATGAAATTAATTCTGTGTCACAAATCTGGACCAAACTTTGGATTTTGGGGTCAATAGCTTAATGATCATGGTAACTGTAACTGAAAGGAAAATAGTTTCTACAAATAGATGTCAGTGATCTACATACTAATAATAATAATAATAATAATAATAATAATAATAATAATGAGTACTTTGTATAGCGCCTAATCTTTAGAAACTCTATGTGCTTTACAACATCTGTAATGCTATGACCAACATACATGCCAACCATTACGCTTTTGGTGAAATCTTTACACTTTTTTTCCACTAAGTTACACGTAAACATATATGGATTATGCTTTTTTGATATAACCAATTTCCCAAAAAATTAATTATTTGTTTTCTCATTTTTATTAACATGACATTAATCCCACAGACCGTAGTTTAGAAAAGATGGCTTTTATGTAACTACAATATAAGAGTTCGCTTGTCCATGGATTTGCGTGCACTTTCCTAATAGTATCATGTTCTATTTATAGCAACTATCATATTACCAAGAAACATCATGGTACTTTCGACCTCAGATTCTTTTTATAGCATCTGCATGGCTTAGAGAGGAGAGAACAGACTGGTTTTCTAAGTTTAATCTTTAAGCACAGATTCTTTGTTTTAATTCATGTTTATTGCAGAACCAGTCTAAAGATATTTGGCACTAAAAAGTATATTTTATTTTAGTCGATTCATATATTAGAGCAGAAATATCTGCTTTCAAAAAATTTCACAGATGGATTAGAAAAAGCAACAAAAAAACGAAACCAAAAAAAATAACAGAATCCTCCAAATATGAAGACAGGAGTGAAGCATCATGTGACATCTATTTCAGACCGTCTGAAAATAATTTTTATATTTGGCACTGAAACTCTTAAGATGGATTCTAGTCAATGTGCATGTAAAGCTAAAAGTGCTACATATGAAAACTTAAACAGTTAAGGATGTTAAAAGATGCGAGGGGCTAATAAATCATTGTTGATTGAAATTTTAGCATGTTATATGTGGATTATGCTTTTATGCATGGATTCTGCTTTTTGACCACTTGGATTATGCTTTTTCCTCGTCAGGGGTTGGCATGTATGGACTACAATAAAAGAAAAGAAACAAAACACCACGAACTAGAAAATATAAAAAATGCTGACAATATTTAAGGTGGGAAACATTCTTAAGTCTTCAAGTTTGTTCTTGCAAACAGAGGACTAAGAAACAAAGGCAGGTGTATAATGTGTCATTCATGTTACTCCTTTTGCTTATTCTTGTTGTTAATTAACATGAAAAAATGTAGTTTTATAAACATTTGTATGAATTACTCACTGTACTTGATCCATATGTATGTACTGACTGACAGTATTTAATACGCAGTGACCTAAGAGTTGGGAGACAGTTTATCTAAATTTACAAGCATCTGAAAAACTTCAGCTACAAGATCAGTCTAGGTCATTAACGTTTTTGTGACCTTTGGAAAGGTACATTACCTCTTTCAAACTTGTTACATAAGTTTTTCCATATGATAGCCTTCTATGAGAGGAGAGTAGTGTATTTTACCCCATTCCAAGAACCTCTCTGAGATTATGAAATGTAAATATAAAAATCCCTGCAATGGCAGTGACATTTATTTTTTCGTTCGGTATTAATTTTTTTTAGACATATCAAAGAGGACATGTACATAAGGTTTAGGGTTATGACCCTAAGTTCAGGGTCTAGAAGGGAGTTGGTGGGGTGGGAAATATCTAAAATGCATGGTAATTTATTTAAGGAAGTATCTGTAGTTCAAGTTTTCATTTACTGTAATGTATGAAATCATTCTTTACAGGAAGCAAAACAGATCCTGAATGTTACAGATATCAGTGACAAGGAAACAATTCAGAAAAGTTTTGATCATTTATTTGCTGCAAATGACAAGGCAAAAGGAGGATCTTTTTACATTCAGTCCAAGGTAATTTATTTTAAAATACAAGTAATCTTAGCATCTCAAACTGTCAATTAAATCATTGCATATTAGAAATTCCAATTAAAATACAAGTAATCCTAGCATCTCAAACTGTCAATTAAATCATTGCATATTAGAAATTCCAATTAAAATACAAGTAATCCTAGCATCTCAAACTGTCAATTAAATCATTGCATATTAGAAATTCCAATTAAAATACAAGTAATCCTAGCATCTCAAACTGTCAATTAAATCATTGCATATTAGAAATTCCAATTAAAATACAAGTAATCCTAGCATCTCAAACTGTCAATTAAATCATTGCATATTAGAAATTCCAATTAAAATACAAGTAATCTTAGCATCTCAAACTGTCAATTAAATCATTGCATATTAGAAATTCCAATTAAAATACAAGTAATCTTAGCATCTCAAACTGTCAATTAAATCATTGCATATTAGAAATTCCAATTAAAATACAAGTAATCTTAGCATCTCAAACTGTCAATTAAATCATTGCATATTAGAAATTCCAATTAAAATACAAGTAATCCTAGCATCTCAAACTGTCAATTAAATCATTGCATATTAGAAATTCCAATTAAAATACAAGTAATCCTAGCATCTCAAACTGTCAATTAAATCATTGCATATTAGAAATTCCAATTAAAATACAAGTAATCCTAGCATCTCAAACTGTCAATTAAATCATTGCATATTAGAAATTCCAATTAAAATACAAGTAATCCTAGCATCTCAAACTGTCAATTAAATCATTGCATATTAGAAATTCCAATTAAAATACAAGTAATCCTAGCATCTCAAACTGTCAATTAAATCATTGCATATTAGAAATTCCAATTAAAATACAAGTAATCTTAGCATCTCAAACTGTCAATTAAATCATTGCATATTAGAAATTCCAATTAAAATACAAGTAATCCTAGCATCTCAAACTGTCAATTAAATCATTGCATATTAGAAATTCCAATTAAAATACAAGTAATCCTAGCATCTCAAACTGTCAATTAAATTATTGCATATTAGAAATTCCAATGCAGCAACTACAAATACTAGATAACTTATTTGTATTTGCACTGAACGTTTTTTCAGAACACTTACAGCCATAGAGATGATAAGAAATTTGTTAATATGATCAATGTCAAAATAAAAAATCATTAGTAAAACAATCTGATACGATGGTACTGTTCATTTTATTACATTATTAGGTGTTTTATATCTGTGTGTGCATACTAGTGATAATAATTATCAATGTATAGACAAATCATTTCACTCTTTTTAAATATGCTAATTTAAGTTGTTTTAACTTCAGATATTATCATCGATTTTTTCTGAAATGTTCTTGGTGTGATTTTAAAGTTGAACACATGTAACATGGACATGTTTTCAAAACAAAAGTTTTTGAAGAAAGTAGAATACTTACAGTGAGTAATTTTCACTCAGGTAGTGTGTCACTTCTCATCAGAAGAATACCACTGTTCTTCATCAAAATTAATGATCCAATATAAAGCAGCTCAATAAACATTTCATAGTACTCATAGTTATCATAGTCTTTGGAAAAACAATTCAGTGCAGCTTCCCCTAATGGTTACCTCCCTTTAAAAATAATCTCTCTGAGGCATTCAATATGGGGGATGTTTTTTTCTGGAAATTTTATCAGCATATTTTAAGTCATCTTCAGTATGCAGCTAAAATTTATCCTTTCTCAGGGTAAATATTAATGAGAGGATGAATTATATGCTACGTCTTGCAGTAATCCAAACTTGATTTGAATTTATTTCTCGGATGCATTGTACCACCCCCAGTATGCACTACGATATACAATGTGAAACTACATAGCTATGAAAATCACCAAATCATTAGATGTCACTTTGGTTAGCTTAAAAACATTTTTTTGTGTTTGCTGTATCACATAATTGCACAGATATCATTGGTATTGGTATTGGAACCCAGATTAAGAGGGGACCATCGAAAGTCTCATATTTGATCATCATCAGCCAAACCAAAAACAATAAATATATTGAATTCTATAAGAAGAGTCACACATTTGTTTTAGACATGGGTTTGAATTGTATTGGTCAGGATATGTTGGGCCTATATTGCTCTCACTAGGATTAAAACATGATAGTCCAGAACTATAGTTCTTTGGAGTATGACTACTACCTTACAAGTTAAATGACCCATACTAATTATGAATTCTGGTTGGTCTAGTACCCTACAGGTCTATCATAGTTCAGTCCTGTCAATGACAAATGTAAAATGGCTCCAGTGTGACCTATCATGAGTTACTGCCAGACACCATTTCAGTCCCTTGAGGTTCCTTGAGTGGCCAGGTGGTCTAAATTGCTCACTGTTTTGGCATGGATAACATGGGTATGTCAGAAAGATTGCCAGTAGCTTCTCGTGGGTCAGTGGTTCTGTGGTTCTTCCCAGGGTTTTCCAGGGTTCTTCCTCCAGCAGTTATATTATGCAACATAATTGAGAAATAAACTAGTTTTGGAATAAAATATGTCCTTCAAAAATACTTGATCATAATACAGACACAGACTCCCAGCCTTGCCCAAGTTATATTCTACTAGCAGAGTGTGCATTCTGTTGCAGTAGAAACAGAAGTATGGATCATGGGATTTGGTGCCAGTGCCGCTAACCAAAAGGATATTGCTCTTGTCTGAGCAGACAACTTTTTTTGTAGGTAAAATGTTGGGAGATATGGATTTGTGAGTTAGTGGTCATACCCTTAAGGTATTATTATTATTATCAAAGAATGTTGTCCTATGGCATAACTCAAAACCTATTGTGATATCCTCCATATTATTATACTTGGGGATCAATTTTTGTGGTTTTCGGGAACAGAGGGGGATCTTGAGTTGAATTTTACCACTCTTAAGCCACTGTGTTAGTGCCATGATAGTCAGAAAGTACTGATGGTGCAACTTGATGGACAGTGGTATTAGTTAGAGATCATTCATATGTACTTTAATATCTGATTGGTCAGGTTTTCTTGGCTGCGTCGACTTCATTTGATGTTAAACACTCAAACAAAAACATGGCAAAACTGATTAATCTTGACGGGTGTTTTATTTGTCTCATAGAGGTGGAAGTATGGTTTTAGTGTTGTTTGCTTTGTTGGCTTCGACTGATGTTATTCACTTGGTCAAAAGCAAAATGCAAGTATTTAACTTGCCAGATCTTTCATTTGTACTCATACAGGTAGTACTATTGTTTTAAACATTAACGTGATCGCCGTTTGCATCATTATAGTTTTATTCTTTTGTATTCGTTCTTTTGCGTATTTGTTGAGGTTAAACCATGAATTTAAATACCTACTAATATGCAAACTTTGATAGACAAAACCACAAATTTAAATCCCTGCAATAATGCCTTTTGTTTTACAAAAAATTGAACCCAATGAAAATTAATGATACTACAGTACATGTATATAGAAACACTCACACATGCTCTTCATAGACATTGCAACATGAATTCAGATATACCACTATCAGTTGCTTCTGGGTCTTTACTCAAGATTTATGTTGTATGTCAAATTAAAACAGGGATGTTTGATGTGATCCCTCATCTTGTATTGTATTTTGTCTTTCCCCTAGGAAATTTGTAGCTCTTCCCCCCACATCAATGAAACAAAGATAATGTAAACTTTCATTCCATTATTTATCTTTTATCATTTATATCTTGATTGTTCTCTTGTGTGCATTTCAAACCAAGTGGGAGTTTTCAGTGTAAACAAGAAATCATCCCATGGTCTTTTTTGTTTCATGGAAAAGTCCATGTTTAGTTAATTGGTAAATGTTGTAAGACTGTAAATACATATTTGGTAAAACCTGTGTTGTCTGCATCCAAACTTTGCAATATCTAGTTTATTTCTGAAAAGAAATTGAAGTCAGGTCATTTAACTTTTTCTTATATTGGAGATTAATGATTATAATGAACTATATCACATCTGTTGTATGAAAAAATAGGCTCGCTCATGCAGATATGGAATATGATGCTGTGTTAGTACAGAACTCTTGCTTGGTTTGAAATGTAAAAAAATAGGACACTAATAGGGATCTGATGACAAGAATCAGTCTACAAATTATTAATAATGAATGAAATTACAAAGTTTTGTATATTTTGTGGGATTAGGACCATTTATTTTCAAAATTAGTTTTAGCAGTACAAACTCGACTACTTAACTAGCTTAGGATATATTATGCAATATTGATTAAATTGTAAGAATTATACTGCAGGTATTAAGTGAAAGCCCTTTTATACAGAATATTCAGTATACATTTATTGATTAAATGACTTTTTATTCATAATTATTGGTACACAGGAAAGAACATACTTTTAATGCATTAAATATGGTATTTTATAAAAGAAACAACACTAAAAATAAAATCAGTATTAATATCTGTATCAATCGAAGTCATCAAAATCTTGTTTAGTTGGTCTGTATATATTAATATAATGTAATGTATTGCTGCTGATGATGGAGATCTTTGGGTTGGTCTATATCTCTTAATATAATGGAATGTATTGCTGATGATGCTGGAGATCTTTGGGTTGGTCTGTATCTATTAATATAATGGAATGTATTGCTGATGATGCTGGAGATCTTTGGATTATGGGTTTGATTTGTGGTAGAATCTGTTGAAAAATATTCAGTTTTTTCCTATGTATTTTCAGGTTGTTCGAGCAAAGGAGAGATTAGACATGGAAATGACACAAAAGGATGAGAAAAAAAGGAAGTCTAATTCACAGGAGGCCTCTGGCAACACATGATACAGGCTGTGAATTAGGTTGTTTCCTTACTTAATAATACAAGACAGAGACTTAAACATGGGATGTAACAATTTTTGTGTTGTATAGAAATCATTGGTAAATAGAAATGAGTTTGTCAAAGTATCTCAAATATGTAGATGAATCTTTACGAAGATTTGAAAGGTCAGTCATTTGGGATTAGGAATTAAGATTTGTATGGCTGTCACATTTATATGTTCACATCTTGGAATTTTCACAAATATTGTGCAGTATGAGTTTATACTAGTTATTTTTGATATAGCACCATCTGTAACAGGCAGTAGTCTAAAGGAGTTTTTGTGTCCTAACTTGTTGTCTTTCATACATTGTTGTGATGTCTACTACTACCAACATTTTGATTGATTCACATGAAACTGTTATCTAGTTTCATATAATATCACCATCACAAAATGATCATTATCCAAAGATAGGCATTTTCTTTTAATTATCGTGTGCCTGTTACTTTTGCAAGAGTTGTTGCACTTGAGTATAATGCCTGACTGTCGGCTGAATGCATTTTGTCTTGCACTTTCAATAAATGGATACGAACCTTGGTAGATATATTGCTCATCATATGAAATTACAATTGTTTTTCAGTCATTTTGTTCTCCCTATTTTGTTAAGAGCTTATTTCCTTTAGAGATACACAGGGTTCCTATGCTACTGGGAAGTCGGGAAAAGGTGGGGAGAAATGATAATTTTTTTCCCAACCATGAGAAATCCTTGAATTCTGTAAATATTGATGAAAGTTGGGAAAAACATGGGGAATTTATGCTACCACTTAATGCCCAAATCAGTCGCGTAGTTTAGTTGCAACTGAACTGATTGTGAGTTAAATTTATTGAGTTCTAACCAGAATATTTGGAGGGTGCAGTATGGATCATTTGGGTGCATGCAATAATTATAAACATGTATGCTGATTCAATACAAATGCTCATTGGATTTGATTCGTCTAGTAGACTTATTTTCAAAGTCAGCTCAATATCCAAATCTTTCGTTACATAAAGGTATGAAAACCAGTCTAGCGTCATAAGAGGCCAACATTATTATGGCAAAGCATAGCCGCTTACCAGATGGCCGAGTAAACTGAAACATAGTTAGATTGAGTGATACATGCATGAAATCGATATGAAAATTACTTATTTTCTCAGAAATTTTATTAAAATCGTTATTTCTTTATACTACTGAAAGACAAGATAAAAATATGGCGTTGATAAAATATTAACTGTTACTCATGATTTGCATTGCTAGTTGCATGAGTACACAAATCTAACAATCGACAGTTCCAAATGTTGTAGAGAATTTTTTTTATATTTTTAAAAATGAAAGCCACATGTTGGTTGTAATAATAATAAAAAAATGGAAGTAACGCAAAATTCAGCATAATTATATATTATGAGAACAACTGGAGTTTTATCATGTGACTACCACATTGACATGTGCTTTATGCTTGATTAATCATACTGGCCAGATTGCTGGATTTTACAAAAAGAATCTGACTGTAATTTAATATAATTTAATTTCTGTACAGCAACATTAAAAAGGTCTCTCTTGTTGAAATCAAGTGACTATTGGATTTCTGATGTCATCGTTTGAGATTTGTGACATCATGTGCCTAGTAATGTAATGCAAATAGCGAGTACAGGGTCAGGTTTCATCTATGCTGTAGTTTTGTCTAGTCTGTCAGTGGATTAAAAACATAATGTTTATACAGGGTTACCACGCTACAGGGAAATCTGGAAAAAGTTGGAAAAGATGGTAATTTTTTCCCCGATTGTGAAAAGTCCTTGAATTTCGCAAATATTAATTAAGGTTGGGAAAAACTTGGGAATTTTCCACCAGCCCTTGACGCCAGAAACAATTACGTAATTGAGTGGTAATTCAACTAATCGTTCGTCAAATTTATCAATTTCTAACCAGAATATTCAAAGGGTACAATATCGATCATTTGGGTGCTTGCAATAAACATATATGCTTAGTAAATTAGAATTAGATTTGTCTAGTAAACTATTATTTTCAAAGTCAGCTCGATATCTGTTTCTTTCCTTACATGGAAGGTTTGAAAACCAGTTTAGCATCACAAGAGGGCAATATGGTTTTGGCAAAGCACAGACACTTTCCAGATGGCCTGTCAAACTTTAAGCATTGTTAGAATGAGTGATACATGCATGAAATCGATATGAAACTACTTATTTCTCAGAAATTGTGACTATTATAATCATTATGTCTTTAATCTGCTGAAAGACAAGACAAATCTTCCAAATTTTCAATAAGCAATTGCAATGACCCCACACCCCAACCTAAGTGTCCAAACACAAAAAATGGGGTGGGAATATCCTGAGGAAACCCAGATTTTGTAGTCCAAATTGTTGAATCTCAGAGCTGTACAAGTGAGAAATTTTATCCCTTGTATTATATATTAAAAATGATACAAGCCCCTGTATCAATACAGTAGGGGACTAGTTTGACGAATTACAAGAAGACAAGTTGATTTTACTGAAAATTCAGTCCTTGTTTATATAACAGTATATATTATTTTGAAGGTCTTTGTCAGAATTTAAATCAACCCATTTGAAAATGTTTTATAATTGATGGAGTTTCAACCAGATAACATTAAGAAGATTAGTTTGTTTGAAACATCCTATCTGGGATTTTATTGGCACAAATAAATTGATTGTTAAACTCTTTTCGTGACAAGACAAGATTCTAATTATTTGCATTTGTATTATATATATATATATATATATATATATATATATATACTGTAATAGGAAATGTTTACTTAGAATTTAAGGTTTGAAAGGAAGCAAAACTAATGTATGTTATTTATGTTGTTCCCACTTGGCAACATAATGCCGGTCAGCAAAATAATGTTAAACTGTTTTTTTTCTATACATTGAAATGACTTTACATATCAATTGATATGAATATAATCAAACTTGTTTTGTGTGACACATTTTTTGGTTTTGTACATGATCATCTTTTCTGACTAGATCTTTTGGAGACTCTTGAAAGAGAAACATCTTTAGATTTTGAAAGTGCATGTTTTACAATCTAAAATTTTCTTTAATTCCATTCAGTAATGGTCGAATGTGAACCTTAAAAAAATTAATTTCATCATGGAAATGACCTGCAAATTTATCATTAGAAAAGCGTGGGAACCATGGATACAAGTGAAGGAAACTTGGCAGTGTTTTCATTGAAGATAATGCAGTTTACTTATTTCTCTAAGTAGTGAAATGGTGGAATAATAATTCAGAAGAATAGAAGTATATATCAGTGAGTATTTTGCTCACTGTAGTCAATGGACTGGTTACTTATTGTAATAATTAACTTTGAACAGCATTTTCAAGATATCTGCCACCTTGAATAGTGAATTTACTCATATAAAGTATAAAATTATAAAATTGTTCACCAAAAATAATCCCACTTAAATATAATTATGGGGCAGAATATCACTCTTATTTCTCACACAAGAAAAGAACATCAGGACTATAAACTGCAGGTTTCTAACTATCACTATTGAAATAGAAATTACAGTAACATCATAGCATTTTGTAAGGGATGTAATTTTTTATTGTTACGTAGTAGATGTCATGAAAACTGAGATATAGTGGTCTCACTGTCTGTCCATTGCATAGTTTGTATGCCCCATCACAACACATTTTATGGCATGTAGTGTTATTTTTTATATTGTAGGCCTATCTATATTCTTAGCCATGTTTCTGTTTGTCAACTAATGGGTTGGTTTTGCATTTAGACACTGTATTGGCACATCTAAGTTCAATAAATTCTTTTTTTAAAGAACCATATTTTTTATAAACGTGATCATGATCAGCCTTTACCCACAAATGAATCTGCAGTGGGTAATTGAAGGACAAAGAGGTTGAAGGTAAAGGTTGCTTTAGTAATGTTTTATATTTTAAGTGTTGGTCATTGGTTTAGGTTTCTGGATCTGTCTGTACTAGCTTTTATTGTGATGGCTAAAGTGCTATCATACAAAGTGATGTTTACCATGGGTCATAAACATTTGTACTGGCAACTTCTCCAGGTAAGTGCCTAATTTCGGGATAGAAACATTTGTACTGGCAACTTCTCCATGTAAGTGCCTAATTTTGGGATAGAAACATTTGTACTGGCAACTTCTCCATGTAAGTGCCTAATTTTGGGATAGAAACATTGGTACTGGCAACTTCTCCATGTAAGTGCCTAATTTTGGGATAGAAACATTTGTACTGGCAACTTCTCCATGTAAGTACCTAACTTGCCTTGATGCATACTCACACAGTAGAGCCAATAATCAACATCCATTTCTTTAGCAGAAGTTACACTAGGTTTATTTTGACTTGTGTATATGTACATAGTTCCACAGTGATGTTGAATTAACCATGAGTAAAAGAGGATTTTAGAAAGATAATTTTTTTTATATCATCAGTGTATACTGCACAACTTGAAATGAGTCAATTATGTTATGTGTCAGTTTGTACCTATGTGTATCCTAACACAAAAGACTTGGATATCACTTTTTAACTAGGTGTATCATGGAACAAAAAATTCTGGTGTCACCTTTTACCAAGGAATATCGTAGCAATAATAACTCTTGAGATTTGGGTGTACAATTATATGGCTGTGACTTGTGGTTCTTATAAATTATGAAAACAAAAACTCCAAAACAATTTTAATAATGTCAGTACAGTCCTTTTAAAGATTAAAGAAAATGATGATGTTAATGGAATGTATAAAAGAACATTGAGAAATCTGAAACATTGAATGACTTGCATAAATTTGCAGTTCACCTTCTATTTAAAAGAAACATGATCTCACCAACTGTGTTATGTTGAAAAAATTAAGTCAGTAACATTCCCTTTTCAGTTTGCAATGGATAAGAGTAGCCTATGATCTAATACCTGTACATGTACTAATTTTATGAAATTTAAATACTCACTGAGCTATTGTACTGCCTGTGACTTACTTGTCTATGTTAGGATCAAGTTTGGGGATATGTATTCAGCTAATAGCAGTACAAAAAAGTGCACACCAGCTGGTTTAGTTTTTAATGATTATGGAAGCTTGGACCCTATTAAAAAATATAATTAAAATAAAAATACAGTTTTAGTGTTATTGGATTTCTGGGATCTTTGTCTAACCCAAAATATGTTTTAACAAAGTTAAAACTATTAATCATTTCACAAGTGATCATCCTCAAAAATTGTTCCTGAGTTTTAAGTGTGTACATCTGGAATAGTTGAATTTTAAAGATTTTTTTTTCATGTTGGCCAAATTATTTGTATTTCATAGTGCTGAATTGTATTGAACTTAAATATCAGATACCAATGTTTAGTTATATATCAGGGTTTGTTTTATTTTATAGAAAGAAGGACAACTTAGAGAACAAATGTTAATGTAACAACTAGAAAGTCTTGGAATTAAATAATCAGAAAATCTACTGTCTGGTTTTCTTTTTGACCTTTTTATATTCTCATAATTGTTTCTTCTTTGCTTAAGGCTATGCTTGAATTTACTGCATAAATTTAGTGGATACATAGGTATAGCTTATCTCATGCTGGCATTGTTGACAAAGCAACAGTATGATTCAGGATGTCTCCATTCCAAAATGTCTCCATGTCAAGATAATTCCATCAGGATTGGTACGATATTTGAAGGTCATTGGGAGTTTTGGAAAAATGTGGACCATAGCAGTTTCTAGGCCTTCAATGTTTGGGAAAATCGATCAGATTACTCCGAGGTCTTTTAAAAGTCTTTGAAAATTCAAATAAATCCAAATTTTCAAATTTATTTCCAAATTTAAAATTGTCCAAGGTTGTTGAATTAGGATGATTTTACCAACCCGTTTGTTTGTACACCCCTACCAATTTCAGTACTATTCATCAAAGTAAACCGGCTACATCCTTCATCAATGGAAGTTAGCACCATAACTATTTTCAGCACTTTTTTTGTTTTCTAATTTCATGATAGTGTTTTTTCAAAAATCATATCATTATATATGTTTTTTTTAGATGCTGTCTAATGTTGTAAAGTTCTTAGATCTTCAAAAGATTATTCGCTATACAAAATCCTCATTATTATTATTATTATCATCACAAATACAATTACCAGTCTGCATGCTTCCTTTGTTTAGAAGGCAGAAGAAGCAGAGTTAAAAGGACTCATTCTGCTTGTCATATAGTCAAATGCTCTTGGGAGAAGAGCATAGGAAAAGATGACAGCTGTGTCTTTTCTTTCCAAAATCATTGAAGAGAAAAAGCAGCAACTATCATAATGCATTTAAAACAGTGCTGATGTCTATTAAGAAAGCGATTTATTTTGTATTAAATCTGATGCACAAGTTACATATTTCTGAAATAACAAGGATTGTTAACCTGTCTTCCAGATCATTGTAAAGTAACTTTAGGAAATTAATTATACATGTAGTTTGAATTTCATCTTAAACAATATTGGAATTTTTTGTTTTTGTTATTTTCTCATATGACCTGTTTACAAATCGCTAGCAAAAATAGGTATTGGAAATCTATGTTTGTGGTCTTTGAAAGTTTTGGAAAAGTCTTTTAATTTATCATTCAGAATTCTGTATGAAACCTGTCCAAGCCAAGATGTCTCCATGCCATGTTGCCTACATACATGTACCAAGATATCTCAGGGACATGTTTCAGTTACCTTTTGTGATAAGTCAGAAATGTACAAATTATTGTGATAATATCTTAAATAATGTGCATGAATGAAGATGATGACTTAGAAATTTTGACTACTAGGCCTGTTGGTAATTTCAGATCAAGTTGCCCCCACTCCCTGACTTTAAAAAAAGGTGTTGAAAAGGGGCATCCTCTTGAAAGTGTTCAAGATTTTAACTAAATTTATATAATAGAAAGGCGTTGACTCTGCTAATTTAATGTTTGTATTTTTCCTTTTTCAAAATGGCAGTATTAGCCATTACAGAAATCCGATTTGACAAATGTGATCTGATTGAATGTTTGGTTCTGTAGAATGTCATCTTGAGCACAACTAAGATGCTTCATTGGGTCAGGTACTCTGATTTATTACACATTTCTGTGAGTTGAGCACATGTTAAAGTTATTACCATCAAAGGTGTGAATAAAACATTCTTCCCTTTACAGGAAATATTCCAGCTTCTTTAATGTACATGGGAGGAATAAACAAGTCAGCAAATAGAATCAATGACACCTGAAATATCAATTGCTACTCTGTGATGTTATATGCAACATCATCCAGTTGGAATTATCAATAAACAGTGATGTACTATCCATCATTAATCCATCATTCACACTACACAATCAACATGCACTTGAAGTGACCGATAACCAAATGATTTAATTTGCAACTCACACTATATACCCAATGTGTCCTTGCAGTGACTAATACCCAGTGTTCTATTATTCATCACCCAGCTAGCTTCTATCCAATACACAGTCACACATTTTCCATCAACACCACACTTAGTCAAATATCCCACATTTTACTATCCAACATGCCATTTTTAAGTGGTCAACACCTACACATATAATAACCAGCAGGTAAGAATGCTTTCATATAGATATACTTACTGACGCACTATTAATACATGGAGGGAAAGCTGAGAAAAGAGTAGCAGTGTTTGCACACATACAAACAACCGTTATAGATATTAACACATCCGCCATAATCCTAGAGCCAAGCGGGGTTTAGAGTTTGTTGTACTCTTTCAATTTTGCCATTTTAAATGTAATGGTGTAAATTGTAGCTTGATATAAGTGCGATAGATGCGGGTCTTCAGTATATTTTTACCACCCTAGATTTAATACATTGACTGACCTTTCCTAATTTCGGTTTATTGTATTAATTTTTTATTTTACATATGCTAAGTGAAATGTTCCGTATAAACGGCTGAAGCTAGATTTCAAATTGGTGATCTGTCAAACTATGAAGCTAAGATTCGCTGTCAGATTGAAACGCGATTGGATTAAGGCTGAAAAAATAAAAAAGTAAACTTTTGTGTGCCTTTATTACATACTAGAAATAATCCTTTTTTTTTTTAGTTAAACCAAACAGATAGAGAAGGAGTGGGGTAGTCAAGAGAATATTTATGACACAAATATATACTACTTTTTCTTTTTTTCTCAATTTTTTTTGGGGGGAGAAATAAAATGCTTGATAAACAAAGTTTGGTTTTGTAGGTTTAACGCCATATTTCAGCACGTAATATTGCTATACATGTCGGCCAGTAAATTTGGAGGATTCGGATTCAATAGGGACCCATGAAGAACCACTGACTCACGGGAATCTAATTCTCACATACCCGCATGGAATGAGGAGCGATATCGGAGATCAACAAGGATGTTGACATCGTTTTGAAGGAAGACTACACTTCCAATGATCTAGTACCGTGCCATTTTGCAAAAGATACACAATACATTTATGTGCTAAAGAAAACAGATAGCCACAGTGTTCACAAAACCACCATTCAGTTCTTTAAATTTTTTTTTTATAGAGAAATCCTGCTAAGAAAAAAGTCAGTACACGAGAATGTAAAACCCCGAGTTGATGAAGAAAATGCACAATATATTGTGCGCACATTTTCGAATCTGCTCCTTGTAATCTCACTTTGTTGAACTGTATTGAAACATGATCTAATCTGACAGTTATCCATATGAATCAAGCTATTCCAGACTTTGGATGCTGGGAAACTAAACAGCTATCCGTGTTCCTGAGCGATGACTATCGTATGTAATATCGTATAATAATAATGTTCGAAGATCTTTAGGTTTTCAATGAGGAGGTTCATCATCAGCACACATCACTGGATTCCGACAAGCTTTGTACGGACTGTTAGTCAGTCAGAAGGTAATGATGTTCAATGTTCCCATATAATCATTTTCACAAGTAATAATAAGTATTGAGTTTACACTTTACTTTTCCTTGAAAAAAGATGTGTTAAGTAAGCCGATGAACGGATAGTCTTAGCACTCATTTCTGCAAGACTGCTTCGAAGAGTTTCGTCTCCAAAGAAGTCAATGGAGGCAAGTATTGGTCACTTATCTCTTTATATCACTCTTTCAAGAATTTAGTTTGTGAGATGAGGGGTTTCGCTTCTTACAAACATTTTTTTTTTGTCAAACGTTTCTTCTTGAGGCATCACGCATGTATTTGACTATTACGATCAATTCGACAAGTACAGGAATGTGCACAGGTAAAGTTTTGATACTAATGTCTTTGCATGTACTGTTCATATAATAACCACCGAGAATCAACCAATAAACGAAATCCAACCCATGTAGCCACTGACAAGCAAAAGCAAACACACACACACACACACACACGAGGTCACCACATTCTAATAAGTGTATATAATGTGCACTTGACAGCATACATATAATCGTTATAGTCTCGAAGTTAAATTCCCATTAAATACATATCGATCCACATGTTAACTCTACGGATTAAAGGCGTGATGTTAAATTTACATTCAATGCCGTATGGACCCACACGTTAACCCTATAGATTAAATGCGTAATGTTAAAATTCGCATTAAATGCCATATAGACTCACACGTTAACTTTAATGATTAAAGGCATAATGTTAAATTTCCATTTGAGACCATATGTACCCACACGTTACACCCTTGGATTAACGCGTAACGTTAAATTTCTATTAGATGCCATATCGAACCACACATGTTAACTCTATGGATTATATGTGTAACGTTAAAATTCGCATTAAATGCCATATAGACTCACACGTTAACTTTAATGATTAAAGGCATAATGTTAAATTTCCATTTGAGACCATATGTACCCACACGTTACACCCTTGGATTAACGCGTAACGTTAAATTTCTATTAGATGCCATATCGAACCACACATGTTAACTCTATGGATTATATGTGTAACGTTAAAATTCGCATTAAATGCCATATAGACTCACACGTTAACTTTAATGATTAAAGGCATAATGTTAAATTTCCATTTGAGACCATATGTACCCACACGTTACACCCTTGGATTAACGCGTAACGTTAAATTTCTATTAGATGCCATATCGAACCACACATGTTAACTCTATGGATTATATGTGTAACGTTAAAATTCGCATTAAATGCCATATAGACTCACACGTTAACTTTAATGATTAAAGGCATAATGTTAAATTTCCATTTGAGACCATATGTACCCACACGTTACACCCTTGGATTAACGCGTAACGTTAAATTTCTATTAGATGCCATATCGAACCACACATGTTAACTCTATGGATTATATGTGTAACGTTAAAATTCGCATTAAATGCCATATAGACTCACACGTTAACTTTAATGATTAAAGGCATAATGTTAAATTTCCATTTGAGACCATATGTACCCACACGTTACACCCTTGGATTAACGCGTAACGTTAAATTTCTATTAGATGCCATATCGAACCACACATGTTAACTCTATGGATTATATGTGTAACGTTAAAATTCGCATTAAATGCCATATAGACTCACACGTTAACTTTAATGATTAAAGGCATAATGTTAAATTTCCATTTGAGACCATATGTACCCACACGTTACACCCTTGGATTAACGCGTAACGTTAAATTTCTATTAGATGCCATATCGAACCACACATGTTAACTCTATGGATTATATGTGTAACGTTAAAATTCGCATTAAATGCCATATAGACTCACACGTTAACTTTAATGATTAAAGGCATAATGTTAAATTTCCATTTGAGACCATATGTACCCACACGTTACACCCTTGGATTAACGCGTAACGTTAAATTTCTATTAGATGCCATATCGAACCACACATGTTAACTCTATGGATTATATGTGTAACGTTAAAATTCGCATTAAATGCCATATAGACTCACACGTTAACCCTAATCATTAAAGGCATAATGTTAAATTTCTATTTAAGACCATATGTTACCTATGGATTAACGTGTAACGTTAAATTTCTATTAGATGCCATATCGAACCACACATGTTAACTCTATGGATTATATGTGTAACGTTAAAATTCGCATTAAATGCCATATAGACTCACACGTTAACCCTAATCATTAAAGGCATAATGTTAAATTTCTATTTAAGACCATATGTTACCTATGGATTAACGTGTAACGTTAAATTTCTATTAGATGCCATATCGAACCACACATGTTAACTCTATGGATTATATGTGTAACGTTAAAATTCGCATTAAATGCCATATAGACTCACACGTTAACCCTAATCATTAAAGGCATAATGTTAAATTTCTATTTAAGACCATATGTTACCTATGGATTAACGTGTAACGTTAAATTTCCATTCGATGCCGTATCGAACCACACAGTTTAACCCAATGGATTGTATGTGTAACGTTAAAATTCGTATTAAATGAAATATCGACCTGCACATATTAACCCTACGGTGTAATTGGCTGTAAAGTGAATACCATTTATTTGACTTTTTATCAAAAAAAGACTCATTCCGTTCTTGTAGATATTTCACTGATGACGCCATGACTTCTTAAAGAGAGAGAGAGAGAGAGAGAGAGAGAGAGAGAGAGAGAGAGAGAGAGAGAGAGAGAGATTAATACTAAATATGGAAATGCAAGTGTTTGAATAGCGGTACATTTCATAAATAGGAAAACTAAATTAGATTTTACGTTTGAAACTGTGCAATGGAATATACAAATTACAGTCTAAAATATGTACATACATATTGACTTGAAAATGGGAACGAAACATTTGAACGAATATATTTCACCTGCTAAATGTCTACCGAAGTTTTTGACTCATTGATGTTTATTTACATGCTTCTTAATACTACCATTGCAATAGCCTTGGACGGTTATTGTGGTGTATTCTGGGACAGTCTACTATACCTCCATTTGCCACGGCGCTAATAATCCTACTTATCGACAGCGACAATTGTAAAAAATAGCCCCAACAAAAACAAACGAGGAGCCATTTTGTTTTAACTGCTCACTTAAACTGATTATAAAGGAGAAAACTTCATCATTGAATACGACAAATTAAAGAGTTATTTTCGTTAGGTCGCACATTTAGGCTAGTACTTCCTTATCCCGTAGAGTAACGTGACTTTAGCATTCCCAGTTTTATGACGCTACAGCACGGATATTATAGATGCAAACGAACGGACGGACATAGTGATTTATTTGAAGAAAATAGAAACCTAATGCCTCTTCATGGCATTATAATTAGTAATAAACTTTTGTATCTTTCTGTTTACTTCGAATTAAAATATATCAATTTCTACAAAATGAATAATAGTACTGACATTCATTTAAATAACAATGGTGTCAGGGTAATGCAACTGGGTGGGACATCATGCTACATGTCGGCGGCATCATGCCTTAAGTGCTAGACATTACTGTAAACTGCCGCACTGCATCAATCGTAGCGATAGGACTGAAACATTGTTAAATCTACCTTAAAAATCCATACCACATTTACACATTCAACAACACCAACACAAATACTTGATCGCAGCATATCATTCCTTGAAATCTATTGCAGCACAAAGCATAAAGGGTGGTATAAATACTCATTTGATTTATACTATTCAAGTCCAGGTCTCCCATGGTTACGGCAATAAACATCCTGGTTAATACGACTTTGTCAGTCATTTTCACTTGGTAGCATAGCGGTGTACAGGTAGGTAACTGCTTGCAGTTGAATATGGACAAGATCTAAGCAATACATTTGTACAAGATTTGATTGTAAATTAGAAGTTAGACGTTTATTTGAAAAATAGGTCAACTCTAAAGACGGAACTTGGGTTGTATGAACGTCGAGGGGTGGGGTGAGTCTATGGTGGGTAGGATTCAAATATTGTAGGTTGCATGCGACGTGAATGATAACTAGTTTAAAGATCTGATGACTTAAATGTATATTATAACAAAGGACGTACACGTCACTAGTTACAACTTACATTATTCATCTAAAATTCTCAGCCATTCGCCAGCAGGTCCCAAGGTAAGAAAAGTTTCATTACCGGGTATCATAATGATTTTATTTCATGTTTAGAATATAACAGATACTCATGACTGACCTTCGACTATAAAGTATGAAGATTATGTCTTGTTCTCACCTAGACTGTATGGCTACAGTACAATTATATAATATATTCCTAGTTGTATTATAACCTCAACTAAACAGAAACTCTAGTGAGCTAACTTTACCCACAATTTGCTTACAGCACTAGCTAATTTATAGTTTTGGGAAAATGTGCAGAATCAAGTAAATTACTCGAGTCAATAATTTATACATTCATATATCGAAGGTCCGTTCGTACAGCCAGAATTAAATATGTGTACTATTAACGTGACTATCAGCACGCCTATATATCTAATTATCTACGTGCAAATGTGCGAAAATGGATATATGCTTAGTTATGTGACACATGTATATACTCACCTTTTCTCATATCTGCATGCATTTAAATTTACTTGTCAATAAACGGAAGTCTAGAAAAAATTGTTTTAAAAGGTCATTATTTTTTTTACCTGAATAGGCGGTAAAGAGCTTTTAAAAGTTTCATTTGCTTTGTTAAGGAGTGAGTATTTAACATTTTTATAGTTTAAACTAAACTAGGATGCTAAACGTTTATTTTGTTTTAAAGATTAAAATGAAAGCAAAAGGCGTTAGGTGAACGTAGTACATTTGCAGATCAGTGCTAATATAAACAATACCCACGATATTTACTCTATCCTTTTCCAGGACTTTTCCATAAGCTTAATAATATTTGACTTGGATTGCGTTTGTGAATAGTGTGTGTGTGTGTGTGTGTGTGTGTGTGTGTGTGTGTGTGTGTGTGTGTGTGTAGAGAGAGAGAATGATTAAGATATTATAAGCATCAGGACGTAGTATCACTAATAACTAATTTTGACGTATTTTCATCTATAATCATGTTAATCCTGGCTTAATAATGGACATATCAGATCTAGAAGAAAAAAAAAACAAACAATCACACACACGATTATTTGTAGTTTTGTTGAAAAGATTGCAGCGTTTTGTCGAATGTTTCTTAAAGCTATCTGCGAAATAATATGAGAGGTAAATCGTACTGATTAAATTAATTGATTTAATATATGTCCTTTCAGTCTCATTCACATGAAGAAGAATGGTAATACAGTGGAACTCAGCATTTGTTGAAAGCAGAGAGTATTTGTGTAATTATACCAACTGCATCTAATATAGAACGCATCTTTGTAAATGTATTTGAAAACCTCTGAACCCAGAATGCGATGTTGCAAGTTCTTTCCCCTGACATCAGACTAATTATAGTGGAAATTTCAAAAGAGTGACTTTAGATGAGTTTAATTAGAATAAGTGATATTAATAGTACCAGTTACAGATGAGCGATTCGATGTGGTTAAAGAATTAACGAATAACGAAGGAAGTAACTAAAGATGTTGGCCATTTTAAAGTTTTCGAGTATAAAATAAGAGAATCGTTATTTCAGTTTCGATTACTACAACTTTATGTCTAGCAAGGTATTTTTTTTTAGGTATAGAAAGATCTCGTATTTACGCTCTGGTGATATGGGTTCGGGTTAAATGTGGGATGAGGATGTGGTGCAAATGTCGCTTTCCAGTACATTATCCATACGTTATGTTTAATTGTGATTTATGAGAGGATAACCACTTCCACCAAGCATACAAGTTAAAACAAACTTTTATAATATTGACCATATTTGCGCGATCGTGTAGTGTTGTTGTTTCACACACACACACACACACACACACACACACAGTTTGTATTGTGTATTGGCTTTTGTCCATGATTGAGGGTAGACGCGTACCTGAATTCTAACTTCTTTTATTGTTGTTGTATTAAACAACTTAATACTTGTCTACTATTTTATTTTATATAGTATTATTATTATTTATTGGTAAACAGGTTTACTTAAATCTGAGCTCAGGACACTTGTAATCCCTTAGGGAAAAACTTGTCTAACTGCGCTATCTCAGGTAGCTTGTTAAAAAATGTAAGTAAACAGACATGACCTTTATTATAAATTTGATGGACTATTCCCATTAAGATGTGTATTTTCACAAAATAGTAATTTAGATATAGGTCAGATGCTAGAGGTATATAAAGTTGTTTACTTCAGAAGTTACGCATTGGTATCTTAAGATCCAAGGTAGAATTAGTCTTATTTTTGTGTTCAGTTTTGGGTGAGAGCATTTATTTATTTTAATTATTCCCTGGAATTATAAATTGCTCAAAATTTTCGGACTCAATCATGTTTTTGGAAATTAGTGTGAATTCATTTTAGATTATATCAATTGTGATACATCAAGACTGTTTGCATATTAGTACATTACAAGCTATTGACACATCAGTACATTACAACTTAGGAAAACTGTCTCTACGTTTGGACCGGTGACAGAACTTTTAGAATCATTTAGTATTTATTTTAAAATATTTAAAGTTTCTTTTTAAATGTTCACGTAATATTTTAGTTCTAGGGAAATAATTTATTTGTTGAACTTTACAAAACGTTTTGGTTTACGCTCTTTTCTGTGAAATTGTTTAATACCATATAAATAATGTTTATGTATAGGCTATAGTTGTGTGATACACACTTCTGTGATCATAGCATGCGACCTAAGCTTTTACGAACAGATAAATCAGTGGTATTGAGATATCATTTTCCGAATAGGTTTGGTTTCTCCTCCTTCGGCAAATTATACAGCCTTGCATCATTGAGAGAAAGCCATTATAGGAAGAGAGCATGTAATAAATGAGACTGTGCATGCAAATATTCACAAAAATGTAAATAAACGTGCAGTTGGAATATAATGACATGGGGCATCGGATGGCCAATAGGTCTAAGACGCTCACCTTATCGATCAATGTCACCTTATCTCCATCCGCGTGGGTCCGGGTGGGTCTGAGAGAAAACTTGTTAGTAGCATCCAGTGGTTCGCTGGTTCTTACCGGTTTTTTTCCCTGGTCTTATGCATGATGAACTGGCTAACATTTATATACTATCTTGTGATGAAGATGGCGTGAAACTCCACACAAACAACAATTATCATGACGCATTTGTTTCTATGCTATAACATACAATATTAAAATAGAGGCCATCCATAAAATGATGTCATGCAGTTTTAGCGGATTTTTTTTTTATCCCCCTACCCGTAACATTTCGTCACAAAACGCAGACCACCCTCTTTTATGCCATCACACAGCTTTGACACCCCGTTAACGTTTTCAAAAATAAAACTGGTTTGAATTTTCTTTGTATAGAACAATTTAAAACAATACAACACTGCGTTCTGAATTGAAAGCTTAAAATATCTTGATCAATATGAATTCAGTCCTCTAGGAAACTAAAGAGAAAAATGATTGATAGGAAAAGAACCTAAATGCAAGCGATAAAGTTTTGGACATCTCATCAAACGAATTGGGGCCCCGAGTGGTATATAGCGCTGTCCGTTACGGATCACTGCCATCTCACCTCTGTCTGCGTGGGTTCGAGTCTAAGATTCGGCTAATGTAGTTATGTGAGAAAGCTTGCCAGTAGCTTCACGTGGGTTGGTGGTTCTTTCCGGGGTTTTCCGGGTTCTTCCTCCACCATTAATACTGGCCGCCATGTATAGCCTATATTGTGCTATGAAATGGCGTTAAACCATAAAAAAACAAAAACAAACATCACACGAATTTATTTCTCAATGTTCTGCTTTCTTTTTTGGCAGTTTGCCATCTTTTTATTCTACATTATTCATATATGTCGCTCGTCTCCATTTAACGAACCAGTCCATTGTAGAAAAACGTCTTCATACCAGTAGAAAAAAAAGGACAACGATGATTGTCGTATGGTCAAAACGGCCGGTATTTTTTTGAAGCTATTATCATATCATGTAACCAAAAATAAGGAAACTGCTGCATTCTTCCATCGCGGTATTATAAGATAAATAGATTACAAATGAAACTATATATATATATATATATATATATATATATATATATATATATATATATATATATATATATATATATATATATCCATTCTTTGCATGTATCATTTGCATTATTATACTTTCAAAGTGGAAGAGATAAAACATGTTTACTGACAGAAATTTGAAGAAGTTGATGGGACATACATTGTGCTATTCCTACCCAAACGATACCGTTTAACATGTCTTTCGTAAAGCGCTAATAAAAATATTTCAGATCGAGGATGATCACAGTGATCGTTGATAATAGACAAGATCACCGACGTCATTTGTTAAAATGGGATGTTGTGGTTCTTCGACAAAAGTAATTGATTCTTCCAATCGACCAACTTCTCCGCCTATTGATCTTCAAGCGATTACAATCTGGATAAAAGAAGCTCGGAGCGAAAAAAGTAAAGTTAAAGCAGCATTAGCCGAAATCAAGAAAATTCGATCAGATATGCTAAAGAAGGTCAGTAAGAGGGAGAAAGAGTCCGATAAGTTTTTGTGATTGATGTGAAAATATTTAAATTTTTTAAAATAAAATTGCTGCATGAAGATACTTTGAATTACTTTTTGAAGGTCCAAGTAATATACAACTAACGCTGTGATTTTATGAAAGAGATATTGACCATACCTCATTAATTGTTAGTGTATCTATTTTTCAATAAATTATTTATAGCCACAAAATTTCATTTCAAGTGTTGAATAACTTGAACGTACACGTAAGGACATCATTAAATATTCTTATTTATACCGTTGATATAATTTTGATAATATCTGGCTTGCTCAAATCCGATTTAAAGAAGAAAAAGCTATTAGTTAAAAAACATTTCATGATGTCATCTTTTGTGAAATGAGTTAATTTTTCAGGAAATCGACATTGGCGAATCCAGACTGTCGAGATTACATCGAGTCGAGAAAGAAAAGACAGAGCTTTTAAATAGGTAATATGCCAGCAGAACATTACAAAAATGAAATGAAATAATACCATATTTCCGAACATTACAATTTGAAGTACAATTACATTTTCAGCTCGCACAGACTGCATTTTTTCTCTAATAAGCGAATGACTACAAATAACGAAAAAATGACTTACATTAAGTACATGTTAAGAAAAAATGTAAAAGGTAAGAATTCATAAAGCCACTCTATGAAGTATCTATCTATCTATCTACCTACCTACCTACCTATCTATCTATCTATCTATCTATCTATCTATCTATCTATCTATCTATCTATCTATCTATCTATCTATCTATCTATCTATCTATCTATCTATCTATCTATCTATCTAATACTAATAATAATAATGAGGACTTTGTATAGCGCATAATCTTTCGAAGCTCTAAGCGCTTTACACCATCTATAATGATATGACTACACAAGAGAAAAACAAAATGACAAGAACAATGAAATTGGAAAACTTATAAACATGCTGAAAACAAATAAGATACAAAACATTATTAGGTCTCAAAGTTTGTCCCTGCAGTCGAAACAGGTGAGTTATAAGAGCACTCTTAAAAGGGACCACTGTGTCTTTGTGTCTAATTTCAATGGGCAATTCGTTACACGTTGCCGGGCTCTGGTATGCAAAAGAACGTTGTACATATGACTTCATTTTCACAGTGGGAACAATGAGTATACGACTGTCAGAAGAAGAGCGTAAGTATCTAGCTGGGTATTACACATGGGTGAGGCTGGAGAGGTATGTTGGACTGGAGTCTGTCAGTGAAACATAGCACAGAGAACACATTTTGTGTTTGATTCTGTATCGAATCGATAGCCAGTGTAGGGTACATAGCAGTGGTGAGGTGTGCTCTGATCGAGGTACTTTAAAGATGATCCGTGCAGCTGTGTTTTGAACTTTTTGAAATTTCTGGAATAAATATTGTGACGAACCAGACATAATTGAGTTACAATAGTCCAGTCTTGAAAGTACTAATGAACACACAAGTGTTTTAGTGGCATCAACTAAAGATATTTACGAATGGAACAGATGCGACTCAGTTCAAGATATGCAGCCTTGCATATGTTCATGACATGCTGGTGCAATGTGAGAGTACTGTCTAGAGTAACACCTAGGTTTCGTACTGACTGTGAAAATTTAATGTTGGAGTTGCTGATATTTATTGCCT
This sequence comes from Unio delphinus, assembly GCA_029339505.1. Lineage (NCBI taxonomy): Eukaryota > Metazoa > Mollusca > Bivalvia > Unionida > Unionidae > Unio > Unio delphinus. The sequence goes on along the minus strand of JAQISU010000138.1, from coordinate 3,227,930 downwards.
GAGGTAAATGATGTGAATGACAAAGTCTTTGTGTTGTGATCAGAATAGCCTCAGTTTTATCATCATTCATCTGTTACATGCCATGCATGATTTCACATCAGAAATGCACCTCTCTACTCCATGAATGGTAGCATCAACTTCAATTTGGTGGCTAGACTTGTACAGTTTGGGTGTCATCAGCGTACAATTGGTGCGACACTGGGTGATAGTCTTTGAGCAGCAGAGAGGGTGAACAGACCACGATTTCAAGCAAAAATAAGGCTTCCAGATAACGTTTCCGAACAAAAAATGGCCTACACACTACGTTTTCAGACAAAAAATAAGACTTCCAACAAATCTCATTTAACCAAAAAAAAAGTCTCCATTTTTGCAAAAAAGGAGATTTTACGATTTTTTAATCAATTTTGCTCGCAACGATGTGGTCATCCACCCTCTCTGCTGCTAGTGATTTCATCACTAGTGATTTCAGTTCTGGGTTAACAAAAATAAGAAATGATTTGATCAAGTCTTTAGGATTTCACAAACAGACTAATCGCTAACACCTCTTCTTGTAAATCAATCAGATTATTTGACTGGTCGGTGAGTTTGAAATTAATTCTGGTTAATGAATTATTATGGCATCGCATATAGACAGGATTAATTGGGTTTTCAATAATTAGGAATCCTGGAGGAGCTGTTGGTGCAAATGAATAAAGAATATATCCCTGCTGAGCTTGATTTGATTGCTCTAGATTAATCTGATAGCTTCCTTCGATAACATCACACACTAAATTAAGCGCAATCACCGTTGAAATATTCACGTTGAACGGAGCGATATGCCTACCACCACCATCTGGGTCATTATTATGTTTGAGGATTTTTATTTCCGGTGATGTTGTTTTTTTCCATGCGTCATGAATTATTTTAAAACCAATATCGATAGCATCGTTGAGAGATTTCTTTAGTTCTGGTACGTTATATCCCGGTAGTTTGAATGTCGGGATATGTTCAACGCGGATTTTATAGTCTGATGCAAATTCTGCTCTCGATAAGGGATTACTGTCATCTAATATCTCTTGAATAATTTGTGAATTAAATGTTTCCATATCTTTGATGATTTTGTTACATATTTCTACGACGCTGATAAATTCATCTCGGGTGAGAGAGCCGGATTTAAGAGATATTAACAACAGCGATAAATCATTATTCATTGTTGTGAAATTTTCAATGATTTTGGGTTCGTTAACAAAACGATATTTCCCTCCAACATTATTGTAAAGGATATAAAAAAACTTTGAATCGGGTTGGTAATCTTTATAACACTTTATTGGATTATCCGGTTTTATTACGTCGGTGATATAATCATTTTTTTGTGGTTCGGGTATATCAACGGTTTTACTCTGGGGTGGTTTTTCAGGCCATCCTAGTACGGTTCTTATTGAGCTTTGATAGATATCTACTACGTATCCTTCTGTGCTTATCTCAATTGCGGATGATAGCGTCGGCTCATGAACTGTTATAGCGATTTTTGACTCTACTCCAGTAATCGATTTTATTCTACGCGCGAATTCATCATTGATTTGTTCGATTTGGTATGACCCTGTTGGTATCGAAACGACGTTCCAGTCTGGAGTTCCGTCGGGTTTATTCTTATTTGCAAACACTAAAGAATTATTCGGTTGTTGACCACCAAATGATTTTGATCTGATATTAGGCCAACTGTGATACATTCGTAGTTTTGCTAGCGCTATCTCCTTCACTGGGACCGGAGAGGGGAAATTCACACTAAACTCGGGTTTCGTAGATGTTATTGATATCATACTCGTTTGTACTGGGTTCGTGTTCTCCACTACTCGTTGAAGTAATTCCTGCTGTGTCGTCATTATACTCATGATTTATTTCTAATTTTGGTATCGAGGAATCATAAATACTGACCATCACTGAGAATTCACAATCTGGTAATGTTGATATTATTGAGATCATTTTGTTTTTTGGGTTCGTGTTTTCTGATTCCATCGGTGTTGTCATTGTTATTATACTCATGTTGTCGCTCTAATTTCGATATCGCGGAATCAAAAATACTGACCATCGCTGAGAATTCACTATCTGATATAATCGTATTGTCGAGTGACGACGATATCATCAATGATAATTGCGAGTATGCGGTTGATGCAATATGAAATTGAAGTAAGTAATTCTGCAGTTTACTCTGGCTGCATGATGATATCTTTTTTGCTATCCCGGTTGATATACCCCCGATTGTAGCCACCGCAGAAATGCAAATTGGAACTACGACCGGGGCAATCATTGTAACCGATGCAAGTATTATTCCGGCACCAGTGAGAACGCTTGACACCGAGTATATAATAACATCAATTGCGGTGATTCTTCGTCGGTATTTTTTTATTTTTATTTGATATTCCTCAGTGAGGGTTTTGAGTCTATTTTGAAATTCTCTGACCTGATCATAGCGACATTGCGTCGATGACAAAGTCATTGTTGTTTATTTTAAAAACACTAGCGTTTTCAATTGTGAAATCCGAACGATTTAGTTATTTACTTAAATCCGCTACGAATTCCAGATACCATGTTACTGATGCCTTAGCCAAACTTTTATCATCGGCTTTTATCGTTAACCGTTCAGTTTTATCCTTGTCGATGATCGTTGAAATCGTATTGTTGACCCCGGATGAACTCGACGATGATATATTAAATTGAATTGGTGCTACCAGCGTTAATCGATAAATACCCTTGATAGTAGCTGTGATATCTAATTTGTTGTTTGCAGGTGTCCACTCAAATGATCCGTGTTGGATTGTATATACTACGTTATTGGTTTTCTCATGAGGAATTTTTGTTTTTTCAATGATTGTTATCATCCTCGAAAAATCACCTTTGACGGCTTCGATGAAAGTTTTCGTCTCATCGATGGATTTTTTAATATCAGGGAGTTTTATTTCAATTTTATCCAACTGGGTTCCAATAAATTTATCAATGATATTTCTACGAAATGATATAAACTGTTTTACGTTATCTTCAATTTTAGATTCAAGTATTTTTAGTACAGCCAGAGAATTGTTTAACTCATCGTTGAGAGTTTTTAATCGATCTGTAATCGTCGAAACGAGTACACCCGGTTTGAGTTTACCCTGATCGGAAAATAACGCGATAGTATCCTCGATTGCGTTTTGTTGTTTAACTAAAATATCATCCAGAGAAATATTACTGGTTTTCAATTTACCCTGATCGGAAAATAACGCAACGGTGTTTTCGATTGCGTTTCGTTGTTTAACTAAAATATCATCCAACGACACATCACTGGATTTCAATTTACCCTGTTTGTCCTGAAATACAACTATTTCATTAGGATCAACATTTGTTAAGTTCAACGTCTCAGCGATTTCATCTTTAATTTTTTTTGTTATATCCTTGACAGAATCAGGTGGTGCAGTGCCATCGGGTTTGGGTTTCAAAGATCTCCCCCAAATATCAATCATGTTATTGTAAAACTCTTTCTCTCTCTAAAATCGTTTCGATTTCCAGCGATTGCTAGTGTATTCATTCACGACAACATGTGGTGGTTTTCCGCTTGGGTTACTCAAGGAGTTAGAAATAGCGTCAAGGACATTTAATACTTCGCTGCCACATATTGGTGGGTCAATCATCGTTTGTGTTGGTAGCGTAGAATACCAAGTCTTCATTGGAAGGGTTTTTATATACCGCATAAACTCTTTTGGTGGGGCTAATCCATATGAATCGAAATAAACAATCCCACGTGGATCAATAGCGTATGCAACCCAGTGAGTTCCAGGTCCGGTGCTGTTATCTAAATTAATGATTCCGGTTTCAACGCTGTTTGGTTGATGTGGTAATTGATCTTTCATAAAGACACCTCTGAAGTTTTTAATCGCGAGTTTTTTAGCCGCATCCATTAAATCAAAATTGGACATGGGAACCATCGAAGATTTCTGAATTAATAAATCGTTCCTGGTAGTCTTAGACCCTTTCCGCTGTACCACGAATACGGGGTTCCTGGTAGTCTTAGACCCAATCCGTGAACGGATCGTCCCTTTTTTTTATATCCTTTCCCAGTTGCCTTCTTTAGTGCCATTCCTGCTGCAGTACCAACGGCTCCTAACGCTGCCGCTTTAGCCACCGCTGGGGCTGCTGCTGCAATCAATGCTGGAATCGCAGCTAACAATGGAAATATACCGCCTGTTTTAATCATATTTTTGATAGCAGCCGCAGAAAGAGTAATCTGAACACCTTTTTTGGCTGCAAGTGCATCATTGAAATGTTTCACCTGACGAGTTGTCAGCGATAGTTTATTTGCACCACCAGTCATTTGATTGGGTTTCAACGTGATTGTGGTTCCACATCGCTTAACCGATTCTGATTGCAATTTTTTTAATTGACCGGGAGTTAACGTAACACTAATAACACTATATGACATTATACATAATAGATTGATTCTAATTCGTAAAATCCGTAGGATTTCATTGAAAAATCAAGAAAATCGTTTACGATTTCAATCAAAGATTTTCTACTGGCGCATCTATCACTCTCATTCTTCCTCCAACACCTTCGAGTAGCATTGATTTATCACTGAGAATGACAGCAATCGCTCTATAATTAATATCATCAGGATTATCTACATTAGCTCTAAAGTGTATATCAACGACGGATTGTCTTGTTAAATCGAGATGTTCCAGTGAGAAATAATAGATCGGATATAGATTTTTAAAATCAAATTGTGATATTTGCAAACCAGTATCGACATTTTGATCGCGTGCCATAAATGACAACAGACGATGATAAACTCGTGCAATATGATTTTCTTTGTAACTAAGTTGTATATCCTCGGATGGTTCCTGCTGGCCGTTTATTCTCAGTGAGACGTCTTTCACACCTAATTGATCAAATATCATATGACTGTAGATTTGATTGCCAATTCGCTTATTATCTTGTAACGCTATAAATATATGACGTGGCGCAGTAACACCTTGTTTTGATGCTAGATTCCACGTGAATAACCCCCTCATACTTGTTTGTTTAACATCTGTACTTACTGATAACCAACTCAACAACGACTTTCCTCCTTGGTCCATAAATGATAGTAATCGTTCTTCTGCAGTGATTGCTGGAGTCAACACTGGCATCCACAATGATATTTTTGTTAAAATAACTTTACCGGCATCATCATTTACATGATCTGCAGCTGTGTTTGCTGGAATCCTCCAAATTGCGTCATTATCATCACCCTTTCGTACAAGCGATACTGTATGCTTCGCCCCATAAATAACTTTTCGGACGTTTCTACAGAATCCAAATATATGATGCAGTGGAATCGCGCATGAAAATGATTTATCCCCTGCTCCCAACATTGAGTTTCGTGTTGCAGCTCCTAGATTGAAATTAACGTCGTTGTTTATAACTACAGCCTCGACATCAGCATCATCATTAGCAGCACTGGCTTTTTTTGGTCGTCTTACAACAAATGGATTTCCACCAGCGGTATTCTTACCATCTTTTGCAAACATCATAGAAGGTCCTGCTGATCTTGTATAATCATCAGAATATCTCGCTAACCCGATTATTGTTGTAGCCACATCAACATCACGATCTATGGACTCAATTTCTTTTCCATCAATGAGGTATCTTGCACTCTCAAATAACGCCATAATACCATTATTGACAAAACCGACTTGAGTACCAATTGGATATGATGCTCCAGCAGCTGTTACAAGTTTTCCTTCTACTTCAATAAACGCTTCACAGGGCAAAAAGTATTTACTGGTATCATGGACTTGAAGTTCAATTCGCGATCGACTATTTGCGTCTATTGCATGATAAGCGTAATATTGATAATCGCGTACAGAATCATCCTTGCCAACTGGGGCGTCTATATCAAACGCCGGATCATGTGATTTTTTGAACATTTTATTCTATTTATCAGAGTCTAAATCGTAAAAATCCGTAGGATTTTCATCGTAAACGATTTTCATCGACGTAGTTTTTTAAAGCCGCTTCCTGCTATCATATTTGCAATATTGCTTTGGTCCCCTTGATTTACCATCGACGCTAATTTTTCATCTACTGCGTTATTTATAATTCTACTAACACTTGCAGGCATTTCCGCTGTAGACGGTAACGGTTTTGAAAATCCTTTGGATTTCATCCGTGATTTCACTAATGATGTTATTTTATTCCTCGCAGTTGAAAACGCTTTTCCAGCAAGATCTCCAACAGCACCAATACCCTTATCACGAATAACTTCAATTGCTTTCATTCCTAGTTGTTTAGCTAACGGCATCACTTTTGGAGCCATTCTCGCAAATAACCCTGCAATGGTATTGCCTAAACCATCTCCGTAGTATGCTCTATAAACTGGAAACCGTGAATTAACTACGTAGACGGGGGCTGGTTTATCATGATTGTAGTGTATGATCATTATTTGAAATCAGAAACCATTTTTCAATTGTGAAATCCTTCGGATTTCCACGCTAGCGTTTTATTTAATCCCGGTGATTAATCACTATGATAATCCTCCACTAACTCGCCAATGAAATCTCGATATGTGCTGATATCCATGATACCGCCGGCAAATAACCGTCTACAGATATCAGCTGCTTCATTAATTATTTCCGGTGAGTTATTTCCAGCTCGGAAACCTCCTACAAGAACTTCTAATCGTGATATATCATTGATAACACTACCAGGACATGAAACACTGGAATCTCTTAATCCACTTCCGCTATAACCAGTTGCTTCATCCAATTTTTTTTCTTCATCCTGTTTTTCTAAATCGGCTTCTTGTAATAAATAATCAAGAAAATCATCATCAGGTGGTAGTTGTTTTTTAGGTGAAAAAGATATTTTCTTTGCAGGTTGCTGTCGCCTTCCTCGCAATTTTTGCGGTTTTTGTTGTTGTTTAAACTCTTCGTATTGATTATACACTTCGCCCACCTCATTGATATATCCAATGTATGATGCGTTACCCTTCTTCTTAATTCTACCTGTTTTTTCAGTTTTGATTTTGTAGAATATATCAGCCCAGTGAGTTATATCTCTAACAAAGTTATGATGTTCTGGTTTCAACAAATTTTTCCTGTTTTCATAAGTCGTAACAACAAGCGCAGGAATTTTTGCTAGTTTAGTCTCAATGATTGCTGCTAAACCCGCCTCGTTAAATATCACGCGTAAATCATCTACTATTTCTTTTGATTCTATTTGTTTTGTTTGTTCAGTTTTCGCTGCTATTTTTTCGAGTTCACCGATAACAGATTTTCCCGTCTCGGGAACATCTCCCAGTATAGCACGCTCTATCCCTTTCGTTGCTGTGGTTACTGGTTTAAACAATTCTTCGGATCCCATAGCAAAATCAGTCTGAAGACTCTGTCGTTGTTGTAGTTTATTCCGTACAGAGTCACGAATTGGTACAAATCTCCTGATTGCATCCAGTCGTTCACGAGCCAATCGGGTTGTTAATGCTTCATTGACCATTATTTGAAATCAGAAACAATTTTTCAATTGCAAAACAATTTTTCAATCCAACCTAACACCATCGGATGGTCATGGAAGTGTTATTTCACTGTGAGACAGCTTCGTTCAATGATGGGGAAAGTAGCAAAATTGTATATAAAAATAATAATACTGCTAGTTTCCCCACTTTTCCATTTGATCAATCCGAACCAGCCATCAATTTTTTATTCACTGATTTCAACAGTTTTGATCAAAAAATGCTAAAAAAAAATTAAAATCTCTATGAGGGACGGTCACAATCAAATAATGATAAATGGTTGGTCAATCAAATAATGATAAATGGTTGGTCAATCAAAATTTTTCATTTTCTTGAATTAACGCCCGTAGGTTTCTAACTTTAGAATTAACCTCCTTTTTCAATTCGTATTCGTACCCCAATTCTTTTCGTATTCGTTCTACGATGGTATACAACGGAGCGAACACACTTACGTCACTGGAAAATGCGAGAGAGTCCTTAATAGAATTCTGAATTCTTTTGATGAGCGCATACTTCTTTGGTAGCATATATTTATTGTTGTTAACTCCGTATTCTATATCCTGAAAATCAGACATGATTTGATCAGGATTTAACCCATCTGATAGTTCAATATCCCAACCTTTCAATTTTGAAATCTCGGATATGATGCTATTCATGTTTTCAGAATTCATTATTCTATAATAATGATATATTTCTAAATGAAAAATATGACGTATTAGACATAACTAAATTGAATTTTCTGTCCGCTCTTTTTTGAAATAGCCGATCGACAAACCCCCTCTGCAACATATCGTACTGAGGGTCTACAAATATTGAAATACTTGCCGGCTTCATATATTGATTTAAATACTTTTTCTTCGTTAGTTATTGTATTCAAAGATTTCACAGGTCTCGCTTTTTTCGAGTATTTCCCAGTCCTTCCTCGTTTGGTATTCTCACTATGTGTGATTGCTTGAAGATTTGATAAGGAATTGTTCTTCGGATTAGAATCAATATGATCAATAACAAAACCATCTTTGATCAATCCATGGAAACATTCATACACGAAACGATGATTGTAATATTTCTTCTTTCCAACAGTAAAGAACAAATACCCCATACCATTATCCCACCCAACTGGGTTCTTCAGTCTACGGTTTCTTACAACACCATCACTGGATGCTTCATAATTTGTACTCACTGGGTGTGGTCTGAATTCCTGGTTCATTCGTATACTATACTATTTGTCTAATTCATTGACTGATCCATTTGCAGTGATTCATTATATAAAAATCTTTCATTTAGACACTTGTTTTTAGTATAGCATGATGGAGTTCAAGAGATTGACTTCGAGAAATGCTAAATTTAATGCTGATAGAGAGTTTAAGAGATTATTGAAAATCAGTCCTAGATTTAATCTCGATAGACCCAAAAAACGTAACAAACGTCCAAGAGACGGAAACATGAAAGAGTTTAAGAGATTATTGAAAATCAGTCCTAGATTTAATCTCGATAGACCAAAACAACGTAACAAACGTCCAAGAGACGGAAACATGAAAGAGTTTAAGAGATTATTGAAAATCAGTCCTAGATTTAATCTCGATAGACCCAAAAAACGTAACAAACGTCCAAGAGACGGAAACATGAAAGAGTTTAAGAGATTATTGAAAATCAGTCCTAGATTTAATCTCGATAGACCAAAACAACGTAACAAATTTAATCGCGATAAACCCAAAATCCTTCGGATTTCAAAAACGTCCAAGAGAGATTACCCCTGGAAAGATGCTCAATTCAATCTCGATATAGTTTCTAATACACCAAAGAATGCAATTCTTGATAAAGCCATGATTAGTAAAATCAGAGATTGTTTTAATGAATTCAAACGTGATGGAGCATCATATTGCTGGTCAACATTTCGAATTGATGGTGTTGTTGATGCTACCATGACTGATGAAAAAGCAGCAGTGATAATTTCACGTGTTGGGGAAAAAAGACATTTTTTCCGAATCAAATTTATTATCGAAGTCGATGGCAAATGGATTATTAAGGATAAATTTGAACCAATCCTCAAGAATAAAAAAGCTGTCATTGTGAGTAGAGATTCCAAACCAGGAATTCTAACCGGCATTGATAAACCATACTACGAAAGATCTTATCCCGTAACAGCAATGGTTTATGGGATATATCCGTTAAATGATAAACCCGATATCGCAAAACTAGCTCCTATGAAATATTCGTCAGGGCTTAATTGTGTAGCAGAACGAATACTAGAACACTTCACAAATGCATCCCAAGGAAATAAACTAACTGATCTGCGACGTAGGAAAATAACCGAGTGGGAACTGACAGTGAAACAGCATGGTGCAAAGATTTCTGATATAGCTAAATTAGAAGCATCATTAAAATTCCCAATATCAGTAACAACAATAACCGGAGAAGTATTATACGAACCGAAATATCAATCGCGAGGAGCCCCAATACAGATTATTGATCATAACAAACACGCGTGGACACCGGCGGTAACAATATTTCCACGAGAACGAACCGTGAAATATATCCCTAAGGAGTTCGTCGGGGATGTTTTCTATGAAGAGAAATTATTCGATGCTATTCATATGTTGTGTAAAGATGATCCTGTGTCAGTGTGGTTACTTAGAAGTGATGAAGAATTCGATCAATTTGTAAAACCAAATGGTGAATTATATCGCATTGAAGAATTAGATAACAGAATGAGAAAAATCGCTAGTGATTTTTCACCGCAGAATTCCCATGAAAAACTACTCACGGATAGTTTTACTATTCCATCAGTGGTAGCTCACTTCGCAAGAGAAAAAAACTCATGGCGTCCAACACGAAGTGATTTTCTCGAGGATGTTAAATTGAGTTGCGTCGAATTTGGTCATGGAGGACTGTGGAATACGAAATACTCACGTGATGGTATGATTTCAATTGATATAGCCGCGTGTTATCCCGGAAGTTTTCTCGGGTATGGGGAATGCGCTGAGTACTTCAAACGATTTGGACACCCCACGCATGAAATGACTCGTGTTGCGATTAATGGACCATTGCCTGATTTTGATTTAACCGGATTCGCTCGTGTGATATCATTTGAATTAGCTACAGGGTTACATCCGTGTAGTTATGTTTGGCTCGGTAGACACCTATCTGAAAAACACTGGATGCCAATAGTGCTATTGAGATATATGATTGATTGTGGTATGCTAATATCGTTGATTGTTTCCGAGGCTATTATATGCTATCGAGCTCAGAAAGAAGTTTGGCTACCACAACCCAATCTAGATAGAATAATCAACGAACTACGAAAACAGTTTCCAGATTTCAGTGAAGAAGAAATCATAAATTGGTCTAAGAAGTTATTTGAAATTAAAAAAGAACAAGCAAAAGATCTCGGAAGAAGAATAATCGGTAAATTTACCCAGGGTGGACGATACGATAACGCAAAATATTCTTCGCGGTTGATCATAGATGTCGCTGAATACGATTTTATTGTAGCGGATTTAATGAAACAGGGAAAACTTGTATCCCGTAAGGATGCTTTTCTATCCAATGGTGAGAAATTAGGTACGGTTGTTACCTACTGTGATGGATATAATTCCCAGTACACACATTTGAGAAGTTCAATGTTAGCCTATGCTTGCATTAATCTATTTTCGATGATAAATAGATTTCCTAATACCGCGGTTAGAGTAGCCACTGATTCGATGTATATACACAATAAGTACAAATCAGCTGTAGCGGCATTCACAGATCCCGAAGAAAATTGGGGGCGTTGGCGATTTAAAAAGGAGATGCTACATGAGTATTGTGAATCCGCAGACGTTGCCATGGATGATAAATATATTTGTTGTAACCGTATTGAAATTCAATCAGAACTTTCTAATGCACCACCGGTATCTGATCCAATCTGTAGATACAAGACAGTTTATTTAAACGGCTGTGGTGGGTCAGGAAAGACAACTCGTGCAATTGAATTATTCCGTGGGAAAAATCCTACGGATTTCACAAACATGATTGTGCTAACACCGACTCACAGACTCGCCAGAGAGATGATACAACGAGGGGTAAATGCTTGCACTTATCACAGCTTCTTTCGATGGAAGGGTGACAAATGGACTCCTGATCGAATGGGTGATAAATTCATTCCTAAAATCATCATTTGGGATGAAATATGCACAGTGTCATTAGATGTATTAAAAACATTTCTTGAGTGGTTGTTAACCAAAAACACAAAAGTCGTCATGTGCGGTGATCAAGGCCAACCACCACCATTTGTCGGTGCATCTCCACATGAATGGCTAAAGGGTTTTGTAGACTACTATGAAGAAATCACCACTGATTATAGATCACTTGATGAACGATTACGCGAGTTCAAAGCGCTAATTAGATTACAACCGGATAGAATCCAATGCGAAATAGCGCGCGAAGTGATTTCAGAAACCCCAATGAATGATTTCTGGGAAGCGTGGAGACCAAACGATTTGATCATTGCAAGTAGAAAAATAGTCAGGGATACACTTCAGATGAAGTTATTTGAATTGCATAAAGAAAAATTTGCAACGCTTCCAGTACCCCTTTGTTATCGGCCATCGGATACACGAAAACAGAATATTGAAGTTGATATTCCAGGACAGAATGAAAAACAAATTCTGGTATTAAATGATATTGTGCTGGTTGATATCAATGTCGTTGAAGATGCATTGCGTGCTAATAAATCCCCGTGGACGCTAGGATACGCAGCAACAATACACTCTTCACAGGGATTGACTATATCGGATACAATTGTTTGGATGGTAGATAATCGCATCGAATGGTCAAATTTAGTCTATCTCGCAGTATCCAGAGTACGAAACATAAATCAACTTCGAAGAATTGTCCTCGATGATGAAATCATTGGTGATGATAATGACACAACAATAAGTGATATTGATGTTAGCATCATTAATAAAAAACTCTCCGGTTACAAACAACAGGACAAAAAAAAACAACGAGAATTTGATATTGATGCTAAATTAATAATCACTTTGAAGAAACAACAGAATAATCACTGCGCGAGTTGCAATTGTATAATGCGTTGGCAGTATTCGGATAAGGATCCTCGCCAATTTACCGTAGACAGAAAAAATAACAATCTCGGTCATGTCAGAAATAATGTGATGTTGACTTGTCTTGAGTGCAATAGACGCAACGGCGCTAGTTAAGACCATGCGGTGGCAATTGAGTATCCTCGGGAATCACTTGTAGTTGTTGTCGAGTAAAACCCCGCTGAGGGGCAGTTGAATCCAGTTTATAGACTGGAGGTCTACCAGTTGATCGTGTTATACTAGATATCTTATGCGTAGTGACGCTCCAAATAGGATCAGTAGCCCTTTTTCTACCCCCTTCAAGCTCTCCTGGTTCGTATAAGTACCTCACAATGACACTACTACCAAGAATTGGTTGGGAAATGCTAGCGTTTCTAGGGAAATCTTTTTGTGGTTGTACGGGTATTGACTTCTTTTTAATCGCGTTGATAGGTTTCAAGTTGATTGTTCTAGTAATCTCGTTATTCAGTGCAGTAATCACAGATGGTAATCTTTTAACCCATTCACTGGATCGCTTTTCTTGAATGAATTCTTTTGCGTATTGATATCCAAATAACCGCTCAGCAATCGTCCGATTAAATCGTTCTACAATGGCCTGATCGCGATGTAGCGCAGTATGCCCTCGTCGTATGGTGACATTATGATGTTTCATTGTAGATAACACTGCACCCTGAAATTCCTTGCCAGGATCAACTTGTAACAGATTTGGCCAGTGCAGAGGACCTCGTCGATAAATCCTTTCAAATGCAGAAGCGACTTCAGTGGCCGATTTTGTTTTCAGCGGTTCTGCTTCTTTGTATCGACTCGCAACATCAACTACGGTTAACGCATATTTGTAACCACGATCATGTGGCAGAAATAATATATCAGCCTGATGAACTTCATTAGGAGCGGTCACATCAAAATGCGAGAATTGAATTTGTTTAGGCGGTGGTAGATAAATTTGCCATAGTGCCTGTTTGGATAACCAATGAGCCGCAGTGGTTTTTTTCACTTTTGCAGCTCTAGCGAGTTTATTGATTGCAGCGTTACCCCTCCAGTATCCCCTCGGAGAATAATAAATTGATTCCATATTATTAATTACCGGCACCTAACATCAATTTACTTTTCATAGCCGATTTTATTAAAAATGAAGCCAATTTTTCTTTGAAGGATTTATCAGGAATAGCATTTAACGCATGAATTAATTTCACATCTGCTAGATGCCTGTGTTGCAGATTGCTGCTTTTATAAGCAACATCATGAAGGTGACAGGCCTTATCAATGGCGTTTATTGGTTCTTCACCGGGGTTGGGTTGATTTTGATTATTGAGTCTGATATCAAGTCTGGTTCCCGGTCCACAGTAGCTATATCCTGGGAGGTGCTTTTCTCCGGGGTACTTTGCCCATGGGGTTCCAGGGAGTTTTGCTAATTTGGCTGCGATATCACCTCCTCGTTTTTTTTTAAATCAGATTTCATAGACACAAATCTAAATTTCTTTGTACCACATTGCACGCATTTACCAGAAAGCGCTGATCGGTTATTTTTTGTTGTAATCGTCGTCACATCATCTGTGCCAGTACGCGTTCTACACTTCACACAATATAGATCCATAATTTATGTATAGAGATATGGATATAATTGATTTTTCAGCGACTAAAACAAGAGAACCAATTAAGCATCATGCAGCGCTACCAAACTCTATCCGGATGATTATAATCGGGCCATCTGGATCCGGTAAAACGCAATTGTTGCTAAATTTAATAATGAGATGGATGAAGTGGGATAAGTTGTATTTAATTGCCCCTAGCGTAGATGATCAACGATGTTATGAAGTGTTAAAGGATTTTAACGAGAATGCATCAGAAATTAAGGGTGAGAATGCCATTGATTTTATAACCGATATCGATGAAGCACCGAGTATTGATGATATTGATGGAGATATTAACAATTTAGTCGTATACGACGATATAATGTTGGATAAACAAAAGAATCCTGCTAGAATATTTTCCCGTGGGCGTCACAAAAACACTGACGTGATATATGTCACTCAACGCTACACTCAGGTTCCAAAAGTCATCAGAGATAACTGCAATATTCTTTCTGTATTCAACGGAGTTGATACTCATACTCTTAGAAATATTTGGCAGACATGGTGCTCTGATATGGACTTCAATCAATTTCGAGATTTCTTTAGTCATGCTCAGTCAAAACCACACGGATTCGCAACAATAAATCTACATGATCCTCGGACACGATATCGTATCGGACTGGATCAAATATTCGGTTAAATCATTTATTATTTTTTGTTAACCTGTAGCAGCAGAGAGGGTGGATGACCACATCGTTGCGAGCAAAATTGATTAAAAAATCGTAAAATCTCCTTTTTTGCAAAAATGGAGACTTTTTTTTTGGTTAAATGAGATTTGTTGGAAGTCTTATTTTTTGTCTGAAAACGTAGTGTGTAGGCCATTTTTTGTTCGGAAACGTTATCTGGAAGCCTTATTTTTGCTTGAAATCGTGGTCTGTTCACCCTCTCTGCTGCTCTTTGACACTTGAGAGCGGCTGAGTGTATAGAATGAAGAAAACAGGTCCAAGAACAGATACCTGTAAAACACCACAACATACGTCAACTGGGCTGGAATGTATTCCATTTGCAGATATAATTCTTGTCCTGTTGACTAAGTAGGACTGGAACCACTGTAAGGCTATATTCTGAATGCCGAATACATGCTGGAGACGGTGAAGTAATATATCATGGTCTGTTGTGTCAAATGCTGCAGACAAATCCAGGAGAGTGAGGACTGTAATCTTTCCACTATCCAAAGCAGTGAGAATGTCATTAAATACTTTGAGAAGAGTAGTTTCCGTACTGTGGCAAGGGCGATATGCAGACTGTACATTGCTAAAAAGACTGTTTGAATTCAAATGAGATACAAGATGAGTTAGAACAACCTTTTCTAAGATTTTTTTAGATGAATGGGAGATTATAAACTGGGCGGTAGTTCTTTAAATCGTTATGATCAAGTGTTGTTTACTTCAGCAGAGGCTTTATGATGACAGTTTTGAAAAATAATGGGAATTCCTCTGATGAGAGAGAGAGATATTAATAACATCAGTTAGTGAAGGCAATATTGGGTCTAAGGACTCAAGCAGCAGTGATGTCGAAATTGAATCAAGTTCACAAGACTTTGGTGCACTTTTCATCGCGATTGCCTGTACAAATTCAATAGAAACAGGTTCAAATGCTCCTAATGGTTGTCGCTGAAATTCTGCATCATAACTGTAAGGTGACGAGTCAGTTGAAATTGTGCTATCAATCGAATCTCTAATGGTTTGTACTTTGTCACGGAAGAAATTTGCAATTTGAAATTGGTCCGGGAGGTCTAGTGGAGTGAAGGTAGTTGGAAGTGGTGTACATTTGTTCCTTTACATTAGTTTGTTAGTTATCTCGAAGAGCTTTTTTGCAGCTGGAACCCTCCGTGACCTTAGTACTGTAGTGGGATAATTTGGCTAAATGGACTATGTTTGTGACGTACTTCTTAGCGGCTTCATATATTTGTTTATCAATTGTGAGTCTAGTGGAAAGCCAAAGCCTCTCTGCTTTTCGGCGATGTCTTTTAGCAGTGCGAAGCTGGTCCCTAACACTGCTATACCACGGAGAACACCTTTTTTATTATTGATACGTACTCAGCATTTGGTGGCTGGGGCACGTTTTCAAGCAATGAACACAGGCAGTTATCAAGTTGTTCCGCTGTTGGATGTAAGAAAGTTGTTAGGTTTTCTTTGATGTCATGCATTAATTTGGTTCTAATTATCATACGGAGGTTTCTCTTAGTAGCAAAAAGAGGTGGAGGGTTAGGGACTGATACGTCGAGATGACATACAATGCAGAGGTGATCCGATGCAAGTTCGTGGGATACAAGGGTGGATTGCAGAATATTATCATCAGGTATGTAAAGAAACCAGTCTAAAATGTGACCAAGTTTATGGGTGGGTGGGTTAACCGACTGTTTAAGATTGAAAACATGAATGGAATCTAGGAGTTTTGACGTGTCTGGGTTTCCAGGACAGTCAAAATGAAAGTTGAAATCTCCAAGAATAATTAGGTTACGACCTATCGAATTTCCATACTCCAGAAGAGTTGGAAACTGGGAGGAGGGCGGTAGAGACAGAAAAAATGGACTGACCTTTGTTCCAGTGTGAGTGTTGTTTGGACTAGTTCAAACGATGTGTGGCAGAAATTGAAAGTTTTGTTGTACTTAATGCATTTGATCATGGAATTCTTTGTAATTACAGCAATTCCACTTCCGCGAGAGTTGCGGGCGGACGACTTGATGGAGTAATCGCTGGGTGTTAAATCCGTACACTTAAGTTCATCGCCTGATGGTTTTAACCATGTTTCTATCAGGAAGAAGACGTTTATTCAAAAACAAAGTGGAACAAAACAGCTGAGAAAAATTCTAATTTTTCTCGTTTCCAAAACAAGGAGATGAATTAACACATACGAACTGAACAGCCAATGCATGATGAAACATAATAATGTAAACAAGATAGACAACAAGCAGCACAAATATCATGAAAAATAGCACAAAATCGGAAGAGCCTTCCTCGAGCAGTTAAGCGATGGCGGCCAGCTTTCGGGAAGCACACACACACACACACACACACACACACACACACACATGGATATATACACCCATCTAGGGTATAGGCTATTTTGTATATTTGTATTTATGTCTCAGTTTATGGCCTTGTATCGTTCTAGTGATTACTTGTTGATTACTGGGAGTCAGTGATAAGATATTTCTCAAACTAAGTAAGCAGGCAGTATTGAGGAGCTGACTTCATAATGTACAGTAGTCACATGATTTCAGTAGAATGTATTAGTTTCGTAGTTATGTTCATGATATTTTAATGTATATGTGTTTAAGTTAATAAAAAAGATAATATTAATTCTATGTGTTTTGTGTATGCGTCGTGTCTCGTTGTGCATGGCGTGAAATACCAATGTAAGGAATCACTAATCAGTCATATAATGTGAATAAGAAGAAATAACTTGTATTTTGTAAAGTTAGATTTCAGTGAGGTGTAGTCGTTTGGTGATTATATCGCAATTACATATTGTCTTACAAAAAGGAGGCTCTTCATCAAGGGAATCAAACACCTGCGTGAATCCGGATTGAATTGTAGTGTTTTCTTGTTTCCAAGGACCTTTATACAACAGGTATTGTTAACTGGAAGATTCCAGAGCTCGCACAAATGGCAGTTTCTTTCTTTAATCAGCGAATGACTACAAATAACGAAACAATGACTTCACATTTGCATGGCTTCTCCTTGTTTCACATCTGCATGATTCACTGGTAATCCTGTTGTAGTCGAAAACGAGTTCTTCCGATTCCATCTCGGCGTCAAAGAAAACACGCCATTGAACTGCATTTCCCACTCTCGACCTACATGTGCACCTCCACTACACGACTTTCACAATCGCAAAAATGACATTTAAAAATAGACGAATGATTCGTTCCCAATTATTACATGATATATCGTCCCTTGTCATGAATATTCCACACTGAAAGATACAGCTAAAAATCAACACTTCTAAATTAAGATAGGAACTACTTGGCCTCGTGCCAATCGGTAACGATTATCCTACTGTGACTCAACCATAAGCTTTAAACACGTTTACAGTTTTACAAAACTGTCCAGGCTATATTACTATACATATATATTCTGGTTAGAAAGAATTTGCTAAACTTTTGCAATAAGCAGTGTCGTTGTCGTAATTAGCCGACGATACTTTTTGAATGTTACTGTTTCATTTTGTTATAACCATGTCATGAATATTTTGAGATATTTAACTCTATTTTTGAAAAGGTTATCAAGTTTAGCAAGTGACAGAATGAGAAATCAGAATGCTAAAATTGCAGACCTGAGTGATATAAATAGACCAACAAAACTTACAGAGCGTTTCTCGGAGCTTTACGACAATGAATGGACAGACGCATTCACATCATTAAGAAAGATGCACAATCACGATGACCAAACTGCTATTGAGATTTTGCTTTCGATTTTAAAGGTAGGTGTGATTTTATTGATTTTAGAGGTAGGTGTCATTTTATTGATTTTAGAGGTAGGTGTCATTTTATTGATTTTAATGGTAGATCTCTTCATCTATAGTTTCATTAGTATTAAAATACCTCACATGAAATTGTGAATTTAAAGCACTCTATGAGCACGACCGAGGATAATTGATTCTCGTTAATTATATATATATATATATATATATATATATATATATTGTGTGTGTGTGTGCTACTTGATAACATTCCGTAATTGACCTCACACAGCCTTTTTCCTCTTGATGGCATTTCTTCCTACTGATCGTTTTGTTCGCTGTGTAAGAAATTTGGTTTTCTTTCTTGAATATATGTTTCGGGAAAATAGGGAATCTGTTTCAGAGTCTTATTGCTCTAACACGCCATCTAGCGCCTCATCTTACGCCTATTCATAAAAGCCGAGACCTTGATTAGTATGCTCGTCTTCGTCATGACAAGGAAGAATTCGATGTCGACGGAACTGCGCGTATTTAGGAAGTTTTTCATTGAAGAGGAGGACCCATTTCTAGTTGGCCAGATTGACATTATCCGTGGGTACCAAATGAAATGACCAACACTTGCTTGTTGCCCTCCGATATTCAAAGAAGTTACCATTCACATTAGTTTCTCTCCTATAACGTGGTGAAGGCGGAATTGTCTTTAACAAACTTGACTCAGTGAAGACATCGCCCCAACTGATAAATGGTGGATGAGATTTTTCGCGATATGAAACCTAGATTCCTTACTGGTACAGAGATTTTTTTACAATACAAATGCTCATTCGGTATTTTCTGTTATGTACAGCTCCTACACCAGTCGAAAACCAAATACAGACACACTGAAACAATTGAACATCGGCTCCCTAAACTGCCTCACGTAGCTTGTGATAGAGAACATTATAAACGTAAACAGGGGCAAAGGGCATATTGATGCTCGCCACTAAATATTATCGAATGAGAGATGCGAGTCCGCATTACTGGTGTAGTCGTAAATTACGTGGCCGAGATGGGACGTACACTTGTCAAGAGGGATGTAGCCGAAAGTAAGATTTAATATAGCAGCAACTATTTATGGATTGGTGCAGTTGTAGAGTTTATTTTCCACAAGGGCCACACCTGACCCAACACTCTCCGCTTTCTATCAATCTCAAAATGTTGCGATGGCATGACTCAAAATGCCCAATATTCTGATTAGAATCAGATCTCCGCTGTCCTATTTGGCGATCTGATGATGGTGACGGATAAGAATTCGTGTTCTGTTGACCTTTCTGTTCATCAGTGAAATAAGAGCTTTCAAATTTCTGAAAGTGATTAACGTCATTTGGAACATATAATTACCAACTGTAAGTCTCCCTAAAACGAATTAGCAACGCCATGTCTAATATGATGCTAAAATTAAGTCGATTGGAAATTCCAACGCTCATCAAAACATGAACTTTCATTGGTGTCTACTTGTAGGGTTGTGAGATCTGATTTTAATCAGATTGGCTGTTGCAATAGCCATGAAACGTTTTGACAGCGATTCACAGATTATAGTGAATGTTCGCAACCATATTTTTCGATTGCGTTTTGTGCTTTTAATAAGTGTTTCAGTTTGCTAGGCTTTTTCATTATGACAGCTATTGATCTTCAAATGAACAGCTCTCGTTCCAAATTGAGCGATCCAATTGTCGTGGACTTCGCTGCATCGTCGAAATTTTGAAATTTTGGTTTCATTGCTGTAAAGCATTTGGCAATTATTATATACACATTTGGAGTCCGCCAAGTACTATTCTATAGCAAAGGAGGTTTTAGACTCATTGGCATTCGATGTTGCAGACACATCTTATACCTGCGTTCTGCTGTTAGTAGGTTATTTTGTTTTAACGCCAAGAGCAACACACACTACAATTCCATACTAAAAACTTTTGCGGATACTTATGAGATGCCGCTGACATCTGCGATGCTTGACTCTCTGATGGATACACCGGCGTTGCGTGTTGATTCGTTCTGACGGCTCTTTCACCTACGCTCTGCGAATTAGTTCTGGCGCGCTGGGTGAGTGGAGAAGGCTAGATACCAAACCAGTTCGTCACATAAAACGGCATATCATTGTCTTTTACTTCTCCTGAGTCGTCGTTGCTCTGACAGCTGTTGGACTGACATAAGTGTTTGCAGTCTCATATTTTTTGAGCCAAAGGTTCTTGTAGTGTCTCTGAAAGCTTTTCTTTCTCGGACGTAATTGTGCCTCAGATTTTAATTTTGTTACTTGTGTCACCCGCTATGGTTACTTTAGCTATCCTTTCTTTGTTCTTAAAGTCAGCATGATTTATATGATTATTTGACTGCAAGTGGCGTTTGTACGGTTCGGCACCTGAAGAAAAGGTTGCGAATAATGCCCAACAAAGAGACTCGCATTAAAGGTCTTGCTTGGCTTGTTTATTGTTGAAAACACTCACCTAACAAATGACGTATAATGGCGTAACAAGGATAATCCTAATGAAGCTGACATATTACTCCCCTGTTATCCCCATATAAATCGTATGCCCTGGCAACATTATTGTGTCTCATAGTTGTAACACCCTCACGTCCGATTTTTTCCCATGTACTCCTTGGTCACACGCGAATGAGGATAGCATGTGTCTTGCTGTTTAACTTTCTTGCATGAAAAAACATGGCTAAGGATATAAGTAATACGAAGGCGTGATATCGCACATGCTCGCAGTTGCAGAATGCAAACTAATAGATATGGTAAGATATGATTTCTGCTTAGGAAATTCATTAATTGCAGATTGCATTTCCTCCTTATCGGTATAGTTTTCATCTGGTGTGTCCCCGAATGAACCTTTGTCTTTCCATTAAAACAGTTCCATACTCAAAGTATGAAGACGGAAATTACGGGCTACGGCTTCTAGTTTTATGTTATGATCTACACAATGATGCTGTATTGGCGGCTAATAAAAGTGAGTTAGTGAGTGCTGTCATTATGCAGGACATCAAAAGAAAACATAAGACCCAATCGTCGATGTAGAAAAGGATTGGTGATTTGCTTGTACGTTTCGGCATGTGTTTGTATTAGATCATTTACATCATATTTCATGGAGTTAACAAAATTGCTATCGAGTCTATTTGCTTCGGACCCTTGGCCTGTCATATCTTATGTTAGAAGTGTAATTGGGCATATGATAACTAAACATCAATGTCGTCTTGAAATATTTGATTTGAAAAGCTCGCATGCAGTAGATCAAAAATCATCTGTTAAAACGTCAGGACAGTAGATAACCGATACAAGTGTTGAGTTGTGCGTCTGTGATTATGTTTAAGAACATGTTAAACACATATGCCACACGGACCTTCCTTTAAATGTTGCAGAGTTACATAATTGCTAAATTTTGTTTAAAACGTTTATCTTAATGACGGTGGAACGTGTGGTCTTCCGATGACATCATATCTATGACAAAACGGTTTTGGTTAAAGATGTCAACATCAATCGACGGCAATTTCGTGTTGTTGTCGTGATTTGGGGGCTTCCCTCCACTGCTGATATTTGTCCTGACACTAGGCATAAATCTGGTTTCAATTTCATCGACGTCACCAAAACCTTGCCAATCAAAGGGCTGAAGAAATACTCTGTAAAGAGATTAACGATAGTCTCCGTGTCTTTTTACCACGTCTTCTGTCTGCTGCTGATATCGAGGTTCCAAGTATTATCTTCATTATTCTCCATCATCCCATGTATTGCTGCCTGATTATGCGTTGGTGTTCTGCATGGATCAAAATGTTCATTCAACGTGACATCGCTCATAATAAAGTTTGCTGCTTGTTAATTCTCTGGATTACTTGATCATAATCGTTAAACATCAATTCAATGGTGAGGTGTTCTGAAAGATCAGACTGACAGGATAGAATGTGATTATTTAAAAGCTTGAAGTTATGTGTCTCAAAGAAGCGGTTCCCATACGAGGCATCGATAGTTACATCAGATCGGGTATCACCGACGAGGATGCTAACGATTACTCAGCGTTTTTTTAAAAATATATACCCTGAGAGGCAGCTTTTTTTCCTTAAGGTTTACGCTGATACCCATCGAATGCTTGACAGACGAATCCAGCGAAAGTCAGAAATTCATTTTTGGATCTAAGATTGTGATTTAATGATTGGGAAGTGATCATATCTGTGAAGCTACTACTAATCCAACGACAGTTAATTACATATTCAAGGAGGTCATGCCATGCAAATAGAAACTTGAGAATGCAGACTTGGCCTGTCAGTCATCTGACTCCGCTTTTGTGACATTACGTTCATGGCCATGCTGCTCAAGTAATACGCTGCCAGGAATGTACCATACATTAATATTATCCTATATTAGTAGTACCCATGAACGTATTCCCTTAACCTTAACCAAGGTCTGATGTTTTTTCACTCCTTACAGGGGTTCAACAGCACAACCGAATTGTCCAACATTATCAAGGCCGTATTTCCATATATGTTCTACGCGCGTGTGGAATGGTTGCTAATGGTTTTCATTTTCAAGGGGTCGATATGGAGAGCCTTCACTTGAAGCGTTCCTGTACTTCTCTCCATCGCAGGTCCAGTAGTAAGTGAATTCTACTACCCTTTAAACTGTCATTGAAAAAGGTACACTTTGGATCGAATAGACAGAGGAGCTGTTAGAAAGCTTCTCACTCAAACAGTGTCTTGTTTGATGCTTTCTTCGACGCATGGGCTATGTTTTTTAAAATTCATTTTGGAAGAAAGTTGGCAAATTAATAAATATCAAGTGTTCCATTATATAGATGTACAAAATTTCGAAAAGATCTAACTACTTTTCATTGATTATCCATTCTGAACTGCAGATGAGGTCGTGTAAGGTTGTTCATATCGGGAACCAGAAACCAAACGTTCCGAATGCTTTTGCAACATGTCGCCAGGAACAGTACATTTTTCATGGAGGATGTTCTAAACTGGGATGTGAGTTGATATACCGTATTGTTGAAGGTCCAGCTTCTATGTCTCAGTTGATGCCGTTTCTCAAGCAAGAGTGCATCTTTTGATGCATTTAGGAAGAAGACTTCAAGTGTTTTTTTTATGTGTTAAGGGTTCCAAACATTCAGGGACTAAATGTTCAGAATATACAACTTCTCTACATTGATTATTGACGACACAATGAGGGAATTATAATCATTCATGTCGTGAACCAAAAACCAAACTTACCAAATATTTCTTTGTTGTTTCAAGCACTAACGTTGCCGTCAATGGGCAAGACGTCCTAAACTTTAAAGTGAAGGCATCGGGGTTTGTATGTGGGCTGTATGGATCGGTATATGGAAGTATGTGTCGTGCATGACAGGACGGATAGTATGTTCATTACGTCTTTATTGCAGGTCCTAGTCGTTCGACTTTGTAACCAGAAATGTTCCGTTGTAGAAACCCATTGTATAAGATTTTTGTACTATCAGCACTGCCCTTTTCAAGTAGGAAACTAACGTTTCGTCGTGAAAACGTTTAAAGGATCGCTTGGGCGTTTCTTCACAAAGGAGGGACGAGCAAATGGGGGGTTGGTTTGGATCTGGATCTGGATCGCAATCTGGAGACCATCTGACACGGTATGGATCACCCATAATTTTCAGAGAACATTTCCCTGCGAAATTAGATGCATAGGACCGATTAAAATTCGCTTTTCCAGGAGGAAAAAGAAACTACATGCCATTATCCAAAATTGTCACTGCCAATTCGCTCGTAAGAATCATCCCTACTCTTGTATGTAACATGAAAATGGTCTTGCAGAGATAAGAGACTGCGCTGTAGGTTAAATGGGAACTCGTATGCTTCTTGTTTTCCAACCTCCTCAATTCGACGTCCTAACAGAAGTAGAGAACTTAATAGAACATAACTCATTGACAACCAGATAGTGACTTCTACGGCTAGACGAAAAAGTCGTCAGATGCACAGGTTACTATTGAGGAAGTAGAGACAACAACGTTTCTGGCTAACTTTGACGTGGCTTTACATATTTATTTGTGCACTTTATCAGCGTCTTTACAAGGTATATGTGGATATAATATCTCTCCACATGACGTTTAACCAGTGGGATGAGAAAGAATCCGGCAACTGCTTCGCCAAAAAGAAACTTTTGCATTACCAGGTTCACGAATGCCCCAAGAAATGATGACAGTAATGTTTGCAACCTTTAACAATTGTTACAAGAATGTAAATGATGAACTTCATTAGCATCGTCTACATCTCCCAAATCACTGACCTGAAATAATGTAAACCGCGTTATCAAAACAGCTTACAAGTATAAAAATGTGTTGGGTAAGTACAACGCCTGAAAGCTTCGCCAGTCAAACTGAATATTTCCGATCAAAATCACACTTGACAATAACAAACTAAAACGATAAGTGCAACAGTATGAAAAGTTCACAGGAATTCGCAAAAATCAATGGTATATATAAAATGCCTGGATATTAAAATTTTGTCGTAGATGATGCTTGTATATTTAAAATCAAAGAGTATAATATCTATCTTGAATTCTTGTTGCTTCGTGGTCTTCTGCTTTGTGAGTGCATCCAGTTCCTGCAAGTTTTTGCATGTCTTGCATGACTGTAGTTGTTTTGTTTGTACTCCATTTATGATGGCGTTGTTCGTGCTTGGTAGTCTCGTTGCATTAACACTTGGGTTGGTCTCCAAATTTATGTTGTCGGCTGCCAAAACAATTTCGATTTTATTTTGTGGTAAGATCCAGTACGAATATCCATGTTGCCAAGTCTTTTGTGACGGTCACTGCCAAGAATAAAATCTAGCTTGATATTACCATATTCGCAATTTGATACTTGTGAACCGATACTAAGAATAACTATGCCAGTTCATGTGCAGCTATTTAGTTTTCCAGTTCCTTGCGAGTAATGCTCAAATGTCAGCTTGCATGGCATTATCATTTCATGTGTAAATCCAACTATTTCCATAAATTATCTTTCGCTGGCAGGGTAATATTAATACATTATTCCAAGCCCACACTGGGAATTTACAGCCGTCATTAAAAATCTCATTATACATTTCATACACCATTGTGTCAAATGTATTGACTGATCGAAATGCGACACCACAGCTACTTGAGTAATATCCTTACCTAAAGTCACACATGAGCTGTGTAAAAGCTAGAGACCCAGGAATCCTTCTCAAGCATATCTGTTACTGTCCCAAACCAGACGACCTTTACCCAAACCTCACGTGGCTGCTATGCAACTTGTCAATCATATCATTAGATCTTAAAACTAATGGAAGTTCATATGTATCAGTTATGTCGATAACGGTTTACTGAAACAAAGTGCCATCTAGTACAGGTACGGAAATATATATATATATATATATATATATATATATATATATATATATATATATATATATATATATATATAGAGAGAGAGAGAGAGAGAGAGAGAGAGAGAGAGAGAGAGAGAGAGACTCCGACTAAAGACAATTACTTCTTATATATAGATTTGCTACATCAAATGTGAGATGATGGCGCAGAAACAACGCAAAGAACTTGGAGAGACGTTTTTCAGCAAAAACGAGGTATTGTTGAAAAGTTGAAAAATACATTACGTGTAATAAAAACACACACACACACACACACACACACACACACACACACACACACACATTTTAGTGTTTTTTTTGTTCTTAAAAATATTTTTGACGTAGCTTTAACAGTTTTAGTCACATCTCAACGATGTCTGCAGTGTGTCAGTTTGTAGTGATGATTAGCACTGGGACATCATGCTGCATTTATGTATTTTAAAGTTTCACTTAATACAATTATTTTTTTCACACAGATCTCAGAGGAAACTTCCACAAATGCAAAGTTTTTATTTTAAACAGTCAGAGATTATTTCTCACTAATTTCGTAGCAATTTACAATTGTATTTTATCGAGTGATGTTATTTGACTGTCACATTGTCATAAGAATAAAATAATCAGAAAATATTGAAATAAGAGGGAAATGAATAACAACTTCTGACTTTATTCATTTTAGAACATTGATTACGATATTGATGTAATTATTTTAATATTTTTATTATTTTTACAGGGTAAAGACCCATCCTTTGAGCTACGAATCAACGAATGCCAGAAGCAGTTAGCGGAAATAACATATAAAGACCTACAACAGGTGAAATGTTCCCTACACTCTTGACACAACATACTAGTATGTTTAACGTCAAGCATGACACCAAGGAAATTTGGCAAACAGTTATTGTTTAGATAAAATTACCCTGTGTGTATATATATATATATGTATGTGTGTGTGTGTGTGTGTGTGTGTGTGTGTTGATTTATCATATGTACACGCATAATTGCTAATGGAACAACTTTAGATGAAGTGAGAGTTTAAAAATAAAGGATAATTTGTCTTTCAAAGCTAAGATACATTTTTAGATTGTATACAAAGATAACTTTTCTTTACGTAGCATCGTGACTTGTACCGTAAACACAAAATCAAACCAAACCAAATTCCAAACTTCCGTTGTTTCAGTACTACTTACACATGGTATGCGTGAATTTGGCGGCAATTACTTATGAATATCAAACAGCTGTGACGATTTTGGGTGTGTTACCATAACACAAATGGTTATAAGTTGTTGACAATCTAACTATGTAGCAGTTACGTATGACGATGGTAATATCACTGAGTATGGACTGAACAAGGGAAAGGGCCTGGACCATCGTGTTGACCAAGTTGATAGGCTTTATGAACAATGGTTCAAGTCATGATCTGATATGGACTGGTCCTTGTATGCTAATTCAGCCACTATCATGAAGTTAGAGTTGAAGAGTATGTTCCTTGGGATGCTCTGTCCTTGGGATGGTTGATACTAGTATATAACTAGGATGGTTGATAATTGTATGTACCTTGGGATGGTTAATACTAGTTTTTGCCTTAGTATGGCTCACCCTAACATGTGCCATGGGATGGTTAAAACTTGTATGTGCCTGGTGATGGTTAATACTTGTGTGTACCTTGGGATGGTTAATACTTGTGTGTGCCTTGGGATGGTTCATACTTGTATGTGCCTTCGGATGGTTACAACTAGTGGGTACCTTGGGATGGTTTATACTTGTATGCTTCGTGGGATGACTAATGCTAGTATGTGTTCACGTTTCAACTAATAAGTTCTGGATTTGTTTTGTGCAATATATACCAGTGTTATACTTCATACATTCAAGTTCCTTCTTTGTCCCTTGTAACTCCAATAGGTCCTTAAATTATGCAATGGACATCCTGGTCAGCTTTTTGTGCATGTACTGTGGGTTTCTTGAAATGTTGCAAAAACGAATCCGTTATACAAGTAATGAGTCCAGGGAATACGTTTGACATTCACGTCTATTACATCAAGAAATATTTTGTGTCATTTAAATAATGAACACATTTTCCGTTGATTGTACAAGATTGGATAAATATCATGTTTAATTTTATGGCAGATTTATGTGTCTTGACAAGAACAAATAAAACTATCTTTGAAATAACTTGAACCTCATTTACGTCTTAACTCATAGAGAATGTTGTATTATCTTTATTTTATGAAGTCCTTTATCTTTGTAAGCAAGTCATTCTTTTCAGTTGATTGTACAAGATTGGATAAATATCATGTTTAATTTTATGGCAGATTTACATGTCTTGATTTACATTACACATACATTGATACGTAAATTAATTTGGATTACTTAAAATATTTTATATAATGTTAAAGTAAGAATGTCGGATACACAGTTAATAACTAAAGGTTATATATTATAATAACAATGTTTGCCAAATTGCAAAATAATTAATCTACATTCCAATAAATGTCATTTACTATGACATTATTTTTTCTAATGTCTTTAAACGTAGGGCAAAGGCAGATCGTGTTTGTCATCCTTTGCTTTGTTGATACACGAAAGGGGCTATATCTAGCATCCCCTGTGCCATCAGGTGTTTCATAACGGTCAATTTCAGTTGGTAAAAAATGAGCACTGATTCTAAACTGGATAATTATTTTTAATATATTTCATGTCGAACCGTAATAAAAAGTGTTTTTAAATTTAAAGGTATCTTGAGTTAGCAATTTTTCGACCATGGCATCAAGGTAAAATGTTTTACTTTAGACATACATTGGTTTGTCTTTTGATAGTATACTGGACGTTTACAAAACATGCGTGTTAAAATTCCAGATATTTGGATATATTTTTGAGTATTTTTAATCCGGAAGAAAATGTAACTGTTTGTTTTTCTTGTAAACATTTGTATGAGAGTGTCTTGATGAAATCCTAATAGAAAAAAACCAGTATTTAATGGTGTGTGGGGATATTTCAGTTATTTGCCTCTTAGTGGATATGTTACTGCTAAATTTAAATAAAAAGTATTTGTAAAAGTTCTGATAAAAAGTTGGTCATACATATACAAGTCCTGTATATGCATTTTGCCGTGTTCATAGTTTTGTCTGTTAAGTTTACAGGATGCAATATCGCAAATTCCACACCATAAGTTGTAATAGGTCGAATTATAGAGTTCATATGTTGGACCCCAAAATTAGCATTTATGTATGCTGTGGCTAGTTTTTACTTCATCATAAATACGTTTGGATATGAAAAGGCTCTCACCATTACCCATTCGTTTGAAATCTCCTATAAACAATTGTCGGCGTATTTAATTACGAAACTTTCACAGTCTGCAATAGCTAAACTCGACTGTAAAAATCACAGGCAGATGAGAGCGGGATAGTAAACTCCAACGAATTCAACTGTAGGAGTTGTTTCTCCAGCCGCTCCTCACTTAGTACAGGTAAACTCTTAACAAAACCACTTCAAAATTCTACCTGACATTGTGTGCATTTAGGTGGAAATGTAAAACTGGCTTGTGGACGTGATTTTTTTGGTGCGAATGACCTCTAGGTGTCAGCACTGAGTTATTAAGTACGATTACCGTACTTTTTGATGCATTAAATGTTTTAGACGATAGGTCCGGTTGCCTAAGTGTTTGGAACCCCGATCGAGTAAAAAAAGGACTTATAAAAATGATAGTAGCAGCTGCATCGTTTGGCGCTCAGCATTAAAAGGTTAGTGTTTGACTGGTAGGTGTGGTGCCAGGGTAATGTGATTGGGCGTTAAATAACGTCCCAGTGCTGGTCATCACTATAAACTGACACAATACATATATCGTAGCGATATGCCTAAATGTTAAAACTGCAAAATTGCATTAGATTTATTTAAGCAGTGCAAGGTATATACAATGAAGTTATACACAGTGAAGGGAAATACAATGAAAACAACTCCTAAATTTAAATTAATTAAATCTTTTCCTCTGTTTGAAAGTGTTCGTGGTGGAACTAAGACTGAAAGACCAGTTTCAAATTTGCTAAAACGTTTATATATCAAACGGGGCCAAATACGACAGCTATTGATTTTAATAATCTGCATTTGTTGAATTAATTCTTAAGTTCCATGCTGTATCGTACATTGCTTTAAGTATATTTTACTCTGCTTGAAATAATATAATTCATCTTAAATACGTAGTTGTTACATTCTTGTAATATACTCTCTATATGTTATAAGTTCATCAATAAAATATTGATATGTTGAAATCTTCAACACTGCCATTTTTTGCAGGAAAAATGGATAATAATTTCTTATTTCAAAACGATGTGTATAATTATTGTTTAAAAAATGACGAATTACCAATATATATATATATATATATATATATATATATATATATATATATATATATATATATATATATATATATATATATATATGAAATTACCATCTTCATTCGTTTTACTGATTCGTTTTAGAACTGTGATAATTTCATTGGAGATTCGTCTGCACCTAAACAAGACAAGGCAAGATGGAACCAGGAATATTTGAATTTGGAACCGGTTCAAAACTATTGGAAATTATGCATAGAATTGTCATGGCTGATGTGTATTCAAGCTCCTCCAACAAAGTTGGAATTCACTGCTAAGACGAAGCCAATCTCTAACTATTTCCGACACTACACTAAGTCGGGAGATGAACTTGATTTTGTGGTGTGGCCGGTATTATTTCTCCACGACAATGGACCAGTTCTCAGCAAAGGTGTGCTACAATTTAAGGCGAGTGGAAAAAAGTGACCAAACGAGTGCAAATGTGAACTCGAAAGACAAAATGAAATTTGGAACATCACCAGAAACTAAGTCTAAAATTAACGGCGAAAACGGCTCAGAAAAAACGAGGAAAAAAGTAAGGATGCTACAGAAACCAACCTTTCAGAGAATCAAATTCAAGAAACAGTGGACAACACAAAGCATTTGATTCGAGAAACGATAACCTATTAGGCAGTTTAATTGAAAAACCTTGTCGTTTTGAATAGTAAATGTGGTCATAACATAGGGACCATCAAGGTTCGGATTTATACTAATATTTCCTAATTTTCGTTCAATTATACATTCACTTTTGTTAGTTCCAGATGGAAATATTTTAAAATGTGTAAAGCATTGGACAATTTAATGAATCTGTGATATGATAGAAAATTAAAGTTTGTGCTTAGATATGATAAAGCAATATGTGGTACCTTTGACGACTTAAATATAAGTCAAACCGTGATGTGGAAAATGTTTACCTTTGGATCTAGACATCTATACTTTGGAGCCTATATTATCAACGAATGTAAATTAGTTAGACCAGTCAAACCGAGTTAAATCAAACTAAATCAGAATGTCGTATGTCTTGTACTAACCTAAATAAGTTAGACCGATCAAACCGAGTTAAATCAAACTAAATCAGAATGTCGTATGTCTTGTACTTACCTAAATAAGCTAGCCCGATCAAACCGAGTTAAATCAAACTAAATCAGAATGTCGTATGTCTTGTACTTACCTAAATAAGCTAGACCGATCAAACCGAGTTAAATCAAACTAAATCAGAATGTCGAATGTATTGTACTAACCTAAATAAGTTAGACCAGTCAAACCGAGTTAAATCAAACTAAATCAGAATGTCGTATGTCTTGTACTAACCTAAATAAGTTAGACCAGTCAAACCGAGTTAAATCAAACAAAATCAGGCGCTCGTATGTTTTTTTTGTACTAACCTAAATAAAATCAGACGAAACAAAATGGTCATAATTTTATACATCGTTTTCTCTTAATGTGGTACAGGAACATAAGAAATCCAAGGTTAAAAGTTATATGACCAGTCCAAGATGATGATAGTATGTAATCATTAAGAACAAATAATGGACTTCGTACTAATTTCTTGATTTGTAGGTAATTAAACATTACTAGGCCGACTAAGAAGACAATTTGTTAACACCAAATTTAATTTGCTCTAAACGATAAATAATATCTAAAACTTCAAGAATATTGTTTTATAAATGTAAACAATACATTGCTTGGCCATCATGACCATGAACGCATTTATTGTGAAATTAATGTTTTACAAAACAGACGTAATGACACAGAGCTACATTATTTTTAAGTGACCAGTATTCATAAAGGTGATATAAATATGTTATGCGTTAAGCAATATAACAACAATTTATGTTTTAAGTATTGGTTTTGCTCGTTTGAACTTCATAAAAGAGTATTCAAAGCAAGCTGTATGGAAAATATTATTCAACAGAATACAAAATGGCGGTTTGATGATATCAAAGATAGAAATGCATATCTTTGAAGAGATGCAGTTTTACAGACTAAATTTAATGATGAGAACATGGAAATAATCTACATCAATCTTGATACAAGATGGTCAAAACAGTGCAGGATGAAGAAGGAATAAATGTTGTTTTTCAAGTGGATTATTTTATATAGTTTATTTCGGCTGAATTTACAATACCATACAAATATGGAAACTTTATAAAACATTCTGCAAAATGAACAAAATCAACTATATCACTTGTGGATAACAAAGAACTAAACAACAAATAATGAGTCAGCATATCAAATTTCTGTTTTAAATTAACAATAGGAAGGGCAATATTTGATAATTCGAAACAATTAATACGTTTGTAAAGGTTGATGTATAAAAATTAACAATAGGAAGTGCAATATTTGATAATTTGAAACAATTAACACGTTTGTAAAGGTTGATGTTTTGAAATTAACAAAAGGAAGGGCAATCTTTGATAATTTGAAACAATTGATACGTTTCAAAGGTTGATGTTTTAAAATTAACAATGTGGAGGGCAATATTTGCTTATTTGAAACAATTAATACGTTTGTAAAGGTTGATGTTTTAAATTAACAATAGGAAGGGCAATACTTGAGAATTTGAAATAATTAATTGGTTTGTAAAGGTTAATGAATGATATAAATTTATGCTCGGAAAAAAACTAATAATTAGTGCTCCTTTATTCTTATAATGAAATTCATTTTGACATCACATATCCAGACTCATCGTTCTTATTTAAAGAAAACATTAAAATCATTTAACGATATACAAATATACTAAAGTTACAACACTTTGTTACACATGTAAACCGATGTCATCAGCACTTTATAATTTTACAATGGTGAATCTATGAAAATATACAGATCACTGTAAATAATTAAATTTTCGGAGAATTTTCTAAACTGGTCGTGTTGAAGGCAACGTTGGGATGTGCTGCAGCGTTCTGGAAGTAATTAACAAAATAGTTCCTAAGTTTGGAAAATTAAGATACAGATTAAAGTTTGTAAATTTCGTGCTTACTTCCGGTTTAGGAAACAAATGAATGCGTATACAATAGTTTTAGCGGATCAGGATTCTTTTAATTTTATGAACGAGTTGGATATGCTTCATTTTACAGTTGATGGAATAGCGAAATGAAACCAAAGCATTATAACATTTATTGTGAGTACTGGATGGACAAGTTATTAAAGAAAATCCATTACACAGTTTCCATTGTACCTAACAACATAATTAAGCCAGGAGAGCCATTCATTCTAGAAAGAGGAGAACACAAAAATGATGAAAAGATTGTATCAATTTTTAAAACATGGATAACAAATTCGTATGTTTGATGTTTTAAAATTTACAATAGGAAGGGCATTATTTGATAATTTGAAACAGTTCATACGTTTGAAAAGGTTGATGTTTTAAAATGAACAATATAAATGGCAAAGTTTGATTATTTGAAACAATTCATACGTTTGAAAAGGTTGATGTTTTACAATTAACAATAGGAAGGGCAATATTTGATAACTTGAAAAAATTAATACCTTTGAAAAGGTTGATATTGTAAAATTAACAATAGGTAGGGAAATATTAATAGGACCAAATTAATGTGTATACAGTAGTTTTGGCGGATCAGGATTCTTATAATTTTATCAATGGGCTTGATTTACTTGATTTTACAGACGATGGAATAGAGAAATGAAATAAAAGTATTAGAACATTTATTGTGAGTACTGGATGGACAAGTTATTAAAGAAACATCCATTATACATCTTCCATTGTCCATAATTTTTAAAACTTGGATAATAAGTTCGTAAGTAAAATTAGACATCATTGTGCTGTTTTGGACCGCATCTTTGGCATACCAAGTGACATAGTCATGAACATGTATTCTGTTGTTGGATATAAGAACAATTTAAATCAATCTAGAGATTCATTAATATTATGCATATATCTTCCAGGAAGCGTTGTTTTTGATACCATGACATATGGTCATTTACAAACAAAATGACCCAACATATTGACCATAACATAAACATTGATATTTATACTTAGGCTTGTGGGAACCCTTATAGTTTTATTATATATTTGTTATTTGTATTTTATGAAACAGATTATAAATTGAGTATCGTTCATATTAGGATCGAATGCTCTCTAAAAGAAAGACCTCAACTATTCTGACCAGCTTTGCACGTTATTTCCCTCAGCGATGCTTTGCAAAAGAACATGTTAAGCTACAAAAGAAACAACCTGGGCGGCAACCAACTTATTACATTGCAAAGAACTAAGTGCAGTGGTATTGCTAATATCTTCTAACTCAAGGAAGTAATTCATTTAACCGTTTTAATTTTTTAAATCAAGGAACCGTTCTTACTCCTCTGATAGAACACATCTTGTAACGTTTCTTCCCCCATCCCCAACTAAACCTTTCGTATTATTTGCTATAGACAGAGGAAGTGTTGATGTAATTATTGTTGTAGCTGCATTAGTAATGGCGGCTTTATAAACAGATGTCGTGATGTCATCTCGTTTCATCCGAGTATCCCTCAGAGGTACACATCAATAATCAGTACAACGGGCAGTAATCCTGACCACTACGTTGCGAAAGTATTGATGGACGATTCAGGAGTTATCTACCATCACCATTAGTATCATAATCTTCACCATCATAATGACATTGCAGAAGTAACAAACCAGCAAAGTAAGGGATGACCATCTGATTTCCCGAGAGCTATATGCTTTCAGAGAAAAAGTGAAACCCTCAAAGTGATTGAAAAAGTACCCTTGTTATGATTTGTATTGAGATTAAGGAAAAAACATTATCTACATCTGAATATTACAAAGTCGGTTCCTAGCGATCGGTACTGAGTCATAACTGAGTGTACACGTACTCCTTTATTGCGACTGCCAACAAATGATAATTAAAAAAAAACTAATTTTAAAATTCATTTCAAATTACCAGTATATCTGGTGATTTAGAAAAGATTGTTTTAAAATGTGTCAGTTTTGTTGCAAACTGTCTGGCCATTTGCAAACTGCTAGTTAGCTGTACGAAGTAAGAGTTGAAGCTGGAGTTTAAAGAGATTCAATTTAATTTCTACAAAGGAACCTGGTATTGGACAATACAATTTCTTTGATCTCCATTTTCAAAATGTTTGCCGCTTGATAACAACATTATGCAATACTTCCACTGATATGACATCTGCGTGCTTAGATACAAATTCCTTTCCACGCATTGTTGTCTCTCCATTAGAGATATACTTAATGTTAAAACTGAACACGCTGCCGATCGTGTGTTTATTTTTATCGATATTTTCCTATTGCTCAAGATACATGCATTATTGTGTATATAGTAAGTGATAAATACGGCTTCTCTAGCAAAATGGACCGGATTGTACCTCTAGTGGAGACTCGGATGTAAACATCCGATGTCATATCATCTTTGTCTAAGCTTTGCCTAAGCGGCCATTATTACACATTCTGCTTGAAACAACTGTTCACACTTTCACTGAATTTGTTTTATCTCAACAAGATTGTTATAACGGATTAAATATCCAACTCATCGCTCTCTCTTACATTCAGAACTTTGTATCAGTTCTTGCAACTGAAATGTTTTTTTTCATACACATTCTGTATTAGATACGGGAGATGTAATCTGGATAATGTACACTTCTTCAGACTTTTCAATGCACCTTAATTCTTTTCCTTTTTGTTTAAAATATGTTTATTGCAAGTGGAAGTTCATATGCTTTCTTTTTCTGTTCAGACAAAGTCTAACCTATGTCCATTGCTCGCATATTTATTTCCTGATATTCTTTTATTAGTTGTATAACAGTATATTTTAACATACATTGTGTCTACTTAGTGACAGTCGTTAGTGAGGGGGTCTTAAATGGAACGATCTAAATATTTAACACTCATGTATCACCTTCTTTCTTCCAACCCAAGGTTCCGCTTTAGAGATTCTCATTTTGTACAGGATTTAATTGTAAAAGAAAATCAATTGCCAGTGACCTGAGAGAACTAAAAACGATTGCAGGGCAACCAGTTTACTTTACGTGAAATCCTAGTCGACAACAATTCTCATAAAATAATCATTTTCAAATTATAATGAAATAATATATATTTTCACGAAACAACAATTGTTTTTTCGTATTGTCCCTTTGGGTATCCCCATTAGATTCTAATCATCTCTGTACAATTCCCTAATTAAGTGTGGCTGAGACACCATGTACCTGCTAACTAATATATTCTGTCATTACATGATTGAAACTAAAGTTAGGCTAGATGAACAGAGAGATCATGTAATACAGTGACTCGGCCTTCCGAAGCGAACACTGTCAATAAACTGGTTCTGCATTAAGGTGGGTGTCAACGAGACTTTTCCTAAAGGTTCAATGTTGTTTGAATTAGCTATGACACAGGAGAGATTCCACTTAGGAATAGATTGTGAGAGATTTAGACTTTGCAAATAAATGCTAGACAAAAGGTCAGAGAGGTCTTTTGCTCTGACCAAGATCCTAGCTGCAGTGATGAAGGATGTGCCCTTAATTGTAATCGGAGCCAACGTTTTCTCTCAAAAAGTTAATGACAAATGTAAGTTAATTATGGGACAGAGGCATTTAAAGAAAAGATGATTTTGACTTCACACCAGTCCCTGAAAACGCGTCACTTTCATCCGTAAGCCTTCTAGTTCGTGAATTCTTTCCACGACTGAACGATTTAGTTGCTTCCGCTGCAAGGCTGTCCATACAAAAGCAAAGCGTGAAGGAGAAGACATCGGGGCAAGGATGGAATGAGTATCCAAGTCTGTTTGAGAAGATTTGACATGGCATGCATCGTCCTGTATAGACGTCTTGCTAGATCGATAAGATCCGTTATCAAGTATTAGACAATCAGTTTCATTTTGCACTTCTGGCCACTCAATTTTCCTTATAATCTTAGGAACTAAGATCATTGGGGGAGGGGTAGGTAAAGGGCCAAGGACCCTCCAAACGAAGAGAAAGAGCGTAAGTGGACACAGCGATATGGTCTGGTACTGGGGAAATGAAGGTGGATAGTTTGTGATCTCACCTGATTGTAACTGAAGACCTATGAAGACATAACTGGCAATTTGTTTCAAGATCAATAGATGAAGGAACAATATATTGCCTTCTTCGCAGACAATGGGCCAAGATACTGTATCTGCCAGAAATATGCCTGATCTATATGTCGATATTGTGTTGTGCGCACTAGATGCTGACAAGAATGTATAGTTGTGGTCATTTGGTACAGCCCTATTTGAGGAGGTAAGTATACCAAGTTGCGTGACAGGAAGGACACCGTCATGTTGTAATGATGGTCGCTCTATAATTGAAAGGCTTTCTTGAAAGCTTTCATTGTAATGAAACTAAAGTGGTTACCAGTGTCTTCCGGACATTACCGGTCGTTGACAGTATCGAAGTCCGGTAAGAGATGGGTTCCTCGATTATAGGTGACTGAATCTGTTCACGCGATCACATGTAGTTGCGGGTGTTGAAGAGGTATTACTGTCGTTCGCCAACCTTGGTTGCGTCACTGCACCAGGAATCATACTCTCACTCTTTACAATAATCATGTAGTTACGGGTGTTGAAGAGGTATTACTGTCGTTCGCCAACCTTGGTTGCGTCACTGCACCAGGAATGATACTCTCACGCTTTACAATAATCCTATAATCAAGCGGCACGAAAGAGGGATTCCATTAAGATAGCATGGCAATCTGCAAAGGACGCATTTATGAGCAACCCAGGGGAATAAAATCCGATTTTGCACAAAGCAATCCTAAGAGTTGCAGAGGAACAATGGTTGCGGTCCATTTCGTGTTGGAAAATATTGTCTGCGAGGATGACGATTCAGACTACCTGAAAGTTGGGGAAGTCTTAACAGTTTGGGAAGGGTGAGAATAGAAACATCCAGATGGGCGAAATGATAGATTGGACAAAGATGGAACATCCCAATTAATCAGAAAACATAGATGTTGCAAGTAAGAGAAAGAAAATTGTTTATTACTTTGACTAGAATGGATCTGATCATTTGATCCTGGAGTCTCTTGTCCAAATACACTGCCATGGAAACAGAACAAGTCATATGGAACAGAGATACGGTACAGTGAAGTAGTTTTAAGAAGTCCCATGATCCTATATTCAGGATAGAAGAGAGCGCAAAACTGATAAGAATTTCCCGGTATATTAATAAAAGGAATATATGTAAGGACGGATTGAAAAAAAAGGTGAAAATATGCGTCTGTCAGATCAAAACAGATGGAAAATTCGCTTTGGAGGATGATTAGGCGGACAGATCTTTCCGTCAGCATCTTTCAGGCCATTGATCTTCCTAGTCAGAAAAGGCTTGAAGGAAAACTAAACAATCCCCAAAGCCCGCTTTTTGGTGAGCGTCCGGATATGTTGGTGCAAAATTTGTATACTTTGCTCAGTCCGAAGATATTACCCTCAGGATTAGAGATGACAATTGGGGATGGGGTTTGCAAAACGAGAGCCAAAACACTGATGGATAAACAAGATCGCCCACTTGTGTGGCGGACAGAAATCGATCCAACATTGCTAAAAATAAGACGGATAGCTACTGTGTACATGATTGCGAAATCACAAGTCAACGAGAAGAGAGCGAATAAAGATGTGGGGTTGGATGGGGTGGGGGAGATAAAAAAAATTATATTCCCTGGAGACGACAGTTTCCAAAATTGGTCAGTTTATTTTCTTCTTGCAGAGAATTAAGATTGCGGATTGCTTTTTGGTTGTGCACCAAACGATCATGTATCCTATTGTCTCCTGTCATCATGTCATTGAGGGTGGATCGGAAATGATGTATAAGGTGATGGTTGCTGCACACAGATGGAGATGAGAGTTATTAGGCTGCATGCTTCTGCAATTTCTTAGTAAAGACGATACAAACGGAGGTTAGCAGAGTCAAAATGGAACAAACACTTACGGCCTTGTCTACAAGCCTGACAAATCACCAGAGAGGCCAAATTAAAAAACGAAGAGATGGTTACTATATTGCAAACTAGCTTTGAAGTAGTGAGCAGAATTATCTGAGTTCATTGTATAAGAGCAAACGAAGTCAGATTGAATGAAGCGGAGTTCTTGACTTATGACAGGAAATATACGATAAAGGTGTCGGAATGAATAATTGAGATTGCATAGAATACTGAATGTTGACTTTCATAAGTAAAGAAAGGCTTTGGAATTGCCATGGTCATTGGTCTTGGCCGATAGATTCTCAGCAATGTCTACGTTGTTTATCGACTGCATGGAAGAATGAAGAAAAAGCTAACTTCATCTTCCTCAAAAACAAACGAGGCCTTGCCGGCATATAATACAGTGTAGGTAGGGACATTATGAGTTCTTCAACACCCCATACATTCTGTTGCCAAATTAAGGCTTCATTCATTGCACTTTGTGGTGAGATCTGAGCATGACCAATCATCAGGTTTATACCAACACTGTTAGTGTGGGTCGTCCTGGTCAGCAGGAATATACAATGTGTGCTGTAGCACATAAGACTATCACAGTACCGTCAAAGAAGGTGAGTCGTATGCAAAAAGCTAACCCTTTCAGCCTTCGTAGAATCGGTACTGACGGCTTGTCAAAATGAGGAAGAAAAAAAACCCCAGGTTGCACAGGTGTCTAGCGTATGGGCGCAATGTGCATGGCTTTACTACCAGAGTAATAATAATGCTAGTCGGACTGACCAATCTATCAATAAGATTCCCGGTAACGTTAACTCAACTTGAAGAGGTTTGGGCAATATTTAACTAAAGCCATACAGTTACTGAACGGAATTAATCAAGAGCCGGACACCTACTAGACGGTAGTGTCAGCAGCCAACACGGCATCAAAATATCCACACCACTGTCGTTAAATTTCTCCGCCACATTATTCGTGTCGACGGAACTGTACAATACGATTAAGAACCAATAACAACTACTGTTATTGATTTCATTCCAGACCATGGGAGTGATGTTGGACATTTTTACCCTTTGAAATCAGGCTAATTCTGTGTGTAACTTAGATTGGATTTGGTTCTGGTCAACAAAGTGAATGTCATCTCGTAA
The DNA here is from genome assembly GCA_029339505.1 of Unio delphinus. Taxonomy (NCBI): domain Eukaryota; kingdom Metazoa; phylum Mollusca; class Bivalvia; order Unionida; family Unionidae; genus Unio; species Unio delphinus. The sequence continues at coordinate 3,187,530 of JAQISU010000138.1, read as the reverse complement.
CCAGACCTTGACTGACTGCAGTTTGAGGCAAGTTATCCTAGATTATATATCTCAAGCAAAACAAAATAGGGCAGCCATATTTTACATATAACAACATTTGGCACGATTGAATTAGTCAAAATATAAATGTGCTTACCCAAACAAATAGAAGCTCACTATTTTCATGTCAAGCAGTGATTAATCCAACTTTATAGTTAATGGTTTGTTATGCAGAATGATTGACACGCTAAATCGTAAGACAATGTCAATTTACTCTAAGCAAACAAAATTGTAAAACGCTTTTAAGACACTTAATTTAAGATCCTTAAAATGGTTCACTCCAAAAGAACCAATAACACAAGTCTTCACAAGCTGGTGAATTAAATATTGGCAATCTTTTGCAAAAGCATAGCAGGCTTACATTAAGGCTAGCAATATGTTTTTGTAGCAACCAGGGACGCGCCAGAGGGCGATTTTAATAAGGATTTAGATTTTCTGAAAATGGCAACCCCATTACTCTTGATAGGAATCACAGTACTTATTCAGTTCTCATCGTAAATCTATGCAAACACTATTAAAACTTCAAAAACTTTAAATTTCAGAGCGTTCATGATCAAACACACACACACACACACACACACACACACACACACACACACACACACACGTATTATAGACGAAACCTGGATGACAACATCTGTGTAAAGAAAATGATAAAAGTCGTGGACCTAGATGTGTTTGAAACGTACTTCCAATTCCGCACCAAAGAGTAAGGTGCTAACTTCAGTAATGAATATTCCAAGCTTAGGACTGTTAAAGGTCTGAAATTCACCAAGAAAGAAATGTTTCTATTTTTTCAGTTACATGCAGGATAAGCTCTCAATTTATTTTCTCCCTACAAAGTAACTTTCATTATCAACCAGTCCTGGCCAGCCAAACCCATATATACTCTATTTCATCTTCATCAATTTCCAGGTTGGTTCCAATATTTCCATGCAATTAGTGCTATGTGTCCTGGTACTTTCTCCGTTTTCTATTACATCTAGCTGTATTCATGGTTTAAAGGTCAACTATCAATAGTTAGCGTGTAATAGTACAAATTATTAAGAAAACAAAATATTACTTACAAAATTTAATGTTGCAATTTACACCTTATAATTGCAGATTTACTATAGTAATAAATCATTGATATGAAGAAAATAAAATTGTCAAGAATTTTGTCAACATAACTGATATCTGTTGTGGAAGTATTCTATGCAAATTATTTTCTCTGTTTCTTTATTTTGTTCATGAATTTTAAAGATATGGAAATGTATCAAAACTTTATTCTTATAATTAAATTCTAAAGTGGCAATTGTTGTTTTCTAAATTGTGCTTTCAGAGCAGCACTTATATGTACAAGAACAAAGTAATGATTATTCAATAATAGTTTTAAGAGTAGCATATGATTTCAATTTGTTTATGAATCGTTACTATGGTATTGCTTGCAAACATTTACGAGGATGGAGTACTTAAAAAAAACCCACAAAAAATACTTAAAAGTACTCGAAACAATGAAAAAGTACATTCATTTTTAAGCTGAATGTTTGCAAAACATTTATATATTACCATAGGTAAGAGATATGCAAATTTCAGCTTGAAGTAACCACGAGGTCAAGATTTTGCATAATGAAACCAAAGACCAATATTACAATTATTACAATATTACAATATTACAATATTACATGCTGTCAATTTTTTTGAAACAATATAATGGTTGATAAGTTCGATGTTAAATTCTCTACACACAAATTATACTTAAAACATTACATCTTAACAGCAAAATATAATCTATATCGCATGACTCAAGATTATATTTTTTGATACACAGCATGTTGGTACTTAATAATAAGGTACAGAAGGCAGCAGCAGGGGCGAATCAGACAACTTTTTAGAGGCGTCGATTCGGCAAACCAAGGCTTCTTCGAAATCGTAAAAAGCGTCAATTTGGCAAACTAAGACTTCCTTGCAAATGCTTTATAGATGCTCATTTGGCAAAAAAAGACGCCACAATTGTTGTCCACCTCCTGCTGCTGCTATGGGTTTAACATTTTTTTAAACCGAATATTTGATGAAGTCCGATACGATATCTTGATCTAGGATCATGCAAATTTATCGCTACAAATCCATGCGGGATTAACTGAGCATGACTAAAGAAATTTCTAAAGAGATTATAATCCATATCACCGCCACACCAAGTCTGGTGAATATTTCGTAGCGTATGTGTATCAACTCCGTTGAATACAGCAAGAATATTACAGTTGTCTCTGATCACTTTTGGTATTTGAGTGTATCGTTGAGTGACATATATCACGTCAGTGGTTTTATGTCTGCCTGTGGAAACTATCCTAGCAGGATTTTTTTGATTATCTAACATCACATCATCATATACGAATAAATTGTTAATACTTCCATCAATATCATCAATGTTCGGTGCTTCTTCGATATCGGTTATATGTTCAATAATACCCTAGCCGGTGATTTCTGCTGCATTTTCGTTGTAATCCTTTAACACTTCGTAGCATCGCTGATAATCTACACTTGGGGCTATTAAATACAACTTTTCCCATTTCATCCATCTCGTTTTTTATATGAACCAGGAGAGCTCGAAGGTGGCAAAAAAGGGCTACTGATCCTATTTGGAGTGTTACTGTACATAACACGATCCACGGGTGGACCAGCAATCTATAGATTGGATTCAACTGCTCCTCAGCGAGGATTTACTACAACTACAAGTGAACAACTACAAGTGATACCCGAGGATACTCAATTACCGCCGCGTGGTCTTAGCTAGCACCTCTTCGTCTGTTGCACTCAAGACAAGTCAGCATCACACTATCTCTGGTATGACCAATACTGCTATTCTTTCTATCCACGGTAAATTGTCGAGAATCCTTATCCGACTAACACCAATTAATTATACAATTGCAACTCACGCAGTGATTATTTTGTTGTTGTTTCAGTGTAATTATTAATTCGGCATCAATATCAAATTCTCTATTATTTTTTTATCCTGTTGTTTATAACCAGAAGGATTTTTTCTGATTATGTCAACGCTTCATTCATTCATTCATTCATTCACTGCCCGTCACTCCTATCAGGGTATGGGCCGCCAACTACAGATCTCCAGAGTCCTCTGTCCTGGGCCATTTTTTCTAGCTGGTTCCAGGTGTAGCCCATCTTGGTGGTGTCAGCCTGGAGGTTGCGTCGCCAGGTGTTTCTTGGACGGCCTCTCTTCCGCTTGCCTTGTGGGTTCCACCTCAGCGCCTGCCTGGTGATACTGGTTGGCGGTTTTCGTAGGGTGTGCCCTATCCAGCCCCATCTCTTCTTCCTGATTTCTTCTTTAGCAGGAAGTTGGGAGGTCCTTTCCCAAAGATTGGCATTGCTGATGGTGTCAGGCCAGCGGATCCGGAGAATCCTTCTGAGGCAGCTGTTGATGAAGGTCTGGACTTTCTTGATGGTGTTCTTGGTCGTCCTAAAGGTCTCTGCTCCATACAGTAAGACTGACTTCACGTTGGAGTTGAACAGTCGGATCTTGGTGGTCAAGGACAGCTCTTTAGAGGTCCAGATATTCTTGAGCTGGATGAAGGCGGCTCTTGCTTTGCCGATCCTTGCCTTGACGTCTGCGTCTGTACCGCCCTGCTGGTCAATGATGCTACCCAGGTAGGTGAAGGACTGCACTTCTTCCAGGGGACTTCCATTCAGGGTGACTGGTTCGGTACTTGTGGAGTTGATCCTCAGGATCTTGGTCTTGTCCTCGTGGATGTTGAGGCCAACTTGTGAAGACGTGGCTGCCACAACGTTTGTCTTTTCATGCATCTGCTTTTTGCTGTGTGAAAGGAGTGCAAGGTCGTCGGCAAAATCCAAGTCGTCTAGCTGGCTTCACAAAGTCCACTGAATTCCATTTCTGCGCTCGCTGGTGGACGTCTTCATAATCCAGTCGATGGCGAGGAGGAAGAGAAACGGTGATAACAAGCATCCTTGTCGGACTCCAGTTCGCACCTGGAAGCTGTCTGTGAGCTGCCCTCCATGGATAACTCTGCAGGACATGCCGCCGTAGGAGTTCCTGATTAGGTTGACCATCTTGGCTGGGATGCCGTTGTGCCGAAGGAGTTTCCAGAGGGTTTCTCGATCCACGCTGTCGAACGCCTTCTCATAGTCGATGAAGTTGATGTACAACGGGGAGTTCCACTCTAGGGACTGTTCGACTATGATGCGGAGCGTCGCAATCTGGTCCGTGCAGGATCTGTTCTGCCGGAAGCCTGCTTGCTCTTCTCGCAGCTGTGCGTCCACGGTTGCCTTCATCCTTTCCAAGAGGACTCGGTTGAAGACCTTCCCTGGCACAGATAGTAGTGTGATGCCCCTGTAGTTGTTATAGTTGCTGAGGTCGCCTTTCTTGGGAAGCTTGATCAGGTAACCTTCCTTCCAGTCTGCCGGTACGTCTTCTTCCTCCCAAATCCTCTCAAAGAGTGGGTACAGCATCTCCACTGACGCATCCAGGTCTGCCTTTAGCGCCTCTGCTGGGATGTTGTCTGGTCCAGCCGCCTTCCCGCTCTTTATCCGGGTGATGGCCTTCCTGATCTCGTCTCTGGTAGGTTTCTCGCAATTGATCGGGAGATCCACGTTAGCTGGTTCGATGTCTGGGGGGTTCGCGGATGCTGGCCTGTTCAGGAGATCCCCAAAATGCTCTGCCCATCTGTTCATCTGCTGGTCTAAACTGTTGATGGTATTCCCCTGCTTGTCCTTGACAGGTCTTTCTGGTTTGCTGAAATTCCCAGAGAGTCGTCTGGTGATGTCGTACAGCTGTTTCATGTTACCGCTGTACGCTGCCTGCTCCGCCTCATCTGCCAGTCCATCTATGTATTCTTTCTTGTCCTTCTTGATGTTTCTCTTCACTACTCTGTGGGCTTCTGCATAAGCTTCTTGAGCCTTGGCCTTCGCTGCTCTGGTTCTACTGTTGTAGACTACTGCCTTCTTCCTCTTCCTGTCTTCGATCTTTGTCAAGGTCTCTGCTGTGATCCACTCTTTCTGCTGGTGTTTCTTTGGCCCCACTACTTCTTGGCATGATGCTCTTAGTGTTTCTTTAACTATCTGCCAACTGTTGAGTACACTGTCTTCTTCTTCTTGAAAAAGTTCATGAAGCACTTCAAACTTGTTCTTCAGCGTCAGACCAAACTCTTGTCTTATCTTGGGGTCTTTTAGAAGGCTGACGTTGTACTTGACTTTTCTGTCTGACGCTTCCATCTGGTTTCTCTTCAACTTCAGCTTCAGTTTGGCCACCACCAGGTGATGGTCGGACGCCACGTCTGCTCCTCTTCTCACTCTAATGTCCTGCAGGGATCTTCTGAACTTCTTGCTAATGCAAACGTGGTCGATCTGGTTCTCTGTCGCGCTCTCTGGCGATACCCATGTATTCTTGTGGATCCGCTTGTGAGGAAAGATGCTGCCTCCAATGACCAGGCTGTTGAGTGCACACAGGTCTGCAAATCTCTCTCCATTCTCATTCATCTCTCCCAGGGCGTGGGTGCCCATGACTGGTTCGTATCCAGTGTTGTCAGACCCAATCTTGGCGTTGACATCTCCCATGAGGATGGTGACGTCCTTGTCCAGATAGGTCTCAAGGATCTTCTGCAGTCTGCTGTAAAACTGGTCTTTGTCCTCCTCTTCACTGTCGTTCGTTGGGGCATAGCACTGGACGACGTTCATCTTGATCTTCCTCTTCTTAGTTCGGAATGATGCCGTAATGATCCTGGGGCCGTGCGCCTCCCATCCAATCAGTGCCCTCTGTGCCTGCTTGGACAGCATGAAGCCTACTCCCTGCGTGTGGGGTGTTTCGCTCTCTTCATGCCCGGGGTACAGCAACAGCTCTCTTGTCATCAGTCGTGATTGTCCAGCTTGGGTCCACCGTGTCTCGCTGATGCCTAACACGGCCAGGTTGTTGCTCCTCATCTCGGCTGCTACCTGCGCCGTCTTTCCTGGCTCGTACATGGTCCTAACATTCCATGTGCCGATGTTGATTCTCCTGGTAGACAAAAGGGTAGTCGGCTTTGTGGCATCCTTTTGGCTTTCACCACCCAGCGTCATGCGTCTTCGTGATGAAGACCCTTCCTCTCCCAGGATACAGTTTTCTGTTTCTTCTGTTGTTGACGTTTCTGTAGCGTCGTTCTTTTTACGGGGTGGGGGTGCTAACCCCACGCCCAACCCTCCTCCTTTACCCTGACTTGGGACAATGTGTACGCTTACAATATCATTTATTGTAATGTCATTAGCATCTAGAACATCTCTTCGAAGTTGATTTATTCTTCGTACTCTGGATTCTGCAAGATAAACTAAATTCGACCACTCGATTTGATTATCTATGATCCAAACAATTGTATCGGATATAGTAAATCTCTATGAAGAATGTATTGTCGCTGCGTAACCTAGCGTCTATGGGGATTTATCAGCGCTTAATGCATCTTCGACGACATTGATATCAACCAACACAATATCATTTAACACTAAATTCTGTTTTTCACTTTGTCCTGAAATATCAACTTCGATATTTTGCTTTCGTGTATCCTTGGGTCTATAGCACAATGGCACTGGAAGTGTTGCAAATTTTTCTTTATGTAATTCAAATAAATTCATCTGAAGTGTGTCTCTGACTATCTTTCTACTTGCCACTATTAAATCGTTTTGTCTCCACGCTTCCCAGAAATCATTTAATGGGGTTTCCGAAATTATTTCACGTGCTATTTCACATTGGATTCTATCCAGTTGTAATCTAATTAGTTTTTTGAACTCGCGTAATTGTTCATCAAGTGCTCTATGATCAGTATTAATTTCTTCATAATAGTCTACAAAATTCTTTAGCCAATCATGTGGAGACAAACCGACAAATGGTGGTGGTTGACCATGATCGCCACACATTATGACTTTTGTATTCGCTAGCAATAACCAATCAAGAAATCTTTGTAATAGATCTAACGATACCGTGCATATCTCATCCCAAATAATGATATCAGGAATAAATTTCTCACCCATTCGATCAGGAGTCCATTCGTCACCTTTCCATCGAAAAAAACTATGATAGGTACAAGCATTAATTCCTCGTTGTTTCATCTCTCTTGCAAATCTGTGGGTCGGTGTTAACACAAGCATTTTTGATGCGTGAAAATCCGTAGAAGTTTTCTTACGAAATAATTCAATCGCACGAGTCGTCTTTCCTGACCCACCACAACCGTTTAAATAACTAGTTTTATGTCTACATATTGGATCAGATATCGACGGTGCATTAGATAGTTCTGATATCTGATTATTTTTTAAATATTTATCTTCAATCGTAACACCTGTTGATTTGGAATAATCACACATTATTTCCTTTTTAAGTCTCTATGATCCCCAACTCTCGTTTGAATTAGTGAATTCTGCCACTGCTTCGCTGTGTTTCACGTTTATATAAAATGAATCAGTAGCAACTCTAACTGCGGATTCAGGAAAGCTATTTATCATTGAAAATAAATTAATAGAAGCATAAGCTAGCATAGACGACCTCAAATGTGCATACTGAAGATTTTGTCCATCTGTGTAAGTAACAATTGTACCCAATTTGGTTCCATCGGACAAGAAGGCGTCTTTACGATCGACGTATATACCCCTAGATGTTACATCTGCGATTATAAATTCGTATTCGGCATCATCTATAATCAACCGTGAAGAATATCGGTTATTGTCGTATTTTTTTCCACCCTGAGTAAATTTACCAATTATTCTTCTACCAAGATCTTTTGCGTGTTTTTTTCTAACTTCAAAGATTTCTTTTGACCGTTTTACGATATATTCTTTGTCGAGATCGGGGAACTATTTTTTGTAATCGCTGATTATACTATCAAGACTATCAGGTTGTGGTAACCAGACCTCAGTCTGCGCTCGATATGATATAATTGCTTCACTGACAATTAGCGATATCAGCATTTTATAATTGCTTCACTGAGAATTAGCGATATCAGCATTTTAGAATCAATCATATACCGTAATAACACTATTGGCATCCAGTGTTTTTCAGAGATGTGTCTACCAATCCAAATATAACAACACGGATGAAGCCCTGTAGCCAATTCAAATGATACCACACGAGCAAATCCGGTTAAAATCAAAATCGGGTAGTGGTCCATTAATCGCAACACGGGTCATTTCATGTGTGGGATGTCCAAATCGTTTAAAATACTCAGAACACTCTCCATACCCGAGAAAACTCCCGGGATAACACGCAACTATATCATCCGAAATAATACTTTCAGAGGTGTATTTTGTATTCCATAATCCGCCATGGTTATATCAACGCAGCTTGATTTGATATCTGATAGAAATTCAGCTCTTGTTGGTTTCCACGTGCTTTTCTTTCTCGCAAAATGAGCTGTAACCGACAGAATTGTAAAACAATTTGTTAATAATTGTTCGTTGTCTTCTGTTGAAAAACCATTAGCTAGTTTTTTCATCTCGTTGTTCAGGGCTTCATTGGGTCTTACAAATTGATCGAATTTACCCTCTTCGTCCTCAAAACTGTGAAGTAACCACACTGACACAGGATCGTTTTTACTTAACTGATAAATAAAATCAAATAAATTTCCCGTGTAATATTTTATTGTTCTATCCCGCGGAAATATTGTTACCGCAGGTGTCCACGCGTGTTCATTATGATCAATATTTTTGATTGGAGCGCCCTGTGATTTATATTTTGATTCGTGTAATATTTCACCTGTTATCGTCATTATGGTTATTGGAAATCTTAATGATGTTTCTAATTTGGTTATATCTTGAATTGATGCTCCGTTCTTCCTAACTGTTAATTCCCATTCATTTATCTTTTTACGTCTTCGATCCGTCAATTTGTTTCCACTCAACGCATTTGTGAAGTGTTCTATTATTCGTTCTGCTACACAATTTATTCTTGACAGTTTGGTTTTAATTTTTCGATACTCGGTTTATCATTTAACGAATAGATTCCATAAACAACTGCTGTTACAGGATAAGACCTTTTGTAATATGGTTTGTTAATTCCGGTCAGAATTCCTGGTTTGGAATCATGACTCAAAGTGACGTTTTTTTTTATCTTTCAAGATTGTTTCAAATTTGACGCGTATAATCCAGTTTCCCATTTCTGAACGGATAATGAATTTTACTCTAAAAATGTACTTTTTCTTGTCAAGATGTGAGATTATCGCGGCTGCTCTTTCGTCGTTCATGGTAGCATCAACGTCACCATCAATTCGAAAAGCTGATCAACAGTGAGATGCTCCATCGCGTTTGAATTCATTAAAACAATCGCGGATTTTACCTATCATGCTTCTATCACTTATTAGACCCTTTGGTACATCTACGGAGACTCTATCGAGATTGAATTTAACATTTTTCCAAGGATTAATTTTCGATAATCTCTCGAACTCCTCCATTATTATAATTAAAACAAGTATTTAAATAAAGGATTTATTATATAATGAACCATTGCAAATGGCTTATGATAGGATCAGTAACCGCATGTAACAAATCATGCAGAAAGGAATTCTGTGGATATCATATGCAAAGTTTTCGTAACGGAAGTTTTGGACCACTCCCTTGCATACGATGTGGGGTAGGTATGAGAGGAAAATCGCAATTGTGTCTGAGTTGCGGTGGTAAGCGATACAGAGAGTTGAAGCGTTATTATGATAAGCGAATTAAGAATTCCATCAATGACTCTGACTATTTCAATAACAAAATCATAAGAACACCATAAGGCTATATTGAAAGATTTCCAAATAATGTACTAATTAAACCAAACAATTAGACAAATAGTATTATATATAAACGGACCAAGAATTTCAGCCACATCCCATGATTACCAATTATGAAGCGTCTCGTGACGGTATTGTCAGAAACCGCAGACTGAAAAATCCATTAGGGATTCTGAGTAATCAGGGGTATTTGAGGTTTGATGATGGGAAGAAGAAATATTATAATCATCGTTTCGTGTATGAATGTTTTTATGGATTGATCAAGGATGGTCTTGTTATTGATCACATAAATAATATTAAAACCGATAATTATTTATCGAATCTACAAGCTATTTTTCAGAGTGAAAACACCAATCGAGGTGAGACTGGAAAAAAGTCGAAAATTGCGAGGCCTATAAAATCATTTAATACAGAAACTAACGAAGAAAAAACATTTAAATCAATGGCCGAAGCTGGTAGGTATTTCGATATTTGTATGCCATTAGTACGATGTGTTGCAGGGAATATAACCCGATCGGCTTTTTCTTAAAAATTTCAAAACAAAATTCAATTTGCATATAATTGAGAACACCAAAGGGAGATGACTCGTACAGGTATGTGTACACCCATGGGTTAATTAAATTCTATTGGTTGGTTTTATGTCAGGCAAACTTCGTCTCAATTCGTAACACTAATAATTCAGGATGAATTTTTTTTTACGATAAAAGTTGCTACGATAAAAGTCTTAAGATGAAAATCTTTTTAAGATTTCACAAACAGACTAATTTGTAAAACCTCACCTTGTAAATCAATTAGATTATTGGACTGGTCATTGAGTTTAAAATTAATTCTCGTTAACGAATTATTATGACATCTCATATAAACTTGATTAACCGGAGATTCAATTATTAAAAATCCTGGAGGAACTGTTGGTGCAAATGAATATAGAATATATCCCTTCTGGGCTTGATTTGATCGCTCGAGATTTATTTGATAGCTTCCTTCGATAACATCACATATTAAATTTAATGCGATCACTGGGATATATTTACGTTGAACGGAGCGATATGTCTACCACCGCCGTCTGGGTCATTATTATGTTTGAGGATTGTTGTTTGTTGTTTCCATTTGGCGAGTATCATAGAAAAGTTTTCTTGAATAAGATCATTAACAGATTTTTTAAGTTTATTTGCGTTATACCCAGGAAACTTGAAATCGGGTAAATCAGCTTCTATTATATTGTAACCGGTTAGGAATTTTTGTTTATCTCCGCTCTTATCATTAATTACTACTTGAATTATTCGTTTGTTGATATATTCCATATCGAATACAAGTTGATTTAATATCATAATGTGTTTTATGATCTCATCACGTGGCCTTGTTATATAAGAAGCTCCGTCGTAGTTGTTCTAGTTGTGTTTTATAAAATTGATTAATCTCTTTCAAATAATCAATGATGTTAGTTAACGTAAATGTAATTGTAATGGTTGAATCAGGAGTTTTCTCAAAAACAAAATACCATTGCATGGTATTGTTATCGATAAATGTAAATCTATCGGTTAATTTTGTATTTTCTATATCAGGTAAATACTATCGATATGATGGGTTGATTTCATGATATGATTGTACATCCGTGACATAATAAGATTTTTTTTGGTTCGGGTATTTGATAAGATGCCTCAGGTGGTATTTCAGGCCATCCTAGTATTGTTCTGATTGAACTCTGATAGATATCTACGACATAACTAGGTGAGTTTATCTCAATCGCGGATGATAACGTCGGCTCATGAACTGTTATAGAGATCTTCGATTCTGGTGTTCCAGTAATGGATTTTATTCTACGCTGAAATTCAGCATTGATTTGTTCAATTTGGTATGACCCAGATGGTAGCGAGTTCCGTCTTCGCGATTCCTATTCGCAAACACCAAGGAATTATTCGGAACTTGACCGCCAAATGATTTTGATCTGATATTAGGCCAACTGTGATACACTCGTAATTTTGCTAACGCTATCTCCTTCACGGGAATCGGAGTAGGGAAATTCACGCTGAATTCAGGATTCGTTGATGTTGTTGAGATCATGCTTGTTTCCACCGGGTTGCTATTTTACGCTATTCGTTGAAGTAGTTCTTGCGACGACATTGACGCTGTCATTGTTGTTGTTATTATACTCATGTTGTCGCTCTAATTTTGACATCGCGGAATCATAAATACGTACCATCGCGCTGAATTCACTATCTGATATCAACGTGTCATCGAGTGACGACGATATCATCGAGGATAATTGCGAGTATGAGGTTGACACAACATGAAATTTATCTACGTAATCTTGTAGTTTGTGCTGGCTGCATGATGATATTTTTTTTTATTATTATTGAAATATTTCCCGCGATTGTTGTTGCCGCTGCTATACAAATTGGAACAGCTATCGGGGCAATCATTGTTACCGAGGAGAGTATAATACCATTCTGGTGATTACACCACTCACCGAGTACACGGTAACATCAACTGCGGTGATTCTTCGTAGGCGTTTTTTTTTTTTTTTTATTTGAAAACCCTCACTAAGTGTTTTGAGTTTAGTTTGAAATTCTCTGACTTGATCACAGCGATATTGCTGTGATGATGAAATCATCGTTGATGACAGTTTATTTATTACAATAGATTTCAATTGAAACCGTTAGTGGTTTAATTATTTACTTAAATCTGCTACGAATGCCACATACCATGTTACTGAAACCCTAGCCAAATTATTATCAGTGGATGCTATTGTTAATCGTTCAGTTGTATCCTTATCGATGATCGTTGATATCGTATTGTTGACCCCAAATGAACTCGTTGATGAAATATTAAATTGAGTCGGTGACACTAGTGTTCGATAAATACCCTTGACGGTTGCAGTTATACTTAATATATTGTTTGTAGGTGTCCACGTAAATGATCCGTGTTGGATCGCGTACACATTATTTACGATATTTGTTTGTTCGTGAGGGATTTTTATTTTTTCAATGATTGCTATCATCCTCGTTGCATCATTTTTGATTGCCTCCATGAAGTTTTTGTATATTTTCGATGGATGTTTTAATATCAGGGAGTTTTATGTCAATTTTATCCAGCGGGGTTGTAAAATATTTATCAATGATATTTTTACGAATGATGAAAACTTTTCAACGTTATATCTTGATTGAAGTGTTGCTAGTTTCAACATAGAAGTTTTTATCTCTGTGAGCTTCGGTGTGGTCACTGGAGGACTAAAAAAACATTTTAACACGGGTTTGTCAATTTTGTTAATTATATTTCTTTGTAAATCATTTAATTTACTAAATATATTAAATGTATTTATATGGTAATCATATTCATCACGTAGTTTTTTAAAAATAATTCTATCGTTGATGAATAATTGTTATCGAGTGTTAATATTTTATCTGTGATTGTTGAAACAAGTGCGCCTGGTTTGAGTTTACCTTGATTGGAAAACAACGCGATAGTATCTTCTACTGCGTAACTTTGTTTAACTAAAATATCATCAAGAGAAATATTACTCATTTTCAATTTTCCCTGACGATCTTGAAATACAACTATTTCATTGGGTTTAACACTTGCTAAGTTCAACATCTCAGCTATTTCATCTTCGATTATTTTTTGTACATCACCGGTTGCAGATATTTCCGTGGTGGTTTTTATCAACATTGATAAAGATCTCCCCCAAATATCAACCATTGTTATTGTAAATATCTTTTGATTTTCTAATTACTGCGATTGCCAGCGACTACTTGTATATACATTTACGACTTGATGAGGTGGTTTTCTCGATGATGAAATGGCGTCAAGGACATTCAATACTTCTATGCCGCATATTGGTGGGTCATTCATTTGTTGTGTTGGTAGCGTTGAGTACCAAGTCTTCATTTTAATAAAAATATTTAATTGTTGTATATAACTCATAAATTCTTTAGGCGGCGCTAATCCATATGAATCGAAATAAACGATTACACGCGGATCAATCACGTATGCAACCCAGTGGGTTCCGGGTCCCGTTTTGTTATCGAGATAAATAGCAGCAGAGGAGGTGAACAGACCAAGTTTTCAAGCAAAAATAAGGCTTCTACGGAAACCGAAAATATCTAACAAAATGCAGAGGAGGTGAACAGACCAAGTTTTCAAGCAAAAATAAGGCTTCTACGGAAACCGAAAATATCTAACAAAATGCAGAGAATGTGAACAGACCAACTTTTACAGGCGTCGATTTAGCAGACTGAGGCTTTCTCGAAAATGCTTAATATAAGCCTCCATTCATCAAAATAAAATTAAAAAAAAAAACGACGCCATTTTTGTTGTCACCATCCCCTTTGCTGCTACGATGCTTGGAAAATTCGTGGAGTTTTCGGGTAAAAAAAAAGACGCCATTTAGTTGACGTTCACCTCCTCGGCTGCTATGAAAATCTTCGATTTTTACTAACTAAATATTTGATCAAGTCCTTAAGATTTCACAAATAAACTAATTTGTAAAACCTCACCTCGTAAATCAATCAGATTATTAGATTGGTCAGTGAGTTTGAAATTAATTCTCGTTAACAAATTATTATGACATCGCATATAGACTAGATTAGTTGGGTCTTCAATAATTAGAAATCCTGGAGGAGCCGTTGGTGCAAATGAGTATAAAATATATCCTTGCTGAGCTTGATTTGATTGTTCGAGATTTATTTGATAATTTCCTTCGATAACGTCACATACTAAATTGAGCGCAATCACCGTTGAAATATTCACATTGTTCGGAGCAATATGTCTACCGCCGCCTTCTGGATCATTATTATATTTCAGAATATTTTCTGTAGGATTCTTCAATTTTTTCCAATTATCGTGGATTCTTTTGAACCCAATATTAATAGCATCGTCAAGTTGTTTCTTTAGTTTATCCGGATTATATCCAGGGATTTTAAAATCTTTAATCTCCGTTTTATTAATATTGTATAGATCCGCAAACTTATCATGTAAGATTTCTTCATTTAATACTTCTTGAATAATTTTCGAGTGAAATATTTTCATATCGTCGATGATTTTATTACCCGTTTCTACGACGTTGATAAACTCGTCTTTAGTGAGAGAGCCGGATTTAAGAGATATTAGCAGTCGTGAAAAATCATTATTCATTACTGTGAAATTTCCGTTGATGAGAGGGAGGTAGATTGAATGAAAAACTTTTTTATTTATGAACTTATCGGGGGTATAATCTTGATAATTTTTGGCTTCATTGACGGGTTTTATTTTGTTGGTGATATAATCGGATTTCTTAGGTTCGGGTGGAAAATCCTTCGAATTTTCTCGCGAGTTATCCGGTGGTAATTCAGGCCATCCTAACACTGATCTTATAGAACTCTGATAAATATCTACAACGTATCCTTCTGTATTTATCTCGATAGCAGATGATAGTGTTGGTTCATGAACTGTTATAGCGATTTTTGATTCTTTTCCAGTGAGAGATTTTATTCTGCGTTGAAATTCAGCATTGATCTGTTCGATTTGATATGACCCAGTTGGTATAGAAACAACCTGCCAATCTGGTGTTCCGTCTTCACGATTCTTGTTTGCAAATACCAAGGAATTATTCGGTTGTTGACCACCAAATGCTACCGATCTAATATTAGGCCAGCTATGATACACTCGTAGTTTTGCTAGTGCGATCTCGCTCACGGGAACAGGAATTGGAAAATTAACACTAAATTCGGGACGTGTTGAGGTTATTGATATCGTGCTTGTTTTCACCGGTGTTGTATTTGTTACTATTTGTTGAAGTAGTTCTTGCGACAACATTATTATTATTATTCTGCTCTAATTTCAGCATTGTTGATTTATACAATTGAGCCATAGTTGAAAATTCGCTATCTGATATTGTTGTGTCATCCAACGACGATGATATCAACGAGGATAATTGCGAGTAACCGGCAGATGCAATATGATATTTAATTAAATAATCATGTAGTTTACTCTGGCTACACGATGATAGTTTTTTTGTGATCCCAGTTAATATACCAGCAATTGTAGCCACTGCGGAAATAGCGATTGGAACTACGACCGGAGCAATCATTGTAACCGAAGATAGTATTATTCCAGCAGCAGTGATTACTCCTGACACCGAGTACACGGTGATATCAACTGTGGTTATTCTTCGTTTGTATTTTTTGATTTTTATTTGATACTCCTCACAGAGAGAATTGAGTTTAGTTTGAAATTCTCTGACTTGATCATAGCGATACTGATTCGATGATGGAGTCATTTTATTTTAAAGGTGCTAGCATTTTCAATTACAAATTACTTTGTAATTTTGAATCGTGAAAGAATTTTTAAATCAATTTAATTGTTTACTTAAATCCACTACGAATTCTACGTACCACGTTACTGAAACCTTGGCTAGATTTTTATCTGTAGTCGTTATCGTGAATTGTTCAGTTGTATCCTTGTCGATGATCGTTGATATCGTATTATTGACTCCAGATGAACTACTTGATGATATTTCAAACTGATTCGGTGATACTATTGTTAATCGATAAATACCCTTAACTGCTGCGGTTATGTTTAAAATGTTGTTTGTGGGAGTCCATATAAATGATCCGTATTGAATCGTGTATACTACGTTGATGATAGATTTATTATGAGGAATTTTTACTTTTTCAACAACGCTTATCATTCTCATTGCATCATCCCTTATTGCGTTGTTGAATGTTTTAAGTTCATCGATGGATTTTTTAATATCGGGAAGTGTTATTTCAATTTTATCAAATGGGCTCCCAATAAACTTGTCCATGAGGTTTTTACGAAACGTCATAAATAGTTTCGTGTGTTTTTCATATTCGGATTGAAGAGTTGCTAGTTCCAATATAGAATCTTTTATTGTGGTGAGTTTTGGTGTGGTCACTGGTGGATTTCCAAAAAATTCTAGCAGGGGTTTGTCAATTTTGTCAACTATATTTCTTTGTAATGCAGTAAACTGATCAAATGCAACTATATGATCGTCATACTTATCATTAAGCGATTTTAATGAATTCACCGTGTTATCGTATGTTGTTAATTTATCCGTAATTGTTGAAACAAGTACACCTGGTTTGAGTTTACCCTCATCAGAAAATAACGCGATAGCATCCTCTACTGCGTCTCGTTGTTTAACCAAAATATCATTAAGAGAGATATTACTACTTTTCAATTTACCCTGACGATCTTGAAATACAACTATTTCACCAGGATCAACATTTGCTAGGTTTAATATTTCGGATATTTCATCTTCGATTAATTTTTTAATATCCTTGTTATCAATGGTTTCAACTCCACTATCAGGTTTCTTCAGCGATGATAAAGGTCGTCCCCAAATATCAATCATTATTATAGAAATCTTTTTATCATTTAAATCCGATGGATTTTCAATCTAAAGATTTTTAAGGAGATTTGCCGCTAGTATACTCATTTACTACTATATGAGGTGGTTTCGAAAATCTTTTGGATATAGCATCAAGTACGTTTAATACTTCATTACCACATATTGGTGGATCAAGCATTGTTTGTGTTGGTAACGTAGAATACCAAGTCTTCATTGGAAAATCTTTTATATAACGCATAAATTCTTTCGGCGGCGCTAATCCATATGAGTCAAAATAAATAATCCCACGTGGATCAATTGCGTAACAAACCCAGTGAGTTCCAGGTCCGGAGCTGTTATCTAAATTAATAATACCGGTTTCAACATCATTTGGTTGTGCCGGTAACTGATCTCTCATAAAAACCCCTCTGAAATTTTTTATTTTTAATTTTTTAGCGGTATCAATTAAATCAAAATTGGACATAGGAACTATATCGTTCCTGGAATTCGAAGACCCTTTCCGCTGTACCATGAACTCGGGGTTCCTGGTAGTCTTAGACCCTTTCCTTTTTTTTTATACCCTTTTCCAGTTGCCTTTTTCAATGCCATTCCTGCTGCGGTACCAATAGCTCCTAATGCTGCTGCCTTCGCTACCGCTGGGGCTGCTGCGGCAATCAACCCTGGAATCAACCCTAACAACGGGAATATACCACCAGTCTTTTCCATGTTTTTAATCGCGCTCGTAGAAAGAGTAATCTGAACTCCTTTTTTTTCTTTCAGCGCTTTATTAAAATGATTAGTTTGAGTTTTCGTCAGCGATAGTTTATTCCCTCCGCCATTCATTTGATTAGGTTTCAGCGTTATTGTGGTTCCACATTGCTTAGCTGATTTGGATTGTAATTTTTTTATTTGACCAGGTGTCAATGTGACATTGATATTACTATACGACATTATACAAAACAGGTTGATTCTAAATCGCGAGTCATTTTTAAAGAATTTTGGATTAAGAAAATCTTACAGATTTTCAACTGGTGCATCTACTAGTCTCATTCGTCCACCAACACCTTCGAGTATCATTGATTTATCACTAAGAATAACAGCAACTGCTCTGTAATTAACAACATCACCAGCAACAGCACCAGGAGGAGGAGCAGCAGGGTGAACACCAGGATGTACACGAGCTCGGAAGTGTATATCAACTACGGACTGTTTCATCAAGTCAAGATGTTCTAGGGAAAAGTAATAAATCGGATACAGACCTTTAAAATCCAATTGTGATATTTGTAGACCAGTATCTACATTTTGATCACGTCCCATAAATGATAGCAATCGATGATAAACTCGTGCAATGTGGTTATTTTCATAGTTAAGTTGTATATCCTCTGCTGGTTCTTGTTGTCCGTTTATTTTCAGCGAGACTTCACTACACCCAAGTTGATCAAATATCATATGACTTCTTTCTTGATTGTTTAATCTCGTAATATCCTGTAGAGCAACAAATATATGCCGTGGAGCTGAAACACCCTGTCGTGCTGCCAAATGCCATGTAAATGTACCATCAATATTAGAATCCATGGTATCTGTGGACGTTGTCAACCAGCTTAATAATCTCTTCCCCCCTTGATCCATAAATGATAGCAACCGCGGTTCTACTGACAATGATGGAGTCAACACTGGCATCCATAGTGATAGTTTTGATAAAATTACTTTACCCGCAGCACCACCAATACGCCAGATTGCATTATTATCATCACCCTTTCTCACTAGTGCTACAGTATGCTTTACTCCATAAATAACTTTTCTGACGTTTCTACAAAATCCAAATATATGATGGAGCGGAATCGCACATGAAAATCGTCGACGATCTCCTTGTAATGTTGCTATTCTTGTTGCAGCTCCTAGATTGAAATCAGGATCATTGTTTATAATCATATCCTCAATAGAAGCAGCAGCAACAGCAGCAGCAGCAGCACCACCAGCAGCGGTAGTAAAGGGGATAGGATTAGGATGAGTACGATTATTTGGTTGTCTTATAACAAATGGATTTTTACCCGCTGTATTTTTAACATCCTTTGCAAACATCATAGATGGACCGGCCGATCTTGTATAATCGTCAGAGTATCTTGCTAGCCCTAGTATTGTTGTTGCTACATCAACTTCACGTTCAATAGATTCGATTTCTTTTCCATCAATGAGATATCTAGCACTTTCAAATAATGCCATGATACCATTATTAACAAAACCAACTTGGATATTATCTGCATATGGTGTATTAGCTACAACATCTGTTACAAGTTCACCTTCGACTTCAATAAAGGCTTCAGCGGGTAAAAAGTATTTACTGGTATCATGAACTTGAAGTTCAATTCTTCCTCGAAGATTAGGTTGTACTGCGTGATAAGCAAAAAATTGATAATCACGTACAGAAGTATCTTTAAGTACTGGGGCTTCCATGTCAAATGCAACATCAGGGTTTTGTTTGAACATTTTTTATTATATATCCGATGGTCTAAATCAAAAATTCTGAAAGAATTCTGAAGGAATTTTGAATTGAAAACCCCAGGAATTCATTTAGAGAAAATCGATTTTCATGAAATTATGTCGACGGATTAGCCAAAAAACAATACAAAATCAATAAAAAAAACATCGAAAATTCGATGACAACAACATATTTTAGCCTCACAGGATAAAAAATCTGATCAAAATCGATTTTCTCTAAATGAATTCCTGGGGTTTTCATCCTCGATTTTCATGAAATTTTGTCGATGAATTGCATAAAAACACTAGAAAAATTAGTAAAAACACTAGAAAAATGAGTAAAAAAAGTAAAAAATCTAACAAAATTAGCAAATTATAAATATTTTATAATATAAAAAAATTATTTAGTTGGGTGTATTTTAATAATGATGATGAAAATATCTGATAATGAAGATAACGCAAGTAGAATCACAAGTGATTCTGATACAAGTGATTCTGACACAAATATTTCTAATGCTAGCATTAGAAACACTAGTGTTTCTACAATAACCATAACAACTGAGCATCCTATTCAAATAAATAGAATCACAAGTGATTCTGACACAAATATTTCTAATGCTAGCATTTCTACAATAACTATCATAATTGGAAATCCTGTTCAAATAAATATTTCTAACGTTTCCGGCGAATCTTCTTAAAACCACTTCCCGAAAGCCCACTTCCTGCTATCATATTTGCTGTTATATTATCCTGGGCGTTAGTCATTAACGACTGTAGTTTTTTATCCACGGCGTTATTTATTATTTTACTAACCTGTGTAGGCATTACTGCAGTAGATGGCAGTGAAGTCATTCTAGAAATGCTAGCATTAGAAACACTAGTGTTTCTGGGGTTTGATTGGAAATTCGAAGAATTTCGTCGTCGAACTAGCGCTGTTAGTTTATCCCGAGCGGCTGAAAATGCCTTACTAGCAAGATCACCAACAGTGTTAATACCCTTATCTCGGATAACATCAATTGCTTTCATTGCTGCCTGTTTTGCAAACGGAGCCACTTTTGGAGCCATTCTTGAAAATAATCCCATTATAGTATTACCGAGACCATCTCCATAGTATACTCGGTATTTTGGCAATCGTGAGTTTACCACGTAGACGTTAGTTGGTTTATCATGGTTGTAGTGTATGATCATTCTCTATATAGAAGTATTATACTTCTAACACTAGTGTTTCCAAATGCTAAAGCATTTCCAATTATCTAGTCACTATGATAACCGTAGAAATTCGAAGAATTTTCGGCTAACTCCTCAATGAAATCTCTATATGTTGCAATATCCATGATACCACCTTGAAATAATCTCCTACAGATATCAGCTGCTTCATTGATTATTTCCAGTGAGTTATTCCCGGCTCGTTTTCCTCCTACAAGTACTTCTAATCGGGATATATCACCGAGAATATTACCAGGACATGTTACACTAGCGTGAAAATCTATAGGATTTTTACCAACTAAACCACTACCCTTTTTTTTAGTTGTACCAGTTGCACCCTTCTTAGAATCAGCCTCTGCCATTATTTGTATTTCATCAGGGATTGGGTCTGCTGTGTATACTGGTGGTGGTACTGTGATCCCCTTTACTATAGTTAGAAATTGGTCATAATCAGATTTTATTTTTTTGATGATTTTATTTTCCCTGCGGTTTGCTAAAAACACCTTATTTGCCCAAACTTCTGAACCCTTTACAAATTCTTTAGCCATGTTGTCTTTTAAATACTTATCTCTCTTCGCTTTTTTAACGTTGTCGTTGGTAAATTTAGCTAATTCAGTAAGTGTTGAGATATTTCTGATTGTATTTAACGCATCAACTGTAAATATATTTTCAGGATTATAGTCCCCTTTAGGAACAGCTCCCTCTTCTTCTTCTTCTTCTTCTTGTTGTTGTTCTTGAAATTCTTCAGGTGGAAATGCTTGCATTTCTAGTGAGGAAATATCAACATCACCTAATCGTTCAATTTCTTCCTGAAGTTCTCGTTGTTGTTCTTCTTGTCGTCTTGCAGTAGTTATTATATCACCAGGAAGTGTTTTTAATGATTTTTTCGTTTGTTTAGTTCGTTTTGATATTTTCTCTAACACAGGGAGAAAGGACTCTTTTTGCGCGCTTTCTTGTTTAGAAATTGCTGTTTTCACACCCTCAGTTGCACTAACAATAGGTTTGAAGAGTTGTTCTGTATCCTCTGTGAAGTCAGTCTGAAATAATTGCCGCTGTTGAAGTTTTTCACGTATGCGATCACGAAGGGGTAATATTTTCTTAAGAGCTTCAAGTCTTTCTTTAGTGTTCCGTGTAGTTAATGATTCTCCTACCATTATTAAAAGAGTATCACTAATTGTCAAATAAAAATCCTTTGGATTTTTTAATGCAAAGCATTTCATTGCAAATCATTTCGAAAGAAATCACTAACTAAAAAATGTAAATCATTTTAATACTTCCTTGTTGTTACACACATAATTTTACTTCCTCATACCGTACTGGTTATACAAACAAAGGAGGCTCTCTACGCGTGGGCTCATCACCTTCAGAGTTTTCCATTAATGTTTTTAATTGTCTCACTTTACAATTAATAAGTCTCTTTTGTTCATATTCTAATCCTAATTGCTTTCGTACACGTTCAACGATGCTACATAATGGTACGAAGACATTAACATCTTCAGTATTTACTAAGCTCTCACGTATAAGCTTTTGGATATTCTTAATTAAAAAATATTTTTTAGATAGGACATATTTTCCGGTCTGTTCTGCAAATTGTATATCCTCGAAATCAGTCATAATTTGATCACAATCCAAACCTGAACATAATTTTACATTTTCATCCTTCAACTTGTTGATTTCAATAATAATCAATTTGAGATTTTCAATATTCATATATATATAAAAATATATTTGTTTAAATGCAAAGTATTTCAAATACAAAGTATGAAAAATACAAAGTATTTCAAATACAAAGTATTTCAAAATGAATTCTGGATACACTAAGGTGTTGATCATCTTAGTATACCCAGAAGTTTAATGCGATTATAGGTGATTATGATTATATATAATGAATGACGACGGCACATTTACCGTTTTAAACCCCCTTGGTGTTTTATACATCAAGCAGCGCGCTCAACGGTTAACCGACAAACACATAACAATAGATTATAGGTGAACAATGAATGAATTGATTTCAATGACAATGACGACGGTACAACAATAGATTATAGGTGAACAATGAATGAATTGATTTCAATGACAATGACGACGGTACAACAATAGATTATAGGTGAACAATGACAATGGTATATACAATGAATTGATTTTAATGACAATGACGACGGTACAACAATAGATTATAGGTGACACAATGAATGAATTGATTTCAATGACAATGGATGACGCGGGCTATTCTACATTCAAGTGTAAACAAAACCGCAAAATCGAAACTTTGGTTTTGAATGTCAATAATAACGTTCATACCACGTGTGACGGTGTGGTTTTGTTTACACTTGAATTTCGGCTAAATGCCCAATTATAATAAAGACGAATTTGTATATATACACTCATTACGACGAGGTGATATAAAATAGGTGTAGTGATTGTAATTATTTGTTTGTTTATTAGCGATCACTGACAATGTTGAAAACACGCATAATACTTGAAACAGACACTAAAAAAAATGTTTAAATACGACGTGTTTATAAAACAGTTCTGTTAATACTTGAAAAAAGACAAAATTGATTGTGTTTTGTTCGGATTTATTTAATTATAACAGCCAATGAAAAATCGAAGATTTTCCAACACTAGCGTTTCCGTGTTTAAGATCCGTAACTCTGTCATTGATGATTTGTCACACGAGTTATACCTAACGGAGTTATCTCCCGTAAAATCCGTAGGATTTCTATTTACGTATTATACATAAATAAACCGAATTTTGTTTTTAAAACGTTTTGAAAAAGCGGTCTTGGTTTTATTCTCAGCAACGCATTGAATAGAATACGGATAAATATCGAAATACTTACCAGCTGCGTTTATTGATTGAAATACTCCCTCCGTGTTATCTTCAGTATTAAACGATCTTACAGGTCTTTTCCCAATTGATTTATAAGTACCAGTATTTCCAGATGCAGTATTCTCACTTTGTGTAACAGCTCGTAAATTATTCAAAGAATTATTAGTCCTAATACCATCAATATGATCAATAACAAGACCATCCTTGATTGATCCGTTATACACTTCGAAGACGAAACGGTGATTATAATACTTCTTCCCTCCAGTAGTAAACGTCAAATACCCCATACCATTATCCCACCCAATAGATTTCCTATTTTTACAATGTCTAACAACACCATCACGAGAAGCTTCGTAGTTTTCAATAACAGAATGTCTTTGAAATTCTTGGTTCATTATATATAATATATCTATTTGTCTAATTCGTTAATTGGCTGAATTATAACATTAACAAATCTTTTTATATAGTCATCCGTAGTTTTTATGATTTTGCTATTGACGTCGTCAGGATTTTTGATTCTTCGCTTGTCATAATAACGTTTTAACTCTCTATAACGCTTACCCCCGCAATTAATGCATAACTGCGACTTGCCTCTTACACCTACCCCACAATGCAAGCATGGTAGAGGTCCCTCCGAACCGTTTCTCACACTCTGCATATGATACCCACAGAATTCATTTCTACATGATTTGTTACACGGAGTCTTTGATCCAATCATAAGCCATTTGCAATGATTCATTATATAAAATTTTCTTATTTAAATACTTGTTTTAATTATAATATGAAGGAGTTCAAGAGATTATCGAAAATTAAGCCTTGGAAAAATGTTAGATTTAATCTCGATAGAATCTCTGATATACCTAAAAGTCTAGTAGATGATAAACCACTATTGAGTAAAATCAGCGACTGTTTTAATGAGTTTAAGCGTGATGGAGCATCTCATACGTGGTCGACATTTCGAATTATTGATGAAGATGTCAATATACCCGTAATTGATGCTACTATGAATGATATAAGAGCAGCTGTGATACTTTCACACCTTGGCCAGAAATCTCTACGGAGGTATTTTTTTAGAATAAAATTCATTATCGAAGAGGAAGGTGAATGGATTATCAGAGATAAATTTGACCCAATCCTTAAGGATAAAAAAACTGTTATTGTGAGTAGAGATTCCAAACCAGGAATTCTAACTGGAATTGACAAACCATACTATGAGAAATCTTACCCTGTAACAGCAGTTGTGTATGGGTTATATCCAATAAATAATAATCCTAATATTGCAAAACTAGCTCCGATGTTTTCATCATCAGTGGCTTTGCCACTTAATTGTGTAGCAACACGGGTAATAGAACACTTTACAAATTCCCTCCGAGGAAACAAATTAACTGATCTACGAAGAAAAAAAATAACCGAATGGGAACTAACAGTGAATCAACATGGAGCAACGATTTCCGATATAGCTAAATTAGAAGCATTATTAAAATTTCCAATATCGGTAGCGACAATAACCGGAGAAGTATTATACGAACCGAAATATCAATCGCGAGGAGCTCCAATTGAAATTATCGATCATAACAAACACGCGTGGACACCCGCGGTAAATATATTTCCACGAGAAAGAACTGTTCGATATATCCCCCGGAAATTTTCCGGGGAATTTTCAGATGATTTCTATGAAGAGAAATTATTTGATGCTATTCACACATTAACCAAAGACGACCCTGTGTCAGTATGGTTACTCAGGAGTAATGAGGATCCGGAAATAGGATTTGATCAGTTTGTAAAACCAAATGGTGAATTATATCGAACTGAAGAATTAGATACTAGAATGAGAAAAATCGCTAATGAGTATTTAGAAGGAAACACTAGCATTTCTACAGAAAAACTACTTACGGATAGTTTTACTATTCCATCAGTGGTAGCTCACTTCGCACGAGAAAAGAATTCA
The DNA here is from genome assembly GCA_029339505.1 of Unio delphinus. Classification (NCBI taxonomy): domain Eukaryota; kingdom Metazoa; phylum Mollusca; class Bivalvia; order Unionida; family Unionidae; genus Unio; species Unio delphinus. The sequence goes on along the minus strand of JAQISU010000138.1, from coordinate 3,161,965 downwards.
TGGCGTCCAACACGAAGTGATTTTCTGGAGGACGTGAAGTTGAGTTGCGTCGAATTGGGTCATGGAGGATTGTGGAATACGAAATACTCACGTGATGGTATGATTTCAATTGATATATCCGCGTGTTATCCTGGAAGTTTTCTCGGATATGGAGAATGCTCTGAATATTTTAAACGATTTGGACATCCCACACATGAAATGACTCGTGTTGCGATTAATGGTCCATTGCCTGGAACTGCTAGCAGTTCTAATTTTGATTTAACCGGGTTCGCTCGTGTGATATCATTCGAATTAGCTACAGGGTTACATCCGTGTAGTTATCTTTGGCTTGGTAGACATATGTATGAAAAAGCGTGGATGCCAATTGTGCTATTGCGGTATATGATCGATTGTGGTATGCTAATATCGTTAATTGTCAGTGAAGCGATTATTTGTTATAACGCGCAGAAAGATGTTTGGTTACCAAAACCCGATCTAGAAAAAATAATTAACGAACAACGAAAACAATTTCTAGATGGAAATTCGAAGAATTTCAGCGAGGAACAAATCATAGATTGGTCTAAGAAATTATTCGAAGGTAGTAATAGAGAGGCTAAAGATCTCGGACGAAAAATAATCGGTAAATTCACTCAAGGTGGAAGATTTGATAATGCAAAATACTCTTCGAGATTAATCATAGACGATGAAGAATACAATTTCATAATATCTGATTTAATAAAAAAAGGGAAATTTGTAACCCGTAAGAACGCTTTTCTATCAGGGGAATTAGATGAGGAAGCTTACAAATCTGCGAGCGGAACTAATAATGTTTGGGTAGATGATGTCCTTCGAAATGGTAAGAAACTAGGTACGGTTGTTACCTACTGTGATGGAAAAAGTTGTCAATACACACAATTGAGAAGTTCTATGCTAGCCTATTCTTGTATTAATCTATTCTCGATGATAAATAGATTTCCTAATACCGCGGTTAGAGTAGCTACTGATTCGATGTATATCCATGAGAAATATAAATCAGATGTAGCTAAATTCACAGATCCTAAGGAAGCGTGGGGAAATTGGAGGTTTAAAAAAGAAACATTACATGAGTATTGTAAATCCGCAGACGTTGCTATGGATGATAAATACTTGAAAAGTAACCATAATATCTCAGAGATTCAATCAGAATTTTCTACTGCACCGCCCGTATCAGATCCGATTTGTAGATACAAGACAGTTTATGTAAACGGCTGTGGTGGATCAGGAAAGACAACTCGTGCAATCGAATTATTTCGTCGGTCAACCATGGTTGTGTTAACACCAACTCACAGACTCGCCAGAGAGATGATAACGCGGGGGGTAAAAGCCTGTACTTATCACAGCTTCTTTCGATGGAAAGGCGATACATGGACTCCTGATAGAATGGGCGATAAATTCATTCCTGATGTAATAATCTGGGATGAAATATGCACGGTATCATTGACAGTATTACAGATATTTCTTGAATGGTTGTTATTGAAAAATACAAAAGTCGTCATGTGCGGGGATCACGGCCAACCGCAGCCATTTGTTGGTGGATCTCCACATGAATGGTTAAAAGGATTTGTAGATTATTATGAAGAGATTAATACCGACCATAGATCACTTGATGAACAATTACGAGAATTCAAAGCGCTAATTAGATTACAACCGGATAAAATCCAATGTGAAATAGCGCGTGAAATAATCTCTGAAACTCCCATGAATGATTTTTGGGAAATGTGGAAACCAAATGATTTAATAATCGCGAGTAGAAAAATAGTCAGAGACGCACTTCAGATGAAGTTGTTTGCGCTACATAAAGAAAAATTTGCAACGCTTCCAGTACCACTCTGTTATAGACCTAAGGATACACGAAAGCAGAATATCGACGTTGACATTCCTGGACAACAACAAAAGCAGAATTTAGTATTAAATGATATTGTGCTGGTTGATATCAGCGTCGTTAAAGATGCATTAGGTGCTGATAAATCCCCATGGACGTTAGGTTATGCAGCAACAATACACTCTTCACAGGGATTGACTATATCCGATACAACTCTTTGGATAGTAGATAATCATATTGAGTGGTCAAATTTAGTTTATCTCGCAGTATCCAGAGTACGGCGAATAAACCAACTTCGAAGAATTGTGGTTAATGATAATGACAATACAATAAGTAATATACACACCGATGATAATATAATCAGAAAAAAACTCTCTGGTTATAAACAACAGGATAAAAAAAATAAAAGAGAATTTGACATTGATGCTGAATTAATTAAGACACTAAAGCAACAACAGAACAATCACTGCGCGAGTTGCAATTGTATAATGCGTTGGCAGTATTCGGATAAAGATCCTCGCCAATTCACCGTAGATAGAAAAGATAACAATCTCGGTCATGTCAGAAACAATGTGAGGTTGACTTGTCTTGAGTGCAACAGACGCCGGGGTGACAGCACCTTAGGTGCTAGTTAAGACCACGCGGTGGTAATTGAGTATCCTCGGGAATCACTTGTAATTGTTCGCGTGTAAATCCTCGCTGAGGAGCAGTTGAATCCAGTCTATAGATTGGAGGTCTACCCGTAGATCGTGTTATGCCGGATATTTTATGCGTAGTGACACTCCAAATAGGATCAGTAGCTCTTTTTTTACCACCCTCAAGCTCTCCTGGTTCATATAAGTACCTTACAATGACATTACTACCAAGAATTTGTTCTTTGAAATCTTTTTGTGAAATTCCTTGGATTTCCATTTTGATAGACGCCTTCTTAATAGCGTTGACAGGTTTCATATTAATTGTTCTAGTAATCTCATTATTGATTGCGGTAATCACAGCTGGTAATCTCTTGACCCATTCACGGGATCGTTTATCCTGGATGAATTCTTTTGCGTATTGATATCCGAATAACCGCTCAGCAAGGGTTTTATTAAACCGTTCAACAATTGCCTGATCGCGATGTAACGCAGTGTGTCCTCGTCTGATGGCGACATTATGATGTTTCATCGTAGATGTAACAACACCTTGAAATTCCTTGCCAGGATCAACTTGTAACAGATTTGGCCAGCGCAGAGGACCTCGTCGATAAATCCTCTCAAATGCAGAAGCTACTTCAGTAGATGATTTTGTTTTTAACGGTTCTGCTTCTTTGTATCGACTTGCAATATCAACTAACGTTAACGCGTATTTGTAACCGTTGTCATGCGGCAGAAATAGTATATCAGCTTGATGAACTTCATTAGGTGTTGTAACATCAAAATGCGAATAGTTAATTTGTTTAGGCGCTGGTAGATAAATTTGCCATATTGCCTGTTTAGATAACCAGTTTGCCGCTGTAGTTTTTTTCACCTTTCATGCACTAGCTAGTTTATTGATTGCTGCGTAACCTCTCCAGTATCCTCTCGGAGAATAATAAATAGATTCCATATTAAAATGCTAGCATTTTCAATTACCAGCACCTAACATCAATTTACCCTTCATAGCAGATTTTACCAACCATGAAGCTAATTTTTCTTTGAAGGATTTATCAGGAATAGCATTTAACGCATGAATTAATTTTACATCTGCGAGATGTCTGTGTTGAAGATTACTGCTTTTATAAGCGACATCATGAGCATGACACGCCTTATCAATAGCGTTTATTGGATACTCGCCGGGTCGGGGCTGATTTTGATCATCAAGTCTGATATCTAATCGTGTTCCCGGTCCACAGTAGCTATATCCTGGAAGGTGCTTTTCTCCTGGATACTTTGCCCACGGTGTTCCTGGGAGTTTTGTCAATTTGGCTGCAATATCACCTCCTCGTTTTTTTTTAAAGGTTTCGTGGAAGTAAATCTAAATTTTTTCGTACTACATTGTACGCATTTACCAGAAAGCGCTGATCGATTATTTTTCGTTGTAATCGTCGTCAAGTCATTTGTGCCAGTACGCGTCCTACACTTCACACAATATAGATCCATAATTTATATATAACAGTTATGAATGTAATTGATTATTCAGCTACTCGACGACGGGAACCTATTAGACACCATGCAATGTTACCAAATTCTATTCGCGCGATTATCATCGGACCATCTGGAAGTGGTAAAACACAATTGCTACTTAATTTGATAACGAGATGGATGAAGTGGGATAAATTGTACATGATTGCTCCGAGTGTAGACGATCAACGATGTTATGAAGTATTAAAGGATTTTAATGATGCCGCGCAAGAAATTAACGGCGATGGTGTTATTGAGTTTATAACCGATATCGAAGAGGCACCGAATATTGATGATATTGATGGAAGTATTAACAATTTAGTCGTATATGATGATATCATGTTAGATAATCAAAAGAATCCTGCTAGAATATTTTCCAGAGGCAGACATAAAAACACCGATGTGATATATATCACTCAACGTTACACTCAAATACCAAAAGGGATCAGAGATAACTGCAATATGCTGTGTGTATTTAACGGAGTTGATACTCATACTCTTAGAAATATTTGGCAAACTTGGTGCGGTGGTGATATGGATCATAATCGATTTAGAAATTTCTTTAACCACGCTCAGACAATCCCACACGGATTTGTGACGATAAATTTATCAGACCCTCGGACAAGATATCGTATCGGACTTGATCAAATATTTAGTTAGTAAAAATCGAAGATTTTCATAGCAGCCGAGGAGGTGAACGTCAACTAAATGGCGTCTTTTTTTTTACCCGAAAACTCCACGAATTTTCCAAGCATCGTAGCAGCAAAGGGGATGGTGACAACAAAAATGGCGTCGTTTTTTTTTTAATTTTATTTTGATGAATGGAGGCTTATATTAAGCATTTTCGAGAAAGCCTCAGTTTGCTAAATCGACGCCTGTAAAAGTTGGTCTGTTCACATTCTCTGCATTTTGTTAGATATTTTCGGTTTCCGTAGAAGCCTTATTTTTGCTTGAAAACTTGGTCTGTTCACCTCCTCTGCATTTTGTTAGATATTTTCGGTTTCCGTAGAAGCCTTATTTTTGCTTGAAAACTTGGTCTGTTCACCTCCTCTGCTGCTTAAATGATACCGGTTTCAACGGTTTTGGTTGTGTCGGCAACTGATTTTTCATAAAGACACCTCTGAAGTTTTTAATCCCTAGTTTTTTTAGCAGCGTCGAGTAAATCAAAATTTGACATGGGAACTATTAAACTGTTCCTGTGATTCTCAGGCCCTTTCCGCTGTACCATGAATACGGAGTTCCTGGTAGTCTTAGACCCTTTCCCTTTTTTGTATCCTTTTCCAGTTGCTTTCTTTAGTGCCATCCCTGCGGCGGTACCAACGGCTCCTAACGCTGCCGCTTTAGCTATCGTTGGGGCTGCTGCTGAATTAGCGCTGGTAACACAGCTAGCAACGGAAATATACCACCTGATTTTATTATGTTTTTGATCGTAGATGCAGAGAGAGTGATCTGAACGCCCTTTTTATCTTTGAAAGCATCATCAAAGTGTTTTATCTGACGAGTTGTCAATGACAATTTATTCGTCCCACCACACATCTGATTGTGTTTCAGCGTTATCGTGGTTCCACATTTTTTAGCCGATTCTAATTGCAAGTTTTTAATTTGACCAGGAGTTAACGTAACACTAATATGATTATATGACATTATTAAAACTACTAGCAGTTTAAATAATAGGTTGATCTAATTGTTACATTACATATTTTCCACCGGCGCATCGATTACTCTCATTCGTCCACCAACACCTTCAAGTAACATTGATTTATCGCTGAGAATGACAGCAACTGCTCTATAATTAGCAATACCACCAGGACGGACTACACGAGCTCTAAAATGTATATCAACGACGGACTGTCTTGTTAAATCAAGATGTTCCAGTGAAAAGTAATAAATCGGATATAAACTTTTAAAATCCAACTGTGATATTTGCAGACCAGTATCGACATTTTGATCGCGTCCCATATATGACAACAGACGATGATACACGCGTGCAATATGATTAGTGGTGTAATCAAGTTGTATATCCTCGGATGGTTCCTGCTGTCTGTTTATTTTCAATGATACTTCATTAACACCTATCTGATCAAATATCATATGACTTCGTTCTTGATCACCAACTCGCGCGTTATTCTGTAACGCAACAACTATATGACGTGGAGCTGAAACACCTTATTTTGATGCCAGGTGCCATGTAAATGTACCATCAATATTATCCTGTTTAATATCCGTTGTTGTTGTTAGCCAACTTAGCAATGATTTTCCTCCATGATCCATAAATGATAGTAATCGCCCTTCTGTTGTGATTGATGGAGTCATTACAGACATCCACAATGATAGTTTTGTTAAAATAACTTTACCCGCGGCAACACCAGCACCATGTCAGATTGCATCATTATCACGAGTACTACTGTATGTTTCGCTCCATAGATAACTTTTCTAACATTTCTACAGAATCCAAAAATATGATGCAGTGGAATCGCGCATGAAAATCGTCGACGCTGTCCCTCTAACATTGCTACGCGTGTTGCAAACCCTAGGTTGTAATTAATAGTATTATTTATGACATCAAATTCAGCAGCTGGTTTTACATATACGGCTGGTGCTGGATTAACTGCAGTAGCTTGTGTTGCCTTTGCTCTAGGATACTGCACGTGTTCAGCGTGATCAGTAATAGCCTTAGAAAACATCATAGATGGACCCGCCAATGTTTTATAATCATCAGAATATCTTGCTAACCCCACTATTGTTGTGGCAATATCAACATCACGCTCAATGGATTCAATTTCTCTTCCATCAACCATATATCTAGCACTATCAAATAGCGCCATGATACCCTTTTTAACAAAACCAACTCGGATAGTTGGGTTAATGTCATATGGCGGATCATGGTAGAAAGTATTTACTGGTATCCTGAACTTGAAGTTCAATTCTTGATCGAATATCTAGTTGTACTGAGTGATAGGAATAATATTGATAATCGCGTACAGAATCATTCTTGCGCACTGGGGCTTCCATATCAAACGCTGGGTCAGGAGACGATTTGAACATTTTATTATATATTCCTCGATCTAAATCGTGGTTTTCGTCGTGGTTTCAAGCCACTTCCCGCTATCATGTTTGCAATATTATTTCTCTGTGCCTCATATGCATCACTGGCCAACGACGAAGTCGTCAACGATGCTAATTTTTGATCTACTGCGTTATTTATTATGTTACTAACACTTGCAGGCATCACTGTTATAGATGGTAACGCCATTGTTGGTTTATTTCGCCGTCGAACTAACGACATTAGTTTATCCTTTGCAGCGGAAAATGCTTTTCCGGCAATATCTCCAACAGCGTTAATACCCTTATCACGAATGAGATCAATAGCTTTCATTGATAATTGTTTTGCTAATGGCGCCACTTTTGGAGCCATTCTTGCAAATAACCGTGCAATGGTATTGCCGAGACCATCACCATAGTACGCTCTATAAACAGGCAATCGTGAATTTACTACATAGACGCTGGTTGGTTCATCATGGTTGTAGTGTATGATCATCTTATTATAAAAAACACTAGTGTTTTCTAAATGAATATTTATCTAATCGTGAAATTCTTCGAATTTCCAATCCTACGGATTTTCATCGTAAACGATTTTCATTGCTAGTGAAATTCAAATAATTTCCATTTCGGTGATTAATCACTGTAATAACCATGATGCTCGGCTAGCTCATCAATAAACTCTCGATATGTTTGATATCCATAATGCCGCCTTGAAATAACCGCATGCAGATATCAGCTGCTTCATTAATTATTTCCGGTGAGTTATTAACAGCTGGTTTCTCTCCTATGAGAAACTCTAATCGTGCTATATCGCTGAGAATACTACCAAGACAACGAATAAGACCACTACCTGAAACTTTGTTTTGGGTTCCACCTGAATATCCATGTCCTGTTGTACCAGTTGCACCTTTTTTAGAATCAGCTTCTAATATTTGCTGGGTGGGTTGAGATACAAATGGCGCAGCTGGTATCGGTGGGTTTTCTATTTGATATATCAACCATTCAAGTTTCTCAAATTCTTTATCATTGTGTGGTAGTTCAGACTTACCGATTTTTGCCAAATATAGTTTTTTGCCCAGGTGCCCTTAGCAGTTATAGTGTCTTCATATCCTTCATTCATATATTGTTTTCTTTGACCCTTTGGAAATGAATCAACGATAAATTGAGCAAACTTTTTATCAATCTTAAAATTTTTGTTAATATCATTTATCACATCACTTTTAAATATCTTTTTAGGGTCAAGATTTCTTCGTTCTGCTTTACCCTTTTGTTCTTCTTTCTCTTCTTTTCTTGCAATAGCACCCTCTTCTTGTTCTTCAAAAATATCGCTTAGTTGTTCAATTTCTTCTTGTTCAAGTCGTTCTTGTTGGTCTCGAAGTCGTGAAGCAGTTATTATATCACCAAGAAGTGTTTTTAAAGATTTTTTTCTTTGTTTGGATCTCTTTGCTATTTTTTTTCAAGTACAGGAAGAAGAGGAGCTTCTTTCCTTTCTCCTTCCTTGGGAATTTCTCCGTATATTGCTCGCTCAGTGGCTGATTTTACATATTTTGTTGCTGTGGTTATTGGTTTAAACAATTCTAGCTTGTAGTTTTTCTCTATCAGAATCATGGGTTGGGATGAACTTCTTAATTGAGGCTAGTCGTTCGCGTGCTAATCTAGTCGTTAGTGCTTCGTTTACCATTATATAGATCGACAGATTGACTTGTTAAATGTACGATAGAAAAGGCTAGCATTTATAAATGCAGTGAAAAATGCAACAAAAATGACCAAAAATCAAAACAAAAATCTACAAATTCATTCACGGTGAAGAGCACACGCATACTTGTGAGGTGAGTAAGAGTTCTACCTGTCCATTGTATTGTATGGAACTTATTCTGTTGAGGTAACCAAAGTGGGGTTTCCGGTTTGGCGGATAATATCTCTTATTGTTTTAACCCTCAAATTAATTGTGCGTTTGATTTCATATTGCTGCCACAATTCTTTTCTGATTGTTTCGACAACAGTGAATAACGGGACAAACTTACTGACGTCGTTACAAAATGCAAGGGAGTCGCGAATAGCATTCTGGATTTTTTTTATAAAAGCGTACCCTTTTGGTAATACGTATTTATTATTCATAGCGCTGTATTCAATATCTTGAAAATCAGAAAGAATATGATCACAATTTAATCGATCTGATAATTTAATTCTTGATTTTTCAAATTTGAAAAATGATCTCATTGATATTTTCAGAATTCATTTATATAATAATAATATATATTTTTAATTTGAAAAATTGATATTGATATGTTTATCAAAAATAAATAATAGCGATGATGAGCGATTATCATTCACACTTGTGTCTTTCATAGGGTTCATTCTGAATTATCCTGTGAGGGTTACCCTAGTGTGTGACGTATTTTGGGGGCGCCCATAGACATATCTCCAGTGAATTTTCTATGCGAAACGAAATATTAGAATATTCAGAAGACTGTCTATGTATTTTGCACACCTCCCCCCAAGAATTAATTTCCCGGGGGTGTATAAAATTGACGTGACGGGAGGTGTACATGAAGTACCTTTGGGCTGGCGCCCCCAATCATATAGAAAAAACCTCGAAATCGGTAACGTCGACAATGTGTCAGTTACGAGAATCGAACCATGGGCATCGGGACGGTAGCGCAATGCGTTACGAATACGCCAAATTCGATATCTACAAAAGTAAATACTTTTGAATACGATATGTATATGAATCAAACCGAATACTTGAAGATTAAAAAACAACAAAATACAACTGTTTGTAATACTACGTATTTGATTCGTTTTCTTACAGATTATATCTCCATTGAGAATCATGACAGTTTAAACAGTAAAATATGGTTCAACTGTCTTCCTTTCCTAAGCTCTATTTGTTCTAAATGTACAATTAAACAACGAGTCTTATTATAGTGAATAGAGAGACAGTCTGACGGAAGGAGACAAACAGACAGAAAGTCATAATCCATTAACTGTGGTCAAAACGTTTATATCACAGGTCAACATTAGTTAGTTACAAGCAATAATTAAATAATGTAGACGAAATCTGACTGCTGTAAGATTGCATTTATATTGATCCCCCAGCTGACTGACAGACATAGTATTAACGTCTGTGGGAGTGCAAATCGATAAAAGGCATGGCCGTAGCTAACGTTACTAGGACATCAAAAGCCTTATTGATTTGTCTTAGAACAGGCGTAGGGGGAGGCGCGGACAGTAGACAGAGTTATTTAAAAAAAACCACGGAAAATATGAAAAACACTTGCGATTGTTTGATTTGGAAACGCTAGCGTTTCTACGACAGGTTCAAAGTACTATCGTTAAAAATGATTGCAGCTGCAGGGGGGGGGGGGGGGGGGAGACAACAATTGTGGCGTCTTTTTTTGCCAAATGAGCATCTATAAAGCATTTACAAGGAAGTCTTAGTTTGCCAAATTGACGCTTTTTTACGATTTCGAAGAAGCCTTGGTTTGCAGAATCGACGCCTCTAAAAAGTTGTTTGATTCGCCCCTGCTGCTGCTAAGGCTGATAAGTATCTGGAACATAGGAAAAGTCTACTTATTCTTATAGTTGAATGTTCATTCAATATTTATATATAACAATATGTAAAAAGATATGGAAATTGTAGCTTGCAATAACATGAAGTCAAGATTTTGCAAAAATGTCCAATACCAATGTAAAAATGGTGGATGGTGCATGTTTGAGAATGCTTCCTGTGAATTAATTCTAATAAGGTATCTTAAAGATGCGTTCATTTTGTAATTTAGAACACTTGAATTCTGTAGAAAACATTCCATTTTTGTCTTTTCTAAAATGATGAAAAATCATCCCCTACAAAAACGTTTTGTAAATTGACTATCTGTAACATACATGAATTTTTTTTGTAACTGGAGTCACTTAATTTCGAGGAAACTTCATACACACACATACATGATAAACGTAATATTAATTTCCGTTATAAATTAGATATAGTTTCAAGTTGCATTTCCCGCCAGAGAGACTCATAATATGAAAACTATGAACCAATTTTAGACACTGCATCTTGTTCTTTTACATTTCTCATTGGTGTCATAATGTCAAGTTTCTGTTAGTCACCAGACAATTGTTTAGCATGGTATCATAGTCATCCTCCCCTTCTCGCTTAATCGCCATCGAAACAAACCAATGAACCAGTTATTAGACATGAAAATCTTAATCGTATTGAATTCAACGTAACGGCTTAATGCATAAATCCCACTTAGCTTCAAGTATATTTACCCTGTTTAAGATAGGATAGCCCACTGTTCCTCAGATGTCCCACTATACTGAAGAAGTTATAATTTGTATGAAGTGTGTTTCAATTCTTGGTGTTTTGGGGCTGATCTCGACTTGTACTAGGCCATTTGGTACAGGCAAATGGAGTTAAATGCCTTCCAAAGGAAAACGCTACGGTATTTGACGCGGGTTGATCCGATGATAGGATTCAAATCTTCACCATTTTGGTCGCGAGTCTGGCAAAATAGTCAACAAGCCGCTGTGGCTCTTGAGCTAATTAAACCATTATTACATCACGCAGGAGGGACACTGACTTATTCTACATCCCGGAGCCAGCGTTGGGTAATGGATTATGAAGATGCTGATGATGAATATGGCGAAGATGATAAGCACGATCTCAATATCCTTTGAAAAACTCTTAAATGCATGAATTTGATGCTTACTTAGATTCAGATTATGGCACCTTCAGATGGTTTGGATGAAACAAAGAATGTGATTTTAATGTTGTCAAGTGTTACGTTTATTTGATATAAGTCATTCTTATTTTTTTAAAATATTTTGTTTGTTAGATTTGAATTTGGCATTTTAAGTTTTAAGATTCGTTCATTGAAGAGGGGAGGGTGACCATTATTTTACAGAATAAACACCAGGTGTTGACCTCATTTCTGACCTGGTTTCAGAGTTGCAAACAAGCTTTTAAAATGATTGGTTGGTTCCAAGGACAAAATGGAGTTTTGTATAAACATCTTTCTATTTTAGTTAGGTCATAAGCTGGGTACGTGAGTTTTTGAACGTAAAATTGTTCGGAAAGGTTCTAGAAGATCACCTGACCCCTTGTTTACGTAAAAACAGATATATGAACTATGTTTTGGGAACGAGCTATTGAGTAGAAGTTTGGGCTGTTAGAATACTAAGTTGTGTGTGTCTTTTTGAGTTATTATAAAATACGGTGTACTGGAAATTGTGTCAATTTGTTTGGATCAAGATAAATTATTTTGTTAGTTATCTGGAAATGAATATGTGCTCATAGATTTTCATTAACAAGAACTGACTTCATCAAGAGACATCGTCTTGCATATTGGATACTTCGCTGGAATTCGAACTTAGAATTATCTGGACATTTTTATTACCAGGACTTTTGCAATTTCTCTAGTGGATAATATTTTGAATTATTTTTGGATTAATTTTAGAATTGATTCTTAAAACCGTAAGTTTATTTTTATTTTCTGAAAAATATTTGTACTCAATAAATTGTTTATTAAGTTTTTATAAGCTTGTTATTTTCACTATTTCTGTGTTACTGTTTATTCGAGCCTAAGCACGTAACACAAGTCTGTCCATCTAAATTTGCGTCCAGATTTAAATAGTGTATACTCATGTCTCACTGTCGTGACATAAACTAATAAAAAAGGACAAAATCACACTCTATACCAAAAATGATAATCCCATTATATTTTGTTTAACATATCTCTGTACATTATTATTATAATTATTATTATTATTATTATTATTATTATTATTATTATTATTATTATTAGTAGTAGTAGTAGTAGTAGTAGTAGTAGTAGCATCAGTAGTATATAGGTAACCTGTTCCCTTTCCGCTATTTTGAACTTTTCTCATACATCATCCTTTTTTTCGTCCTCCCTTTCCTACGTTTGCTCCTTCATTTTGATTGAAGGAGCAACATTAATAGTTGTGTAGATTATGGTATACTTGTGATAAATTTTGTTGTGAAATTGTGTATTCTTCCTGCTCTTTATAAATGAAACAAATATCAGTTGCACAAATTATTTAATGTTCCTGACAAATCAATAATCAATAATCAATAAGTTTATTCTGGTCTAGGCGTGAACATGTAATGCTAATTACTTATATAGAACGATCCTATTCAGGTGTATGGCTCGCATGGTTACCGGTAATAAACTTCCAGGTTAGTTGTATTGTTTGTACATGGTTGTAAATGATCTAAAGATATATACCCGGTAGAAGTGTGCTTTACAGGTAGGTGATTTTGTATTTGTTTTAAATGCTTTAAAAAACAAATGCTACATGCACTGTGTTTTTTGTACATTTTATAACAATTTACATATGTGGCCTAGTGGTTAGAGCGTCCGCCGCGGAAGCGGGAGGTCGTGGATTCGATCCCCGGCCGAGTTCTAATAATGACTTACAATTTTTTTTTACTTATAGCTGCCTCGCTTGACGCTCAACATTAAGAAGTTAGTGTTGGGACTGGTCGGCTTGGTGTCAGGATATGTGTGACTGTGTGGAACATTATGCTACATGTCTGCGGCATGATGCCCCAGTGCTAGACATCATATCACTATAAACTGCCTCACTAATAGACATCATAGCGATGTAAGTGAAAAATTGTTAAAGCTACGTTAAAAAAATCATAATCAAACACTGACAAGCACAAGCAAACAAAGACACACACACACACACACACACACACACACACACACACACGATACACAAGATCACCATCTTCTAAAAGTGTTTATAATGTGCGCTTGACAACATACATGTAATCTTTAGAGGATCGAAGTTAAATTCCCATTAAATGCCATATCTACCCACATGTTAACCCTATGGATTAAAGGCGTAATTTTAAATTTTCATTTTGATACCATATGTACCCACACATGTTACACCTATGGATTAACGCGTAACGTTAAATTTCCATGAGATGCCGTAACCCTACGGCTTATATGTGTAACGTTTTAATTCCTATTGAATGAAATATCGACTCATTTCATTCTTGTATATACTTCACATATGACGCCATGACTTGTTCTGAGAGAGAGAGAGAGAGAGAGAGAGAGAGAGAGAGAGAGAGAGAGAGAGAGAGAGAGAGAGAGAGAGAGAGAGAGAGAGAGATTAGTTAGATCTAAATATGGAAATACAAGTGTTTGAATAGCAGAATTAGGGGGATGTATATTTCCGAAATAGGAAAATAAATTAGCTTAAAAATTGGTATTGACTCTGTGGCCAGTCATTCTATGTTTGAAACTGTGCGAAGGAATATGCAAAGAACAGCTTAAAATATGTACAGATTGACTTGAAAATGGGACCGAAACATTCGAACGAATATATTTCACCTGCTAAATGCTTACTGAAGTTTTTCACTCGTCGATGTTTATTTACATGTTCCTAATACTACCATTGCAATAGCCTTGGACGGTTATTGTGGTGTGTTCTTGGACAGTCTACCTTAACACCATTGCCAAGGCGCTAATAATCCTACTTCGACAGCGACAATTGTAAAAAAGCAAAAAAAAAAAAAAAAAAAAAAAAACCACAAACAAAAACAAAACAGCAACCCCCCCAAAAAAAACAAACAAACGAGGAGCCATTTAATGTTAACTGCTAACTTAAAATGATTATAAAACGGGGAAAACGTCCGTCTTTGAATACTGCAAATGAAAGAGCTATTTTCGTTACGTCGAACGTTTAGGCTAATGCATTCTTATACCGTAGAGCAGTGTTTTTCAACCTTTTTATTGAAATGGAACCCTTCGGAGCGTTTAGATAACTCGCGGAACCACATGCAGTGACACAAGAAAACACCGATTGATACAGGTGTATGTGTGTAACACTAATTGTAGCCCAAATCAAAAATAAACTCGTGTGGCAAGAAATAGCCGATATTACTAGTTGCTAAGTTACTTTAGTGTTACCCGTTAGCATCAGTTTGCAGTAGCGAACATTTCAATGCGAAATTTGTGCTTGGCGGTTTATACAAAGCAGTTGAATTCGTGGCCGAATGTTCGAGAGCGACACCCGAAGTTCATCTTCGACAGACAAAAGTCGTTCTCGTTTCTTGTGTTTAATGGAGGTCATAGCAGAAAATTCGAACTCGCACATGTAAGAAGTTTTTAACTGCAACAGAAGTCGCAAAGCTTTCTCAGCGATAGCCGAGTACTTGTTTTCAACTAGTAACCAAAATGCATCCAAGTTCAACTTTGCATGTTTTAGCTTCTGTCACTCGCAATGCTAACAAGCTCCTCCTCTTCCTTCAAAGTAAACTGTCCTTAGCACTGTTCAAATTTCACAAACGGGTTTCTAACTCAGTCGTACTGGTCAACAGATATCGACGGAAAATATTTGCTGAGACTTTTCAACAGAGCATCCAAATGGGTCACAATCAATGGAAGAAAGTGTTTAGCAGATGCATGGTTCATCCAAATTACTAATTTCGTCAGAAATGCTTTTATTGTCAGTTGAAGTCAAGACGTTTTTTTTAAATATGTCGGCCAGAAAAGCTAATTTGGAACACCAACACTCGCTGCTCCGTACTTCGTCAAAATCCTTCAAGTTTTCACGAGAACAGAACATCAGCATCTTCTCTCCCAGCTCGTAGAAACGAAATAAAACGTTTCCGCGAGACAGCCTTCGTCCGAATAAGTGTGACATGGTTCGCTTCCATGCTTTCACAAAGTTTCGCGAACTGGCGACATTTCAGAGGTCTCATCTTCATATAATTAACGATTTACACCATGTCCAGGACAGACTTTAGCTCAGCTCCAACTGTTTTAGCAACTAGTGCTTCTCTGTAGATGAAACAGCGCGTGACAATGATAGCTGGATTAATTTGTCGCACAGCGAGACAAAACCTTTGACTTTTCCCGTCATATCAGTGGCGCCATCCGTACAAATGCCAACACAGATTTTCCAGTTCAAGTCACATGACTGCAAATATGAATTGACAATGTCAAATACTTTTTTTCTGGTAACTCCTCACAGCGGAAAAAGTATTCATTAACAGTTCCATTGTCAATAAAACGTACAAACTCCATAAGCTGTGATTTACCGCTGACATCAGTGCTTTCGCCCACCTGCAGTGCAAAGAATCCACGTGTCTTTATCTTCGCTAAAACGTGACTTTCAATGTTCCTGGATACGTCTGAAATAAGTCTGCTTATCGTATTGTCTAACAGTGGAATCTTATTGATGTCAGATACCGCACTCTCGCCAAACACAATTTTCACAATTGCTCAGTATGCAGGTAAGATTTCGGCGAGGGTATGCGATTTCATCTTCTTTGCAACGATCTCCGCGACAGCATAACTTGCTTCTTGAGCTTTGTAACTTATCTTGAACTTTTTCTCGAATGTAGCGGTTTGTTTTTTATTCAAGCTTGGTGCCCTCTCGAAGTACGCTATATTTCTGTGCGCTACATCCGGATGTTTAGTTGTTAAGTGTCGCTTCAATTTAGCTGGTGCCATGGCACTATTCCGCGCAGACAACACAGAGCGGTAAGGGGCAGTCTGGGTCTCCTGGCCAAGTGAATTCCATAGCTAATTAATTGTCACATTGTATCAGCTACGTTAAAAATCTATATCACACTCACACATTTATCAACACCAACACAAATGCTTGATCGCAGCATATCATTCCTTGAAATCTATTGCTGCACAAAGCATAACGAGTGGTATAAATACTGATTTGATTTATACTATTTAAGTTCAGGGCTCCAATGGTTACGGCAATAAACATTCTGGTTAATACCACTTTGTGAGTCATTTTCACCTGGTAATACAACGGTACACAGGTAGGTGACTGCTTGCAATTGAATATGGACAAGACTAAAACCAAAAATTTGTACAAGTAAATTTAAGTGGGATTTGATTGTAAATTACAAGTTTATTTGTAACAATAGGTCAACGCCAAAGACGAAACTTAGGTTGAATGCACGTCGAGAGGTGGGGTGGGTCAATGGTTGGTAGGACTCAAATATTGTAGGTTGCATGCGACGTGAATGATAAGTAGTTTAAAAAACTGTTGACTTAAATGTATATTATAACAAAGGACGTACACATCACTAGTTACTTTAATCATCTAAAATTTTCAGCTATTCGCAAGCAGGCCCAAGGTTTACGTACTAATCAAGTCGTCTACACCGCAGTACTTGAGGGGAAGCTATTTGATTAAATTTTTCAGCAGTAAAGTTTCATAATCGGGTATCATAATGATTTATTTCATGTTTAGAATATAACAGATACTCATGACTGACCTTAGACTATAAAGTATGAAGATTATGTCTTGTTCTCACCTAGACTGTATGGCTACAGTACAATTATATTATATATTCCTAGTTGTATTATAAGCTCCACTAGAGAGAAACTCTAGTGAACTAACTTTACCCACAATTTGCTTACAGCAGTAGCTAATTTATAAAGTTTTGGGAAAATGTGCAGAAGCAAGTAGATTACCCGATTCAATAATTTATCGATTCATATATCGAAGGTCCTTTTGTACATCCAGAATTACATTTGTGCACTTTTAACGTGACTAATCAGCACACCCACATATCTAATTATCTACATGCAGATGTGAGAAAATGGATATATGCGTAGTTATGTCACACATGTATATACTCACCTTCTCTCATATCTGCATGCATTTAAATTTACATGTGAATAAACGGAAGTCTAGAAAAAATAGTTTTCAAAGGTCAATATTTGTACTCGAATAGGCGGGAAAGATCTTTTTTAAGTTTCATTTGCTTGGAGTGAGTATTTAAGATTTTATCAGTTCAAACTAAACTGGGATGCTAAAATTTCATTTTTATTTAAACATTAAAATGAAAGCAAAAGGCGTTAGGTGAACGTTGTATATTGGCAGATCAGTGTTAATATAAGCAATACCCACGATATTTACTCTATTTTTTTTCCAGGACTTTTCATAAAAGTTTAATAATATTTTACTTGGATTGTGTTTGTGAATATTATTTGTGTGTGTGTGTGTGTGTGTGTGTGTGTGTGTGTGTGTGTGTTTGTGTGCGTAGAAAATGATTAAGATAATATAAATCATCAGGACGTAGTAGCACTGATAATCATTTTCAATGTATTTTCATCAATAATGTTGTTAATACAGGCTTAATCAAGGGCATATCAAATCGAGAAAATAAACAATCATACAAACGGATATTTGTAGTTTTGTCGAATGGTACTTAATACTATCTGCGAAATCATATGAAAAGTAAAATCGTACTGATGAAATAAATTGATTTTATGTTTGACTTTTCTGTGTCATTCACCTAAAGAAGAATGGTAATACAGTGAAACTCAGCATTTGTTGAAAGCAGAGAGTATTTTTGTAAGTGTAACAACTGCATCTAATATAAAACGCTTATTTGGGAAATGTATTTGAAAACCTCTGAAACGCAGAATGCGATGTAGCAAGTTCTTTCCCCTGACATCAGACTAATTATAGTGGAAATTTGAAAAGAATGACTTTAGATGAGTTTAATTAGAATAAGCAATATTAATAGTACCAGTTACAGATGAGCGATTCGATGTGGCTAAAGAATTAACGAATAACGAAAGAAATAACTTCGAATGTTGGCCATTTTAAAGATTTCGAGTATAAAATAAGTGAATCGTTATTTCAGTTTCGATTACTACAACCTTATGTCTAGCAAGTTTTTTTTTTTAGGTATAGAAAGATATCGTATTCACGCTTTGGTGATATGGGTTCGGGTTAAATGTGGGATGAGGATGTGGTGCAAATGTCGCTTTCCAGTACATTATCTATACGTTATGTTTAATTGTGAGTAATGAAAAGATAACCATTTCCACCATGCGCACAAGTTAAAACAAACTTTTTATCATATTGACAATATTTGCGCTATCGTGTAGTGTTGTTGTTTTACACACACACACACACACACACACACACACACACACACACACACACACACACAGTTTGTATTGTATATTGGCTTTTGTCCATAGTTGATGGTAGACGCGTACATGAATTCTAACTGTTTTTATAGTTGTTGTATTAAACAAAAACTACTAATTTATTTTATATATTATTATTATTATTATTATTATTATTATTATTATTATTATTATTATTATTATTATTATTATTTATTGGTTTGCTTGAATCTGAGCTCAGGACACTTGCAATCCCTTCGGGAAAAACTTGTCTACCTGCTCTATCTCAGGTAGCTTGCTAAAAAAATGTATGTAAACAGACATGACCTTGATTATAAATTTGATGGAATATTCCATTAAGATGTGTATTTTCACAAAATGGTAACTTAGATATAGGTCAGATGCGGGAGGTATATAAAGTTGTTTACTTTAGAAGTTACGCATTGCTATCTTAACATCCAAATTAGAATCAGTCTTATTCTTGTGTTCAGTTTTGGGTTGAGAGCATTTATTTATTTGAATTATTCACTGTAATTATAAATTGCAGATTATTTTTTGGACTAATTCACTATTTAGTAATTAGTGCGAATTCATTCATGGACCTTTTAGATTATATCATGGCGATAAATCAAGACTTTTTGTACATTAGTACATTACAGATTATTGACACTTAGCACATTACAACTTGGAAAAGTTTATCTACTTTTGGACCTGCAATAGAACTTTAAGAATCATTTTGTATTTATTTTAAAATATTTAAAATTTCTTTTTAAGTTTTCACGTTGTATTCTAGTTCTAGGGAAATACATTATTTGTTGAGCTTTGCAAAACATTTTTGGCTTTCGCTTTTTTCTGTGACCTAGTTTAAGACCATAGAGATAATGTTTATGTATAGGTTATAGTTATGTGATACACACTTCTGTGATCATAGTATGAGACCTAAGCTTTTACGAACAGATAAATCAGTGGTATTGAGATATCATTTTCCGAAGAGGTTTGGTTTCTCCTCCTTCGGCAAAATATACAGCCTGGCATCATTGAGAGAAAGCCATTGTGGGAAGAGAGCATGTAATAAATGAGACTGTGCATGCAAATATTCACAAAAGAATGTAAATAAACGTGCAGTTGGAATATAATGACATAGGGCCTCGGATGGCTAAGAGGTTTAAGACGCCCACCTTATCGATCAATGTCACCTTATCTCCATCCGTGTGGGTCCGGGTGGGTGTGAGAGAAAACTTATCAGTAGCTTCCAGTGGCTCGCTGGTTCTTACCGTTTTTTTTTCTGGACTATGAATGATGAACTGTCCACCATTTATATACTATCTTGCGATGAAGATGGCGTGAAACCCCACACAAACAACAATTCTCATGATGCATTATTTCTATGCTATAAAATACAATATTACAATAGGGACCATCTGTAACTGATGTAACGTAGTTTTGGCAGATTTATGATCCCCCCACCCACCCGTCACATTTGGTCACAAAACTCAGACCACCCTCATTTATACCGCAGTATCCGTTGTTTTCACGTGACGTCACAAAACGTGTTTACTTCCATATCCGCCATTTTGAGTCCCTATCCCACATAACCGGCACGTTTCATTTTGCGAGTAAGAATATAAAAATACATCACATTCTGTTGTGCATGTCAACCTCACGAGATCGAATCGCGTGACTCTTTTTCCGTGTTTTCTTCAAGTAAAATATTTATATTTCAACCATATTTGTTATTCTTTCCTAAACAAATAGATCGATCCTGAAACAAACGCATAAACAATGGATATACAACCAAGTAGAAACATGTAATGATTTTCGATTTTCAAGGGCTTAAATCAAGCATTTGATTATCGTTAAAGTTTAAAAGCCAATTTGTTTATATACAATTTCATATTTCTAAAAGCATTTGAGGAAAACATCGTGCGCGCGCTTTGAATTGTGGGTATTTGCGTACTTAATTGTGACGTCTGTGAAAACAACCCATAGCTTTGACAGCCCGTTAACTTTTTCAAAAATAAAACTAGTTTGAATTTACTTTGTGTAGAAATATTCGCAACAATACAACATTGCGTTGAATTTAATGTTTACAAATATCTTGATCAATACGGATTCAGTCCTCCAGGAAACTAAATAGAAAAATTATCGATAGGAATGGGACTTAAAGTAAAAGCGATACAGTTTTGGACATTTCATTGTACGAATTTTTTTCTCAATGTTCTGCTCTCTCCATGGCAATACTATGATGCAACGTAATTTACATTTTCTCTGGAAGATAGAGCTAATGTTGTTTTTGTAATGTCACATTTTCAACACTTCCTTTCCCCCGAATGTTACACATCGTCATGGAAGTCGGATATCCCATTGGTGCGTTACGTAATATGTTGATAGCCCCATAGTAGCATGCCAGTTGACTTAACACTGAAATTATTGAAGTCGACACATGGCAGCTAATAAATTCACTTAGCACGTAATACACCCGACTGTGCAATACGTCTGCTTTAAACGACCACAATGTTGTGGTATGCATGAGCGGAGCCAATTTGCCATCTTTTTATTCTAAAATATTCATATATGTCGCTCATCTTCATTAAAAAACCTAGTACATTGTAGAAAAACGTCTTCATTCCAGTAGAAAAAGAAGGACAACGATGATTGTCGTATGGCCAAAACGGCCTATATTTATTTGAATCTATTATCATATCATGTAACCGAAAATAAGGAAACTGCTGCATTCTTCCATCGCGATATTATAAGACAACATAAAAGCATTATATATATATATATATATATATATATATATATATATATATATATATATATATATATATATATATATATATATATAAACCTTTCTTTGCATTGTATCAGTTGCATTATTATTCTTTCAAAGTGAAAGGTATAAAACTACTTACGCCTGCGTAAGTACATTTATGGGTGGCGTGATGAGGTTGGGTCTAGATTTTACAGTATTACGTGGGACAAAGAGCTGGGCAGAGAAGGGTCAATTGAATTGCCCCCTGTTGGTCACATGGGTTCATTGTCCAATCAGGGGTAAGGGCCTGCATTCGCGCACAGTTACTTGAATTGTAATGAGCGTCCTTTTCAACTTAACTGCAAAGCTGTAGAGACGCTATCCTGGTTCCAGGGAAATATTTTAAGCGGAATTTTAAGTCCCACCTCCACCCCTATACAACCAATCAATTTTTTTTTCTTCCCCCCCCATATAATCTGCATATATTAAATACTTGTTTATCACTGTTGGTTTATGTCGAATGGTAGTAGTTTCGCAATTTATCGTGTGTATATGTTTACAATTTCAAGCACTTGATCTTTATTATGTATATTGTAGTTTTAAATTTTATCATATATGTGTAGATGTATAAAATTTCACACACTTGATCTTTATTATATAGTTTCGCATATTATCGTGTTTATACGTATACGATTTCAAGCACTTGATCTTTACTATGTGTGTAAGGGCGGTCGGAGCCCAAAAGTTCAAGCACTTGAGCTTCATTATGTATGTAAAGTATGCATTTGTATATCTTTTGACTATAATTATGTTTTATTTATATATATAATATATAATGAAGTCACTGAAAGTGGACCGCAGCAACAATTATGTAGTTTATTATTATTTCTTCCCTGATGCTGAACTCGAACAACGTTCACGTTGCAATGTCATTCCTGGGCCATTTAGGTGTCTCCTCGGGCTATAAACACAAACGCCTAACCATAAAACAGGCTTGTTGGCAGAAATTTGAAGAAGCTGATGGGACAAACATTGTGCTATTCCTACCCAAACGATACCGTTTAACATGTCTTTCGTAAAGCGCTATTAAAAATATTTCAGATCGAGGATGATCACAGTGATCGTTGATAATAGAGATCAAGATCACCGACGTCATTTGTTAAAATGGGATCTTGTGGTTCTTCGTCATCAGTAACTAATTCGTCCAAGCCAAAACCTTCTTCGCATATTGATCTTAAAGAGGTTAAAATCTGGATAAATGAAGCTCGCAGCGACAAAACTAAAGCTGAAGCAGCTTTAGTCGAAATCAAGAAAATTCGATCAGAAATGCTAAACAAGGTCAGTAAGAAAGAGGGAGAAAGAGGCAGAGAAATTTTTGTAATTGATGTGAGAATATTTAAAAATTTAAAAATAAAATTTCAGTATGAAAAGACTTTGAATTAATTTTTGAAGGTCCAAATAACGTACAGCTAATGTTGTGATTTTATGAAAGAGAAATTTACCGTACATCATAAATTGTAAGTGTAAACATTTTTCAATAACTTATTTATAGCCACAAAAATTCGTTTGAGGTATTAATTAACTTAAACGTACACTTAAGACCAGCTTAAACTATTCTTATTTATACCGATGACATAAATGGATAATATCTGGATTGCTTAAATCCGATATAAAGAAGAAAGTTATTAATTCAAAAACATTTCATGATATCATCTTTTGTGAAATGAAGTAATTTTTCAGAAAAAAGACATTGGCGAATCCAGACTGTCGCGATTACATCGAGTCGAGAAAGAAAAGGCAGAGCTTTTAAATCGGTAATACGCCAGAAGAACATTACGAAAAGGAAATGAAATAATACCATATTTCCGAACATTACAATTTGATGTACAATTGCATTTTGGACTCGCACAGACTTCATTTTTTCTCTAATCAGCGAATAACTACAAATAACGAAACAATGACTTCCTTCATAGATCTGTGAACTAACAAGTAAATAATAAAAGTAAGAATTCATAACTGCACACTATGAACTATATATATATATATATATATATATATATATATATATATATATATATATATATATATATATATATATATATATATATATATATATATATATATATATGTATATATATATGTGTGTGTGTGTGTCTCAGTTTATAGCCTTGTTTCGTTCTAGTGATTACTTGTTGGTTACTGGGAGTCGGTGTTAAGAAGATATTTCTTAAACTGAGTAAGCAGGCAGTATTGAGGCGCAGACTTCATGATGTACAGTATTCACACGACTCTAGTAGGGTGTATTAGTTTTGTAAAATGGACCATTGTTCTGATTCCTAGTTATGTTCATGATATTTTAATGTATACGTGTTTATGTTAGTTTAAAAATATTGTATTGATTCTATGTGTTTTCTGTTTGCGTCGTGTCTCGTGGTGCTTGGCGTGAAATAATAATGTAAGGATTTATTAATGAGTCATATATTGTGAAAAAGAAGAAAAAAAACTTGTATTTTGTAAAGTTAGATTTCAGTGATGTGTTATCGTTTGGTGATTATATAGCAATTACATATTGTCTTACAAAAAAAGCCTCTTAATCAAGTGAATCAAACATCTGCGTGAGTTTGGATTGAATTGTAGTGTTTTCCTCTGTTTCCAAGGGCCTTCAGACAACAGGTATTATCAACTGGAAGAATCCAGAGCTCGCACAAATTGCAGTTTCTTTCTTTAATAAGCGAATTACTACAAATAACGAAACAATGACTTCACATTTGCATCGCTTCTCCGTGTTTCGAATCTGCATGATTCACTAGTAAGCTTGTTGTAGTCGAAAACGAGTTCTTCCGATTCCATCTGGGCGTCAAACAAAACACAGCGTTGAACTGCATTTCACAATCACTCAAAACCTATATGTGCACCTCCACTACACGACATTCATAATCGCAATAAAAGGCATCTCAAAATAGACGAATGATTCCTTCCCAATTATTCCATGATAGATATCAACCCATGTAAGGAATATTTCACACTGAAAGATACAGCTAAAAATCAACACTTCTAAAGTAAAATAAGCATCGAAGGAAATGAATTTTTTTTACTGGTTAGAATGAACTTCTTAAACTTTTGCAATAAGCAATGTCATTGACGTAATTAGCTGACAATACTTTTGAACGTTACTATTTCATTTGGCTATAACCATATCATGAATATTTTGAAATATTTAACTTTTTTTCAGAAAAGATTATCAATTTTAGCAAGTGACAGAATGAGAAATCAGAATGCTAAAATTGCAGACCTGAGTGATACAAATAGACCAACAAAACTTACAGAACGTTTCTCGGAGCTTTACGACAATGAATGGACAGACGCTTTCACATCATTGAGAAAGAAGCACAACCACGATGATCAGACTGCTATTGAGATTTTGCTTTCGATTTTAAAGGTAGGTGTCATTTGATTGATTTTAAAGGTAGGTGTCATTTAATTAATTTTAAAGGTAGGTGTCATTTTATTGATTTCAAAGGTAAATGTCATTTCTTATTATTTTAAAGGTAGCTCTCTTCATCCATAGTTTCATTAGTATAAAGTCAGTTGTGAATGTAAAGCGCTCTGTGAGGACGACCGTGGACATTGATACTTCTCAATTATATATATATATATATATATATATATATATATATATATATATATATATATATATATATATATATATATATAATTGAATTCACGCAGCCGTTCTCCTCTTGATGGCATTTTTCCTATTGATCGTTTTGTTCGCTGTGTAAGACATTTTGTTTTCTTTATTGAACATAGGTTTCAGGAAAATAGGGAATCCGTTTCAAAGTCTTGTTGCACAAACACGCCATCTAGCGCCTCATCTTACGCCTATTCATAAAATCCTAGACCTTGATTAGTATGTTTGTCTTCGTCATGACAAGGAAGAGTTTGATGTAGAAGGAACTGCGCATATTTAGCATGTTTTTCATCGAAGAGGAGGACCCATTTGTATTTGGCCAGATTGACATTATGCGTGGGTACCAAATCAAACGACCAACACGCACTTGTAGCCCTACCGATATTCGAAGAAGTTTGAATTCACATTTGTTTCTTTCCTATAACTTGGTGAAGGCAGAATTGTCTGTAACAAACTTGATTCAGTGAAGACATCGCCCCAACTGAGAATGGTGGAGGAGATTTCTCGCGATATGAAATCTTGGTTTCTTATTGGTACAGAGAGTTTTTACAATGCAAACGCTTATTCGGTATTTTCTGTTATGTTCAGCTCCTACACCAGTCGAAAACCAAATACAGACACACTGAAACAATTGATTATCGGCTTCCTAAACTGCCTCACGTAGCTTGTGATAGAGAACATTGGAAACGTCATCAGGGGCAAAGGGCATATTGCTGCTCACCACTAAATATTATTTAATGAGAAATGCGATTCCGCATGATTGGTGTATTCGTCAATTACGTGTCCGAGATGGAACGTACAATTGTGAAAAGGAACGAACCCGAAAGTATTATTTAATACAGGAACAACTATTTATAGATTGGTGCAGTTGTTGAGTTTATTGTCCACAAGGGCCACACCTGGCCAAATACTCTCCGGTTTCTATCAATCTCAAATCGTTGTGATAGCATCACTAAAAATGCCCACACTAATGGATGTTTTAGACATGCCATTGCAACATAAAGGATCAGATCTCCGTTGTCCTACATGGAGATCTCATGGACACGAATACGAATTTGTGTTCTGTTGACCTTTCTGTTCATCAGTGAAAAATCAGCTTTCAAATTTCTGAAAGGGATTAACGTCATTCGGAACATATAATTACCAAATGAAAGTCTCCCTAAAACGAATTAGCAACGCCATGTCTAATATGATACTAAAATTAAGTCGATTGGAAATTCCATCGGTCATGAAAACATGAACTTTCATTGGTGTCTACTTGCAGGGCTGTGAGATCTGATTTTAATCAGATTGGCTATTGCAAGAGCCATGAGACATTTGAGAGCTACTCGCAGATTATAGTGCATATTTGCAACCATAGTTTTCGATTGCGTTTTGTGCTTTTAATAAGTGTTTCAGTTTCCTGGGCCTTGTCGTTATGACAGTTAATTGATTATCAAATGAACAGCTCTCGTTCCAAATTGAGTGATCCAATTGTTGTGGACTCTGCTGAGTCATCGAAATTTCGGCACCCAATGTCAACCGGTTTTATTGCTGTAAAGCGTTTGTCAATCATCACATACCCATTTGAAGTCCGCCAAGTACTATTCTATAGCAAAGGAGAGTTTGGACTCATTGGCACTCGATGATGCAGATACATCTTATACCTGCATTCTGCTGTTAGCAGGTTATATTCTTATAAGGCCAGGAGCAACACACACTACAATTCCATATGAAAAACTTTGGCGAATGCTCATGAGATGCAACTGACATCTGCGATGCTTGACGTTCTAACGGATACACAGGCGTTGCGTTTTGAATTGTTCTGACGTATCTTGTACTTACGTTTTGCGATTTAGTTCTGGCGCTGGGTAGGCCAGATACCAAACTAGTCCGTCCCATAAAACGGCAGAGCATTTTCTTTTACTTTTCCTGAGTTGTCGTTACTCTGGCAGGTGTTGAAATGGCATAAGTGTTTGCAGTCTCATATATTTGTGTGTGCCAAAGGTTCTTGTATTATCTCTGAAAGCTTTTCTTTCTCGGACGTAATTATGCCTATGATGTTAGTTTTATTACTTGTGTCACCCGCTATGGTTACCTTAGCTATCTTTTCTTTGTTCCTAATGTCAGCATGCCAATATATGATAATTCAACTGCAAGTGGCGTTTGTACGGTTCCGCACCTGAAGAAAAGGTTGCGAATAATGCCCAACAAAGATACTCGCATTAAAGATCTGATATATGCTTGTTTATTGTTTCAAAC
The DNA here is from genome assembly GCA_029339505.1 of Unio delphinus. Classification (NCBI taxonomy): domain Eukaryota; kingdom Metazoa; phylum Mollusca; class Bivalvia; order Unionida; family Unionidae; genus Unio; species Unio delphinus. The sequence goes on along the minus strand of JAQISU010000138.1, from coordinate 3,134,319 downwards.
ACTCACCTAACAAATGACGTATTATGGCGTAACAAGGATGATCTTAATGAAGCTGGCATATTACTCCCCTGTTATCCACATATCAATCGTATGCCCTGGAAACATTGTGTCTCATATTTATAACACCCTCACGTCCAATTTTGTCCCATGTACTCATTGATCACACCCGAACGAGGATAGCATGTGTCTCGTTTAACTTCCTTGCAAGAAAAAGCATGGCTAAGGATATAAGTAATACGAAGGCGTGATATACTGGTGCTCGCAGCTGCATAATGCAAACTAACAGATATGGTAAGATATGATTTATGCTTAGGAAATTCATTCATTACAGATTGCATCTCCTCCTCATCGGTATAGTTTTCATCTGATGTATCCCCGAATGAGCCTTGTCTTTCCATTAAAACAGTTCGACACTCAAAGTATGAATGCGGAAATTACGGGCTACGGCTTTGTAATTTTATGTTATGATTTACACAGTGATGCTGTATTGGCGGCTAATATAAGTGAGTTAGTGAGTGCTGTGTCCTTATGTTGAATATCAATAGAAAAGAAACGGCCCAATCGTCAATGTAGAAAAGGATTGGTGATTTGCTTGTACTTTTCGGCAGGCAAGTGCGCGTAGTAGATCATTTACATCGTATTTTCTGGAGTTAACAAAAATGCTATCCAGTCTATCTGATTCGGACCCTTGGACTGTCATATCTCGTGTTAGAAGTGTAATTGGGCATATGATAACTAAAAATCAATGTGGTATTGAAATATTTAATTTGAAAAGCTCGCAGACAGTAGATCAAATATCGTCCGAAAAAACGTCAGGACAATATATAACCGATACACCGATACGAATGTTGAGTTGTTCGTCCGTGATTATGTATAAGAAGATTTTAAACACATTTTCCACACGGACCTTCCATTCAATTTTGCAGTGTTTTATACTCGCTAGAGTTTGTTTAAAAAGTGGATCTTAATTACGGAAAAAACGTCAGGACAGGAGATAACCGATATAAATGTTGAGTCGTGTGTCCATTATTATGTATATGAACATTTTAAACACATATGCCACACGTATCTCCCTTTAAATTTTGCAGTGTTACATGCTCGCTCGAGTTTGTTTAAAAATACATCTAATTGACGGTGGAGCGTGTGGTCTTTCTATGACATCATTTCGATGACAACACGGTTTTGGTTAAATGTATCAACATCAATCGACGGCAATTTCGTGTTGTTTTGTCGCTGATATTTTTCCTGACCCTAGGCATAAATCTGATTTCAGATTCATCGACGTCACTAAAACCTTGCCAATCAAAGGGCTGTAGAAATACTCTGTTAAGAGATAAACTATAGTCTCCATGCCTTTTTACCTCGTCTTCTGTCTGATGCTAATGTCGAGGTTCCAAGTGTTATCTTCATTATTCTCAATCATCCCATGTATTGCTGCCTGATTATTCGTGCGTGTTCTGCTTGGATCAAAATGTTATTCACCAGAGAGACATCGCTCATAATAAAGTTCGCTCCTTGTTAATTCTCTGGATTACTTGATCGCAATCGTTAAACTTCAGTTTAATGGTAAGGTGTTCTGAAAGATTAGACTGACAGGATATCGTGTGATTATGTAAAAGTTTTTTTTTAGTCAGGTGTCTCATAAAAACGGTTACCATACGAGTTAGCGATATTTACATCAGATCGGGTATCACCAATGAGAATGCTAACGCTTACCCATATAGCGGCTTTGTTTTATATACCCTTATAGGCAGTTTTTTCTTTACGATTTACGCTGATAACTATTAAATGCTTCCAAGGCGAATCCAGCGAAAGTCAGAAATTCATATTTGGATTCTAAGGTTGTGATTTAATGATTGGGAAGTGATCATATATGTGAAGCTACTACTATTCCAAGGACAGTTAGTTACATATTCAACGAGGCCATGCATGTAAATGGAAGCTAGAGAAGACAGACTTGGCCTGTCAGTCATCCGACTTCGCTTTCGTGACATTACGTTCATTGCCATGCTCATGTAATACGCTAGTGTAACGTGAGCTAAAATCTTCACTTATGTACGTCATCCGGCAAAATCTCATAGAATACACTTATTAAAAAACGTAATTTAGTTAAGCGGTCAGCGCTTGTAGAGTTACGTCTTGCATTCCTGCCTTCAGACAGGAATACTTTCTTACAGTTGATGTGAATGTTGATCGTACGTTTTAGGTCACATATAGGGTTACGTGCACGGTCATTCGGCTTTGTTACCCTCTACAGATCGATCAAAGATAGGAGGTGATTAGTAATTTCTGGTTCACATAACGGCAACCTGTTTTTGTGCTCCGGAAATATGACAAAGAAATCTAAAGCATAGGACGGACAACTATGTATGAGGCAGTTGTCATCCCTTGATAATGGGTCGGCCAGGATACTGAGTTGGCCGGGAATGTGCTAGACGTCAATAGTACCCGATATTATTAGTACTCATGAAACGTATTCCCTTTGCGTTAACCACGGTCTGATGTTTGTTCACTCAATACAAGGGGTTCGTCACCACAACCGAATTATTCAACATTATCAAGGCCGTGTTTCCATATAAGCTTTATGCGCGTGTTTGTTTGTTTGTTTTTTATGGTTTAACGCCATTTTTCAGCACAATATATAGGCTATACATGGCGGCCAGTATTAGTGGTGGAGGAAGAAACCGGAAAAACCCCGGAAAGAACCACCGACCCACGAGAAGCTACTGGCAAGCTTTCTCACTTAACTACATTAGCCGAATCTTAGACTCGAACCCACGCAGACAGAGGTGAGATGGCAGTGGTCCGTAACGGACAGCGCTTTAGACCACTCGGCCACTCGGGGTCCCCTTTTGCGCGTGTGGAATGGTTGCTAATGGTTTTCATTTTCAAGTTGCTGATATGGAAAGTCTTCACTTGAAGCGTCCCTGTACTACTCTCCATCGCAGGTCTAGTAGTAATTGAGTTCTACAACCCTTTAAACTGTCATTGAAAAAGGTGAACTTCGGTTTGAATGGAACGAGGAGCTGTTAGAATGCGTCCCACTCAAACAGTTCTTGCTTGATGCTTTCGTCGACGCATGGGTTATGTTTTCGATTCATTTTGGAAGAAAGTTGCCAAGTTAATAAGTATCAAGAGTTTTGTTATATAGATGCAAATAATGTTGAAAAGATGTAACTACTCTACATTGATTATCCATTCTGAACTGCAAATGAGGCTGTGTAAGGTTCTTCATATCGCGAACCAAAAAACCAACGTTCCGAATGCTTTTTGAGCATGTCGTCCAGGAACAGTACAAATGTCTTGGAGGATGTTCTAAACTGAGATGTGCATTGATCTACCGTCTTGTAGACGGTCCAACTTCTACGTCTTGGTTGATGCCGTCTCTCCAGCAAGAGTGAATCTTTTGATGCATTGTGGAAGAAGGCTCCAAGTTTGTATTATGTGTTAAGGGTTCCATACATTGGGGGACAAACTGTTCAGAATATACAGCTTCTCTACACTGATTATTAACGGCACAAAGAGGGAATTATAGTCATTCATGTTGTGAATTTAAAAACAAACTTACCAAATGTTTCTTTGTTGTTTCAAGATCTAACGTTGCCGTCAATGGGCCGTGCTTCCTAAACTTTAAAGTGAAGGCATCAGGGCTTATTTTGGGTCTGTATGGATCGGTATATGGAAGTATGCGTCTAACATGGCAGGGCGGATAGTATGTTTATCACGTCTTTATTGTAGGTCCTAACTGTCGTTTGACTTCGAAACCAGATATATTCTGTTGTAGACGCCCATTTTATAAGATTTTGTACTCTCTGCACTGCCCATTTCAAGTAGGAAACTAACTTTTTGTCGTGAAAACATTTAAGGGATCGCTTGGGCGTTTCTTCATAAAGGAGGGACGATCAAATTGGGGGTTGGGGGGTTGGGTTGGTTGGTTTGGGTAACTCAGTATGGAGACCATCTGACATGGCATGAATCACCCATGAGTTTCCTATAACGGTTCCATGCAAAATGAGGTGCTTATGATCGACTAAAATTCGCTTTGACAGGAGGAAAATGAAACCTAATGCCAATATCAAAAACCGTCACTGCCAATTCTCTCGCAATAATCATCCCTACTCTTGTATGTTTCATGAAAATGATCTTGCAGAGATAAGAGACTGCGCTGTAGGTTAAATGGCAACTCGTATGCCTCTTGCTTTCCAACCTCCTCAATTTGACGTCCTAGCAGAAATAGAGAACCTAATAGGACTGAACTCATTGAAAACCATCTAGTGAATCGTCAGATGTACAGGTTACTATCGAGAAAGTAGACACAACAACGTTCCTGGCTATCTTTGACATGGCTTTACATATTTACCCGTACAATTTATTAGCATCTTTACAAGGTATATGTGGATACAGTATCTCTCCACATGACGTTTAACCGGTGGGATGAGAAAGTATCCGGCAACTGCTTCGCCATAAAGAAACCTTTGCATTACCAGGTTAACGAATGCGAATGCTCCAAGAGATGATTACAGTAATGTTCGCAACCTTCAACAATTGTTATACGAATGTAAATGATGAACTTCATTATTATCGTGTACATATCCCAAATCATTGACCTAAATTAATGTAAATAGCGTTATCACAACAGCTTACAAGTGTAATAATTTGTTGGGGAAGTACAACGCCTGAAAGCTTCTCTAGTCAAACTGAATATTACAGATCGAAATCAGACTTGACAATAACAAACAGAAAAGATAAGTGCAACAGTATGAAAAAGTTCAAAGGAATTCTCAAAAACTGCTGTATGCACATTTGTCGAAGGTACCCCTGAAGAGCAACAAGAAACACAGAAACGGAAGAACGCTTTTGTGGCGACGAAATGATAGAAGATAAGCAGTATGAATAAAATATCTAATGACTTCTTTAAAGTCAATGATATATATAAAATGCCTGGATATTTAAATTTTGTCGTAGATGATGCTTGTATATTTAAAATCAAAGAGTATAATATCTATCTTGAATTCATGTTGCTTCGTGGTCTTCGACTTTGTGAGTGCATCCAGTTCCTGCAAGTTTTGCATGTCTTGCTGCAGTGACGCAGACAGGTCTAAGCTGACCTTTGCATTCTTTGTTGACTGTAGTTGTTTTGTTGTACTCCATTTGTGATGGCGCTGCTCGTGCTTGGTACTCTTGTTGCATGTACATTAGTTTTGGTCTCCAAATGTATGTTGTCGGCTGCCAAAACAATTTAGATTTAATGGGTAAGATCTAGTACGATTATCCATGTTGCCAAGTTTTGTGTGACGGTCACTGCCAAGAATAAAATCCAGCTAGCAATATACGCAATTTGATATTTGTCTTCCGATGTTTCGTGTTTTTATTTTATGCAAACATAACTTGAGCGATTGTTAGAATCCTTTTAGTGGACTTAATTTGACTTTTGGGGCCCAAGAGTGCAAACATATATGCCCAGATGTTGTTGTTAAGACTCACTATGCCGGTTCGTGTAAAGCCTTGCGGCTTATCTACCATGGGTGTTGCCCAGCTATTTAGTATTCCAGTTCCTTGCGAATAATGCTCAAATGTCAGCTTGCATGGCGTTATCATTTCATGTGTAAAACAAAATATTTATATAAATTATCTTTCGCGGGCATGGCAGTATTAATACATTATTCCATGCCCGCACTGGGAATTTACTGCCTTCATTTAAAATCTCATTATACATTTCATACACCATTGGGTCAAATGTATTGATTGTTTGAAAATTGCCTGTCATGGAATGCAACACCACAGATACTTGAGTAGTATCCTGACATAAAAGTACACATGAATTGTGTAAAAGCTGGAGACCCAGGAAATCATTCTCAAGAATATCTGTTACTGTCCCAAACCAGAAGACCTTTACCCAAACCGCACGTGGCTGCTATGCAACTTGTCAATCATATCATTAGACCTTAAAACTAATGGATAACTTATGTCGATAACATTTTACTGAAACAAAACGCAATCTGGAACAAATAACTTAAATGAGATAAGGAAAGTGCGGATATATATATATATATATATATATATATATATATATATATATATATATATATATATATATAAACAGAGAGAGAGAGAGAGAGAGAGAGAGAGAGAGAGAGAGAGAGAGAGAGTCATACTCCGACCAAAGACGATTTCTTCTTTTATATAGAATTGCTACACCAAATGTCAGATGATTGCGCAGAAACAACGCATAGATCTTGGAGAGACGTTTTTCAGGAAAGATGAGGTATTGTGACATCAAAGTATGGAAAATTGAAAAATACATCACGTGTAATAAATACACACGCAGATTTTAATGTGTGTGTGTTTGTGTTTTTTAAAAACATTTTGAACGTAGTTTTACCAGTTTTAGTCATATCGCAACGATGTCTGCATGTGTCAGTTTAAAGTGATTATTAACACTGGGACATCATGCTACGTTTATGTTGCATCATGTCCCACCCAGTCACATTGTCCTGACAGCAAGCCGACCAGTCCTAACACTAATTTCTTAATGCTTAATAGATACATACATACATACATACATACATACATACATACATACATACATACATACATACATACATACATACATACGCACATACGGACTCATTCAAGTTTAATAATTTCACTCCTGTTCTCTCAAAGAATATTATGGATTGAAAAAACTGCGCAAGATAATAATTCAGCAGCATAAAAGGAAAGTTATTTTAAAGTTAAACTTAATACAGTTATTTGTGTCACACAGATCGCATAAGGAACTTCCACAAACGAAAAGTTTGCATTTTAAACAGTCAGAGATTATGTCTCACTAATTTTGTAGTAATTTACAATTGTATTTTATCGAGTGATGTTATTTGACTGTCACATTGTCATAAGAATTAAATAATCAGAAAATACTTAAATAATAGGGAAATGAATAACAATTTCTGAGTTCATTTTAGAACATTGTTTACGATATTGATGTAATTATTTTAATATTTGTATTATTTTTGCAGCGTAAAGGCCAATCCTTTGAGCTACGAATCAACGAATGCCAGAAGCAGATAGCGGATATAACATATAAAGACCTACAACAGGTGAAATGTTTCCTACACTCTTGACGTAACATACTATTATGTTTAACGTCGAGCATGACACCAAGGAAATTTGGCAAACAGTTATTGTTTAGATAAAATTACCCTGTGTGTGTGTGTGTGCGTGTGTGTGTGTGTGTGTGTGTGTGTGTGTGTTGATATATCATATGTACACGCAGTATTGCTAATGTAACAACTTTAGATGAATTGAGAGTTTAAAAAAAGGATAATTTTTATTTCAAAGCTAAGATAGTTCTAGATTGTTTTCAAAGATAAATTTTCTTTTCGTAGCATCGTGACTTGTACCGTAAACGCAAAATCAAGCCAAACCAATCTCCAAACTTCCGTTGTTTCTGTACCACTTACGTTACACACATGGAATGCGTAAATTTGGCGGCAATTACATTTGAATATCAAACAGCTGTGAAGATTTTCTGTATGTTACCGTAACACAGAGGATTATAAGTTGTTGACAATATAACAATGCAGCAGTTACTTATGACGATGGCAATATCACTGACTATGAACTGAACAAGGGAAAGAGCTTAGACCATCGTGGTGACCTAGCCGATGGATTTATGAACAATGGGTCAAGTCATGATCTGGTATGTACTGGTCCTGGTTTGTACGTATGCTAATTAAGGCCCCTTTCATGAAGTTAGGCTTGAAGAGTATGTTCCTTGGGATGCACTGTCCCTGGGATGGTTGATACTAGTATGTGACTGAGATGGTTGATAACTATATGTACCTTGGGGTGGTTGATACTAGTTGGTGACTTGGTATGGCTCACCCTAGCATGTGCCTTCGGATGGTTACAACTAGTAGGTATCTTGAGATGGTTTATACTTGTATGCTTCGTGGGATGGCTAATGCTAGTATATGTTAACATTTCAACTAATAAGTTCTGGATTTGTTTTGTGCAATAGATATCAGTGTTATACTTCATACATTCAAGTTCCTTCTTTGTCCCTTGTAACTCCAATAGGTCCTTAAAGTATGCAATGGACATCCCTGTCAGGTTTTATTCATGTAACTGTGAGTTTCTTGAAATGTTGCAAAAACGAATATGTTTTACAAGTAATGAGTCCAGGGAACACGTTTGACATTCACTTCTATTACGTCAAGAAATATGTTGTGTCACTTAAATAAAGGATACATTTACCGTTGATTGTACAAGATTGGATAAATGTCATGTTAAATTTTATGGCAGATTTACATGTCTTGACATGAACAGACAATGCTATCTTTGCAATAACTTGAACCTCATTTACATTTACATCTTAACTCATAAAGAATGTTGTAATATCTATATTTTATGAAGATGTTCATCTTTGGTAAGCAAGTCATTCTTTTCAGTTGATTGTACAAGATTGGATAAATATCATGTTTAATTTTATGGCAGATTTATGTGTCTTAATTTACATTACACATACATAAATACGTAAATTAATTTGGATTACTTAAAATATTTTATATAATGTTAAAATTAAAGTATTTTCCTGGATATTTCGCTTGTAGGTTGACAGATGAATTGATGGTAAACACATGCTAACGTTACACTTATTAAAACTTTCCTTTTTGCAAGAATGTCTGATACACAGTTAAGAACTAAATGTTATATATTATAATAAAAATATTTGCCAAATTGCAAAATAATTTATCTACATCCCTATAAATGTCAGTAATGTTCTCTAATGTCTTTATAGGTAGTAAAATGGCAGATCATTTTTACCATCCTTTGCTTTGTTGACACACGAAAGGGGCTCTGTTTGAAAGTGTACGTGGTGGAACTAAGACTGGAAGACCAGTTTCAAATTTGCTGAAACGATTATATATAAAACGGGGCTAAATACGACAGCTATTGATTTTAATAATCTGCATTTGTTGAATTAATTCTTAAGTTCCATGCTGTATCATACATTGCTTTAAGTATATTTTACTCTGCTTGAAATAATATAATTCATCTTAAATACGTAGCTGTTACATTCTAGTAATATACTCTCTATATTTTATAAGTTCATCAATAAAATCTTGATATGTTGAAATCTTCAACACTGCCATTTTTGCAGGAAAAATGGGTAATAATTTCTTAACTTAAAAAGAATATTAATTTATAATTATTGTTTAATCGTATAAATAAAATGTAATATATCTCGTAGGAAATTGATGTGACATTTAAAAAATGACGAATTACCAATATATATATATATATATATATATATATATATATATATATATATATATATATATATATATATATATATATATATATATATATATATATATATATATGAAATTACCATCTTCCTTCGTTTAACTGATTCGTTTTAGAACTGTGAGAATTTTATTGGAGATTCGGCTGCACGGAAAGAAGACAAGGAAAGAAACAAGGAATATTTGAAGTTGGAACCGGTTCAAGACTATTGCAAATTATGCATAGAATTGACATGGCGGATGTGTATTCAAGCTCCTCCAATAAAACTGGAATTCATTCCTAAGAAAGCGTCAATCTCTAAGTATTTCCGACACTACACTAGGTCGGGAGACGAACTTGATTTTGTGGTGTGGCCGGTATTATTTCTCCACGACAATGGACCAGTTCTCAGCAAAGGTGTGATACAGTTTAAAGCGAGTGGTAAAAGTGACGAAAAGAGTGGAAATGTGAACTTCAAAGACAAAACGAAATTTGCAACATCACCAGAAACTAAGTCTGAAAATCACAGCGAAAATGGCTCAGAGAAAACGAGGAAAATAACTAAGGATGGTACAGAAACCAACTTTTCAGAGAATCTAAGTCAAGAAACAGTAGACAAAACAAAGCATTTTGATCCGAGGAACGATAACCCTTTAGACTTTTGAACTGAAAAACCTTATCGTTTTGAATATCAAATGTGCTCATAACACAGTGAACATCGAGTTTCGGATTTATACTAATGTTTCCTATTTTTCGTTAAATTATACATTCACGTTTGTTAGTTCCAGATGGAAATTTTTTAAAAATGTTTAAAGTATTGGACAATTTTATGAATCTGTGATATGATAGAAAATTAAAGTTTGTGCTTAGATATGTGAACGCAATGTGTGGTACCTTTGACGATTTAAATAAGTCGAACCGTGATGTGAAAAATGTTTATCTTTGGATCTAGACAAGTATACGTTGGAGCCAATATTATCAACGAATGTAATAAGTTAGACCAGTCAAACCGAGTTAGATCCTACTAAATCAGGCGCTCTTATGTTTTTGTACTAACCTAAATAAAATCAGACGAAACAAAAATAGTCATAATTTATTTATCTCTTTCTCATAATGTGGTAAGGGCACACAAGAATTCCAAGATTACAAGTTATATGACCAGTCTAAGATGATGATATTATATCATCATTTAATACAATAATGGACTTCGGGCTAATTTCGTGATTTGTAAGTAATTAAACATTACTAGGCCGATTAAGAAGACAATTTATTAACACCAAATTTAATTTGCTCTAAACGATAAATAATATCGAAAAATTCAAGAATATTGTTTTATAAATGTAAACAATACATTGCTTGGCCATCATGACCATGAACGCATTTATTGTGAAATTAATGTTTTACAAAACAGACGTAATGACACAGAGCTACATTATTTTTAAGTGACCAGTATTCATAAAGGTGATATAAATATGTTATGCGTTAAGCAATATAACAACGATTTATGTTTTAAGTATTGGTTTGCTCGTTTGAACTTCATAAAAGAGTATTCAGATCAAGCTGTACGGAAAATATTATTCAAGAGAATACAAAATGGCGGTTTGATGATATCAAAGATAGAAATGCATATCTTTGAAGAGATGCAGTTTTACAGACTAAATTTAATGATGAGAACATGGAAATAATCTACATCAATCTTGATACAAGATGGTCAAAACAGTGCAGGATGAGGAAGGAATACATGTTGTATTTCAAGTGGATTATTTTAGATAGTTTGTTTCGGCTGAATTTACAATACCATACAAATATGGAAACATTCTGCAAAATGAACAAAATCAACTATATCACTTGTGGATAACAAAGAATTAAACAACAAATAATGAGTCAGCATACCAAAGTTGTGTTTTAAATTAACAATAGGAAGGGCAATATTTGATAATTTGGAACAATTAATACGTCTGAAAAGGTTGATGTTTTAAAATTAACAGTAAGAAGGGCGATATTGATAATTCGAAACAATTAGTACGTCTGAAAAGGTTGATATTTTAAAATCAACACAACAATAGGAGGAGCAATATTTGATAATTTAAAACAATTAATACGTTTGAAAAGGTAGATGTTTTAAAATTAATAGTAGGAAGGGCAATATTTGATAATTCGAAACAATTAAATGTTTGAAAAGGTAGATGTTTTAAAATTAAGAATAGGAAGGGAAATATTTGATAATTTGAAACAATTCATACGTTTAAAAAGGTTGATGAATGATGTAAATTCATGCTAGGATTTAAAAAAAGAACATAATAAGTAGTGTTTCTTTATTCTTGTAATGAAATTCATTTTGACATCACATATCCAGACTCATCGTGCATATTTAAAGAAAACATTAAAAGCATTTAATAATATAAAAATATACTAAAGTCACAACATTCTTTTGCACATGCAAACAGATATCATCAACACTTTACAATTTTACAATGGTGGATATATGAAAAGATACAGATCACGGAAAATAATTAAACTTTCGGACAATTTTCTAAACTGATCGCGTTGAAGGCAACGTTGGGTTGTGCTGCAGGGTTCTGGAATTAACTAACAAAATATTTCCAAAGTTTGGAAATTTAAGATACAGGTTAAAGTTTGCAAAATTCGTGCTTACTTCCGGTTTAGGAAACAAATGAATGCGTATACAATAGTTTTGGCGGATCAGGATTCTTTTAATTTTATCAACGGGCTGGATATGCTTTATTTTACAGACGATGGAATAGCGAAATGAAACCAAAGCATTAGAACATTTATTGTGCGTACTGGATGGACAAGTTATTAAGGAAACATCCATTACACATCTTTCATTGTACATAACAACATAATTAAGCCAGGAAAGCCACTCATTTTAGAAAGAGGAGAACACAAAGATGATGAAAAGATTGTATCAGTTTTTAAAACTTGGATAACAAGTTCGTACGTGAAATTAAACATCATTGTGCTAGTTTTGGACTGCTTCTTTTACGTATCGAATGACATGGTCATGAAAATGGATTATGTTATTGGATATAAAAATACTCTAAATAAATCTAGAGATTTGTAATATTATACAGATATCTTCCAGGAAGCGTTGTTTTTGATTCTATGACACACGGTCATTTACAAACAAAAAGACCCAACATTTTGACCATAACATAAACATTGATATTTATACTTAGGCTTGTGGGAACCCTTATAGTTTTATTATATATTTATATTTTTATTTTATGAAACAGACTATAAATTGAGTATCGTTCATGTTAGGACAGAATGCTCTCTAAAAGAAAGACCTCAACTATTCTGACCAGCTTTGTACATTATTCCCAACTGTGACGCTTTGCAAAATAACATGTTAAGCTATAAAAGAAACAATCTAGGCGCCACTCTCAAGCAACCAACGTATTACGCAACTTATTACATTGCAAATAATTCATTGTAGTGCTACTGCTGATATCTTGCTAACCCAAGGAAGTAATTGTAAGCCTTCATTAAACCGTTTAAATTTTTTAAATAAAGGAACCATTCTTAGTCCTCTGATAGAACACCTCTTGTAACATTTCTTCCCCCATCCCCAACTAAACCTGTCGCAAACTTTACTATAGACAGAGCAAGTGTTGGTGTAAGCATTGTTGTAGCTGCGTTAGTGGCCTCTTGAGAAAAAAGTTGTCGTGATGTCATCTCGTTTGATCCGATTATCCCTCAGAGGTACAAAATCAAGAATCAGTAAAACGGGCAGTAATCCTGACCACGCGGTTGCGACTGTATTGACAGACGAGTCAGGAGTAATCTACCATCACCATTTGTATCATTATCATCACCGTCATAATGAGTTTGCAGAAGTAACAAACCATTTAAGTACGGAATGACCATCTGATTTCCCGAGAGCTATATGCTTTCGGAGAAAAAGTGAAACGCTCAAAGTGATTGAAAAAGTACCCTTGTTATGATTTGTAAAATTTCTAAATCTGTCATATTGAGATTAAGGAAAAAACATTATCTACGTCTGAATATTACAAAGTCGGTTTTTAGCGATCGGTACTGAGTCATAACTGAGTGTACACGTACTCCTTTATTGCGACAGCCAACTAATGATAATTAAATAAAAAATAATCTTAAAATTCCTTTGAAATTACCAGTATTTCTGGTGATTTAGAAAAGATTGTTTCAAAATATGTCAGTTTTGTTGCAAGCTGTCTGGCCATTTGCGAACTGTTAGTTGACTGTACGAAGTAAGAGTTGAAGCTGGAGTTTGAAGACATTCATTTTAATTTCTACAAAGGAACTTGGTATTGGACAATACAATTTCTTTGATCTCCATTTTCAAAATGTTTGCCGCTTGATAACAACATTATGCAATACTTCCACTGATATGACATCTGCGCGCGTACATACAAATTCCTTTCCACTCATTGTTGTCTCTCCATTATAGATATACTTAATGTTAAAACTGAACACGCTTCCGATCGTGTGTTTATTTTTATCGATATTTTCCTATTGCTCAAGATACATGCATTATTGTGTATATAGTATGTGATAAATACAGCTTCTCTAGCGCAACTAACCGGATTGTACCTCTAGTGGAGACTCGGATGTAAACATCCGATGTCATATCTTCTTTGCCTAAGCGGCCATTATTACACATTCTGCTTGAAACAACTGTTCACCCTTTCACTGAATTTATTTTATCTCAACAAGTTTGTTATAACGGATTAAATATCCATCTCATCGCTCTCTCTTACATTCAGAACTTTGTATCAGCTCTTGCAACTGAAATGTTTTTCATACACATTCTGTATTAGATATGGGAGATGTAATTTGGATAATGTACACTTCTTCAGACTTTACAATGCACCTTAATTCTTTCCTATTTTGTTTAAAATATGTTTATTGCACGTGGAAGTTCATATGCTTTCTTTTTCTGTTCATACAAAGTCTAACCTATGTCCATTGCTCGCATCTTTATTTACTGATGTGCTTTTATTAGTTGTATAACAGTATATTTTAATATACATTGTGTCTGTCTCGTCGTCGTTAGTGAGGGGGTCTTACATGGAACGACCTAAATATGTAACACTCATGTATCACCTTCTTTCGTCTACCCCAAGGTTCTGCTTTAGAGATTCTCATTTTGTACAGGATTTAATTGTAAAAGGAGATCAATTGCCAGTGACCCGAGACAACTAAGTTATATATTTTCAACGAAACAACAATTGCTTTTTCGTATTGTCCCTTTGGGTATCCCCATTAGGTTCTAATCATCTCTGTACAATTCCCTAATTAAGTGTGGCTGAGACACCATTTAGCTGATAATTAATATGACTACGCAATCACCCTTCATTCTACAAACTATATGTGTAACTGGACAAAGAGGCATATTTGATAACCATACACGGGCTCTGTCCGCTTCAGATAAAATCTGAGCACGCGTACATGGTCCTGTTTGATGGTGTGTTGTGTTCTGTCATTACATGAGATAGGTTACTAATGACCTTTGCTTGTCCACAACCAATTCATAAGAACTGTCGAACCATATGATTGAACTGAAGTTAGGCTAGATGAACAGAGAGATCATGTAATACAGTGACTCAGCCTTCAGAAGCGAACACTGTCAAGAAACTGGTTCTGTATGAAGGTGGGTGTCAACGAGACTTTTCCTAAAGGTTCAATGTTGTTTGAATTACCTCCGACCCAGGAGACATTCCACTTAGGAATAGATTGTGAGAGATTTAGACCTATGCAAATAAATGCTAGACAAAACCTCAGAGAGGTCTTTTGCTCTGACCAAGATCCACCCTGCTATGATAAAGGATGTGCCCTTAATTGTAATCGGAACCAATGTTTTCTCTCAAAAAAGTTAAGGACAAATGTAAGCTACTTGTGGGACAGAGGCATTTAAAGGAAAGATGATTTTGACTTCTCACCAGTCCCTGAAAACGCGTCACTTTCATCCGTAAGCCTTCTACTTCGTGAATTCTTTCCACGACTTAACGATTTAGTTGCTTCCGCTGCAAGGCTGTCCATACAAAAGCAAAGCGTGAAGAAGACATCGGGGCAAGGATGGAACGAGAGTGTCCAAGTCTGTTTGAAAAGATTTGGCATGGCATGCATCGTCCTGTATAGCTGTCTTGCTAGATCAATAAGATCCGTTATCCAATAATAGACAATCAGTTTCATTTTACACTTCTGGCCACTAAATTTTCTTTATAACTAAGATCGTTGGTGGAGGGGTAGGTAAAGGGCCGAGGATCATCCAAACGAAGAGAAAGAGGGTCAGTGGATAAAGCTATATGGTCTGGTACTGGGGAAATGAAGGTGGATATGTTGTGATCTCACCTGATTGTAAATGAAGAACTTTCGGACGCCACCATAACTGGCAATTTGTTTCAAGATCATTAGATGAAGGAACAATATTTTGCCTCCTTCGCAGACAATGGGCCAAGACACTGTATCTGCCAGAAATATGTCTCTCTATATATCGATATTGTGTTGTGCGCACTAGATACTGACAAGAATGTAGAGTTGTGGTCATTTGGTAAAGCCCTATTTGAGGAGGTAAGTATACCAAGTTGCGTGACAGGAAGGACACCGTCATCTTGTAATGATGGTCGCTCTATAATTTAAAGACATTCTTGATAACTTTCATATTCATGAAACTGAAGTGAATATCCGTGTCTTCCGGACATTACCAGTCGTTGACAGTATCGAAGTCCGGTAAGAGATGGGTTCCTTGATTTTAGGTGACTGAGTCTCTACACGCGGTCACATGCAGTTGCGGGTTTTGAAGAGGTATTCTTGTCGTTCGCCAACCTTTGTCGCGTCACTGCACCAGGAATGATACTCTCTCACACTTTACAATAATCATACAATCAAGCGGCACGAAAGAGGGATTCCATTAAGATAGCAAGGCAATCTGCAAAGGTACAGTTATAAGCATCCCACGGGAATAAGATCCGATTTTGCACAAACAATCCTAGGAGTTGCAGAGAAACACTGGTTGTGGTCCATTTCATGTTGGAAATATTGTCTGCAAGGATGAGGATTCAGACTAGACTTGGACAAAGATGGAACATCCCAATTAATCAGAAAACAGAGATGTTGTAAGTAAGTGAAATAAAATGTTTTGTTATTTTGACTAGAATGGACCTGATCATTTGATCCCGGAATCTTTCGTCCAAATACCCTGCCATGGAAATAGAACAAGTCATATGAAACAGAGATACGGTACACTGAAGTAGTTTTAAGAAGTCCCATGATCCTATATTCAAGACAGAAGAGAGTGCGAAACTGATAAAAGTTGCCTCGGTATATAAATAAGAGGAATATATGTAAGGACGGATTGATGAAAAAGCGAGAATATGCGTCTGTCAGATCGAAACAGATGGAAAATTCGCTTTGGAGGATGACAAGGTGGACAGATCTTTCCGTCAGCATCTTTAAAGCCATTGATCTTCCTTACCAGAAAAGGCTTGAATAAAGACTCTAAACAATCCCCAAAGCTCTCTTTTCGGTTAGCGTCCGGATACAGTTACTGAACAGAATTAATCAAGAGTCGGACACCTACTAGACGGTAGTGTCAGCAGCCAACACGGCATCAAAATATCCATACCTCTGTCGTGCTGATCATCCGTACGCTCATTGTGACTTGTTAAATTTCTCCGCCACATTATTCGTATCGACGGATCTGTACAATACAATCAAGAACCAATAACAACTACTGTATGACGATTAAGCAGGAGGATATTCTTTATGGGAATTTGATTTCATTCCAGACCATGGCAGCGATGTTGGACATTTTCACCCTATAAAATCAGGCTAATCCTTTGTGTAACTTAGGTTGGAATTGATTCTCGTCAACAAAGTGAATGCCATCTCGTAGCCAGACTTCTTGACCACAGTTTGAGGCAAGTTATCCTAGACTAGCAAAACAAAATGGCCATATTTTACATATAACAACATTTGGCCCAATTGAATTAGTCAAAATATAAATGTGCCTACCTTAACAAATACAAGGTCACTATTTTCATGTCATGCACTGATTAATCCAACTTAACAGTTAATGGTTTGTTATGCAGAATGTTTGACACGCTAAATCGTAAAACAATGTCAATTCACTCTAAGCATACAAAATTGTAAAACCCTTTTAAGACCCTTAATTTAAGATTCTTAAATTGGTTAACTCCAAAACAACCAATAACACTAATCTTCACAAGCTGGTGAATTAAATAAATGCCAATCTTTTGCAAAAGCACAGGAGGCTTACATTAAGGCTAGCAAGATGATTTTGTAGCAATCAGGGACTCGCCAGATGGCGATTTTAATAAGGATTTAGATTTTCTCAAAATGGCAACTCCATTACTCTTGATAGGACTCACAGTACTTATTCAGTTGTCATCGTAAATCTATGCAAACACCATTAAAACATCAAAAACTTTAAATTTCAGAGCGTTCATGATCAAACACACACACACACACACACACACACACACACACACACTATTGTATTAGAATTTTTTGGACATTTTTATTACCAGGACGTTTGCAATTTCTCTAGTGGATAATGTTTTGAATTATTTTTGGATTAATTTTAGAACTGATTCTTAAAACCGTAAGTTTATTTTGAATTATTTTTGGATTAATTTTAGAACTGATTCTTAAAACCGTAAGTTTATTTTTCTTTTCTGAAAAATATTTGTACTCAATAAATTGTTTATTAAGTTTTTACAAGCTTGTTCTTTTCACTCTTTCTATGTTACTGTTTATTCGAGCCTAAGCACGTAACACAAGTCTGTCCATCTAAATTTGCGTCCAGATTTAAATAGTGTATACTCATGTCTCACTGTCGCGACATAAACTAAACTGACAAAGTCACACTCTATACCAAATATGATAATCCCATTATAATTTGTTTAACATATCTCTGTACATTATCATTATTATTATTATTATTATTATTATTATTATTATTAGTAGTAGTAGTAGTAGTAGTAGCAGCAGCAGCAGCAGCAGTAGTATATGGTAAATTGTTCACCTTCCGCTATTTTGAACTTTTCTGATACTCCATCCTTTTTCTCGTCCTCCCTTTCCTACGTTTGTTCCTTCATTTTGCTTGAAGGGACAACATTAATAGTTGTCTAGATTATGGTATACTTGTGATAAATTTGGTTGTGAAATTGTGTATTTTTCCTGCTCTTTATAAATGAAACAAATATCAGTTGCACAAATTATTTAATGTTCCTGACAAATCAATAATCAATAATCAATAAGTTTATTCTGGTCCAGGCGTGAACATGTAATGCTAATTACTTATATAGAACGATCCTATTCAGGTGCATGGCTCGCATGGTTATCGGTAATAAACTTCCTGGTTAGTTGTACATGGTTGTACATGGTCTGAAGATATATACCCGGTAGAAGTGTGCTTTACAGGTAGGTGATTTTGTAAATGCTTTAAAAAACAAATGCTACATGGACTGTGTTTTTTTTGGTACATTTTATAACAATTTACATATGACCGCTCCAGTGGCCTAGTGGTTGGAGCGTCCGCCGCGGAAGCGGGAGGTCGTGGATTCGATCCCCGGCCGAGTTCTAATAATGACTTACAAATGTTTTACTAACAGCTGCCTCGCTTGACGCTCATCATTAAGAAGTTAGTGTTGGGACTGGTCGGCTTGGTGTCAGGATATGTGTGACTCTGTGGAACATCATGCTACATGTCTGCGGCATGATGCCCCAGTGCTAGACATCATATCACTATAAACTGCCTCACTAATAGACATCATAGCGATGTAAGTAAAAAATTGTTAAAGCTACGTTAAAACAAAATCATAATCAAACACTGACAAGCACAAGCGAACGAAGACACACACACACACACACACACACACACACACACACGATACTCAATGTCACCATCTTCTAAAAGTGTTTATAATGTGCACTTGACAGCATACATGTAATCTTTAGAGGATCGAAGTTAAATTCCCATTAAATGTCATATCTACACACATGTTAACCCTATGGATTAAAGACGTAATTTTAAATTCTCATTTTGAGACCATATGTACCCACACATGTTACACCTATTGATTAACGCGTAACGTTAAATTTCCATGAGATGCCGTATCAAACCACCCATGTTAACCCTATGTATTATATGTGTAACGTTTTAATTCTTATTAAATGAAATATCGACTCATTTGTCATTCTTGTATATACTTCACATATGACGCAATGACTTGTTCTGAGAGAGAGAGAGAGAGAGAGAGAGAGAGAGAGAGAGAGAGAGAGAGAGAGAGAGAGAGAGAGAGAGAGAATAGTTAGATCTAAATATGGAAATATAAGTGTTTGAATAGTAGAATTAGGGGCATGTATATGTCCTAAATTGGAAAAAAAATTAGCTTAAAAATTATTATTGACTCTGTGGCCAGTCATTCTATGTTTGAAACTGTACGAAGGAATACGCAAAGAACAACCTAAAATATGTACATACATATTGACTTGAAAATTGGACCGAACTATTCGAACGAATACATTTCACCTGCTAAATGTATACCGAAGTTTTTCACTCGTCGATGTTTATTTACATTTTTCTAATACTACCATTGCAATAGCCTTGGACGGTTATTGAGGTGTGATCTGGGACAGTCTACTTTAAATCCATTTGCCACTGCGCTAATAATCCTACTTATCGGCAGCCACAATTGTAAAAAAGCAACAACCCCCCCCCCCCAAAAAAAACCCCAGCAAAATAAACCCCACAAAAACAGACGAACAGCCATTTATTGTTAACTGCTAACTTAAAATGATTATAAAAAGGGGAAAACGTCCGTCTTTGAATACTGCAAATGAAAGAGCTATTTTCGTTAGGTCGAACAAAAGGTTAGTGCATCCTTATACCGTAGAGCAGTGTTTTTCAACCTTATTATTGAAACGGAACCCTTCTGAGCGTTTAGATTTCGCTGAACCACATGCAGTGACACAAGAAAACACCGATTGATACAGGTGTATGTGTGTAACACTAATTGTAGCCCAAATCAAAAATAAACTCGTGTGGCAAGAAATAGCCGATATTACTAGTTACTAAGTTACTTTAGTGTTACCCGTTAGCATCAGTTTGAAGTAGCGAACATTTCAGTGCGAAACTTCTGCTTGGTGGTTTCTACAAAGCAGTTGAATTCGTGGCCGAATGTTCGAGAGCGACACCCAAAGTTCATCTTCGACAGACAAAAGTCGTTCTCGTTTATTGTGCTTGATGGAGGTCATAGCAGAAAATCCGAACTCGCACATGTAAGAAGTTGAAAACTGCAACAGAAGTCGCAAAGCTTTCTCAGCGATAGCCGGGTACTTGTTTTCAACTAGTAACCAAAAGGAGTTTAAGTTCAACTCTGCATGTTTTAGCTTCAGCGTTCTGTCACTCGCAACGCTAACGAGCTCCTCCTCTTCCTTCAAAGTAAACTGTCCTTGGCATTGTTCAAATTTCACAAACGGGTTTCTAACCCAGTCTTACTGGTCAACAGATATCGACGGAAAATATTTGCTGAGACTATTCAACAGAGCATCCAAATGGGTCACAATCAATGTAAGAAAGTCTTGGTAATATTTTTAAACAACAGTGGGAAACTTTTTCAAATGTTTAGCAGATGCATGCTTCTTCCAAATTACCAATTTCTTCAGAAATGCTTTTATTGTTAGTTGAAGTCAAGTCGTTTTTTTGTCTGCCTTACATTCCACTGTTCAAAATGTTCAATTCATGAAATATATCGGCCAGATAAGCTAATTTGGAACACCAACACTCGCTGCTCCTTACTTCGTCAAAATCCTTCAAGTTTTCACGAGAACAAAACTGCAGCATCTCCTCTCTCAGCTCGTAGAAACGAAATAAAACGTTTCCGCGAGACAGCCGTCGTACATCCGTGTAATGAATAAGTGTGACCTCGTCCGCTTCCATGCTTTCACAAAGTTTGGCGAACTGGCGACATTTCAGAGGTCTCGTCTGAATATAATTCACGATTTGCACCATGTCCAGGACAGACTTTAACTCGGCTCCAACTGTTTTAGCAAACAGTGCTATCTCTGTGGATGAAACAGTGCGTGACAATGATAGCTGGATTAATCTGTCGCACAGCGAGACAAAACCTTTGACATTTCCCGTCATATCAGGGGCACTATCCGTACAAATGCCAACGCACGCAGATTTTACAGTTCAAGTCACATGACTGCAAATATGGATTGATAGCGTCAAATATTTTGTTTCTGGTAACTCCTCACAGCGGAAAAAATATTCAATAACAGTTCCATTGTCAATAAAACGTACAAACCCCATAAGCTGTGATTTATCGTTGATATCGGTGCTTTCGTCCACCTGCAGTGCAAAGTATCCACGTGTCTTTATCTTCGCTAAAGCGTGACTTTCAAAGTCCCTGGACATGTCTGAAATAAGTCTGCTTATCGTATTGTTATTAATGTTAGATACGGCACTATCGCCAAACACAATTCTCACAATTGCTCAGTATGCAGGTAAGATTTCGGTTTCGGCGAGGGTATGCGATTTCATCTTCTTTGCAACGATCTCCACGACAGCATAACTTGCTTCTTGAGTTTTGGAACTTATCTTGAACTTTTTCTCGAATGTAGCGGTTTGTTTTTAAGTCAAGCTTGGTGCCCTCTCGAAGTACGCCACATTCCTGTGCGCTACATCCGGATGTTTAGTTGTTAAGTGTCGCTTCAATTTAGCTGGTGCCATGGCACTATTCCGCGCAGACAACACAGAGCGGTAAGGGGCAGTCTGGGTCTCCTGCCCAAGTGAATTCCATAGCTAATTAATTGCGACATTGTATCAGCTACGTTAAAAATCTATATCACGCTCACACATTCAGCAACACCAACACAATGCTTGATCGCAGCATATCATTCCTTGAAATCTATTGCAGCACAAAGCATAACGGGTGGTATAAATACTCGTTTGATTTATACTATTTATGAACAGGGCTCCCATGGTTACGGCAATAAACATTCTGGTTAATACCACTTTGTGAGTCATTTTCACCTGGTAATACAGCAGTACACAGGTAGGCGACTGCTTGCAATTGAATATGGACAAGACTAAAACCAAAAATGTGTACAAGTAAATTTAAGAGGGATTTTAATTGTAAATTGCAAGTTAATTTGTAACAATTGGTCAACGCCAAAGACGAAACTTAGGTTGAATGCACGTCGAGGGGTGGGGTGGGGGGGGGGGTCAATGGTAGGTAGGACTCAAATATTGTAGGTTGCATGCGACGTGAATGGTAAGTAGTTTAAAAATCTGATGACCTAAATGTATATTATAACAAAGGACGTACCCATCACTAGTTACTTTAATCATCTAAAATTCTCAGCCATTCGCCAGCAGGTTCCAAGGTTTACGTACTAATCAATTCGTCGACACCATAGTACTTGAGGGTAAGCTATTTGATTAAATTTTTCAGCATTAAAGTTTCATAACCGGGTATCATAATGATTTTGTTTCATGCTTAGAATATAATGGATAGCCATAACTAACCTTAGACTACTTATCGACAGCAACAATTGTAAAAAATAGACCCAACAAAAACAAACGAGGAGCACTTTTGTTTTAACTGCTCACTTAAAATGATTATAAAAAGGAGAAAACTTCGTCATTGAATACTACAAATTAAAGAGTTATTTTCGTTAGGTCGGACATGTAGGCTAATGCATCCTTAACCCGTAGAGTAGAGTAACATGACTTAACATTTCCAGTTTTATGACGCTACAGCACGGATATTATAGATGCAAACGAATGGACGGACACAGTGATATATGGGAGGAAAATAGAACACATAATGCCTCCTCCATGGCATTATAATTAATAATAAACTTGGATTTTGTATCTTCATGTTCACTTGGAATTAACATATATCAATTTCTACAAAATGAATAATAGTACTGACATTCATGTCAACAACAATGGTGTCAGGATAATGTGTCTGGGTGGGACATCATGTTACATGTCTGCGGCATGATGCCTCAATGCTAGATATTATTATAAACTGCCACACTGCATACGTCGTAGCGATATGACTGAAACATTGTACAAGCTACGTTAAAAATACATATTACACTCACACATTCAACAACACAAATGCTTGATCGCAGCATATTATTCCTTGAAATCTATTGCAGCACAAAGCATAACGGGTCGTATAAATACTCCTTTGATTTATACTATTCAAGTCCAGGGCTCCCATGGTTACGGCAATAAACATCCTGGTTAATACGACTTCGTCAGTCATTTTCGCCTGTTAAAACAGCGGTACACAGGTAGGCGACTGCTTGCAATTGAATATGGACAAGACTAAAACCAAAAATTTGTCCAAGTAAATTTAAGGGGGATTTGATTGTAAATTACAAGTTAGACGTTTATTTGTAACAGTAGGTCAACGCCAAAGACGAAACTTAGGTTGAATGCACGTCGAGGGGTGGGGTGGGTCAATGGTGGGTACCATTCAAATATTGTAGGTTGCATGCGACGTGAATGATAACTAGTTTAAAGATCTGATCACTTAAATGTATATTATAATAAAGGACGTACACATCACTAGTTACTTTAATCATCTAAAATTCTCAGCCATTCACCAACAGGTCCCAAGGTTTATGTACTAATCAATTCGTCGACACCGCAGAACTTGAGGGTAAGCTCTTTGACTTAACTTTTCAGCAGTAAAGTTTAATAACCGGATAAAGATTTTATTTCATGTTTAGAATATAGTGGATACTCTTGACTGACCTTTGGTTATAAAGTATAAAGATTATGTCTTGTTCTCACCTAGAATATATGGCAACAGTAAAAATTATATTATAAATTCCTAGTTCTATTATAACGTTCACTGAAGAGAAACTCTAGTGAGCTAACTTTACCCACAATTTGCTTACATCACTAGCTAATTTATAGTTTTGGGAAAATGTGCAGAAGCAAGTAAATTACTCGATTCAATAATTTATAGATTCATATATTGTAGGTCCTTTTGTACATCCATAATTAAAGATGTGTACTACTAACGTGACTATCAGCACACCTACATATCTAATTATATACATGCAGATGTGCGAAAATGTATGTATGCGTAGTTATCTCACACATGTATATACTCACCTTCTCTCATATCTGCATGCATGCAAATTTACTTGTCACTAAACGGAAGTCTAGAAAAATTAGTTTTAAAAGGTCATTATTTTTTACCTGAATAGGCGGTAAAGAGCTTTTTAAAGTTTCATTTGCTTTGTTAAGGAGTGAGTATTTAACATTTTTATAGTTTAAACTCAACTTGGATGCTAAACTTTTGTTTTAAAGATTAAAATGAAAGCAAAAGGTGTTAGGTGAACATTGTACATTTACAGATTAGTGTTAATATAAACAATACCCACGATATTTACTCTATCCTTTTCCAGGACTTTTCCATAAGCTTATTAATATTTGACTTTTATTGCGTTTGTGAATATTATTTGTGTGTGTGTGTGTGTGTGTGTGTGTATGTGTGTGTATGTGTTTGTGTGCGTAGAAAATGATTAAGATAATATAAATCATCAGGACGTAGTAGCACTGATAACTATTTTCAATGTATTTTCATCAATAATGTTGTTAATACAGGCTTAAAAATGGGCATATCAAATCGAGAAAATAAACAATCATACAAACGGATATTTGTAGTTTTGTGTTAAAGCTTGTAGCTTTTTGTCGAATGGTACTTAATACTATCTGCGAAATAATATGAGAAGTAAAATCGTACTGATGAAATTAATTGATTTTATGTTTGACTTTTCTGTCTCATTCACCTGAAGAAGAATGGTAAAACAGTGAAAAGCAGCAGCATTTCTTGATAGCAGAGAGTATTTTTGTAAGTGTAACAACTGCATCTAATATAAAACGCATCTTTGGAAATGTATTTGAAAACCTCTGAAACGCAGAATGCGATGTAGAAAGTTCTTTCCCCTGATTTCAGACTAATTATAGTGGAAATTTCAAAAGAATGACTTTAGATGAGTTTAATTAGAATAATCAATATTAATAGTACCAGTTACAGATGAGCGATTCGATGTGGCTAAAGAATTAACGAATAACGAAAGAAATAACTTCGAATGTTGGCCATTTTAAAGATTTCGAGTATAAAATAAGAGAATTGTTATTTCACTTTCGATTACTACAACTTTATGTCTAGCAAGGTTTTTTTTTTTTAGGTATAGAAAGATCTCGTATTCACGCTTTGGTGATATGGGTTCGGGTTAAATGTGGGATGAGGATGTGGTGCAAATGTCGCTTTCCAGTACATTATCCATACGTTATGTTTAATTATGAGTAATGAGAATATAACCTTTTCCACCATGCATACAAGTTAAAACAAACTTTTTATAATATTGACCATATTTGCGCTATCGTGTAGTGTTGCTGTTTTACAAACACACACACACACACACACACACACACACGCACACACAAACACACACAGAGTTTGTATAGAACTTTAAGAATCATTTTGTATTTATTTTAAAATATTTAAAATTTCTTTTTAAATTGTCATGTTGTATTCTAGTTCTAGGGAAATAAATTATTTGTTGAACTTTACAAAACTTGTTGGTTTTTGATCTTTTCTGTGACCTAGTTTAAGACCATAGAGATAAGGTTTATATATAGGTTATAGTTATGTGATACACACTTCTGTGATCATAGTGTTACACGCACAGGGGTATTCACTTGACCGAGTGGTGTCAAAACCCTGGCGCGAGTCACGCTGGAAGTCATAAGTTTTCCCCAAATTTCCAAAGACTTCCATACAACTTGAGTTGTAAAATGGAAAGAAAGACGTGTCTGCTATAACTAATAATCTTTGCTCTAATCAATTGGCGACCCAGAGGAGACAACTTGCCCAAATGTCCATTAACCGCACCTTAGCATGGTTTTTATTCATTATCATCCGAATTCCGTACCTCTCGCAAGCCCGTCATGCCATAAAAATTCCACTAGTATTCCATTACTAACTGGGAAATATTTAACTGCGCGCCTCTAGGCCAGTCAATCCACAGAATTTCCGGCGTATCACGCTCATATACATATGCCCATTTTCCATTATGGACACATAAACGGTACCTACCAAGTTCCAACTTATTGATTCCATTCTATAATTTACAGATTTCCAACCATAAATGCTGCCTTTTCAATCACAATACTTGTATACACCGCTGAATTTTAATATGGACTATGTTACTGAAAGGGACAGTCATTCGGCTTGTACCCAAATTCACTACTAACGACCCCAGCATGGCTCAAATTCACTAACACATACTCCAAATTTATTACAATATTGATAGCCCCATAGTAGCATGCAAGTGACTTAAGAAAAAAATTATTGAAGTCGACCCATGGCAGCCAATAAATTCACTTAGTACGCAATTAACACGACTGTCAAATACGTCAGCTTGAAACGAATACAATGTTGGTGTATGCATGAACGAAGCCAATTTGCCATATCTTTATTCCACATTATTCAAATATGTCGCTCATCTCCATTTAAAGAACCAGCCCATTGTAGAAAAACGTCTTCATACCGGTAGAAAAAGAAAGACAACGATGACTGTCGTATGGTAAAAAACGGCCGATATTTATTTGAATCTATGATCATATCATGTAACCAAAAATAAGGAAACTGCTGCATTTTTCCATTGCGGTATTATATGATAAACTAGATTACAAATAAAACCATTATATATATATATATATAACCTTTCTTTGCATTGTATCAGCTGCATTATTATTCTTTCAAAGTGAAAGGGATAAAACATGTTTATTGACAGAAATTTGAAGAAGCTGATGGGAGTAATATTGTATTATTCCTACCTTAACGATACCTCTTAAAATATCTTTCATAAAGCGCAATTACATTTTTTAATTTCAGATCGTGGATGATCACAGTGATCGGTTACAACAGAGATCAAGATCACTGACGTCATTTGTTAAAATGGGAACTTCTCCTTCTTCGACATTAGTAATTACTTCTTCCATACCAATAACTCTTCTGCTTCATGAAGACGTTAGAATCTGGATAACAGAAGCTCGCAGCGACAAAAGCAAAGTTGAAGCAGCTTTAGTCGAAATCAAGAAAATGCGATCAGAAATGCTAAATAAGGTTAGTAAGAAGGAGAATGAGTCAGAGAAGTTTTTGTAATTGATGTGAGAATATTTAAAATTTTAAAATAAAATTGCTGCATGAAGATACTTTGAATTAATTTTTGGAGGTCCAAGTAACATAGGGCTGATGTTGTGATTTCATGAAAGAAATTTACCGTACATCATAAATTGTAAATTGTAAATCAAAAATTGTACATGTATCTTTTTTCAAAAAATTATGTATAGCTACAAAATTTTCGTTTTAGGTGTTAAATAACTTGAAGGTACACGTAAGGCCAGCTTAGAATATTTTTATTTATACCGTTTTCATAATTGGATACTATCTGGATTGCTAAAATTCGATTTAAAGAAGGAAGTTATTAATTCAAAAACTTTTCATGATATCATCTTTTGTAAAATGAGTTAATTTTTCAGAAAATAGACATTGGTGAATCCAGACTGTCGAGATTACATCGAGTCGAGAAAGAAAAGGCATTGCTTTTATATAGGTAATATGCCAGCATAACATTACAAAAAGGAAATGAAATAATACCATATTTCCGAACATTACAATTTGAAGTACAATTACATTTTAAGCTCGCACAGACTGCTTTTTTTCTCTAATCAGCGAATGACTACAAATAAGGAAACAATGACTTATTTCATAGACCTGTGAATTAGGAAGAAAATAATAATTAAGTTCCTGGCATGAAAATGTAAAAAGTAAGAATTCATAAATGCACTCTATGGGCTATTTTCTATATTTGTATTTATGTCTCAGTTTATAGCCGATGTTAAAAAGATATTTCTCAAACTGAGTAAGCAGGCAGTATTGAAGAGCTGACTTTATAATGTACAGTAGTCACATGACTTTATAAGAATGTATTAGTTTTGTAAAATGGCCCCTCGTTCTGATTCGTAGTTATGTTCATGATATATTTTTTTAAAATGTATACGTGTTTAAGTTAATAAAAAAGATAATATTGATTCTATGTGTTTTGTGTTTGCGTCGTGTCTCGTGGTGCATGGCGTGAAATACCAATGTAAGGATTTACTAATGAGTCATATTATGTGACAAACTTGTATTTTGTAAAGTTAGGTTTCAGTGATGTGTGGTCGTTTGGTGATTATATAGCAATTCCATATTTTTATACTAAAAGGAGTCTCTTCATCAAGTTAATCAAACACCTGCGTGAGTTTGGATTGAATTGTAGTATTTTCCTGTTTCCAAGGACCTTCAGACAACAGGTATTGTCAGCTGGAATATTCCAGAGCTCGCAGAAATTGCAGTTTCTTTCTCTAATCAGCGAATGACTACAAAATGAGGAAACAATGACTTACTTCACGTTCGCATGGCTTCTCTTTGTTTCACATTTGCATGACTTGTTTTTGTTTCACATTTGCATGGCTTCTCCTTGTTTCACATCTGCATGACTCACTAGTAAGTCTTTTGTAGTGAAAAACGAGTTGATCCGATTACATCTGGGCGTCAAACAAAACACAGCTTTGAACTGCATTTCCCACTCTAGACCTCATGTGCACCTCCACTACACAATCTGCACAATCGCAATAAAAGACATCCCAAAATAGACGAATGATTCCTTCCCAATTATTCCATGATATATATCGACCCCTGTCATGAATATTTAATACTGAAAGATACAGCTAAATAAAACCCCACAACACTTCTAAATTAAGATATGAACTACTTGGCTTCATGCCAATCAGTAAAGATTATCCTGCTCTGATTCCACCTTCTGCTTTATACACGTATACAGTTTTACCAAACTCTCTAGGCCATTATAAAGTCTGGTAAACCATGTTCATTTCGATATATATATATATATATATATATATATATATATATATATATATATATATATATATATATATATATATATATATATATACATCTCCACATTCAAACATGGGCCCCGACTCGAGTATCCGAGTGGTCTAAAGGCTAAAGCGCTCACCGTTATGTATCACTGCCTTCTCACCTCTGTCTGCGTCGGTTCGAGTCTCAGACTCAGTCAAAGTGGGTGTGTGATAAAGCTTACCAGTAGCTTCTCGTGGGTCGGTTGTTCTTTCCTGTTTTTTTTTTGCCGGATTCTTCCTCCACCATTAATACTGTCCGCCATATATAGCCTGTCGTGTGCTGAAAAATGTGGTTAAACCCTAAAACAACAACCAAAATCAAACAAAGCAATTAATGGAGTCCTATATACAAATGTCATGGACACAAAATTTATTACAGTATATATATAGCGAACAAAGTGATATAATTTGTATGTTCCTAGAAAGAATTTGCTAAAAATTTATAATTTGCAATGTTGTAATTACCCGACGATATTTTTGAATGTTACTATTTAATTTGGCTGTCACCATGTCATGAATATTTTAAGATATTTAACTTTATTTTTGAAAAGGTTATCGAGTTTAGCAAGTGACAGAATGAGAAATCAGAATGCTAAAATTGCAGACCTGAGTGATCCAAATAGACCAACAAAACTTGCAAAATTGTTCTCGGAGCTTTACGACAGTGAATGGAGGGACTCTTTCACATCATTAAAAAAGAATCACAACCATGATGATCGGACTGCTATTGAGACTTTGCTTTTGATTTTAAAGGTATGTGTCATTTGATTGATTTTAAAGGTAGATGTCATTTTATTGATTTTAAAGGTAGCTCTCTTCATCCATTGTTTCATTAATATTAAAATACCTCACGTGAAATAAAGTCAGTTTTGAATTTAATGCACTTTATGGGCACAACAGTGGACATTGATTCTCTTTTATATATATATATATATATATATATATATATATATATATATATATATATATATATATATATATATATATATATATATATATATATATATATTTCCCACTCTAGACCTACATATGCACCTCTACTAAACGACTTTCACAATCGCAATAAAAGACATCTCAAAATAGACGAATGGTTCCTTTCCAATTATACCATGATATATATCGACCCCTGCCATCCCTTCTCCTCTTGATGGCATTTTTTCCTATTGATCGTTTTGTTTTCTGTGTAAGACATTTGTTTTTTCTTGATTGAACATAGGTTTCCGGAAAAAAGGGAATCCGTTTCAAAGTCTTGTTGCACAAACACGCCATCTAGCGCCTCATCTTACGTCTATTCATAAAAGCCTAGACCTTGATTAATATGTTCGTCTTCGTCATGACAAGGAAGAGTTTGATGTAGAAGAAACTGCGCTTATTTAGCATGTTTTTCATCGAAGAGAAGGACCCAAATTACATTATACGTGGGTACCAAATCAAATGACCAACACACACTTGTAGCCCTACCGATATTCGAAGAAGTTTCCATTCACATTAGTTTCCCTCCTATAACGTGGTGAAGGCAGAATTGTCTGTAACAAACTTGACATCGCCCCAACTGAGAAATGGTGGATGAGATTTCTAGCGATATGAAACCTAGATTCCTTACTGGTACATATATTTTTTACATTGCAAATGCTTATTAGGTATGTTATGTACAGACACTGCAACAATTGAACATCGGCTCTTTAAACTGCCTCACGTAGTTTGTCATAGAGAACATTGGAAACGTCAACAGGGTCAAGTGGCATATTACTGCTCGACACCAGATATGTTTGAATGAGAAATGCGAGTCCGCTTGACTGATGTAGTCGTCAATTACGTGGCCGAGATGGAACGTACTATTGTCAAGAGGAACGAAGCCGAAAGTAACATTTATTATCAGAAAGACTACTTATCGATTGGTGCAGTTGAGTTTATTGTCCACAAGAGCCACACCTCTCCAAACATTCTCCGCTTTCTATCAATCTCAAAATGTTGCGATGGCATGACTCAAAATGCCCACACTAATGGATTGTTTAGACATGCCATTGCAACATTCTGATTAGAATCAGAACTCCATTGTCCTACTTGGAGATCTGATGGAGACGAATAAGAATTTGTGTTCAGTTGATCTTTCCGTTCGTCAGTGAAATAACAGCTTTCAAATTACTGAAAGTGATTCGCGTCATTTGGAACATATAATTACCAACTGTAAGTCTCCCTAAAACGAATTAGCAACGCCATGTCTAATATGATACTAAAATTAAGTCGATCGGAAATTCCATCGGTCATGAAAACATGAACTTTCATTGGTGTCTACTTGCAGGGCTTTGAGATCTGATTTTAATCAGATTGGCTATTGCAAGAACTATGAGACATATTAACAGCTACTCGGAGATTATAGTGCATATTCGCAACCACAGTTTTCGATTGCATTTTGTGCTTTTAATAAGTGTTTCAGTCTTCTGGGCTTTGTCTCTCTGACATCTCTTGTACCTCCGTTCTGCGAATTAGTTCTGGCGCGCTGGGTGAGTTAAGAAGGCCAGATACCAAACTAGTCCGTCACATAAAGTTGCATAGCATTGTCTTTTACTTCTCCTAAGTCGTCGTTGCTCTGGCAGCTGTTGGACTGGCATAAGTGTTTGCAGTCTCATATTTTTTTGAGCCAATGTTTCTTGTATTATACCTGAAAGGTTTTCTTTCTCGGACGTAATTATGCCTCAGATTTTAGTTTTGTTACTTGTTTCACCCGCTATGGTTACTTTAGCTATATTTTCTTTGTTCTTAAAGTCAGCATGCCAATATATGATTATTCGACTGCAAGTGGCCTTTGTACGGTTCGGCACCTAAAGAAAAGGTTGCGAATAATGCCTAACAGTGAGACTCGCATTAAAGGTCTGATATAGGCTTGTTTATTGTTGCAAACACTCACCTAATAAATCACTTGTAATGGCGTAACAATGATGATCCTAATGAAGCTGACATATTACTCCCCTGTTATCTCCATATCAATCGTATGCCCTGGTAACATTATTGTGTCTCATATTTGTAACACCCTCACGTCCGATTTTATTCCATATTCTCCTTGGTCACTCGCGAAAGAGGATAGTATGTGTCTTGTTGTTTAACTTCCTTACATGAAAAAGTATTGCTAAGGATATA
Organism: Unio delphinus; assembly: GCA_029339505.1. Lineage (NCBI taxonomy): Eukaryota > Metazoa > Mollusca > Bivalvia > Unionida > Unionidae > Unio > Unio delphinus. The sequence continues at coordinate 3,101,837 of JAQISU010000138.1, read as the reverse complement.
AGTAATAGGAAGGCGTGATATCGCATTAGTGCTCGCAGCTGCATAATACAAACTAACAGATATGGTAAGACATGATTTCTGCTTAGGAAATTCATTTATTACAGGTTGCATCTCCTCCTTATCGGTATAGTTTACGTTTGGTGTGTCCTCGAATGAACATTTGTCTTTCCATTAAAACAGTTCGACACTCAAAGTATGAATGCGGAAATTACGGGCTACGGCTTTGTAATTTTATGTTATGATTTACACAGTGATTCTGTATTGGCGGCTAATATAAGTGAGTTAGTGAGTGCTCTGTCATTATGCTGGTTATCAAAAGAAAAGAAAACGCCCAATCGTCGATGTAGAAAAGGATTGGTGATTTGCTTGTACTTTTCGGCAAGTGCGCGTAGTAGATTATTTACATCATATTTCCTGGGGATTGGTGATTTGCTTGTACGTTTACATCATAGTTCCTGGAGATAACACAAATGCTATCGAATCTGTCTGCTTCGGATCCTTGGCCTGTCATATCTCATGTTAGAAGTGTAATTGGGCATATGATAACTAAAAGTCAATGTGGTCTTGAAATATTTGATTTGAAAAACTTGCATGCAGTAGATCAAAGATCATCCGAAAAAACTTCAGAACAGGAGATAACCGATACGAATGTTGAGTTGTTCGTCCGTGATTATGTATAAGAACATTTTAAACACATATGCCACACGGACCTTCCTTTAAATCTTGCAGTGTTATATAATCGCTAAAGTGTGTTTAAAAAGTTCATCTTAATAGCGATGTAACGTGTGGTCTTCCGATGACATCAAATCGATGACAAAGCGGTTTTGGTTAAAGATGTCAATTAACAATCGACGGCAATTTCGTGTTGTTGTCGCGATTTGAGGGCTTCTCTACACCGTTGATATTCTTCCTGGCCCTAGGCATAAATCTGGTTTGAGGTTCATCGACGTCACCAAAACCTTGCCAATGAAAGGGCTGAAAAAGTACTCTGTAAAGAGGTAAACGATAGTCTCCATGTCTTTTCACCGCGTCTTCTCACTGCTGCTGATATCGAGGTTCCAAGTGTTATCTTCATTATTCTCAATCATCCCATGTATTGCTGCCTCATTATGCGTGGGTGTTCTGCTTGGATCAAAATGTCATTCACCACAGAGGCATCACTCGTAATAAAGTTCACTCCTTGTTAATTATCTTTATTACTTGATCGTAATCATTAAACTTCAATTCAATGGTGAGGTTTTCTGAAAGATCAGACTGACAGGATATCATGTGATTATTTAAAAGCTTCAAGTCTGGCGGCTGAAAGAAGCGGTTCCCATACGAGGCATCGATATTTACATCAGATCGGGTATCACCGGAGAGAATGCTAATGCTGACTCAGATAGCGTTTATATATATAGATATCCTGATAGGCATCTTTTTTCTTTACCATTTACGCTGATACCCATCAAATGCTTCCCAGACGAACCCAGCGAAAGCCAGAAATTCATATTTTGATCTAAATTTGTTATTTAATGATTGGGAAGTGATGGTATCTGTGAAAGCTACTATTAATCCAACGACAGTTAATTACATATTAAACGAGGCCATGCCATGCAAGTAGAAGCTCGATAATGCAGACTTGGCCTGTCAGTAATCTGACTCCGCTATTGTGACATTACGTTCATTTCCATGCTCAAGTAATACGCTGCTATAACATGAGCTGAAATCTTCATATGTGTACGTCGTCCTGCAGTATCTCATAGATTCCACTTATTTAAAAACTTCCTTTAGCTAAGCGGTCAGCGCTTGTGAAGTTACGTCTTGCTTCCCTGCCTTCAGACAGGAGTAATTTCTTACAATTGATGCGGATGTTGTTTGTACTTTTTAGGTCACATATAAGGTTAAGTGCACGGTCATTCGGCTTTGTTACGCTCTACAGATCGATGAAAGATAAGAAGTGATGGGTAACTTTTGGTTCATCTGACGGCAACCTGTGTTTGTGCTCCGGGAAAATGACAAAGAAATCTAAAGGATGAGATGGACAACTATGTATGCGGAGGTTGTCATCCCTTGATAATGGGTCGGCCAGAACACTGAGATATGCCGGAAATGTACCAAAAGTTAATATTACCCGATATTATTTGTACCCATGAACGTATTCCCTTTGCGTTAACCACGATCTGATGTTTGTTCACTCAATACAAGGGGTTCGTCACCACAACCGAATTGTCCAACATTATCAAGGCCGTCTTTCCATATATGTTCTACGGGCGTGTGCAACGGTTGCTAATTGTTTTTATTTTCAAGCAGCTGATATGGAGAGTCTTCACTTGAAGCGTCCCTATACTACTCTGCATCGCAGGTCCAGTAGTAATTGAGTTCTACTATCCTTTAAACTGAAAATGGTACACTTCGGTTTGAATGAAACGAAGAGTTGTTAGAGATCTTTTTACTCAAACACAGTCTTGTTTGATGGTTTCGTCAACACATGGACTATGTTTTGGAACAAAAAACCAAACTTACCAAATGTTTCCTTGTTGTTTCAAGCACTAACGTTGCCGTCCAGGGGCCGTACTTCTTAAACTTGAAAGTGAAGGCATCGGGGGTTATAGTGGGGTTGTACGGATCGGTACATGGAAGTATGCGTCGAACATGGGGGAACGGATAGTATATTTATCACGTCGTTATTGCAGTTCGTAACTGTTGTTTGACTTCGTAACCAGAAATGTTATGTTCTAGATGTCCAAAGTATAAGATTTTCGTACTATCTGCACTGCCCTTTTCAATTAGGAAACTAACGTTACGTCTTTGAAAACGTTTAAGGGATCTGTTGGGCGCTTTTACATAAAGAAGGGACGACCAAGTGGGGGGTTGGGTTGGGTTGGTTAGTTTGGATAATGCAATCCGGAGACCACGTGACATGGTATAGATCACCCATAATTTTCCGAGAACGGTTCCCTTCGAAATCAGGTGCATATGATCGACTAAAATTCACTTTGACAGGATGAAAATGACACTACATGTCATTATCAAAAACCGTCACTGCCAATTCTCTCGCAATAATCATCCCTACTCTTGTATGTTACATGAAAATGGTCTTGCAGAGATAAGAGACTGCGCTGTAGGTTAAATGGCAACTCGTATGCCTCTTGCTTTGCAAACTCCTCAATTGGACGTCCTAACATAAATAGAGAACCTAATAGGACGGAACTCATTGAAAACCATCTAGCGAATCGTCAGATGTACAGGTTACTATCGAGGAAGTAGACACAACAACGTTCCTGGCTAACTTTGACGTTGCTTTATCCGTGGACATTATTAGCGTCTTTATAAGGTAGATGTACATACAAGATTTCTTCACATGACGTTTAACCAGTGTGATGAGAAAGTTTCCGGCACAAGAAACGTTTTCATTACCAGGTTCACGAATGCTCTAAGAGATGATGACAGTAATATTTGCAACCTTTAACCATTGTTACAAGAATGTAAATGATGAACTTCATTAGCATCGTCTACATCTCCCAAATCAATAAGCTAAAATAATGAAACCCGCGTTATCACAACAGCATACAAGTGTAATAATTTGTTGGGGAAGTACAACGCCTGAAAGCTTCTCCAGTCAAACTGAATATTACAGATCGAAATCACACTTGACAATAACAAACTGAAACGGTAAGTGCAAGAATATGAAACGTTCACAGGAATTCGCAAAAATTACTGTATGCACATTTGTCGAAAGTACCCCTGAAGAACAACAAGAAACATAGAAACGGAAGAACGCTTTTGTGGCGACGAAATGATGGAAGATAAGCATAACATTATCAATAAAATAGCTGACGCCTTCTTTAAGGTCAATGGTATAAATAAAAAGCCTGGATATTTAAATATTGTTGTATATTTAAAATCAAAGAGTATAATATATATCTTGAATTCATGTGAAATCGTGGTCTTCGGCTTTGTGAGTTCATCCAGTTACTGCAATGTTTGCATGTCTTACTGCAGTGACGCAGACAGGTCTAAGCTGGCCTTTGCATTCTTTGTTGACTGTAGTTGTTTTGTTTGTACTCCATTTGTGATGGCGCTGCTCGTGCTTGGTAGTCTCGTTGCATGAACATTAGTGTTGGTCTCCAAATTTATGTTGTCGGCTGCCAAAACAAGTTAGATTTTATGCGTAAGATCTAGTACGATTATCCATGTTGCCAAGTTTTGTGTGACCGTCAATGCCAAGAATAAAATCTAGGTAGCAATATTCACAATTTGATATTTGTCTTCGGATGTTTCGCGGTTTTATTTTATACAAACATAACTTCAGCGATTGTTAGAACCTTTTTAGTGGACTTAATTTGACTTTTGGGGCCCAAGAGTGCAAATATATATGCCCAGATGCTGTTGCTAAGACTCACTATGCCGGTTCGTGTAAAGCCTTGCGGCTTATCTACCATGGGTGTTGCCCAGCTATTTAGTTTTCCAGTTCCTTGCGAGTAATGCTCAAATGTCAGCTTGCATGGCGTTATCATTTCATGTGTAAAACAAGCTATTAATATAAATTATCTTTCGCGGGCATGGTAGTATTAATACATTATTCCAAGCCCGCACTGGGAATTTACTTCCGTCATTTAAAATCTAATTATACATTTCATACACCATTGGGTCAAATGTATTGACTGTTTGAAAACTGCCTGCCATGCAATGCAACACCAAAGCTACTTGAGTAGTATCCTTACCTAAAAGTACACATGAATTGTGTAAAAGCTGGAGACCCAGGAAATCATTCTCAAGAATATCTGTTACTGTCCCAAACCAGACGACCTTTACCCAAACCGCACGTGGCTGCTATGCAACTTGTCAATCATATCAATAGATCTTAAAACTAATGGATAACTTATATCGATAACATTTTACTGAAACAAAGCGCCATCTAGTACAAATAACTTAAAGAAGAAAAGCAAAGTGCGGATATATATATATATATATATATATATATATATATATATATATATATATATATATATACACACACACACACAGAGAAAGAAAGAGAGAGTCATACTCCGACCAAAGACGATTACTTCTTTTATATAGAATTGCTACACCAAATGTCAGATGATTGCGCAGAAACAACGGATAGAACTTGGAGAGACGTTTTTCAGGAAAGATGAGGTATTGTGACATCAAAGTATGGAAAATTGAAAAATACATCACGTGTAATAAATACACACGCACATTTTAGTGTGTGTTTGTGTTTTTTAATAACATTTTTAACGTAACTTTAACAGTTTTAGTCATATCGCAACGATGTCTGCATGTGTCAGTTTAGAGTGATGATTAGCATTGGGACATCATGCTGCATTTATGTTGCATTATGTCCCACCCAGCACATTGTCCTGACAGCAGGCCGACCAGTCCTAACACTAATCTCTTAATGCTTAATACATACATACGTACGTACATACATACATACAAACATACATACATACATACATACATACATACATACATACATACATACATACATACATACATACATACGGACTCATTCAAGTTTGATAATTTCACTCCTCTTCTCTCAAAGAATATCATGGATTGGAAAAACTTCGCAAGATAATAATTCAGTAGCATAAAAGCAAAGTTGTTTTAAAGTTAAACTTAATACGGTTATTTATTCAGTAGCATAAAAGCAAAGTTGTTTAAAAGTTAAACTTAATACAGTTATTTGTGTCACACATATCGCATAGGGAACTTCCACAAACGAAAAGTTTGCAATTTAAACAAAGATTATGTCTCACTAATTTCGTAACAATTTACAACTGTCTTTTATCGAGTGATGTTATTTGACTGTCACATTGTCATAAGAATTAAATGATCAAAAATATTTAAATAAGACGGAAATTAATAACAACTTCTGACTTTATTCATTTTAGAACATTGATTACGATATTGATGTAATTGTTTTAATATTTTTATTATCTTTGCAGCGTGAAGGCCAATCCTTTGAGCTACGAATCAACGAATGCCAGAAGCAGTTAGCGGAGATAACATATAAAGACCTACAACAGGTGAAATGTTCCCTACACTCTTGACACAACATACTAGTATGTTTAACGACAAGCATGACACCAAGGATATTTGGCAAACAGTTATTGTTTAGATAAAATTACCTTGTGTGTGTGTGTATGTGTGTGTGTGTGTTGATATATAATATGTACACGCAGTATTGCTAATGTAAAAACTTTAGATGTAGTGAGAGTTAAAAATAAAGGATAATTTGTCTTTCAAACCTAAGATGCAGTTTTAGATTGTTTTCAAAGATAACTTTTCTTTTCGTAGCATCGTGACTTGTGCCATAAACGCAAAGTCAAACCAAACCAATCTACAAACTTCCGTTGTTTCTGTACCACTTACGTCACACACATGGTATGCGTAAATTTGGCGGCAATTACATTTGAATATCAAACAGCTGTGACGATTTTCTGTATGTTACAGTAACACAGAGGGTTATAAGTTGTTGACAATATAACTATGTAGCAGTTACTTATGACGTTGTCAATATCACTGACTATGGACTGAACAAGGGAAAGTGCTTGGACCATCGTGGTGACCTAGCCAATGGATTTATGAACAATGGTTCAAGTCATGATCTGGTATGTACTAGTCCTTGTATGCTAATTAAGGCCCCTTTCATGAAGTTAGACTTGAAGAGTATGTTCCTTGGGATGCACTGTCCTTGGGATGGTTGATATTAGTATGTGACTGGGATGGTTGATAGTTATATGTACCTTGGGGTGGTTAATACTAGTTTGTGACTTGGTATGGCTGACCCTAGCATGTGCCTTGGGATGGTTAAGACTTGTATGTGACTGGTGATGGTTAATACTTGTATGTGCCTTAGGATGGTTCTTACTAGTATGTGTCTTGGGATAGTTAATACGTGTGTGTGTGCCTTGGGATGGTTAATACTTGTATGTGCCTTGGGATGGTTAATACTTGTATGTGCCATCTGATGATGAATATTTGTATGGTACATGTGATTGTTCATGCTTGTATGTGCCTTTGGATGGTTAAAACTAGTAGGTACCTTGAGATGGTTTATACTTGTATTCTTCGTGGGATGGATAATGCTAGTATATGTATACGTTTCAACTAATACGTTCTGGATTTGTTTTGTGCAATATATACCAGTGTTATACTTCATACATTCAAGTTTCTAAGTCCCTTGTAACTCCAATAAGTCCTTAAAGTATGCAATGGACATCCCGGTCAGCTTTTATTCATGTAACTGTGAGTTTCTTGAAATGTTGCAAACACGAATCCATTATACAAGTAATGAGTCCAGGGAACACGTTTGACATTCACTTCTATTACATCAAGAAATATGTTGTGTCACTTAAAAAAGAATACATTTTTCGCTGATTGTACAAGATTAGATAAATATCATGTTCATTTTTATGGCAGATTTACATGTCTTGACATGAACAGACAATGCTATCTTTGAAATAACTTGAACCTCATTTACATTTACGTCTTAACTCATAAAGAATGTTGTAATATCTTTATTTTATGATGTTCTTCATCTTTGGTAAGCAAGTCATTCTTTTCAGTTGATTGTACAAGATTGGATAAATATCATGTTTAATTTTATGGCAGATTTATGTGTCTTGATTTACATTACACATATGTAAATACATAAATGAAATGGGATTACTTAAAATATTTTATATAATGTTAAAGTAAAAGCATGTTTCCTGGAGATTAAGCTTATAGTTTGACAGATGAATTGATGGTAAACACATGCTAACATTACACTTATTAAAACTTCCCTTATTACAAGAATGTCGGATACACAATTAAGAACTAAAGATTATATGTTATAGTATCAATGTTTGCCAAATTGCAAAATAATTTATAAACATCACTATAAATGTCAGTAATGTTTTCTAAAGTCTTTATACGTAGTAATATGGCAGATCATGTTTTTCATCCTTTGCTTTGTTGACACACGAAAGGGGCTATATATATAGCATCCCCTGTGATATCAGGTGTTTGATAATGGTCAATTTCAGTTGGTAAAGAATGAGCACTGATTCTAAACTGGATAATTATTTTTAATGTTTCATGTCCAAGCGTAATGAAAGGTGTTTTTAAATTTAAAGGTATTCTTGAGTTATCAATTATTCGACAACACATGGTATCATGATAAAATGTTTTACTTTATACATGCATCGGTTTGTCTTTTGATAATATAGTGGACGTTTACAAAACATGCATGTTCAAATTAGAGATATTTTAATATATTTTTGAGTACTTTTAATCCCGAAGAAATGTAACCGTTTGTTTTCTCTTGTAAACATTTGTATGAAAGTGTGTCTTGATGAAATCCTAATAGAAAAGACCAGTATTGAATGGTGTGTACATACATGGGGATATTTCAGTTATTCGCCTCTTTGTGGATATGTTAATGCTAAATTGAATTAAAAAGTAGTTGTAAAAGTTCTGATAAAAGTTTGTCTTACATATTCTAGTCATGTATATCCATTTTGTCGTGATCATAGTTTTGTCTGTTAAGTTACTATGATGCAATATTGCAAATTTATCACCATAAGTTGTTAAATAGGTCGAATGATAGAGTTAATAAGTTTTACCCCAAAATTAGCATTTATGTATGCTGTGGCTAGTTTTTACTTCATCATAGATATGTTTGGATATGAAAAGGCTCTCACCATTACCCATTCGTTAGAAATCTCCTAAAAACAAGTGTTCAGCGTATTTAATTATGAAACTTTCACAGTCTGAAATAGCTAAACTCGACTGTAAAAATCACAGGCAGTTGAGAGCGGGATAGTAAACTCCAATGAATTCAACTGTAGGATTTGTTTCCCCAGCCACTCCTCACTTAGTACAGGTAAACTCTTAACAAAACCACTTCAAAATTCTACCTGAAAATGTGTGCATTTAGGTGGAAATGTAAAACTGGCTTGTGGACGTGATTTTTTTTGGTGCGAATGACCTCAAGGTGTCAGCAATGAGTTATTAAGTACGATTACCGTACTTGTGATGCATTAAATGTTTTAGACGATAGGCCCGGTGGCCTGAGTAGTTCTAACCCCAATCGAGTAAAAAAAAGGACTTATAAAAATGGTAGTAGCAGCTGCATCGTTTGGCGCTCAGCATTAAAAGGTTAGTGTTTTGACTGGTAGGTGTGGTGCCAGGGTAATGTGACTGGGCGTTAAATAACGTCCCAGTGCTGGTCATCACTATAAACTGACACAATACATATATCATAGCGATATGCCTAAATGTTAAAACTGCAAAATTGCATTAGATTTACTTAAGCAGTGCAAGGTATATACAATGAAGTTATATACAGTGAAGGGAAATACAATGAAAATAACTCCTAAATTTAAATTAAATTAAATCTTTTCCTCTGTTTTAAAGTGTACGTGATGAAACTAAGACTGAAAGACCAGTTTCAAATTTGCTAAAACGATTATATATAAAACGGGGCTAAATACGAGAGCTATGGATTTTAATAATCTGCATTTGTTTAATTAATTCTTAACTTCCATGCTGTATCGTACATTGCTTTAAATATATTTTACTATGCTTAAATAGTATAATTCATCTTAAATACGTAATTGTTACATTCTTGTAATATAGTCTCTATATTTTATAAGTTCATCAATAAAATATTGATATGTTGAAATCTTCAACACTGCAATTTTTGCAGGAAAAATGGATAATAATTTTTTATTTCAAAACGATTATTAGTTTATAATCATTGTTTAATGGTATAAATAAAATGTAATATATCCCGTAAGAAATTGATGTGAGATTTAAAAATGACGAATTACCAATATATATATATATATATATATATATATATATATATATATATATATATATATATGATATTACCATCTTCATTCGTTTTACTGATTCGTTTTAGAACTGTGAGAATTTCATTGGAGATTCGTCTGCACCTAAAGAAGACAAGACAAGAAGGACCCAGGAATATTTGAATTCGGAACCGGTTCAAAACTATTGCAAATTATGCATAGAATTGATATGGCTGATATGTATTCAAGATCCTCCGATAAAACTGGAATTCAATGCTAAGGAGCCAATCTCTAACTATTTCCGACACTACACTAGGTCGGGAGAGGAACTTGATTTTGTGGTATGGCCGGTATTATTTCTCCACGACAATGGACCAGTTCTCAGCAAAGGTGTGATACAGTTTAAGGCGAGTGGAAAAAAGTAACCAAACGAGTGCAAATGGCAACTCGAAAGACAAAACGAGATTTGCAACATCACCTGAAACTAAGTCTGAAATTAACAGCGAAAATGGCTCACAAAAATACGAGGAAAAAAAAGATGCTTGAGAAACATCCTTTCAGAGAATCAAATTCAAGAAACAGTAGACAACGCAAAGCATTCTGATCCGAGGAACGATAACCTATTAGTCATTTTAATTGAAAAATCTTGTCGTTTTGAATAGGAAATGTGATCATAACACAGGGAGCATCAAGGTTCGGATTTATACTAATATTTCCTAAGTTTCGTTCAATTATACATTCACGTTTGTTAGTTCCAGATGGAAATATTTTAAAATGTTTAAAGCATTGGACAATTTAATGAATATATGATATGATAGGAAATTAAAGTTTGTGCTTAGATATGATAAAGCAATATGTGGTACCTTTGACGATTTAAATAAGTCGAACCGTGATGTGGAAAATGTTTACTTTTTAATTTAGACAATTATACTTTGGAGCGCATATTATCAACGAATGTAAATTAGTTAGACCAGTCAAACCGAGTTAAATCAAGCTAAATCAGAATGTCGTATGTCTTGTACTAACCTAAATAAGTTAAACCAGTCAAACCGAGTTAAATCAAACTAAATCAGAATGTCGTATGTCTTGTACTAACATAAATAAGTTAGACCAGTTAAACCGAGTTAAATCAAACTAAATCAGAATGTCGTATGTCTTGTACTAACCTAAATAAGTTAGACCAGTCAAACCGAGTTAAATCAAACTAAATCAGAATGTCGTATGTCTTGTACTAACATAAATAAGTTAGACCAGTTAAACCGAGTTAAATCAGACTAAATCAGAATGTCGTATGTCTTGTACTAACCTAAATAAGTTAGACCAGTCAAACCGAGTTAAATCAAACTAAATCAGAATGTCGTATGTCTTGTACTAACCTAAATATGTTAGACCAGTCAAACCTAGTTAAACCAAACTAAATCAGAATGTCGTTTGTCTTGTTCTAACCTAAATAAGTTAGACCGGTCAAACTAAGTTAAATCAAACTAAATCAGAATGTCGTATGTCTTGTACTAACCTAAATAAGTTAGACCAGTCAAACCTAGTTAAATCAAACTAAATCAGAATATCGTATGTCTTGTACTAACCTAAATAAAATCAGACGAAACGAAATGGTCATATATCGCTTTCTCTTAATGTGGTAAAGAAACATAATAAATCCAAGATTAAAAGTTATATGACCAGTCCAAGATGATGATAGCATGTAATCATTAAGAACAAATACTGGACTTCGTACTAATTTCTTGATTTGTAAGTAATTAAACATTACTAGGCTGACTAAGAAGACAATTTGTTAACACCAAATTTAATTTGCTCTAAACGATAAATAATATCAAAAAATTCAAGAATATTGCTTCAGAAATGTAAACAATATATTGCTTGGCCATCAAGACCAAGAACGCATTTAGTGTGAAATTAATGTTTTACAAAACATACGTAATGGCACAGAGCTACATTGTATTTAAGTGTCCAGTTTTCATAAAGGTCATATATATATATATATATATATATATATATATATATATATATATATATATATATATATATATATATATATATATATATATATATATTATGAGTTAAGCAATATAACAATAATTTGTTTTAAGTATATGTTGGCTCTTTTTCTGAACTTCACAAAAGAGTATTCAAAGCAAGCTGTACGGAAAATATTATACAAAAGAATACAAATGGCGTTTTGATGATATCAAGAATAGAAATGCATGTCTTTAAGGAGATACAGTTTTACAGACTAAATTTAATGATGAGAACATGGAAATAATCTACATCAATCTTGAAACAAGATGGTCAAGGTAGTGTATCATGAAGTAGGAATAATTTTAGTATTTCAAGTGGATAATTATATATCTTTTGTTTCGGCTAAATTTGCAATACCATATAAATATGAAAACTTTATACAACAGTCTGCAAAGATGGAACAAAATCAACCATATCACTTTTCGATAACAACGAATTAAACAACAAATGATGAGTCAGCATTCCAAATTTCTGTATTAAAATTAACAATATGAAGGGCAATTATTGATAATTCGAAACAATTAATACGTTTGAAAATGTTGATGTTTTAAAATTAGCAATAGAAAGGGGAAAATTTGATAATTCTAAACAATGAATACGTTTTTAAAAGTTGATGTTTTAAAATTAATAGTAAGAAGGGCAATATTTGATAATTTGAAACAATGGGTTTGAAATGATTGTTGTTTTAAAATAAACAATATGAAGGACAATATATGGTAATTTGAAACAATTAATACGTTTGAAAAGGTCCATGAATGATGGAAATTCATGCTCGGACTTTAAAAACCTAATAAGAACAGCTCCTTTATTCTTGTAATGAAATTCATTTTGACATCACCTATCCAGATTCATCGTGCATATTTAAAGAAAACATTAAAAACATGGTGAATTTATGAAAAGATACAGATCACGGTAAAAAATTAAATTTTCGGACGATTTTCTAAACTTGTCGTGTTGACAACAAAGTTGGGTTGTGATGCAGCGTTCTGGAATTAACTAACAAAATATTTCCAAAGTTTGGAAATTTAAGATACAGGTTAAAGTTTGCAAAATTCGTGCTTACCTTCGGCTTAGGAAACAAATGATTGTATATACCTGGTTTTGGTGGATCAGGATTCTTTTAATTTTATCAACGGGCTGGATATGCTTTATTTTACAGACGATGAAATAGCGAAATGAAACCAAAGCATTAAAACATTTATTGTGAGTAGTGGATATAAAAGTTATTAAAGAAACATCCATTACACAGCTTCCATTGCTCATATCAACATAATTAAGCCAGGAGAGCCGTTCATTTTAGAAAAAGAAGAACACAAAGATGATGAAAAGATTGTATCAGTTTTTAAAACTTGGATAACGAGTTCGTAAGTAAAATTATACATCACTGTGCTGTTTTGGACCGAATGACATGTTCATGAAAATGGATTCGTTTGTTGGATATAAGAACAGTTTGAAATAAATCTTGAGATTCGTTAATATTATGCATATATCTTCCAGGATGGGTTGTTTTTGATAATATGACACTCGGTCATTTAAAAACAAAAAGACCCAACATATTGACCATAATATAAACATTGATATTTATACTTAGGTTTGTGGGAACCATTATAGTTTTATTATATGTTTGTTATTTTAATTTTATGAAACAGATTATAAACTGAGTATCGTTCATGTTAATACCGAATGCTCTCTAAAAGAAAGACCTGAACTATTCCGACCAGCTTTGCACATTATTTCCGACGTTTTGCAAATTGACATGTTAAGCGACAAAAGAAACAATCTGGGCGCCACTCTGAGCAACCAGCTTATTACATTGCAAAGAGTTCGGTGCAGGGGTAATGCTGATATCTTACTAACTCAAAGAAATAATTGTTAACCTTCATTAAACCGTTTTAATTTTTAAAAATAAAGGAACCATTTTTAGTCCTCTGATAGAACACCTCTTGTAACGTTTCTTCCCCCATCCCCAACTAAACATGTCGCAAAATTTACTATAGACAGAGCAAGTGTTTATGTACGCATTGTTGAAGCTGCATTATTAATGGCAATTTTAGAAAAAGATGTCGTGATGTCATCTCGTTTCATCCGATTATCCCTCAGAGTTACAAGTCAACAATCTCTACAACGGGCAGTAATCCTGATCACGCGGTTGCGAAAGTATTGAGAGACGTGTCAGGAGTAATTTACCATCACCATTTGTATTTTATCATCACCGTCATAGTGATTTTGCAGAAGTAACAAACCAGTAATTTAGTAAGGAATGACCATCTGATTTCACGAGAGCTATATGTTTTTGGAGAAAAAGTGTGACTCAGATATACATGTATTGAAAAAGTACCCTTGCTATGATTTGTAAACATTCTAAATCCGTCATATTGAAATTAAGGAAAAAACATTATCTACGTCTGAATATTAAACAGTCGATCCCTAGCGATTAGTACTCAGCTATAACTGAGTCTAAACGTACTCTGTTATTGAGATTGCCAACAGATGATAATTAAATTAAAACAAATTATGTCATTCTTTTCAAATTACCAACATAGCTGGTGATTTAGAAAAGATTGTTTTAAAATGTGTCAGTTTTGTTGCAAGCTGTCTGGCGATTTGCAAACTGTTAGTTGGCTGTACGGAGTTAGAGTTGAAGCTGGAATTCGAAGAGATTCATTTTAATTTCAACAATGGAATTTGGTATTGGATAATACAATTTTTTTGATCTCCATTTTCAAAATGTCTGCCGCTTGATAACAACATTATGCAATACTTCCACTAAAATGACATCTGCGCGCGTAGGTACAAGTTCCTTGCCACGCATTGTTGTCTCTTCATTAGAGATATACTTAATGTTAAAACTGAACACGCTTCCGATCGTTTGTTTATTTTTATCGATATTTTCTTATTGCTCAAGATACATGCATTATTGTGTATATAGTAAGTGATACACACAGCTTCTCTAGCGCAACTGACCGGATTGCACCTCTAGTGGAGACTCGGATGTAAACATCCAATGACATATCATCTTTGCCTAAGCAGCCATTATTAAACATTCTGCTTGAAACAACTGTTCACCCCTTTACTGAATTAATTTTATCTCAAAACGTTTGTTCTAACGGATTAAATATCCAACTCATTGCTCTCTCTTACATTCAGAACTTTGAATCAGTTCTTGCAACTGAAATGTTTTTCATACACATTCTGTATTAGATATTGGAGATGTAATTTGGATAATGTTCACTTCTTCTTCAGACTTTACAATGCACCTTAATTCTTTTTTTTTTTGTTTAAAATATGTTTATTGCAGGTGGAAGTTCATATGCTTTCTTTTTCTGTTCATACAAAATCTAACCTATGTCCATTGCTCGCATCTTTATTTCCTGGTGTTCTTTTATTTGTTGTATAACAGTATATTTTAACATACATTGTGTCTGCTTAGTGTGTGTCGTTAGTGAGTGGGTTTTAAATGGAACTAGCTAAATATGTAGCACTCATCACCTTCTTTCGTCCAACCCAAGGTTCCGCTTTAGAGTTTCTAATTTTGTACAGGATTTAACTGTAAACGAAAATCCATTGCCAGTGACCCGAGAGAACTGAAAACGATTGCAGGACAACCAGTTTACTATAAGTGAAATCCTAGTCGACAACTATTCTCATAAAATAATCATCTTCAAATTATAATGAAATGTTATACAATTGCTTTTTCGTATTGTCCCTTTGGATTAGCCCTTTAGGTTCTAATCATCTCTATACAATGCCCTAATAAAGTGTGGCTGAGACACCATTTAGCTGCTAATTAATATGACTACGTAATCACCCTTCATGCCACAAACCCTAGGTGTAACTGGAGAAAGAGGCGTATTTGATATCCATACACGGGCTCTGTCCGCTTCAGATAAAATCTGAGCACTCGCACATGGTTATGTTTGATTGTGTATTGTGTTATGTCATTACATGAGGCATTTAAAGGAAAGAGAAACTCGACTTCACACCAGTCCCTGAAAACGCTTCACGTTCATCAGTAAGCCTTCTAATTTTTGAATCCACGACTGAACGATTTAGTTGCATCCGCTGCAAGACAGTCCATACAAAAGCAAAGCGTGAAGGAGAAGATGTCGGGGCAAGGATGGAACGAGAGTGTCCAAGTCTATTTGAAAAGATTTGACATGGCATGCATCGCCCTGTATAGACGTCTTGCTAGATCGATAAGCTCCGTTATCCAGTATTAGACAATCAGTTTCATTTTGCACTTCTGGCCACGCAATTTTCTTTATGATCTTAGGAACTAAGATCATTGGAATAGGTGTAGGTAAAGGGCCAAGGACCCTCCAAACGAAGAGAAAGAGCGTCTGTGGACAAAGCGAGATGGTCTAGTACTGGTGAAATGAAGGTGGATAGATTGTGAGCTCACCTGATTGTAACTGAAGAACTATCGGATGCCCCCATAACTGGCAATTTATTTCAAGATCAATAGATGAAGGAACAATATGTTGCCTCTTTTTGCATACAATGGGCCAAGAAACTGTATCTGCCAGAAATATGCCTGATCTGTATGTGGATATTGTGTTGTGCGCACTAAATGCTGACAAGAATGTAGAGTTGTCATTTGGTAAAGCTCTATTTGAGGAGGTAAGTATACCGAGTTGCGTGACAGGAAGGACACCGTCATCTTGTAATGATGGTCGTTCTGTAATTGAAAGACTTTCTTGATAGCTTTCATATTTATGAAACTAAATTGGATACCCGTGTCTTCCGGACATTACCGGTCGTTGACAGTATCAAAGTCCTGTAAGAGATGCGTTCCTCAATTATAGGTGACTGAGTCTGTACAAGCGGGTGTTGAAGAGGTATTCTTGTCGTTCGTCTACCCTGGTTGCGTCACTGCACCAGGAATGATACTCTTTCACGCTTTACAATAATCCTATAATCAAGCGGCACGAAAGAGGGATTCCATCAAGATAGCATGGCAATCTGCAAAGGACGCAGTTATAAGCATCCCAGAGGAATAATATCCGATTTTGCACAAAACAATCCTAGGGGTTGCAGAGAAACACTGGTTGTGATCCATTTCGTGTTGGAAATATTGTATGCGAGGATGACGATTCAGACTACCTGAAAGTGGGAAAGTCTTAATGTTTGGGAATTGTGAGAATAGAAACATCCAGATGGGCGAAATGATAGATTGGACAAAGATGAAACATCCCAAGTAATCAGAAAACATATATGTTGCAAGTAAGAGAAAGAAAAAATTGTTTGTTTCTTTGACTAGAATGGATCTGATCATTTGATCCTGGAGTCTCTTGTTCAAATACCCGCCATGGAAACAGAACAAGTCGTATGGAACAGAGATACGGTACACTGAAGTAGTTTTAAGAAGTCCCATGATCCTATATTTAAGACAGAAGAGAGCGCGAAACTGAAAAGAATTTCCTTGCTTTATAAATAAGAGGAATATCTGTAAGGACGGATTGACGAAAACGTGAAAATATGGCTCTGTCAGACAGAGACAGATGGAAAATTCGATTTGGAGGATGACAAGGATCTTCCTAGCCAGAAAAGACTTGAAGGAAAACTCTAAACAATCCCCAAAGCCCGCTTTTCGGTGAGCGTCCGGATCTATTGGTGCAAATTTTGTATACTTTGCTCAGTCCGAAGATATTACCCTCAGGATTAGAGATAACAAATTGGATTTGCAAAACGAGAGCCAAAACCCTTATGGATAAACAAGATCGCGCACTTGTGTGGCGGACAGAAATCAATCCAACATTCCTGAAAATAAGACGGATAGCTACCGTGTAAATGACTACGGTCGGTTGGAATCACAAGTCAACGAGGAGAGAGCGGATAACGATGTTGGGTAGGGTGGGGGTGGTTGAGATAACACATTTATATCCCCTCGCGACGACAGTTTCCAAAATGTATCAGTTGATTGTCTTCTTGCATAGAATTGGGATTGCGGATTGCTTTTTGGTTGTGCACCAAACGATCATGTATCCTATTGTCTCCTGTCATCATGTCATTGAGGGTGAATCGGACATGATGTATAAGGTGATTGTTGCTGCGCAAATATGGCAGTGAGAGGTCTTATACTGCATGTATCCTCAATCTCTGATTAGAGGCGATCCAAACGGAGGTTGGCGGAGTCAGGCTTTAATAAACACGTACGGCATGGTCTGAAAGCCTGACAAATCACCAGAGGCTAGGTTCAATGACAACGAATTGCAAACGCTTTGAAGTAGTGAGCAGAATTATCTTTATCCGTTGCATATAAGCAAACGAAGTCAGACTGAACGAAGCGTAGTTCTTGACTTATGATAGGAGATTTGCAATAAAGGAGTCAAAATGGAAAAGCGAGATTGCAAAGAATGCTGATTGTTGACTTTCATAAGAAAAGAAAGGTGTTGAAATTGCCATGGTTATTTGTCTTGGCAGATAGATTGTCGGCAATGTCTACGATTTTTCACGACTGCATGGAAGAATGAAGAAAAGGCTAACTTCATCTTTTTGAAAAGCAACCGAGGCCTTGCGGGCATAGCATACATGGTGGGTAAGTACATTCTGAGTTCTGCAACACCCCATACATTCTGTTGCCAAAATAAGGCTTCATTCATTTCACTTTGTGGTGAGATCTGAGCATGACCCATCATCAGGTTTATCCCTACATTGTTAGTGTGGGTCGTCCTGGTCAGCAGGAATATGCGTGCGTGCTGTAGCATATAAGACTGTCACGGTACCGTCAAAGAAGGTGAGTTGTACGCAAAAAGCTAACCCTTTCATCTTTCATAGAATCGGTACTGACGGCTTGTCAAAATGAGGAAGAAAGAAAACCCGCCTGCATGGGTGTCTAGCGTAGGGGCGCAATGTGCATGGCTGTACTACCAGAGTAATAGTAATGCTAGTCGGACTGACCAATCTATCAATAAGATTCCCGGTAACGTTAACTCAAGTTGAAGAGGCATGGACGATATTTTAACTGAAGCCATACCGTTAATGAACGGAATTAATCAAGAGTCGGACACCTACTAGACGGTAGTGTCAGCAGCCAACACGGCATCAAAATATCCACACCTCTGTCGTGCTGATCATCCGTACGCTCATTGTAACTTGTTAAATTTCTCCGCCTTATTATTCGTGTCGACGGAACTGTACAATACAATCTAGAACCAATAACAATTACTGTGTTTCGTACGACGATTAATCAGGAGGATATTCGTTGTGGGAATTTGATTTCGCCCCAGACCATGGCAGCAATGTTGGACAATTTCACCCTTTAAAATCAGGCTAACTCTTTGTGCAACTTCGATTGGAATTGATTCTGGTCAACAAAATGAATGCCATCTCGTAACCTTGATCACAGTTTGAGGTAAGTTATCCTAGATTATATATCTCAAGCAAAACAAAATAAGGCAACCATATTTTATATATAACAACATTTGGCCCAATTGAATGAGTCAAAATATAAATGTGCTTACTCAAACAAATTCAATCTCACTATTTTCATGTCAAGCACTGATTAATCCAGCTTTATGGTTTGTTATGCAGAATGTTTGACACGCTAATGTCAATTCACTCTAAGCATACAAAATTGTAAAACCCTTTTAAGACCCTTACTTTAAGATCTTTAAAATGGTTCACTCCAAAAGAACCAATAATACTAGTCTTCACAAGCTGGTGAATTCAATATTTGCCAACCTTTTTGAAAAAGCACAGCATGCTTACAGTAAGGCTAGCAAAATGTTTTTGTAGCAATCAGGGACGCGACAGAGGGTGATTTCAATAGGGATTTAGATTTTTTTCTGAAAATGGCAACCTCATTACCCTTGATAGGACTCACAGTCTTATTCAGTTCGCATCGTAAACACCATTAAAACTTCAAAAACTTTGAATTTCAAAGCGTTCATGATCAAACACACACACACACACACACACACACACACACACACACACACACTATAGTATTATTGACGAAACCTAGATGACAGCTTCTGTGTAAAGAAAATGATAGAAGCCGTAAGGTGCTAATTTCAGTAATGAATATTCCAAGCTTAAGACTGTTAGAAGTCTGAATTTCACCAAGAAAACAATGTCTCTATTTTGTTCAGTTACATGCAGGATAAGCTCTCAATTTATTTTCTCACCACAAAGTAACTTTCATTATCAACCAGTCCTGGCCAGCCAAACCCATATATACTCTATGTTATATTCATTAACTTCCAAGATTGTTCCAATTTTTCCATGCAATTAGTGCTGTGTGTCCTGGTTCTTGCTCCGCTTTCCATTACATCTAATTGTCTTCATGGTTTAAAGGTCAAATGTCAATATTTCACGTGTAATAGTCAAAATTATTAAGAAAACAAAATTTACTTAAACATCTAATGTTGCAATTTACACCTTATAATTGCAGATTTACTATAGTAACAAATTATTGGAAAACCCGTTGATATGAAGAAAATAAAATTGTCAAGAATTTGGTCAATATAACTGATATCTGTTGTGGAAGTATTCTATGTAAATTATTTTCTCTCTTTGCTTATTTTGTTCATGAATTTTAAAGATATGAAAATGTTACAAAACTATATTCTTATAATTAAATTCTAAAGTGGCAATTGTTGTTTCCTAAATTGTGCTTTCAGAGCAGCACTTATATGTACAAGAACAAAGTATTGATTATTCACTATTAGTTTTAAGAGTAGTATATGATTTCAATTTGTTTATGAATCATTACTATGGTATTTCTTGCAAACATTTATGAGGATGGAGAGCACTTAAAAAAAACACACAAATATGCTTAAAAAGTACCCGAAACAATGAAAAAGTGCATTCATTTTTTAAGCTCAATGTTAACAAAACATTTATGTATTACCATATGTAAGAGATATAAAAATTTCAACTTGAAGTAACCACGAGGTCAAGATTTTGCACAATGAAAACTAAGACCAATATTACAATAGTGGATGGTGCATGCTGTCAATTTATTTGAAACAATATAAAGAATAGTTCAATTTTTAATTATCTACACACAAATTATACATAAAACATTACATTTTAAGTTCAATATCGCATGACTCAAGATTATGTTTTGATACACAACATGTTGGCCCTTAATAATAAGGCACAGAAGGCTGATAAGTATCCGAAACATAGGAAAAGTCTATTTATTTTTATAGCTGAAGGTTCATTCAATATTTATATATAACAATATGTTAAAAGATATGGAAATTGCAGTTGCTATTAACACGAGGCCAAGATTTTGCAAAAATGTCCAATACCAATGTAAAAATGGTGGATGGTGCAGGTTTGTGAATGCTTCCTGTGAATTAATTCTAGTAAGGAATCTTGAAGATGCGTTCATTTTGTAATTTAGCACACTTGAATTATGTAGAAACCATTTAATTTTTTTCTTTTCTAAAATGATGAAAATCATCCCCTACAAAAACGTTTTGTAAACTTACTATCTGTAACATACATTAATTTTTTTTTGTAACTGGAGTCACTTAATTTCGAGGAAACTTCATACACACACATACATGATAAACGTAATATTCATTTCAGTTATAAAGTAGATATAGTCTTAAGTTGCATTTCCCGCCAGAGAGACTCATACTGTGAAAACTATGAATCAATTTTAGACACTGCATCTTGTTCTTTTACATTTCTGATTGGTGGCATACTGTTAAGTTTCTGTTAGTCACCAGACAATTGTTTAGCATGGTATTATAGCCACCCTCCCCTTCTCGCTTGATCGCCATCGATACAAACCAATGGACCAGTTATTAGACATGAAAATCTTAATCCTATTGAAGTCAACATATCGGCTTAATCCATAAATCCCACTTGGGTTCAAGTATATTTACCCTGTTTAACATAGGATAGCCCACTGTTCTTCAGATGTCCCACTATACTGAAGAAGTTATAATTTGTATGAAGTGTGTTTCAATGCTTGGTGTTTTGGGGCTGATCTCGACTTGTACTAGGCCATTTGGTACAGGCAAATGGAGTTAAATGCCTTCCAAAGGAAAACGCTACGGTATTTGACGCAGGTTGATCCGATGGTAGGATTCAAATCTTCACCATTTCGGTCGCGAGTCTGGCAAAATAGGCAACGATCCACTGTGGCTCTTGAGCTAATTAAACCATTATTACATCATGCAGGAGGGACACTGACTTATTTTACATCCCGGAGCCAGCGTTGGGTAATGGATTATGAAGATGATGATGGATATGGCGATGATGATAAGCATGATCACGATATCCATAGAGTAACTCTTAAATGCATGAATTTTATGCTTACTTTGATTCAGATCATGGCACCTTCAGATGGTTTGGAGGAAACGAAGAATGTGACCCATTTAATATCGTTAAGTCTGTCCATCTAAATTTGTTTCCAGATTTAAATAGTGTAGTAGTAGTAGTAGTAGTAGTAGTAGTAGTAGTAGTAGTAGCATATAAGTAACTTGATCTCTTTCCGCTATTTTGAAATTTTCTCATACTTCATCCGTTTTGTCGTCCTCCCTTTCCTACGTTTGTTCGTTCATTTTGCTTGAAGCAACAACATTAATAGTTGTCTTGAGTATGGGTATACGTGTGATAAATTTGGTTGTGAAACTGTGTATTTTTCCTGCTCTTTATTAATGGAACAAATATCAGTTACACAAATTATTTAATGTTCCTGACAAAGCAATAAGCAGTAAGTTTATTCTGGTCCAGGCTTGAACAAGTAGTGCTAATTAATTATATTTAACGATCCTATTCAGGTGCATGTCTCGCATGGTTACCGGTAATAAACTTCCTGGTTAGTTATACATGGTCTAAAGAGTGTGACTTACAGGTAGGTGATTTTTGTATTTGTTATAAAAGCTATCAAAAACAATCCAATATTTTTTGTCACAAATGCTACATCGACTGTGATCATTGGTACATCTGAAAACATTTTGAAAATGAACTGAACTGGGACGATAGCGTTGACACAATTACGTTTGAAGGCACGCAATAATGGGGTCGGGTAAAGGAATGGGTAGGAGTGAATGAATGTCAAAGTTGGATTGGATATTAATAGTCTAGTAATAATACATAGATCTTGATCTTGCCATATAATTTGCTTGAATTATTTTAGTTCCCTTATCAACGTGACAATACACCGGCTTAGGGCATATGTGTGAACGCATTTACGATAACTGATCAGTTAGTTGTATAGCTTCGGTTAGGTATCTAGGTGCTTATTGATTTTCCCTTCTGAATTTAACCTTGACAGTAGATAATACATGTATGGCGTAACAATGATAGAATCTAGCTCGCACGTATAGATTTGGGTGTGTGTGTGTGTGTGTGAGAGAGAGAGAGAGAGAGAGAGAGAGAGAGAGAGAGAGAGAGAGAGAGAGAGAGAGAGAGAGAGAGAGAGACTAGATGCATATGCCATCGGTCAATGAGGAACGAAGTGTATCTATGAACCTTGGATAGCGATGATGCCTATTATGTTACCAAACCATCCAAAGACGTATCTGTCTGCGTGACTATGAACGTGTGTTTATCTATTCACATGTACACTCAAGCTTATACAGACTGCAGGTATTATATCTTACAATTTCTGATGTTGTTCGTCTTTTTCGAACATGTTACAGTAATCATATTAAACGCCAAATGTTATTTGAAGAATTATTGTGTTAGGGATGAGGGCAGTGGACATCATTGTTATAATTCGAAATGGATTGTTAGACGAAGCATGTTAACAGCCTCATTATTAAAGTCATACTTGACGATGTGGGAGGAGCCCTTGTTATCGCACTGCTTTGCTAGCTGTCAGTCAACAGTTTGATTTCCGCAAGAGACTTTATTACTAGTTGAATATTAACCAAAGCTTTATATCGATGAACCATTGAATGAGATCGATATCCATCAAATTTTGTTATCATTTAGAGAAGTTATAGCATATCTCCCCACCACCAAATAATGGATCTTGAATAAGTTCGATTTCCAGCGTTCCACAGCATCATTTACTTGAGTTATGTCCCTGGTTCTGCTGACTTTGGTGTCCGCGGCTTAACTTTATCAAGGTTTGATTTCAGCTAAATTTAGTAATCAGTTTTATATTTATGAGATATTAAGTGATTTTGATTTCCAGCGTTCTGTGACATCATTTTTCAGCTGGAACCTTACATTAAAAGTGATCTTCTCTTTAATTTCCATGGTTTAACGTTTTAAAAAATGCTTCCTACCAAATCAAGCATGCAGCTCGATATTTATGAGACCTTAGGTCATTGGTTCCCAAACATTTTCTGGATACCGCCCCACCCCCTTCCCCCCGTTAGTCTCATCGCCCAGTACGTCAAAGCATTATTTAGCATTAGCGCCCCTCCCCCTGTATGTAATCCCACTGAACCTAAGGAGGAAAATGTAATTAGAAATAGATACAGTAACACAGTGGCGTAGCGACGGGGGGGGGGGGGCAGGTAGGGCATTCGCCCCGGGAGCTGGTGGCTAGGGGGCGCCAAATGGGGCCAAAATTGGCCCAAAGTATCAACATAACTGCGCAACAGGGGCAGTCGGGGGCGCAAATTTGGGAGTTTTGTCCTGGGCGCCGCAAATTTGGGTGTTTTGTTCTGGGCGCCAAATATCATCGCTACGCCACTGCAGTTACATCATTGATGATATGTTATTAAATTTAAATTTGTATGCAGATTGTAACTTACTAACAGAACACAAGCCAATTAGTTTGGTAATATCAAGAAAGTAACCATAGCAACTTAGTTAATTCATCATATAAAATTCATATTATTCTTATGAAGTAGATAGCCACACAAAACCCCTAACAAAACAAAACAAATATCGACATAAAAATCTTGAACAATAATTAAACAGTATGTCATCCATAGTGTGTTGTCATAATTCACCATGAGTTGCTATATGAAAAGAACTGAAGAAAAAATGAATTCAATGTGACAGTCCGAAAGAGGAATTTTATTCTATTCATTGACACAATAACAGGAAGAGGAACTTTGAGCTCGAATTGTATGAACTTTATTTTGGCATAGGTTACTCTGTTTTCTATGAGAAAATAATTATAAGCCGCGAGACTCTTACTGTGGCTTTGACTCTAGTTTTGTGTGTTTGTGTGGGTGGGTGTGGGGAGAGAGAGAGAGAGAGAGAGAGAGAGAGAGAGAGAGAGAGAGAGAGAGAGAGAGAGAGAGAGATAAGCGATACATTCACTTACTCTCAGCACGGTTTCGATTCGATTTTCCTGTTTAGTATATAAGTCTCAATCTGTAAATATCATTTTTATGTATATATAAATTGAATTTGTTAATACAAATCCAGCAGCTTAAATTCTTATTCCTGGGCGAGTGGTGAGTTCTCAAGTATAACATTCTAACAGTTTCATGAGTGTATTTACCGTTTAAGTCAATCCAATGAATGAACAATGATTACACGCGAGATACAATTATGGAATGAATGGAAACAATAAATTATATCTCTGGACCCCATATATGTAATCTACGTACATATATCCGTTTCTAAACATTGAGTCAATTAGGATTATATTTTTTCTATCCATCATGAGCAGATGAAATGGGATTAGAAGACCTTTCCCGTTTGTTTTTTTTTTGGTATTATTGTTAAATCCTTTAAAAGGTAACGATGAATTTACTACGTATAAATATCAAACATCTTTTATGCATAGCCACCAAACTTGCCCAAAAGAGGAAATTTAGGATAGACATGTGTAAAGTACGAATGATGGGTCTTCTTAGGCTACTCAGGATTTATTCATAATTTCTCTAAGCTTTTTTTCACCCTTTCTTCTAGGGACTGTTATTCCGATACTACTTAACCGATTGATAATCTTGCTCCTATCTACATCTTGGAATTAACAAAATGCATATACCATGTATGGGCTCTTATCACCACCTTCCTGGATTTATTAAAACTGGTCAAAAATTGTGTCCGGCTCTATTTATAATAAGTCTTCTGTTGCCACCAAACTAACACTAAAAAGGCATATCAGGATAAAACCGTGCTGGGGACCAAAACTAAGTGGTTCTGACTTAATTTGCATGAGTTAATCCAGCTGTATTAGTAACAATGTTCATCCTTTTTGTCTATGCCGTAACTATTATACTGTTAAACATATGGACACCAAACTGACCTTTTTTTTAGTATTGCAATTCGAATGAGTCATATTTCAAGTCTGGGGTATTGTGAGCTACTTTTCAGACTTATTAACTATTAGTAAAGTGTCTTGTCTGGTCTTTTAATTCCAACATTTTTACATATTACCGCCGAATTTACACATATGGTGCATGCTAGTATGAACGCTTTTCACCAAAAAACGGATCACCGTGACCTACATTCCATGGTTCATTAAAGCTTTGTAAAAGCCACGTTCACTTTCCCTGTCTGGGTTGCTCTTTTTATACCACTACACTTAAAATCATCAAATTACATTTAATACTTTGTAAGGAAACTTTTAATTAGTAAGTGTCATCTACTACAACTACCAGTGAATCTTAAAAAAAAGTATTACAGCATCAAAACTGATCACTGTGAAATATGTTGCATGATTCTGAACAGTTTGTTTGTTTTGTTCGATTAGGATTTTTAACGTAGCTTTAACAATTTTTCAGTCATATCGCTACGATGTCTGCAGTGAGGCAGTTTATAGTGATGTCTAGCACTGAAACATCATGCCGCAGACATGTAGCATGATGTCTCACCCAGTCACATTATCCTGACACCAGGCCGACCAGTCCTAACACTAACCTCTTAATGCTGAACGTCAAACGAGGCAGCTGTTAGTACCATTTTTGTAAGACTTTGGTATGACTCGGCCGGGGATCGAACTGACGACCTCCCGCTTCCGGGGCGGACGCTCTAACCACTAGGCCACCGGAGCGGTTGAACAGTATTAACA
This sequence comes from Unio delphinus, assembly GCA_029339505.1. Lineage (NCBI taxonomy): Eukaryota > Metazoa > Mollusca > Bivalvia > Unionida > Unionidae > Unio > Unio delphinus. Next base: position 3,075,089 of record JAQISU010000138.1, on the reverse strand, counting down.
TTTCAAAATCTTTTGACCTATTTCTACCAAACGTGATTTGTACGTGCATCTTGTTATTACATCTTAACACATCAAAACTGTGTCGTTGTGGCGTACTTTCAATTCCATCCACAATAACACTTGGGTGGGTGGGAGGCCGAGTGGTTTAAAGCGCTCTTCGTTACGGATCACTGCCATCGCAACTCATTCTGCGTAGGTTCGAGTCTCAAATTCGGCCAATGTGGGTATGTGGAAAATGCCAGTAGCTTCTCGTGGGTCGGTCGTTCTTTCCGGGTTTTTTCGCAGGTTCTTCCTCCACTAGTAACCATGTATATATCTTGTGCTGAAAAATGGCGCTAAAAACCCTACAACAATAACAACAACAACAACAATAACACGTTCTTTATTACACTCAGGTAGCAAATGACAACATATGAGGTAAAATATTAGTATCTCACTTTGCCTGCCCGTGCATCAGCCATGGACGATATAATGTTTGTTCCCCACATTAATTGCAACTTACTGAGATTGACATCATTATTGAATTATTAGTCATTACATCAATGGAATAAGATGATATTGAAACTGAAATATTTTGATATATTTGAAAAGAGAGGTTTTAAATTATTATATTTGGATCACAAATTAACATCTAGTAAATTCATTACTTTACAATGGTGCTATTATTTTCCTTTAAAAAAGAAAGAACTTTGAATGGTACACGTACTGACTAGTGCCTCATTAATTGGTAAATAAGACTCTTGCGATTTCGTGTTCACTAACAATTCTAGTTTATTTTGACCGTCAAAGTTAATAATTCACATTAAGTTTCAAAATGTCAAGAGTATTTAAAATTGCATTTTGCAGTCCTTTACTAACTATTGATGGCGACCGGGAAAATAACAGCGACGACAGGTAGCATAGCCAATGATTCGCCGAAGCCTGATCGAAAGGAATCACAAGTACAAGATGTTACAGATAGTAAGCAAAATGTGGTGCCAGAGAAGACAACATCCAGAGACGAAGTTGACCTCCCTACAGAGGAAGAAAAGTCGAATCCTGATTCTTTTAATGAATGGTGTCAAAAGGTTGTCCGTAGCTTTGAGGACATAAAAGACGAACAAAAATTGAAAAATCTTAAAAAGTGCGTAATTCAAGTTGAAGAAAAGTTCGAAAGTATACAGGAGGTAAGAATACAAAGAGTGATTTACGACACCTTTCAAGGATTAGAGTATATAATTTAATTACAACATTAAATTAGCGCTAAGAGCATCTAACGTTGTCTAATTAATGTGTTCTTCATGTTTGTTTCACCAAATAAGAAGCAGAGATGGGAATTTAAATTATTAGACAAAAGTTCTTATCATATATCATATACACCATATTTTACTGACCTGTATGAACTAATTATAATAAAATATTTCATATAACGTATTTTGGAAGAAACAAAATAGAGCATGACCTACTTTTTAAAAGTATTTTTTTTGTATTGAATTTGAAGACAATTCAACAAGTAGATATCGACATAATTTCTAGACATTATTAGATTCATGTCATTTTTATCATTGTTTCTTTGTCCAAAATAAATATTTATCTCAGACTGTGTTTATGTTCAAGGGCTACTCGATAGAAAAAAGACTTAATGACACGGAGAAGGCAATAGACACGCTAAAGAAAAGGTAAATTTTACTGTTTGCAGCAGAATAAAGGCTGTTGAAAGATTTAAACATTTTCAAAATCTGTCCTTAAGTCTCGAAAATTGTTTGGCAATCCCAGTTGAAGGTCCTCATAAGTGCTAATTACATCCAAATCATCTATAGACAAAACATCTATCCAATATTCCACTTTTCGGAAGGAACTACAAGTATTTGAAATTTACTCTGAATCTTGTCTATGTTTATTTACATATGACAATTTTTCACAATGTCAAATAATAAATTTATTATTCTTGGCAAAACTCAAACGCGACCAAAACAAAGCAACATTTGGTTTTTTTATTTAAAAAAATACTTCTTTTCCTATATTTTAGTTCATTATGCAAGAACGAATCCTACATGTTGTTCAACATTACATAACAATACAATGCTTCAGTATGTAGCACTCCCATTGGTAATGAGATCTGGTGCTTCTAATTTAGGTGACTGATATACTTCTAAGTTAGATGACTAATATACTTCTAAGTTAATTGACTAATATACTTCTAAGTTAGATGACTGATTTACTTCTAAGTTAGATGGCTGATATACTTCTAAGTTAGGTGACTAATATAGTTCTAAGTTGGGTGACTGATATACTTCTAAGTTAGGTGACTGGTTTACTTCTAAGTTAAGTGACTGATATGCTTCTAAGTTAGGTGATTGGTATACTTCTAAGTTAATTGACTAATATGCTTCTAAATTAGGTGATTGGTATACTTCTAAGTTAATAGGTGTCTGACATTGTTCTAAGTTAGGTGACTAATATACTTCTAAGTTAGATGGCTGATATACTTCTAAGTTAGGTGACTAATATAGTTCTAAGTTGGGTGGCTGATATACTTCTAAGTTAAGTGACTGATTTACTTCTAAGTTAAATGACTGATATGCTTCTAAGTTAGGTGATTGGTATACTTCTAAGTTAATTGACTGATATACTTCTAAGTTAGGTGACTGATATACGTCGACGTTAAGTGACTGATATACTTATAAGTTATTTGTCTCATATAATTCTAAGTTAATTGACTAATATACTGTTTTGTTAGGTGACTGATATGCTTTTAAGTTAGGTGACTAATATACTTCTATGTTAATTGACTGATATGCTTCTACGTTAAGTGACTGATATACTTCTACGTTAAGTGACTGATATACTTCTACGTTAAGTGACTGATATACTTCTACGTTAAGTGACTGATATACTTCTACGTTAAGTGACTGATATACTTCTAAGTTATTTGTCTGATTTACGTCTAAGTTAATTGACTAATATACTTCTTTGTTAGATGACTAATATACTTTTAAGTTAGGTGACTAATATACTTCTAAGTTAATTGACTGATATACTTCTAAGATAGGTAATATATATGCCTGAAAGGTCTGTTTGTTCTGAATAGATTGATGATCACATGAACTTGTAGCAAGGTATTTATGGGAATTCTGGCAGGGGTATCTAGATCAGCTGGCTCCAAACGTTTAGGCTTTAGACTTTGGTTTGGTCATAGTTAAAACAGATTAAAATCTCATCCAATCAGATTGCATGATCAAGAATTAAGTTTTAAGTCCACAGTTAAGTTAGTGAATTCTAGACACTAGAAGGAGAAAAAGATTGTGAACTGCATTTTATTGAATTAATTTTTAAATAATAATAATAATAATAATAATAATAATAATAATAATAATAATAATAATGATTATGATGATGACGATGTTGAAGATGAAATATAATAATGTCAATAGTAATAATGAAATATAATAATAAAATTAATAAAATTAATAATAATAATAATAATAATAATAATAATAATAATAATAATAATAATAATATAGTCACGTCTCAAAGCAATTGATATTGAATAGATGCATAAAATATTATGTCAGATGGTTGATGAAAAGACGTTGACACTAGAAGAAATTATCAAATGTTATGCCAAATATGTAAAGTTGTGAATATCAAAATTCAGGCAGCGTTTCACTGTATAACTGTATATGTTTTTTTTTTTTAAGATATAAGCGTCATTTTAACATAAGCATTAAGTGACATTGATAGAATTTAGTTAAAATTAACAAACATAAAATAATTGCCGGTTTTGGAAACAGTGAAACACTATGACAATTTTCGACACAAATATTAAACCCCTATGACACGTTATTTAATATTTTCAAAAAAATTACAAAGGGATGTATTTTGTCTAGAATTTAAAAAAAAGAGTTCTCGAATATTTAATATCCAACTGTCAAAAATGATTTTGTCATGGTGAGGTGTACAAAGACACTATTATAATTAAATATCATACAGTAGATAAGAACATGAATACACCTTCCAAACATACTGACCTTGCACATGACCTTGCACATATGCTAAATGATTTGTTGCTTTTATAAACTGAAGACACACTACTCGTCGCAGTAAAACATGTTGACATGTTTTACTCTCGATATGATATGTATAAATTTGCGATAACTGGAAACTTAACACAACAGAAAGAAAACAACAACTGTCGTATTTGGCTAAAACAAAGCATGCCGATAATTTTTAGAAAAGAAATGTCGATATTGATCTTGTGGGATGAATATAAGTATTTAGGTTTTAATATTTGACAAGAATGGAAAGTTCTCCAACGTCCTGAATACTGTAGAGTCCACAACTAATAAAAGTATGCACTTGCTTAAACAGCATGCATAAAATCCAGATTTGATATTTGATTATCAACTGAAACTTTTCAATCAACGAATTGCACCGATTTTAACACATGCTGGAACCGCTCCAGTGGCCTAGTGGTTCGAGCGTCCGCCTCGAATGCGTTAGGTCGTGGGGTCGTGGTCGTGGGTCATACCAAAGACTTATACAAATGGTACTAATAGCTCCCTCGCTTGGCGTTCAGCATTACAAAGTTAGTGTTAGGACTGATTGGCCTGATGCCCCAGTGCTAGACATCACTATAAACCGCCATAGGGCAGATATCGTTGAAATATGACTGAAATTGATTGCTCTATGACAAAGACTTTAGGTAAATACAAGGGGTAGGGGCCTCCGAGTAAGTGAATGGTTTTGCAGGTATATGTTCATCATATAGAGATAGAAAAATGAGTCATGTTCTTGATTTGTATGAAGTTAATATGTATTAAAATATAATAATTAATGAGGCATAAGTTATTTCTCTCTCTCTCTCTCTCTCTCTCTCTCTCTCTCTCTCTCTCTCTCTCTCTCTATATATATATATATATATATATATATATATTCTCGGCTTGATGATATTGTTTCCCTATGTTGAAAAGCGGGTGATAGGGTGAAATTGGTATACATCAGCTAACTGGACTTCATATTCACCGGCCGCGGTCATTTAAGAAAGCCTCTCCTTTTTATTTCAGGCTGAATATACCCAATGAACACTCAAAAAATGTGCACACAAATATATCGGTATCACAAGAGTCAGTTCTGCAAAAGTTTGAAGAAATGTATGCAGAGTGGAACAAAAATTGGTCAGAAACAGATCGTGATAGTGAGCTGTGCAAGATTCATGAGGTATGTATGTATGTATGTATGTATGTATGTATGTATGTATGTATGTATGTATGTATGTATGTATGTATGCATGCATGCATGCATGTATGTATGTATGTATGATCTGTCTGTCTGTCTGTATGTGTGTGTGCACGCACGCACGTACGTACGTACGTATGTGTGTGTGTGCACGCACTAACGCACGCACGCACATACGTATGTGTGTATGTATGTATGTATGTATGTATGTATGTATGTATGTATGTATGTACTAAAATGACATACCTGTGTCTATCTATCAAAACGTGTGTTCTTATTATGTATAATTTGTAAGTATATAAATATATATATATATATATAAATATATATATATATATATATATATATATATATATATATATATATATATATATATATATATATATATATATATATATATATATATATATATATGTAAATTGGCCGTCACTTTAGTAAACATTGAACCAAAAGATGAGCACACCAATGTCTGGACATTTACAAACCATAATGGTTGCATTTATGGACAGGAGCATTTTTAGACAATATTTTACAGAGGCTGACGATGGTAGTTTTTTGTCAGATCAAAAAGGATGTTAATATTAGAGAGGAATATAACAAGGCACTGTTCAAGAATTTAGTTTAATGGAAAAACTATTGCTAAATAAATTAAAAGAATGATTAATTTGACAAGGGTATCATGTATTAGGTATCATTTTTCATTTTCAGACTAAATGCATTTGGTTAGATGATATCATCATAAAGTAAATTGTATTGGAGAAACAAGTTTGCTTTTTATGCAGGAATGCCACAAATTCTGTGAGAAGCGGTTTCAAGTTCAAATGAAGAAGTTATTAATGGTAGCAAGACCTCAGTCCAGGGATCAGGTATTTCATCTACAGCATGTTTACTTTCTGAACGCTTAACTTTTCCTTTAGGTATTTATTCCAGTTCTCTCGTTCTCTGATCATTCTCCGTCCCTATCCTCATTTGTTTAACTTGGAGAATTCTTTTATTATCATTATTATTATCTATATTGTTGTTATTGTTGTGTTGTTGTTGTTTGTTTTTATGTTGCTGTTGTTGTAATAGAGATTAAGTTTAGTCTTAGATTTTTAACTTTGATTTACATGCATTTCATATGTTATCTCTACAGAAAAGGCAAAGACATTGCAGGTAGAATATCAGATGGATCACTGAAAGTTCTCTTGTCGTTTGACACAAATATCCTCTGTCAAAGACTTGATATGTCAATTGATTTTAAATTTAATATGCATGGTTTCATGCAGAGTGTTTAAAGGAGGATACAAAAGTTAGTGTATGCGACAGATTTTGCAAACATCGCCAATTTACGTTCCGCGTAATATTCCATCGACAAATCGATAGACGTCATCTTTTATTTTTTTCAAAAGGGTGAAACAGTAATACTCAGCAGAAATAAGTCCAGTGTTTCTTTCTTTTTGTAAATACATTGGTTTATACGAAAAAGAGATACCTGTCCTGAACCGAACAATAATCTAGCAGTGTTTTATTGCTTTTCATCGTTTTGTTTTCGATGTAGGATAGTTAACATAAGATTCAGTTTGTACTGAAGATCAACAATCGTTAAGAAACCGAATCATACATTTACATTACGTGAATATATCACTTCATCTTTATTTGTCAATACTTGTATTATGCTTGTTTAGTCGCATAGTTCAAGTGAGAAACAATCACATAAAAATACGAGTACATATTAAAATGGCCAAAATTATACTGTATATCGCACAAACCACCACACCTATAATTCCTGAGAGTTATGAATACTGCAATACGCGCTACCGAGCGAATCAAACGGCTCTTGCGTGTGTCTGGCTTGAAGTCAACATTTTCCATATTTCCAATGACCACAAGACAACAGTCATTGATATCTAGGTTCTCCAACGCACAAATACTTCAAATATTGTTTTCTAATACCTTTATGACTGCACATCACGAAACTCTAATTTCACATTGTATTGGTGTTTATTGGTTATTGTTAACATCAGAAATGACTCATGATTTTTACTTTACTCCATGCATCACGAAACAAAACCTAAACACATAAATGTTCTTATCTCAAATTAATAACGAGAATCCCAATAATTCTTTATGTTAAGAGGGCCCATTTTTCGAAAGTAGTCCATGCAGCCATAATGTCTCGTGAATACTATGATTACTATACACATACATTATGTCTGCTTCCCAAAACTGGCTAATACACATTATTACAGAATGTATATCAACCGCTGGGCACGAAACTATCAGATTTATCCACGGGACCTTTTCAATATAACTGTCTGCCACCATCTGACCGACCTTAGCAACGGTAACACAGCGGTTTCTCACCTTTCTCTAATTTCCTGCTGCGAAATAAAATAACTGTTATTATGCAGTCCATTGGTAATTACTCAACAGGATGAACAATCCTGATTGGAGAAGGAACTCATTCCAACAACATTAAGTGCAATTTACTCATGTAAAAAGTCCAAATTATTCCTGTTCCAACCCAAAATACAGTGTAACTAACCTACTTTCGCATAAACTTTTATTCTATTCCACAGCGAAATTATATCCTAGCGATAACTACATTGATTCATAAAGGACCTCATGTGCCCACATTTAAATGGAAGTTACTTCTATGCTATAAATGTTGCGAGACGCAAAGCGAGCTACCAAGAAAGCCTTTACATTTCTTTCAGTTGTCGCATCAAACAACCCGACATTTGTTGAAGATATAATAAAAGAAACAAACATAAAGCCATACAAAATCATATCGTTACCAGCAGAAAAAAATCGTCCTTGTAACACTACAGAGCGAAGACAACAACACATACACTGCGTCTGACTTGAGGTCTAGGCTTTCCTTATCTTCATGGACCATAAGACAAAGGTCTTTGTAAACTTAAGAGTTCGTAAGCGCACATATACTACAGATTATCATTTTTCTCAGTTGTAAAGCCACAAGTTTATAAGTTACTAAGAACTTTAAAGAACTATGAGGATTTGTTCTAGTTCCCCTTAATTTCGAAAGGTACGTTTGTTTCTTACTCTTCCGGAATTTGCCAGTAATATTAATGGTGAACTTGATTACTTCTTCACAATATTTAACACAGGACAATTCTGTGCGCAAATGGCAGACATAATCTTATATGTATTCTACGAATATGATACAAAAACGACGAATATTAACTCTTCTATTATAACGACAAACATTTCTGCCTGATGTGTCCGTGTAAAGAATTCTCTCTCACATATTTCAGTCATATAAGGATAACGAAGAAGAACAAATTATACAAGAAGCTTACAAAGAGTTGGCAAGAAATACCGTTGGGACAGAATTGGTAAAAGTAAAGGTAAAATGGCTTTTAATATCTATGTTTTTTGAAGCATGCATCATTATATTTTGTCCGAAAAATGAAGAAAAAAATTAACCCTACATATTCTTCGTAATAGGATACGGCTAATATGTCATCATAACTTTGTGCCGGTCTGTTCATTCGTGACAACACTATTATCGCTTCTCCCGCATACCACTTTGATAATTTTAACAAAACAGTGGCTAGATATGAAGATGGTGCGAATGCGCAAAAGGTTTAACTTTTTTCTTATATTTTTGGGAACTTTTAATGAAAAACTGTAGAAAAGAGAGTTACTGGATAAATCAACTCGTTAGTTACGCTCTTCATGCGTCGAAGTGAAGTTTTATTAGTTAGATATATGGTTACTGCAGACGGTCTTGAAGGTTCTACTTGTTTTTCCCCTGTCCATTTGTTTGGGTGTCCGTGCTTTTACTTGCACTCACTTCGACGATTTTGTACCCTTTGTTGAGTGGCTGGTGTAGAGGCGCAGCAAAGTTCTACTTTTTTCTTATGTAGCTTTATGGGGACAATTCTTTAAAGAAAATGTCGATTACAAGGAGATAGTTTGTGAATTAAGTTTGTTTCACACTACTTTAAAAAATGTATTGATATTTTGTACGTTAGATATATAGATGTTGTAAATGTACAATAACGTTAAATCTTTCATCTGCCACATATATTGGAACATTTATATAACGTGTGATTCTAATATTTAAAATATTCCATATTTAGGGTTCTCTTTTTATGTGTGAGAATGAAATAAACTATATAAACAATGGCATATTGGCAGTTTTAAAATTAATGTGGCTAAATGTAACTTAGTTTAATTACAGTGATCTAAAGTGGTGCTATTAGTTAAATACCGATACTCCTTATATGCTCAAAATCTTAAATTAGTGCAACATGACATCGCAAATGTTACTTATTTACTCTACTTTAACATTGACAAAAATATAAGTAGCTAGATCCAAATAATTAAATTTCAGTATAAATTTTTATCACAACGAGAAGTCATGATTTACATGTTGATATCAAAGCGTGATTAATAATTCATCACAGTTTTAGATGTCGCACCTTTGGTGGTGCATTCGAATTGCCATAATAAAAGTTAATACATTAAAGTTACGGTTTATCCCTTCCAGGGTTCACCAGTATTTTAAAGAATGATATTTATGTGTCTTTGACTGTAAGTATCGTGTCGAGGTCATTATGCAGTGAGTCACAAACGAATCTGACAACAAGACGGGAAGAAACAGTTGGGAACAAAATTAATTTAGTGTTCACATTCATATATTTTTATCCGCTATAACCTTCCTCAAAGTAAGAGTGGAATCGTGAAAGTTTGAGGATCATTTTCTCGTTTGCGTTTGTAAATATTTGAAATGTTATATGAAATACAGAGATTTTAAGATTGGCATTTAGTTTGGTAGTTTTTTATGGAAGCCCACTGGGAGTGGGGTGGGAGGTGGGTCGCCATATTTGGATCATTGTTCATTTATGCATATGACACAAAGAATAAAGCATATGTAGGGTGAAACTTTAAGATTTCAATCTTTAATTTCACAAAGTGCAGAAAACATTGTTTTAGCGTGCATTAACCGATGACTGCATTGATAGTTGTCTTTTCTGTTAAGGACGAAGGAAGCATGGCCATAAAATTAAAGCCAGAACTTAAGACGTTTGTGACAAAGTGTCTTGAAATATGCTGGATTACATTTATTCTAAAAGAGCCATTGAGGTTTGAATTCGACAGCCAACGTGCAAAGGAGGGAACGTTCGAAGGTACAACTCAAGACAAAATGGCCATCGTGATCAAACCCGCTATTTGCTTGGACAAGGACACTATAAAAATACGCGGGACGGTGAGGCAGAGTGGTGATGCCCAGACAGATCTTGGTCTTGTCTAACTAGTAATTACCTATACAATTTTATTTTATTTTAAAATCTAGGACTTAACATGCAAAAGAGCATCATGTTTAAAGACCTGATGTCACCCAAACTCATTACCATCAGAATTGATGATTTCCTTTTAGAAAACCACCACGTTCAGACCTCCCAATGTTATTGGCAATCTTTAAAAGAACAGAAAAGACAAAACCTTATGGCCATCGCATCTCTAATAACAGACATATGATATTGAGTACAATTACATATTATTAATGGTCGTGGCATATTGATGAAAGGTTGGTAGGAAAAGGTAAGATAAAATGAATTATAAAAAAAATTATGTTGGGTATACATAAATATAATGGGAAAGGCAACATGATAAATTTGAGTTTATACTTCAACAGATTCATTTAAGTATCAGTTTTATATACACACTTAATCTTTTCAGTGCCTTAACATTTGCGTTAGTTAGCAACTTACAAAACAATTTGTATATTTTTAACACTTTTGATACAATTCTTACTTATATATTGTTTTCGTATTTTAATTAAATATTGACTTTGAAAAAACTAGCGGTATTCATGATCTATGTGTTTGAGACAGACAATTCACATTTTTTTGCAGATAATTATTGAATGCTTCTAAGGCTTCAATTCAAACGTATTTGGTTTTAATTGTTGTTTTGATTTTAACTTTAAAAGTAATTTCATGATCATGACTTGATTTGTGCTGACTAGAAAGTTATGTCTTACAAGCTCGTTAAAATGAGACCAGAAACCAATGGAAATATAATAATAATAATAATAATAATAATAATAATAATAATAATAATAATAACAGCACTATTGAAAAAAAACTTATTCTAAAGTATCATATGCGACCGCAATACCAATATTTAAATATTGGGATATGTTCTAGGAGCTGAATTTCCGTGATCTCGTATTTAAAATTTCCGTACCTCTTCGGTTACTTTCGTGATGTGATGTCATAGTAGCGACTCCGGCATCTTAACTGACCGTTTGGCATTGCTTACGGGTGTAAATAGCATATTAAAAAAGGCTGTAGACAACATGTTTTTCCTCCTTTATTCCAAACGATAAAGGCATAAAGAAAGCATGGATACATAATTACAAGCGAGTCGATGTTAATGCAACACACACAGCACTCCGTGCTCATTACATTTTTCAAAGGACAAGACCCTCTTTAATATTCTGGTCGGCATAATAGCTAGAGATTAGAATTAAGTACATCAACATAATGGCAGTGTAACAAATAACAATATCTTATGAAAAGGACTGGCCCTCCGACATAATTCGAAGAATCCATGTGCTATCCTTGAAATATGGTTATTGTCCAGAGCCAAATTTATTTATTTCCATACAACATAAACTGAAAATGCAAAAGACGTTTACAGAATTATAAATCAAATCACAAATAATCCTAAAAAGTCCTATCCAAAGTACAAAAGTTCCAAAACTGTAGAATGTTCCGAATGAATTCCAAAAGTCGCGAATGTTGTGATGTAAAACAATGAAAACGAGTACTTATGAATTCAAATGAGTAGTTTAATCACTGTATAATTCGAGTGAAATAAAGTTCTTTTCTGCCAGCAGTGTTTGAGATTATAACGTTTAGGTCGACAATGTCCAGGAGTGGCTGGTAATTTTTATTTCGTTCACGATCATTTTCTTGCTAAAGATCTTGTGGGAAATCCTTTCATTCAAGGTACGATATAAAGCGTAAGGTCTGCGTTTAAATTCCATCGACCGTATTTGTTTCTACAGAGCTTAAAGACTGAGTTTGATAAAAACCTAAGTTTTTTTATTACGAGACATTCATGCCTTTTCCCAGATTTATCTGAAATTGTTTTGGAGCAAACTGTCTGGCGTAACGCTACATTATAGACATCAGGCCCATATTTATAATATATCATCATAAATATAGATTCCCTCCAAATCGCCCCCCCCCCCCCCCCATGCATTTATGTCAACAATTGCTCGAAAGCTCTGCAATTAATTGTTTGCTGTCATCCAATAATCAAGCAGTTTTAAAATAAATATTTGTTGGTTAACCCTGAATGACTTAAGTTGTTATTGGCAGAATGGGTAAGAAATCTGAATGGGTCAGGCTACCAGCGACATATTATGAAAATTAAAAATATAGCTTTTGTTCTTGCTGTTCAATTTGTTCGCATGACGAGACATGTGTCAGTCAAATGTACTGCACTGTATTAGACGTTTAGCAAATATTTAATTGTCTGTTTTAACTGCTACACTGAATTTTAAAATTAGTCAAATATGCTAATATTCATGAATTATGTTTCGATTTTCCATTGTATGGACAAAATAAAATCCATTATTTGAAACAATTATTTGACTATCAATGCTAGTTGATGCTGCCCTCGCATGATGCAATATAAAATGCCCCATTGTATCAAATAATCCAATATGTCCGACACAAAAAATCCCGAACATAATTCATCCTCATGAAGTACACCACCATCCTCCCGGCGTCCCCCACCCCAAAAAGACTCCAACAAAAGCACCCCCACCCCCCAAACAAACAAAACAAAACACAAACAGAACAAAACAGAGAACGTATAAATTTATGAAAACGAAGCTGCATTGGTTGACCCTTTGGCAAACAGGAGATCGCCACGATTCCATCGATTTATGGAACTGTTTTATAGCCGAAAACCTTGTATTTGGACATTTACTTGATGTGAATAAAGAAAATATGTCACATAACTCAATTTGTTAGCAATTTGTTGCTTGTTATCTCTACCACAATTGTGCTAATTACTTGTTATTGTAGTCCCTAAGAAAATCATTAATATATTTATTTGAGTTTTCTTGTAGATTTGCTGACCAGTAATTACTGTTATTTGCATTCAAAACAAATATCATCAGAGGACAGAAAAATGCAGTTTTATGTAGTTGAGCTACTGGTAATGATATGGTCATCACCAGAAGATGCGCTAATAGACAAACAGGCATGATTCGGCTGGTTCCAGAAATGTTATTTGCCCTAAAAGTATCAGCTATATCATAATAATGCAATTAATTTCAGAACATACAACTTCGCGCATTCACCGGAACCAACTACCGCGTGAATAAGTAATAATACTCACCCTTTCATCGTCTAAAATATACTTTTTAATAGCAAAACGCTGACTATCAAAATATTCCAACTTTTTTGGAATCCAGTCTGGCGGAAGTGTACAAGATAGGAAAGACTTGTATTAATAGTATAAATACTTTTTGCAATCACCTTAAGCACCACTAAACTTCCAAACACTACATAACCATTTCTAAAATGAAATATGAGACACTGTCCACAGACATATAGACGAACTGCCTATCGACGACTAGTCAGATCCGTGTTAAAATATGGTTGTGTTGTTTGGGATCCGTACTACATTAAGGATATTGATAGAATGGAGAAGGTTCAACACCAGGCAGCAAGATTTATATCTGGTGACTACAAAACCAGAGAAGCAGAAGGCGACACCAAAATGTTAACTGATCTGGGTCAATACTCCAAGACAGGCGTAGTAGGATTCTTTCGACATATCTCAATCAGGTAGTCGAGGGGTTAGTGCTGGCTCTCTCACCAAATATATATTTTAAAACTATTAATACAAAAAACTCCAAATTAAGCCAATTTATTTCCAAAGTTTGAAAGCATAAACATTGAAGAAAAAAAATGGTATATGTATTTTAGTTAATTGATGCAGAAAAGAGCACTGTAGAAATTATTTCTTTGTAAACACAATTGTGGACTTGAATCATTTGAGTGTCATTGTTGTGTGTGCGCAATCAGTGAAGAGATTCAAGACAACTCTTGAACAATGCTAATATTTTACTTGTCGGCTACCTCTTCAGGCACAAATTTATTCCGTAACTGCCCTAGCACTGTATACATTCAGATTCAGATAACTTCTACTAAGACGGAACGCATCAAAGTCCCATTCCATCAGAACAAGAATCCCTACGTTATTTATGCGTTCCTCTCTGATTAGCTTCAAGAAAAAAAGTCAAGATTGAATTATCTCCCATTATTAATTGTGAAGGTTTTGGACCAAGGATTAATGTATGCCAACTACTATTAACGTATGCCAACTATTATCGTGCAAAGACGCATGAAATCAGGAGATGTATTCCCTAATCGAAAATCCAAAGACGTTTAAGTCTACATAGTCAGAATCATCCGCAAAGAAAGCAATTAGCAAATACCTATTTCCAAAGGATCACATTGTGGATAACTTTGATCCGCGTGGATTTAACCAATTAAAAACTATTTCACAATATCTTTTGAGAAAGAAATGCTGTTTTGACCATATCAAAATTGTTAGATTACAAAAATCAGATTCAGCAGTGTGTGGACAAATGTGGGTGTATTTTCGTCACCAACAAATCCTTTGATATCATTTCCATAGAAAATGCATATAATATGGGTTTGTTATCGGTTCTTTCGGTAGCAAGACGAACTGGTCATGATACACCAGGACCCATATCTCGTTGTTGCAAACCCTGTAAATATGGCCACTCCTAAAGGTTTGCAATGTTTTGTACATTTATACAATCATTTATCTCAAGATAGAACATAACATTTATACATGAAGCGGATAATTGCCCTAGTCCTGATTCATGAGTGAAAGGTAGGTTGGGCAAAACCTATTATTTGTTTCTTTTAAAACATGTTGATCATTTTTTTCTTCTCTCTCTCATCCAGTAATGCGATGCTATTCTTTAAGTTCCTCTTTACATTAACATCCAGTTTTAAGTTTAAACGTTGTAATAATACAAATTGATATTCACAAATCCATCGCTTATGTTGTAGGCAGAAACTAACATTGCAATGGATGAAAAATGTTAAAGAGTGTATGAAAACAAAGTTCTAATATGCCAGGAAAAAAATAAATATCTAATGATATTTACATATTGTCGTTTCTAAAATAAAATTGGAATTTTCCACTCTGCTTTCCATGTACTATAAACATAGAAATATATTATGGATTTTCCAAAATACTCTCATGATAAAATGCCTTCTCTGGGTTTTTCGCTGGCGTTATGGTCTAAAACTAAATATCAGAAAAGAGCGAAAACCAACAAGTTTTGTAACATTCAACAAAAAATTCTTACAGTATTGTGAATTAAATACTAGATAATTGTAAAACATCTCTTACAAGTTCAAAGGTATATAATTTCAATTGAATTCCATCGGAGTTTCAAATAATTCCAATATTGAATGTGCTGATATGTATGTAGTCTCAAATGTGCTATTGTTCCATTGGTCTGGAATGTGTCGATGTGTTAACCGTCGTTTGATGTATCACAATCATATAATCCAAAATGCATATAGCTGAATTGACTATAATTACAAAGTAAGGATTTATCCAAGATATTTTAATGATCACTGTATAATTACTGAATAATTGAAATAAATAAATTGAAGAAAGTGAAGACAACAAAAAGATTTATTCCAATTCGGATATGAAGGTAGCAAACGTCTTTATATACCGATCCACTTGGTCTAGGTCGCAATTACCGTTTACTGGAAGTCCTATTTGTCTGAATGAAAATTTGTATATACTGTATATATATATATATATATATATATATATATATATATATATATATATATATATATATATATATATATTTACTGGAAGAGCACTATTATTCTTAATGGAGATTTTCTGTAACCATCTAAGGTCATACTCGAAACCGTCTCTATATCTAACCCTAAAAAGTAAGCATGTGTAAAATTAATAATGATCTGACTATTTTATATATATATATATATATATATATATATATATATATATATATATATATATATATATATATATATATATATATATATATATATATATATATATATATATAACTTGTCAGATAGACCATTAACTTGATTTTTCACTAAGACCAATTACAGAATACACCATATACAATGTTATAATCAGGAAGTAAAGCCAAGATAAAGTACAAATGAAATATACATACAGATGTAACACCGGAAGCTGTTAGCAGTTAATGGACTATCCGCGACTGCTTGTGTTCAAGTTAGTGGTGTTATGTCACATCATAAGCTGAGAAATTATTGATTATATGTGTCTATAATTCCCAAATAAGAAACAAATACTTTTTATTTAGGTCCCCAAACTGAACCGTAGTCATCATCAATGTTAAAAATGACTCAAATTATTGATTTTGGACGTGTCAATTTAGTAATTTTGAGATACAGAATTGCCTTACCAAGATGTGTCCGCAAGTATACGTATTTCAGAGACACTGCGTTTAATCGAACCATTGGACAAGAAATAATTATTTCGCTCAAAATAGGCTAAGAATGAAAGTTATAATGATTAGTTTTTATATCGGCAACCAGCGTGCATTGTACATTTTGAACAATACATTGTTAAATTTGTATATGATTTATTTTCACCTACTTGTTTTAGACGTTCCTGGTTCTAATTACGATCGTGGTAATTTGTTTCTTTATTAATTCAGAAAAGGTCACGTACATATACAGTTGCACATGAAAATGAAAGTGAAATCTGACGATGAACCTTCGGTGTGGATTACAACTACTGGCATGCGTAATTCTTTGTGAGGCAATCTGGTATGAGACAGCCTCTAAATAATCTAGAAAGTTGCTTGGTACCTGAGTTGTTCATCTGGGGATGCAAATGTACTCTCCCATAATCGTTATTGACATAACACTTCTGCTAACTGTAATACATTAGTTTGCAACAGCTTAATATAGCATTGTGTCTCTTAAAGCAATAATCCTTGTAGCGAATTTTCGTTTGCATGAGAATACCATATTAAACAAGCGCATACTTTATGAAGTATCATTAATAATTTTTTATGCAGCTAATGGCTATGCAAGACGAATGATGTATTCGTGCCGTCACAGAAAATATCAAATCGTAGTTTAGTTGGAACATCATATACATTTTTCGAAGAGGCTACAAATGCTATAAAAAACGAAATTCCTATCTGGACCACCTTGATGCATTAATCGAATCTGCGATTACGATGAAACAAGCTCGCTGTAACTGTGGTAAGGAATAAAAAACAAAAAACGCCAGAAAAGTCATTTACGATTTTGTGCAGGAAAAGTTTAAGTCGCTGACGTTAACTGAGTCGCCAGCGGATGAAGACATTGACGCGTGCAACAACGACTACTTCAAACAAAGTAAATTATATACCGTATGATGTAACAATGACACTACTCTGATGGGTCTTTCGAACTCGTTAGGGCCTCGACCGACTTGATGGAAAGTCTATCCAAGCTTCTAAGCGAATCGTTCGGTATAAAGCAAGCCTATTTATTTTGGAACAGTCTGATCAACAAATCCGTGTTGTCGTGACACAAAAATATCGCGTGTCGCTTGAATCACTTCAGAAAATTCATTCCAGCCTATCATCTTCTGGTTCAGATACTATATATATATATAAATCACGTGTCGTAATCAGCTTTGTCGGATCAATGGTTGAATATTATCACGCGCGCTTGGGTAAATGTCGAAAAGAAACATTTACCAAAACAACAATGATATCGTGGAAACTTCCAACAATGTCGTGGAAACAGACCATGAAGCCAATGAAACAATATCAAGAATAAAGCTATTGTTGTTTCTGATCCTGGTAAAGTAAATATATTTCCACAAAAGTACAATCAGATTATACTTTTTATTATAAGAACATACCTACCGCGAAATAACTCGAGCGATTTGTGCGAGACCGTGGAAGAAGATACTAAATGATACAAGAAAAGCAGACATATTTGTAATAGTATGACTTCATCTTAATGAGCTAGAGTAGACAGTGAGGCAACTTGATGCAAAGTCAGTTCGGTTGCATCTTAAAAGTCCTCCACTAGCAACCCGTTTTGAAATTGCACGTATGGTCGCCAGGGAAGAGACCCAAATAACCGCTTGCGGGTGTTACGAAACACCCAAATCCACCCAAATCCACACCCAAATCCACCAAAATTCACCCCAAATCCACCCCAATCCACTAAAGTGAACCCCAAATCCACCCAAATCCACCCCCAAATCACCCCAAATCCACTAAAATCAACTAAAATCAACCCCAAATCCACCCAAATCCACTAAATTAAAAAAAACCCACAAGGATGTGATATTGCAGCAGCGTTGACAAAACATCCCGGGACTCCATCGGCAAAACCTTCCAGGGTATAGTTATTGTGGACCTGGAACCAGACTTGACATCAGACTTGATGGGCAAGACCAACCCCGACCCGGCGAATATCCAATAGACGCTATTGATAAGGCATGTCATGCTCATGATGTTGCTTATAAAAACAGCAATCTGCAGCACAGACATATTGCAGATGTGAAATTGATGCATGCGTTAAATTATATCACTGATCAATCCTTCAAAGAAAAATTAGCATCCTGGTTGATAAAATTTGGGTGCTGATAATTAATAACAGCATGGAATCTATTCATTATTCCCCAAGAGGATATTGGCGAGGTAAATCAGCAATCGATAATCTCGCCAATGCCGCAAAAGTAAAAAATCCCACCGCGGCTGATTGGTTATTCAAACAGGCGATATGGCAGATTTATCTACCACCGCCTAAACAAATTAACTTTGCACGTATTGATGTCAGCGTCCCTGATACTGCTAATAAACAAACATACCAGTATGCACTAGCCGTAGCTGATAATGCGTGTAAATATAAAGAAGATGAACCATTAAAGACAAAGTCATCAACTGAAGTAGCTTCTGCGTTTGAAAGGATTTATCGTTGAGGTCCTCTGCAGTGGCCAAATCTATTACAGGTTGATCCTGGCAAGGAATTTCAGGGTATAGTGTTATCAACAATGAAGCCTCATAAGGTCACCATCCGACGAGGACATACTGCACTATATCACGATCAGGCAATTGTGGAACGATTTAATCGGACACATGCTGGGCGGTTATTTGGACATCAATACGCGAAGGCATTTATTCAGGATAAACGATCTTGTGAATGTGTCAAGAGATTACCAGGTATAATTACCGCGCTAAATAATGAAATTACTCAAATAGTTAATATGAAACCTATTAACGCAATCAAAAAAGTATATAACTGTACAAAAGACATAAAATGATTTTTCAAAACAACGAATACACGGCAATGTCACTGTGAGATATTTATATGAACCAGGAGACCTTGAAGGCGGTAAAAAAGAGCTACTGATCCTATTTGGAGTGTCACTACACATAAAATATCTAACATAACAAGATCCACGGGTAGACCTGCAATCTAAAGATTAAATTCAACCGCTCCTCAGCGCTGGTTTATAAGTGAATAATTACAAGTGATACACGAGGGTACTCAACTACCACCGCGTGGTCTTAAATAAGGCCGTTACGTCCGTTACACTCAAGACAGGTCAACATCACATTATCTCTGGTATGACCAAGACTATTATCTTTTCTGTCTACGGTAAATTGGCGAGGATCTTTATCCGACCACGACCAACGCATTATAAAATTACAACTAGCGCAGTGATTATTCTGTTGTTGTTTCAGCGTAATTATAAATTCAGCATCAATATCAAATTCTCTGTTATCTTTTTATCCTATTGCTAATAACCTGCTAATTTTTTTCTTATTATGTTGTCGCTGACAATATCACTGATTGTGGTGTCATTAGCATCTAAAACAACTCTTCGAAGTTGATTCATTCTTCGTACTCTTGATACTTGAAACTAAATTCGACCAGTGGATGCGATCATCTACCATTCAAACAGTTGTATCGGATATAGTCAATCCCTGCGAAGAAAGTATCGTATTGCGTATTCTAGCGTCCATGGAGATTATCAGCACGCAATGCATCTTCGACAACACTGATATCAACCGACACAATATCATTTAACACGAGAATTTGCTTCTCTGTCAGGCTTGGAATATCAACTTCGATATTCTGTCTTCGAGTATCCATAGGTCTATAACATAATGGCACTGGAAGTGCTGCAAGGTTTTCTTTGTGTGTTTTAAATAACTTAATCTGAAGTGTGTCTCTGACTATCTTTCTACTTGCCACTATCAAATCGTTTGGTTTCCACGCTTCCCAATAATCATTTCATAGGGTTTCTGAAATTATTTCACGCTCTAGTTCAGAATAGATTTTATCCGGTTGTAATCTGATTAATTTCTTAAATTCACTTAATTCTGGGTCAAGTGATCTATGATCAGTATTAATTTTTACATAATAATCTACAAAATTCTTCAGCCAATCATGTGAAGATAAACCGACAAATGGTGGTGGTTGACCATAATCGCCACACATTATCACAGTTGTATTCTTTAATAATAGCCAATCAAGAAATATTTTTAATATCTCTAATGACACAGTACATATCTCATCGCAAATAATAATTTCAGGAATATATTTCTCGACCATTCGATCAGGAGTCCATGCGTCACCTTTCCAAACTGTGATAAGTGCTTGCATTACCTTCTCGCTGTCTCAGCTCTCTTGCAAGTCTGTGTGTTAGTGTTAGCACAATCATGTTTGATTTCCCTCGAAATAATTCGATCACACGAGTCGATGTCCCTGACCCACTACAACCGTTTAAAAAACTGGATTTATATATACATATTGCATCGGATAGCGAAGGCTGTTTCGTTAGTTCTGATATCTGATTATTTTGTCAAGTAATTGTTTTAAATTGTAACATCTGCTGATTTAGAAATAATCACGCAATATTTCCTTTTTTATTCTCCGTGATCCCCAGCATTCGTCGGAATTTGTAAATTCAGCCATTGCTTTGCTTTGTTTTACATCTATGTAAAATGAATCAGTGGCGACACTAACCGCGGATTATCCCACTACAGTACTAAGATCACGGAGAGTTCCAGCTGCAAAATGCTCTTTGAGATAACTAACAAACTAATGTCAAGGAACAAATGTACATCACTTCCAACTACTTTCTCTCCAGTAAACCTTTCGGACCTATTTGCAAATTTCTTTCGTGACAATGTACAAACCATTATATATTCGCTTGACAACACACTTTCAATTGACCCGAAACCATACAGTTATGATACAGAATTTCAGCAACAACCATTAGGAGCATTTGAACCTGTCTCTATTGATTTAGAACGGACAGCCGTGATGATGAATGCATCAAAGTTTTGTCAACTTGATAAAATTCCGATATCAGAGCTGCTTGAGTGTTTAGACCCAACATTGCCTTCACTAACTGATGCTATTAATATTTCTCTCTCATCCGGGAAATTCCCATCATTTTTCAAAACTGCCATCGTAAAGCCTCTGCTGAAGAAACCAACACTGGACCATAACGATTTAAAAACCAACCGCCCAGTTTCTAATCTCCCATTCATATAAAAATTCTTAGAAAAGGTTGTTCTAACCCAACTTGTATCTCATTTGAATTCAAAGTCTTTATAGCAATGTACAGTCTGCATATCGCCCTTACCACAGTACGTAAACTACTCTTCTGAAAGTATTTAATGAAATTGTTTCTGCTTTGGATAGTGGAAAGACAACAGTCCTCATCCTCCTTGATTTGTCAGCAGCATTTGACACAATAGACCATAATATATTAATTCACCGTCTACAGCATGTATTTGGCATTCAGAATATAGCCTTACATTGGTTCAAGTCTTACTTAATGAACAGGACACAAATTGTATTTGCAGATGGAATACATTCCAGCAGCCCAGTTGACCTATGTTGTGGTGTTCCACAGGGGTCTGTTCTTGGACCTGTTCTCTTCATTCTATACACTCAGCCACTTTCGACCATCACCCAGTGTCTCACCAATTGTCAAATATACAAGTCCAGCCACCAAACTGAAGTTGATGCTACCATCCATGGAGTAAAGAGGTGCATTTCTGATGTGAAATCATGGATGACATTTAGCAAGCTGCAGATGAATGATGATAAAACTGAGGCCATTCTGATCACAACACAAAGACTTTCTCATTCACATCCTTTACCTCACACAATAAATGTCAGCAACACCAACATTAAATTATCACTGTCAGTACGAGACCTAGGTGTTACTCTAGACATTCCACCAGTATGTCATGAACATATGCAAGGCTGCATATCTTGAACCGAGACGCATCAGTTCCATTCGTAAATATATTTCTGCTGATGTCACTAAAACACTTGTGGGTTCATTAGTACTTTCAAGACTGGACTATTGTAGCTCAATTCTGTCTGGCTGGTACACAATATTTACTCCAGAAACTTTCAAGAGTTCAAAACACAGCTTCTCGGATCATCTTTAGAGTACCTCGATCAGAGAACACCTCACAACTGCTCTGTACCCTACACTGGCTATCAATTTGATGCAGAATTAAACACACAATTTGTTCTCTGTGCTATGTTTCACTGACAGACTCCAGTCTAACATACCTGTCCGGCCTCACCCATATGTGTACACCAGCAACAAAATTAAGCTCTTCTTCGGACAGTCATATAATCATTGTTCACACTATGAAAACTAAGTCATATGGATAACGTTCTTTTGCATACCAGGGCCCGGCGATGTGGAACGAAATGCCCATTAAAATTAGACACAAAGACACAGTGGTCCCGTTTAAGAGTGCTCTTAAAACTCACCTTTTTCGACCTCAGGAACAAACTTAGAGAGCAAATAATGTTTTGTATCTTATATGTTTTTAGCATTTTTTATGTATTCCAATTTCATATTTTTGCTGTAATTTGTGTTTCTTTAGTGTAGTCATATCATTATAGATGTCCTAAACCACTTAGAGCTTCTAAAGATTAGGCGCTATACAAAGTTATTATTATTATTATTATTATTATTATTATTATTATTATTATTATTATTATTATAGTTTACAATTTGGTAGGTGTCGTGCGTCGGGTTTAATGATGGTACCACCTAGTAATCTGTATCTAAGATTTATAACTTTGGGTATCAAATGTATATGGATGTATTAAACTGACGTCGAACATGGTACTTTGATAATATGACGTCTTTTACCTCAGCAAGACGAGTCATACAATCCAATGTGTTTACATGATTAAGCAGCCGCTACGACAAATATAAATGCGTATGATAATGTGATACGGTAACATGTAATATGACAACGCAGATACACCAAGATGTCATCATCTCAAAACAAATGTCAATATTATGGGAAACTCCTATTGTTGATACGACAGACGTTTTCGTGTTACAGAAGGACTTCGCCAAATAGATGGCAGATTAATAGTTCTATACAATAACAACAAACTGGCTTCAGCAATAACCGGATAGACCGCAAATTAAATTGTGCGTTGTGTGTGTGTGTATAGAAACATAGCATGTTGTTTGTTAAGGTTGCCTTACAGATGTTCTGGCTGAGATGCATGTTCAAAGGAGATAAATACAGTCAAGAATACAACTGTTGCCCACTTGATAGAAAGACAGTTGTAGGACTAAGAAAAACAACAACATGAGGAAAGGAAAAGGGTTATCGTGTTGCTGAAAAAATCAATGGCGTATTTTTCCTCTTCCTCTCCAGATATGGTAAAAGAGGTGACCATAAGTTATGTTTGTACCCCATAGAAGCAGCCAATGTTATGCTATTTGAAACGTTATTTTAGGGATATATATGTACGTGTCATGCAAATATTGAATTAAATAAGGGTCAAACATTTATAACACATATGACTATATAATCATGTCGTCCTAATATGATATTCAAATTTGTTGCTTAAAATATCGGATGTGCCAGTAGATCTGGGTCTTAGGCTATCGCAACACATTGAGTCTTATAGATCAGTACATACGGTACAACTGCGCTATCTAGATGTACGATGTATTGGCCTGGTGGATTAAAGAGATGATACGGCCGTTTGATAATAACTGAGAGCACAAGATGTGAACACGTACTTAATGTACATACAAATATTTCTATCATATGCGTCAGAAAAGTTTACCTTAGTTTTTCAATCGCAGTCAGGTATTCTTAAATCTGTCAACCGTCCTGGTGTTTAAGCGCTATGAACTACGTATAAACGACATCATTGATGTCTTCTTGGTGCTCCTTTGCTGTTGCTTCAAGCACCAGACGGCGCAGAGAGGATTGATTGATTGATTGATGTCTTCTGCTGTGGCTGACAAAGTTGTTCTAAAATTCAGCAACAATAACAGATATATGAAAGAGTGTGAGAGGTTGATGGGTAGACAAATGAAGACCATCATAGTTAATCCTACTCATATTGTGACTACTAGAACTTTATGTAAAATGGCTGTAGATAAAGGAAATTAGAAGCTAGACAGCAATAGATTGCTACTGTGTTGAACTGTAGTTAATATTTCTTCCTGATAATGCTAAAACATGTTTGGAAATTACCTCTAGAATATTAAAGGACTAAAAACTGCATTAGAATCTATACGTCTGATGTGAGGACACATCATAATTGTCTCCATATTGCTTTATCTAACCATTACATGGTCAAGGTTCAAAAGGGCCATATGATCACAAATGTTTAAATGATATCATAATCATTCGTGTCTAGATTGGAATGCTATTGAAAGTTACCAAATCAGAAATGTGTGTAAATCGACATCAACGGCACGCTTGAACGAAAGTTATGTACTAATACTATATGTAAAACATTTTGTGTATTATAATTAATATAATCTCTATGTATGTGTGTCCGTTCGCACGTGTGCACGTACATATGTTATATGCTTTACACGCGGGAGCTTTACAAGGCCATAAGTATAGATAAAGACCGGCTTGATGCGCGCGTGCGTAAGATTATAATCATAATTTTTTATATAAAAATAATTGGTTGAATTAATATTTATGAGAACGCTTCCAAGGAAAATCCACATAGGCATAGCTCTTTATATAAGACGTAAACACATCTTACAGCATATAAGGGGTTGTCGATTGAACAGTGGTACTTTCAGTTGCAATAGACGTGGTTAGACTATTGTCTTTATCTTGGCTGAAAATGTATAGACCTGAGTTAGATATACATCAGCCAGTTACTTTGATATCCTAGTATGCCCAAGGTCACTATGATATAACTTATCACAAGCAAATTTCATCAAATTGTCCCATCTTGAAGTCTTATATACAATTTCAACGTTCATATAGTTAGACAGTTTTGAATAATAGATAGGCACAGACTTAACAGAGTTGAAAAGCTAAATGAGTGGGGTCACATGTCTGATTCTTGTGTAACATCCTTTCAAGTTTGTACAACATCATTTCCCCTAGTTCATGTTCAGATAGCATGATCGTTGACAGTTGTTTAGACACATTCTGAATACCTTATATAAGGAAATTATTTTTGGTTTAAATTAACACTTTTAAATTAAATAATTCAGGCTTTATTGTTAATACCGTATGTTTCACTTATGCATTGTTATGTTTTACTCTTACTTAATATTAAAAAAGTTGTTTATAACCTTAATATCAACCGAATTTACAACCAAAACCCAAAAATATAAAGATGCATTCATTCTTAAAAGCTTTATAAAACGAACTATGATAAACAGTTTACATTAGTATAAACTTAATAAGATTTTTTTTATACTTTTTTTTATTATATACCTGTTTTCGTGATTTAATGCAATTACCGGTGATATGTCCATTACAAAAGACTCCGTATTTGATGCTGTATAGCTAAAGACAGAATAAAACAGAAAGAGGGGATGTATCGGTAACTTCATTTTGGTGTTGGGGGTAGGGGTAGCGGGTAGTATGCTCGATATGTCATTATGTAAATGCTCTTTTATGGGTGCATTTCAGGTTTGAAACTAGTAAACATTCGGACGGACAGGCAAAAAAACAGAAACGGTATCGAATGAAAGAAGAATGAAACAATGACAATGGTTTAATTTTGTGTTTTACATAAACAAGTACATGTAGGTTATATAGAGATGAACTAATGTCAGTAAAGTATTTTGTCAGGCTAAGGCCAAGGATCTATTCCCTAGAATCAGATCGGCAATACTTTAACATTGCTCAAAAAGGTCGAAGGGTTCCGAGGCTTGCGAGTGGTACTTAACGTAGGAAACTTCTATTTCTTAGAGACGTTTAAAGTTTGAACAACAAGGACACAAAGTCATTAAAATGTGGGACTACGAATACAAACACCGATCCCGAGTTTAAAGGAATCATGCAAATTTACAAGATGGTAAATCCTCTCGACGCCCATCCAGCCCCTAACATTTAAAATGGAGGAAGAACTAATGAAATGCCACTTGTTTACTATACCACGCCGATGAGAACAGGGAACAAATAAAATACACGGACGTGTGTTCAAGGTCGTTTATGATCACATCGAACGCTAGTATGTGCTTCTCCAACTTTGCAACGTGGTAGAAACAATTGTAAATTTAGAGAATTTGAAGAATACATGCATACAGATCGTCATAAGTTCGGATTTAAATGGACGCAGTTGTGTATGCATGCATGCATGCATGCATGCATGCATGGATGGATGGATGGATGGATGGATGGATGGATGGATGTATGTATGTATGTATGTATGTATGTATGTATGTATGTATGTATGTATGTATGTATGTATGCATGCCAATACGTACGTACGTATGTATGTATGTATGAATATATGTATGTATGTATGTTTGCATGTACGTATGTATGCAAGTACGTACGTATGTAATGTATGTATGCATGTATGCCGATACGTTCGTACGTATGTAATGTATGTATCCATGCATGCAGATACGTTTGTACGTATGTATGCAGATAGGTAGGCAGGCAGGCAGATGCATGTCTGTATGTATCTATGTATGCATGCACGCATGCACGCAAGCAAATGTGTGTGCGTCTGTGTTTCAGTTTCTAAAGATATCTTTAAAAGAAGAATTCCAATATATTCAAAAACAACACTGACAACAAGAACAACACCATCATAGCAATATCCTGAACAAGAAATCTATGCGAAGCATATAATGCATACAGTCTATATAATTTGTTATCATACGTGATATATATATATATATATATATATATATATATATATATATATATATATATATATATATATATATATATATATATATATATATATATATATATATATTTATTTACTGAATAAGTGGTTTTTATACTATATATATATATATATATATATATATATATATATATATATATATATATATATATATATATATATATATATATATATATATATATTGCGGTATGTAATCAATAAGTGGTTTCATGTAAATGATTTTATCTAATAAAATAAATAGTTCAATGACAACAATGACAACTCGTGATTATAAATAATAATTAAACTTTGAGTCGTGATACAATACATCAAGGACTTTGTAAATGTAAACAGATGAATCGATATCTAAGTCTAAACCCACGCGTTTCCAAATAGTTTGTAGCCCATCACAAATTAAGTATCTTTCAAGTGAGCGATCTTGATCAAAACCACTTGAAAGTACGTTAAATTTCGTCCTGCAAGATGTTATCACAGATTACCAAGAACCTTCCGCACAATTAGGGCATTACTTGCATCGACATGCAGCCATTAATCTACATCTGGACAGGTACCGACCGTCCCCACATTTCCCTCGCGCGTAACATTCAAGTCGAGTTATCTCCGTTTGTATTGACCCTGGATTTCTCCGGTGTTACGAAACACCCAAATCCACACCCAATTCCACCCAAATCCACTAAAATGAACCCCGAATCCACCTCAATCCACTAAAATGAACCCCAAATCCACCCAAATCCACCCCAAATCCACCCAAATCCACTAAAATCAACCCCAAATCCACCTAAATCCACTAAAATCAACCCCAAATCCATACAAATCCACTAAAATGAACCCCAAATCCACCCCAAATCACCCCCAAATCAACCCCAATCCACTAAAATGAACCCCAAATCCACCCCAAATCCACCCAAAATCACCCCAAATCCACTAAAATCCACTGAAATAAACCCCAAATCCATAAAAATCCACTAAAATCCACCCCAAATCCACCCAAAATCACCCCAAATCCACTAAAATCAACCCTAAATCAACCCAAATCCACCCAAATCCACTAAAATCCACCCCAAATCCATACAAATCCACTAAAATCCACCCCAAATCCACCCAAAGTCCACCCAAAATACCCAAAATCCACCCCAATCCACTAAAATAAACCCCAAATCCACCCAAATTCACCCCAAATCCACCACAAATCACCCCAAATCCACTAAAATGAACCACAAATCCACCCCAATCCACTAAAATGACCCCAAATCCACCCAAAATGACCCCAAATCCACCCAAATCCACTAAAATCCACTTAAATCCCAACAACAATCTTTGCTAATATGATTTAAAAACTGACAATTGTTCTTATTCCGTATCATCTGAGGCAAATATTATTCCATCATTTTTTCCAAAAATTATTTGGAGTATTCGTTTACGGCCAGAAAACTTGCAACACAAACACACAAATCAGGGCCAGATCAAGCCAGGGGTCGAGGGGGTGGAAAGGGCACAAAAGGAAAAGTATATGTGACTATTTACTCAAAGTGTGCATAATACAAAATGAGAATAAGATGGTTGTCGAATTTAATTGTTATATATATATATATATATATATATATATATATATATATATATATATATATATATATATGTATGTGTGTGTGTGTGTGTGTGTGTGTGTGTGTGTGTGTGTGTGTGTGTGTGGAGGGTAGCCTCCTTGGGTGGCCCTAAAGTAAATATTACATATACTGGAAGGTCATAATGCAAGTAATCTCATATCATGCATGATCTCGTTCTACGACTAACATAAACTTCATTTTCACTTCTTACTTATATATATATATATATATATATATATATATATATATATATATATATATATATATATATATATATATATAGATACACACACACACACACAGTGTGACCCCGGTATAAGGCGGTAGTTGAGAGCCAAAGAACCCGACCGCGTCATAGACCGTTAGTACATGACTTTCACCAATGGGTCATTTATAATATTTTTTAGTCCGTTCTGATGCTGGCCGTTTCCGCTGGCCTGGCTTTTCCCCAACATTTTCGGAAGCCATGAGATACTTAAAGACTATGTTGCTGGCTCTGATATAACTGGCTTTTGTTGCTGTTGGTGGTTTTGCCAGCATAAATTTTTGTATATGCCTGTCTTTCTCCATTTGTGACATACAGTGCCATATTAGTTGTGGAATAACATGTTGTTCCATTGAAGGTGCTAGACGCCAGTCTCCTTTGCTATAAATAGCACATCTGAGAAACAGAATTTGGTTTTATAAATTGTTCCAATCACTTCAATAAGTTCGGGGAATTTGTTTCTGTCCCAATTAACTGCCGCTTTTAACTTATGGTTCATGGACTCGCTGTTGTTATTTGTCCATGGTACACTGATTACTCCGTCGCGTAATGGGCGGGAAACATAAGTGTTGATTTTGCCCAACACGAATCTTTGCCAATATGATTTGAAAGCTGGCAATTGTTCTAAATAGGGTTCCAAATTCTGACATCTTGAATCCAATTCCGTATCATCTGAGGCAAATATTATTCCATCATGTTTTCCAAAAATGATTTGGAGTATTCGTTTACGGGCCAGTAAACATGCCCCATTTTCTTAAAGATGTCGTCGGATATTGTCATTAATGTTTTTGGTACATAACACAAATTTTGCTTGCGGAAATTTGGCTTTGAGGGCGTTCGTCATGCTCTTTTCTTTGTCACTTCCAATGGTTAATAGCGCTTTGTGTCCAAATCGATCGCTGACGTGTGAGAAAAATTTCCCGTAAGTTTCCTCTTCGGCATCAAAATGTATCATGCACGGCCCAAACATTACCGGAAAATCCTTGGTTCTATCGCTTATCACACATCGGTTTTTGTAGGAAAAGACTGTGACATAAAAATTTCCCAAGTTGAAAGTTCTATCAACAACACTCCCGTCATCTCCTTCACAGTTTCTGATCGTGTCATCCATCTGTTGGTTGCTATAAACAATGACAACAGGTTTCTTCTGTTTTGTCAAAATTATTTCTTGGATGACTGGATTACTGTGAAGCTCGCTTAAAACACTGACCACATCATCAGCTATATTTATTCTGGAGATCATATTGTCTTCACGTTTTCGTTTGCGGTATCTGAATTTTTTGTCGTTTATTTGTCGCGTAGATTTTGGAGCAGTGAAACTGTTTTCTTCCATAAGTTTTGTCATAACGTTGCTTTCTCGTGCTCTGCCATTTCAGCTGCTCTCTGAACAAGTTTTGGGTCTGTCCTTTTATATGGCTCCGATTTCTTCGAATTTCCGTGCTTTTTCAAGTTGGTTGGCATTGTGCCGCAGTATTCCACAATATCCAGCAATTTTTTCTCTACAGGAAAAAAATCGGGCAGTCCAGCAATTGTTGTTATTCTTTTTTTGAATGATTTGTCTTCCATCAATTTAGTATAATATCTATGGAATGTTAAAACACTCGACGGCTGAGGAAATAATGGTTCGTATATGATCGCACCGAATCGGTGACAACAAAAGTCTGATTAACTGTTATAGCACTTTTCCAATCCCAAACACCACAGTCATCAGGGAAATATTTAGCACCATTATCGTTATCAGATGCTTCAATGACAATGTATACGTCGCATTTTATTCCGTGTGGGATGCTTTTTTCTCCTCTTTCAGTGGACTTGATAACTTTCAGTAATTCCTCGTTGGTCATGAAATTTCCAGGGCTGCTAGCTGGTTTCATCGTTTGCAGTGGAGCTGATTTATGGTCAATATTGACATCTGATACGTCAGGTACGATAGGATCTAGCGATTCACTACATTCGCCCGTGGTTTCCGCTTCCATAATGTAAATGTCTTCTCCATACTCATCGGTTTGTAAAATGTCAGTTTCATCATCTAAACCAGCACTGAAGTTCAGCGAATCAGGAGTTAATATATTATCGACCTCGCCGTTCTCATATTCTTCATATCCATGGTCAATATCATCCTTATAATATGTCAAAGGGTTCTTTGACTTACATTTCATATCCACTACAGGAACAAAATGGTTTACTGCATACCAAGATCCTTGCTTTGGGAGTTGCCCTTGAGCACACCAGAGAATATTGATTGTTGAATGTCCTACTAGTACGTCTGAAGACGGTTCGAAAGTCGTGTTCAACGATGTGTGTGCAAAGTCGTTCACGCCATTGACTAAGGGTACAAAATCCGCACCGGACGCCGGATAATATCACAGAGAGCCAAAATTGTCCATGCAGACGAGAAACCACCAGTTGTAGCACAGTCAATACAGGTAGCTTCAAAAGATGGTCATAAACATTGTATGCGCTTCCTATGGGGATGATTCATGTACGATGTTGAATCGCTTACCATACGAAGACAGGTATGATAACGTAACTGTACTGATTTGCTTTCGTCTCCATACAAGAGAAGGGACACTGCATTGAATAGGCAGTTGCCGTTCCCAGTTGTGATTATCGGGTCACCACTGACTTCATCAAAATATTTAATCATCACTTCCTTCGCAATGGCATCAACTCTGACGGGAGGGAAAACAACGTCTTTGTCACCTACTGGTTTAAACTCGATTTTAAAAAGGGTCTCACGCTTGACTGCTGTTTTTATTTTCGCCAGGACTTTCGTATCGGCTGCCTGTAATCAAGAGATAAATTTGTCAGTATGCGTGCACAAGTGATGTACAAGGGACAAACACACTGATAAGTAGATCGAATCTTATACAGGCCTCGGTATTGTCTTACTACAAGGGTCATGCATCCACAGGCGTATGTATGTATATATATATATAATGAAAATGCCACGAAGTTGCAAGGAATATTTTAAAAAAAGTAGCATTAAGAGTATATTGTGGTTTGCCTTTCTAATATCTTGCCCTCTGTCTGCGTGGATTCGAGTCTAAGATTAGGCTAATGTAGTTATGTGTGAAAGCTTGCCAGTAGCTTCGCATGGATCGGTGTTTCTTTCCGGGATTTGCCAGGGTTATTCCTCCGCCAATAATACTGCCCAGCATGTATAGCCTATCGTGTGCTGAAAAATGGCGTTAAACCTTGCAACTAATATCTTGCCTATTCACTTCCCTTTAGTTCTTTCATGACATATTTACTATCAATATTGATTTTATTGAAAACACCACAACCTCCGAAATAATCTTCCATTGGGTTATCTGGTATGTTTTGCACTGTATATAATCATTGTGCATAATTATAATGTAATTCCTCAATTTTTGTCTCATGTCCCCTGTTGTATTTCTGTTATCTAATTCCTATTCTCGTTGTACTCTTTAAAAAGTTTTCGAAATTTGTATATAAATGTTTTTTAAAAAATCCATATTACACTACCTATCAGAGGCGTAGCGAGGGGGGGGGGTACATATGTCCCCGGGCGCCAAGGTACAGGGCGCCAAAATGAGGCTTGCAATGTTACATTATAATAAGAAAACAAGGGTAATAAATCTGTCACAAGATCGCTGGGGCGCCAATTTTATAGTTTGTCCCCGGGCGCAAAATATCATCGCTACGCCTCTGCTACCTATAGCCGTTGAAGATACATAACTTCTACAAATCCGCGTGGTTGAATACTCGAGCGGGAGCTTAATCCGATTACAATTACGTAACACCTTTTGAAATTGATGACGTTTGATTTAATTAGGTGCTGCTTCAAATCTTGTTTATTTATCAAAGGAATTGATAATATGCATATCATCGCACGTGTCTGGAACATCGGTTATTTTTCTACAGTTTGATATTTGGAAATTGTTAGGCCTTGGTATGATTGACATAACTTTTTTCGATGTTTCTTGTTAATATTGAAATAAATTATACTTGCGTACGCACCCTTAGAAGTGTCCAGAAATTTCGCATATGCCGAAAATTATTAATAAACTTTCATTGTGACAAAGTAAGATGTACAAATGCTTTACTAAAGCAAAGTAAGTGATATGAAAACCAGCAGACTATAACAAATATTATATTTAGTTTAATGTAAATTTTAAATGTGTATCCTTATGTGTTTATGAAATATTTATGAACAATCAGAAATATATATTTGTGATGTACTTTCCCTGATGAAGATAAACCATTGCAAGATGTATATCCACTACAAATATTAAATCTGGCATGAAATTTGCATGTAATCTAAAGATTCTAAAGTTATGAAATTGAATTAGTAGTACTTTTTCGAATTCCTTCTGCCGATTAAGACAGATGAATGGGCAGGGGGTTTATTTTCACTAAATATAGTTGCAGATGTTGCGGATCAAGTGTCCATTATCGAAAATTGAACGTTTTTTTTAAAACTCAACATGTAGGATCCATGTGTTTGATGGCTGGCATAACATTACGAGATTTTATTAGCCAATAACCTTATTGAAATTACTGCATTATTATTAAATGAAATATAATCAGGGCCGGCGCTTCCGCTAGGCGAACTAGGCAATCGCCTAGGGCGCTGGGCTAAGGATTTATTTCATAATGGGCGGGTGGAGGAGGGCGTGAGTGGAATGGGTGTGGGGGGAGGGGCGCAGATATCTGATCTCGCCTAGGGCACCAAAATGCCTTGAACCGGCGCTGAATATAATATGTTACAAATAATAATAAGAATGCACCAAAGTTTGTGGAGTGGATATAACATTCTAAAAACTGAATTATTTAAAAGCAGTATTCACACAGAAAGTGCAAAAAATATATACCGGTGAGTACATTCTTGTCCCATTTGCTGTAAAGACTGTAAATTGTTATGAAATTCACCTGGTGCGTTTGATTTGCAATGTCATGTGATCGTTTTGTATCATAATTGTAGCACACAATTATGTTCTTTGGAAAAAATATAAATATTTGTTAGTAGATAAAATGGTAGTCGAATCTGTTCAAAATACATAGTACTGCATGATGACGACACGTATAATTAGGGGTCTATAGCAGAATAATTGAATTTTTGCGGGTGCTAATCTGTGCGATTTAAAATTAGTTACAAATTATAAATGCCGATCCTTACATTCTTCAGACGACGCATGCACATGAGGTAGCCAAACTCTACCCCATCCAATGTACGACACGAAACGCACACATAGCCCAGTTCAATCTTTCTCCATATTTTCATTTCATTGTCCGAGATTTGTTGACATTTTCTATGATAACAGTTGTTACACAATGAACATTTAACACAGTCATTGGAACAATTTGATCTGCATCTACCACATGGTAAGCTGGCTTTGCGTTTTGTTATACTGAAATCTGCCATGATTCAATTAAGAATCACAAATGAAAACAAAAGATGTGCAGTACTTAAGTTTTATTTCCAAATAAGATACGAGGTCATGAAACAATGTATAGACAGGACCCAGGTCAGAAATCTGTAGATTCTGATGCTTGGATGCCTATGAATGCTTTATCTGTTATCATCCTTGTTATCGGCAAGTGTGAATTTCACTGTGTCAAACATAATTGCTTTGAGATTCCCAGCTGACTTTCCTGTTATTGATGCCCCGATTTCAGTTCCCTGTGTTTGAAAGCTAGCTTTAAATACAGGATTTCTATATTGTATTGAGTATAATAGACTGTATGTCTATATTTGGTACCAAAATACGATTAGCTGACTTGTTGTGATGTATTTGATTGACAGGTGCTCCAAATACATTGTTTAAATAGTTTTGTGACTTTTTACAAGAATACTTACAGTTTTATCTTGAAGACATGGATTCAGTAATATCATCACCACATGGATTTATAACAATACACGTGCATGACCCACGAACACTTTATCGTATCGGGCTTGATAAAAATTTTAATTCTTTGTTGGTCAGATACCTTAATTAAGTTTTTTAACACTATTATTTTTCTTCTCAGTTTCGTAGGAGGCCTTTGTTAACCAAATACACGCCTCAAAAATCTGGTCTGTTCACTCTATCTGCTGCTAAGGCCATTGACAATCAAGTTCTTGAACTTTTCAAACTCTTTCACATGGAAATCCAAGAGATAGATGAGCCAGTTTCATCCGTAATGCTAAATATTGATGCATACATTTTTACTTTTTAGGGTAGCGCTGTAATTTATAGATGAGATGGCATACACAATGCGATTTGGGTGGATTTAGGGTGATTTTAGTGGATTTGGGTGGATTTGGGTGTGGATTTGGGTGGATTTGGATGTTTCGTAACACCGACCGCTTGCATCGTCTGCAGACATGAATGATTATGATATTTGCAACTTTTACGCGGAGACCTATTGCTGTATAGTCTTGGAGGTCTCAGCTCCACTAATCAAATATGCGTGATCACCACCATACCACAACAAAATAAGAATTCTGGTCGTGCTTAATAACATACTCGAGTATCATAGTCATTTGATCATGCAAGCAATCGCAACGGTATCCAAGACAACAATAAGTAAGATCCAAAACAACATTTGAAAGTATATGACGTTCCGGCTCACTTTCTGCAATCGATTGACTTGCTGAATGTTCTCAACTTTAGGAAACGCTAGTTCTACAAACACTTGTGGATGTGGAGGTGACCCTTTGATGAACCTGTAAGGTTTAGCTTGCTTACCGGAATCTACCCGTATGAGTAGCATAAGCAATCAAACGTTTTCTGAAACTCAGTTGACCCCTATTAGGGCCTACAAACGTCTGGTGTTTGTTCAGCTTTGAAATCTCTGTGACTATTAAGATCTAAACGTTTGACTTATCGAACTACTTTTTATCACCTGAAATAGTCTGGGATGCGTTGCTGTCGAAAATCTGCGTCAAGTTGGAATATCTCGTTAGATTAATGTTCGCTAAGATTTTTCCTGCACGACTACATATTGACACATATTCAAATATGTAGAGACATTCTTAAGGCTATTTCGGCGTCAAACATGCCGTCGTGTTGACTCGTAGAGATAATGACAACGGTACAATTTGGCATGATTGTGCCTTTGCCGACGTTAAACGTGTGATATTTAAACCGTAACTCCACCAGTGAGATCCTTAGGGATTTATGATCTGCCTGTCCCAAGTCAGGGTAAAGGAGGAGGGTTGGGCGTGGGGTTAGCACCCCCACCCCGTAAAAAGAACGACGCTACAGAAACGTCAACAACAGAAGAAACAGAAAACTTTATCCTGGGAGAGGAAGGGTCTTCATGACGAAGACGCATGACGCTGGGTGGTGAAAGCCGAAAGGATGCCACAAAGCCGACTACCCTTTTGTCTACCAGGAGAATCAACATCGGCACATGGAATGTTAGGACCATGTACGAGCCAGGAAAGACGGCGCAGGTAGCAGCCGAGATGAGGAGCAACAAGCTGGCCGTGTTAGGCATCAGCGAGACACGGTGGACCCAAGCTGGACAATCACGACTGATGACAGGAGAGCTGTTGCTGTACTCCGGGCATGAAGAGAGCGACGCACCCCACACGCAGGGAGTAGGTTTCATGCTGTTTAAGCAGGCACAGAGGGCACTGATTGGATGGGAGGCGCACGGCCCCAGGATCATCACGGCATCCTTCCGAACTAAGAAGAGGAAGATCAAGATGAACGTCGTCCAGTGCTATGCCCCAACGAACGACAGTAAAGAGGAGGACAAAGACCAGTTTTACAACAGACTGCAGAAGATCCTCGAGACCTATCCGGACAAAGACGTCACCATCCTCATGGGAGATGTCAACGCTAAGATTGGGTCTGACAACACTGGATACGAACCAGTCATGGGCACCCACGCCCTGGGAGAGATGAATGAGAATGGAGAGAGATTTGCAGACCTGTGTGCACTCAACAGCCTGGTCATTGGAGGCAGCATCTTTCCTCACAAGCGGATCCACAAGAATACATGGGTATCGCCAGAGAGCGCGACAGAGAACCAGATCGACCACGTTTGCATTAGCAAGAAGTTCAGAAGATCCCTGCAGGACGTTAGAGTGAGAAGAGGAGCAGACGTGGCGTCCGACCATCACCTGGTGGTGGCCAAACTGAAGCTGAAGCTGAAGAGAAACCAGATGGAAGCGTCAGACAGAAGAGTCAAGTACAACGTCAGCCTTCTGAAAGACCCCAAGATAAGACAAGAGTTTGGTCTGACGCTGAAGAACAAGTTTGAAGTGCTTCAGGAACTTTTTCAAGAAGAAGAAGACAGTGTACTCAACAGTTGGCAGATAGTGAAAGAAACACTAAAAGCATCATGCCAAGAAGTAGTGGGGCCAAAGAAACACCAGCAGAAAGAGTGGATCACAGCAGAGACCTTGACCAAGATCGAAGACAGGAAGAAGAAGAAGGCAGTAGTCTACAACAGTAGAACCAGAGCAGCGAAGGCCAAGGCTCAAGAAGCTTATGCAGAAGCCCACAGAGTAGTGAAGAGAAACATCAAGAAGGACAATAAAGAATACATAGATGGACTGGCAGCTGAGGCGGAGCAGGCAGCGTACAGCGGTAACATGAAACAGCTGTACGACATCACCAGACGACTCTCCGGGAATTTCAGCAAACCAGAAAGACCTGTCAAGGACAAGCAGGGGAATACCATCAACAGTTTAGACCAGCAGATGAACAGATGGGCAGAGCATTTTGGGGATCTCCTGAACAGGCCAGCATCCGCGAACCCCCCAGACATCGAACCAGCTAACGTGGATCTCCCGATCAATTGCGAGAAACCGACCAGAGACGAGATCAGGAAGGCCATCACCCGGATAAAGAGTGGGAAGGCGGCTGGACCCGACGACATCCCAGCGGAGGCGCTAAAGGCAGACCTGGATGCGTCAGTGGAGATGCTGTACCCACTCTTTGAGAGGATTTGGGAGGAAGAAGACGTACCGGCAGACTGGAAGGAAGGTTACCTGATCAAGCTTCCCAAGAAAGGCGACCTCAGCAACTGTAACAACTACAGGGGCATCACACTCCTATCTGTGCCAGGGAAGGTCTTCAACCGAGTCCTCTTGGAAAGGATGAAGGCAACCGTGGACGCACAGCTGCGAGATGAGCAAGCAGGCTTCCGGCAGAACAGATCCTGCACGGACCAGATTGCGACGCTCCGCATCATAATCGAACAGTCTCTAGAGTGGAACTCCCCGTTGTACATCAACTTCATCGACTATGAGAAGGCGTTCGACAGCGTGGATCGAGAAACCCTTTGGAAACTCCTTCGGCACAACGGCATCCCAGCCAAGATGGTCAACCTAATCAGGAACTCCTATGTCGGCATGTTCTGCAGAGTTATTCATGGAGGGCAGCTCACAGACAGCTTCCAGGTGCGAACTGGAGTCCGACAAGGATGCTTGTTATCACCGTTTCTCTTCCTCCTCGCCACCGACTGGATTATGAAGACGTCCACCAGCGAGCGCAGGAACGGAATTCAGTGGACTTTGTGGAGCCAGCTAAACGACTTGGATTTTGCCGACGACCTTGCACTCCTTTCACACAGCAAACAGCAGATGCAAGAAAAGACAAACGTTGTGGCAGCCACGTCTTCACAAGTTGGCCTCAACATCCACGAGGACAAGACCAAGATCCTGAAGATCAACTCCACAAGTACCGAACCAGTCACCCTGGATGGAAGTCCCCTGGAAGAAGTGCAGTCCTTCACCTACCTGGGTAGCATCACTGACCAGCAGGGCGGTACAGACGCAGACGTCAAGGCAAGGATCGGCAAAGCAAGAGCCGCCTTCATCCAGCTCAAGAATATCTGGACCTCCAAAGAGCTGTCCTTGACCACCAAGATCCGACTGTTCAACTCCAACGTGAAGTCAGTCTTACTGTATGGAGCAGAGACCTGGAGGACGACCAAGACCACCATCAGGAAAGTCCAGACCTTCATCAACAGCTGCCTCAGAAGGATTCTCCGGATCCGCTGGCCTGACACCATCAACAATGCCAATCTTTGGGAAAGGACCTCCCAACTTCCTGCTGAAGAAGAAATCAGGAAGAAGAGATGGGGCTGGATAGGGCACACCCTACGGAAACCGCCAACCAGTATCACCAGGCAGGCGCTGAGGTGGAACCCACAAGGCAAGCGGAAGAGAGGCCACCCAAGAAACACCTGGCGACGCAACCTCCAGGCTGACACCACCAAGATGGGCTACACCTGGAACCAGCTAGAAAAAATGGCCCAGGACAGAGGACTCTGGAGATCTGTAGTTGGCGGCCCATACCCTGATAGGAGTGACGGGCAGTGAATGAATGAATGGTGAATTTAAACCGTAGAAGCACCTTGACATAATTTAATGTGTCTTTTCCTCACGATGACCACATATCTGGTGCAAAACGGCGTCCGAGACGAATTTTCATTGCATATAATTAATCAACAAGTTAGCAGAGCACTGCATAACGAGTTTGTAGCATTCCAAATCATAAACAGTCATAGAAACCAACTGGAAAGTCCAATGATATTTGCACAACTGACAGTAACTGAACTCTCACTATGGTTAAATGGCCACCAAGAACCCACCAAAGACATGTTCTTGACTTTGACAACAATCATGTCGCGCGTGTGTATCATAGGCTGTTGAAATACTTGGGCTGTCACCAACATAGTTTGCAAATTTTGCGCTGTATCTGACTTATTACTTTTCTTTTGAACACCTAGGAATTGTACAGCAGTCGATTGTGAGCATGTGGATTATGGCATGTGTAGAAGGGATCACCCTTGACTCAGATTATAGATGTATCACTGTGATCGTCTCCGACAAGACTCTTCTTTTGAAGGGCTCAGATTGAGATATATCGATGCACCCTGGGAAAAGTGATAAAGATGTCAAAACTTGCACTGTATCTGTCACGATTTAAATAAAATGTATCAGCGTAAATTGGAGAAGAAAGAAAAAAAAAACTCGAAGCAAATCAATTTGAAACTGTACCCCAACAAGTTAGCTGTAAACGTCCCTGTGATATTGACGCCTACACAGGTTGGGCTGTTCAAACCAATCAAACATCAATGCTAGATATTTACTACGTTGTCAGAGGTTGCGGTTTCCGCGATAATATATAACGATGAAGCATTTCTTTGCGACTATTCCAGTGCTGATATATGCTGCGACTTTCGCGGATAAAAAAGCGTCTTCATTAGGAGACATTAAAACCGCATTCAGGGCGACTCGGAATTTTGGTTGGCGGATATACAGCGTCTACTCACTGTGGAAAAGGACATCGAGTATCCGTGCGGACTTAGGGCCGTGGTCATCGGCTGTGGCCACTCCGTTGATCAA
Source organism: Unio delphinus (assembly GCA_029339505.1). Lineage (NCBI taxonomy): Eukaryota > Metazoa > Mollusca > Bivalvia > Unionida > Unionidae > Unio > Unio delphinus. Next base: position 3,034,424 of record JAQISU010000138.1, on the reverse strand, counting down.
TTTTTAATTTGCTCACAATGCCAAAATCAATGAAGCATTTCCAAAGGGTTTGATTCAAGAAAAATTTGCATCGATGGCTCCCACATCCTACGCTTGTACGAAACCGCCGTTGCCAGTTTGGATACGTCAACATGATATGGAATGCATTAGGTTTCATACCCGGTGATACCTCAAGATCTGTTGGTTTGGACTCGTACGGGCTTTCACCGACTCGTGAAGTCACAACCTGTGTGCATTTTAGCGGCGAGATCCCATTTGCTAGTTCAGCCAGGTGGATTATGTTGCGACGTGGACTATTGTGACATCAGGGACATAGGATGCATTGCGACATGGATCGAATAGGAAAATAGTGCGATATTGAACAATATAGTGTATATAAGGAGAGAAAGATAACCAATTAGTTTATTCTTATTTCTTGTGCAATTGTTTTTATATCACTCTGCAAATGAGATTTATTTTGTGCTTAGATATAATCTGAGATAGAATATTTTTTGGATTTACAAAGTGCTCATATTATGCTTGGAGCAATATATTATTCTGGGATTATTGTATTTAAAGAAGTTTTGGACAAAGTCATTGTGCTACATATAGACTGTTGGCAGATCAACACATTCAAGGAATTGAAATTCTTTCCGAACATTCGTTGAAAACTCAAACCGATAGCCCATTACGTGGATATCGCGTTCTTCAAATATTGCGCATACTCAAGAGTTCACCGATACCAAACATATAGTAGCAATGCTTAAGAGAATATGAAATGGATGTTGATAGCGCCAATGGGAATCTACCAAAGGTTGTCGCCAAAATAGATTTGAATGATTTGGGCAAACCAGATATTTGTTGGTGTATACCAAAACGAGCTTGTGATGTTGCAAGACAAAACCGGAAACCTGGAAACTTACGTAGACATCAACACCGTTGTTCTGGAGCCGCGAGGAGTCATCTCGAAAGTCCTGACCGAAAAACGTGTTAGAGTATCTGCACCAAAATCATTTTGGATTTCACCCGACATTGATTCCTCATATTATGTGTCCCTGACAAACATGCATACTGAGTCTTTTGAGGTTCTCCGATCGCTAAGACAATATATTATTTATGAGTAGAGAAATAAGAGGTGCTATTATGACTAATGAATCTTAAGCGATAATAATATATATGCATACTATGTGGATTTTTAGAACTAGTTTACTTCACAGTAATCTGCTTGTATTCCCTTTGAAGTTAAACCAAATACGGTTCAGAATTTAAGTAATACCACATCATTATATGGCAAATTAATTTGTTCCTCAGAAGTTACAAATATTACACTAAATGATTGGCCAGAGTAGTTTATTCTCGTAGATTTTAAAATGTTCGTCTTCTTGCGAGACGTTCATTCATGTTACAGCTGATGGGAAGAAGATTTTGCCCTTGAAAGGGATTACGTAAAAATAACCGATCGGTGTATTTATTTGGGAGATTGTGTTCGAATAGCGATGATGATCTACGTTGTTTCGTTCTGGTAACATCATTCGTCGAATCATCGAGAATACTGATACCTAGCCCTACAGGATATGGCTTTCAGGACTTACCTCTGGATTAGGCGTGTGTTGACACAGAGAAACATTACAATCCAAGCAGCACAATATGTACACAATTTATTCCAACATTTAGCAACTGGTACTACAACTTATATTACGATCGCCTTGACCTTTCAAGGCTGAAAGCACAGCATACTGTTTGCGTCAAAGGAGGAATGACCAATGTAAAATTAATAAATAACACATTTCAAGAGCCCATTGTAACAATGTATGAACTAATGTAAGTTTTGATTCAACATATACCGGTAATATTGTTTGCAATGCCAGGTACAACGATTGCTTTTCTTATATGTCAGTTCAGTGAAAACGTATCCCATATATGTTTCTTTCACAGTTAAAGGACTGAATTTAACAAAAGATTTAAGTTCAACCAGGGCCGGCGCTTCCGCTAGGCGAACTAGGCAATCTCCTAAGGCGCTGGGCTAAGGGGCGGGGGGGGGGGGCGCCAGTAAAAATTGCAAATTGGGTTTTATTTAATGGTGAGCGGGTGGGGGAGGGCGTGAGTGGGAAGGGGGGCCCCATATATCTGATCTCGTATAGGGCGCCAAAAAACCTTGCACCGGCGCTGAGTTCAACTGTCTACATTCTGGTGTCCAATACTATTTTCATCATTGCATGTCCGCTATTAGTCTATGCGATATACACACCATCTATCAGTACATTTACAGCACTCAAAATTGCGTAAACGATATCACTATAATTGTTCGTAAAGTTAACAGTGGCTTCACAAGTTTATTCACCTTTAAAGTATCTTATCAACCGTAACACTTAACAGGTACACGAAAATAAAGAACAGAAATCAACAGGGGCACATGAATACATGTGAACCACAAATCTGCATATATTGAAACTTGCATGAAAAGAAACTATTCAAAACATTATGCAGTCAGGTGCATAATAAATTCGCTAATTTCCTCATCCATTAAATGAAAACCCAGTACGGTGATGCATAGTAAACTCGGAATAAAATAACTTTAGCTGCCAGTAATATTGTGACCTCCTGTGGCGACGAAGCCATATTGAGCAGGTGTTTTCAAAAATGAAATCAACACAATAATTATTGATCCATATACTTTCCGATTCGTGGTTATTTTGATAAGAATACAATTAACTGAGCATACAAAATTGAGATAAGCTTTTAGTTATTGTACAAAAATCTTATTTTATGTATATAAAGCACTTCTAATAGATTGATAGAATTAGGAATAGTTCTCCATCAATATTATGACAATGACATATACGGAAAATTTAAGTCGAATATACCATTTACGTTGTTTCAGTATATAGTCAAATGTGTTACCTGCTTGTATACTCTGCTGAAAACGATACAGAAAAAATTAAATGTGAATAAATATCTTTTAGAATCGCTCAATATATTAGCTAACATAGTTGGCATCCTTCAACCGACATTCGGTTGCAGGAGCCCGTTTTCTGACATGGATGACCATGTTTTAAGTAAGAATGGTGCTACGTCAACTCTGCTGAAACATTTGAACTTCACTTTGATCAGTCAAAAACAACAAAAAGTTATGGGAAGGAAATTAATAGATGATGTTTTATTATGTGATTAGTGATGCAAAAATTAACGTCAATATACGGTTTGCTGATATGAAATTTTTCCCGTGCACTTTGTCGGATTTTGTATCAAGGTAGTGTTTGAAGTTTCTTATGGATATTATTGTGCGGATAACAATAATAAAAGAGGACGCGACTGAATTACTGCATGAAGCAATGGTACCGTATTTCCCATTACTGTTATCTACCCATCTTAAAGATTCATATTTTATTCATCTTTAAATTGGATACATTCACGAAGATTTGTGCAATGAGTGAACCAGCAGGAACTTCTGTTGAATGCTGTGTATCCTATTCTTCGCCAGCACAGTACATAATTCATAAATTGTGTCAGAGTAAGTTCAGCAAGAAATGTAACTTATTACAATCACAATGAACATTGTGTGTGTGTGTGTGTATGTGTGTGTGTGTGTGTGTGTGTGTGTGTGTGTGTGTGTGTGTGTTAACACATATGATTAATGTGAATGCTCAAATAAAATTGAAGCAGTGTCTAGGAAACTGGATAACAAGAAACAAGAATTATCTGTGGTACATTGCCAAAGCAGTTACGTATCCCATTACACAGCAAATGGCTGCTTTATTTATTGCACTATAATATCTTTGATCCATTGAGAGATCAATACTTTGCACTCAAACTATTTAAGTCGATCTCTATCAGAAGCAGTTACTATATTATTACAAAGGAAATGAAAATGAAAGAATCAAAATACACACGTACATGAAGTTTACCTGCTATTTTTTTTCTTAAGCATATATTCTAAGGGCATCACGTGACCATATTACTCATAGTCAAGCTGTTATAAGACGTAAAAATTCTATGCTTATCCTTCTATAAACATGACTTTGGGCCTTTTTATCTTTAATACCATCTTTATTTCACTATTTTATAAATTTCGAACGTAACAGTCCCCCCACCCGCTCAATAAACAACAAGCTGTAAAGTAAGAGTTATTAACATTTATATAAAATACATACATGGTGTTTTACCAATCACCCACTCAATGCAATGTATGAAAACAGAGGGGCCAAATACGTGTAGTGGAAGTCTACTGAATACGACAGATTTCCATCCGTTTTAGTGGAAATTAACTCAATCTAGTGGAAGTCCGTCACGGATTTTGTTTCAGCTGTAGTGGGTTTTCTGGCAACAATGGCTGAATATGTTGTATTCTCTCCGCGAGTAGACAAACAATATTAACAGATTAGAACGCCAACATCTGATCATAGCATTGCATATGTCAATTTCATATCTTTACCTGCAAAAATTCTATATTACTTGATATATTTATCAGTGGCTTAGCAGAGGGCTACATCGAGACGTTCTAAATGTCGTCGATATCGTCCCACCCTGTCCATAATGTAGCGTACATCACAATAAATTGCCTAGCTACAGATTTCAGATACACATTTGAACAAATTAATGAATGCAGTATTACATATAAAATTGGATAAGATATTACAAACGAACGCCAAACTATGTATATCGGACACGTACGATCAAAAACAATGGTACGTTATGACATCCATGTCATAATTTATTTCAAAGTTTATCAAGAAGACTAACATGTCATTGTATATTTTAAAAAATGAGATACACGAGCTAAATTTCGATTTTTTTTCTACTGTAATTTTACCTTGAAACTTTTAAAATAGCAATGAATATGAAAGAGTACGGCATTTATTTCAAAGGCACGGAATTGTGTACATTGTCCTGGCTGTTTCACTCGATGAGATGCCACTCATGTCACGAACCAAGTGATTTCAATGATGAGTACTAGGTTATTTCAGTCCCAAATTTTTCCATGAAATCTATATGTATCACCAGGTACTGGCTTAAGGAGTGTCTTTCTCTGAAATCAGCCGCTACGCCTATTACTTACAGTAGCTTCCTGCATTCAGTTAACAGCAGTCAGTCGGGACAGTTCGCACATGCGTACAAGCTATAATCGAAGTTAAAAGATGTACACTAACTATTGATAGAAAATATGACCAAACAGCACACCCTGAAACAGATGTTATAAAAATGGAACGAGAAACGTTTTTGATGTTAAGTTTTCGAGTTAAAACTAGGGTATTGCCTTTATATGAAAACTAAATATTAGGACCGGATGTGGGTGGGTGTTTACGGGGTTTTCCAGCTCCACCCCCAACGTATACACAAGAGTACAGTCATTTGTCGTTTGAAATTTAACTATCGCTTTATTCTTGTGCAAGTTTGTTGGGTATTATGCACACTTTCAGTAAATAAGGGGGGGGGGGGGAGAGGTATGAACAAGAAATAGATAAAGCTTTATAAAATATCTGGAGGATATTTGTGTATTGTAAAAAAATGGTATCTACTGGAGATAACCATCTCACAAGCAAGTCTGCATAATAACATGCATCTCCGTTAAGTTGTAAACGATAATATGATGTACATGTTCGTACTGGAGAAAACAAACTACTACTGCAGTAATTGTCATGCAGATTGATGTTGTTGTTGTTGTTGCTGTTGTAGGGTTCAACGCCATTTTCAGCTCAAGATATGCTATACATGGCTGCCAGTATTAATGGTGGAGGAAGAACCTTGAAAACCCCAGAAAAAACCACCGACCTACGAGAAGCTACTGACAAGTTTCTCATATAATCACATTGGCCGAATCCGAGACTCGAACCCACACAGACAGCGGTGAGATGGCAGTGATCCGTAACGGTGAGCGCTTTAGATCATTCGGCCTGTGTAGATTGAAAAATACGTAATGAACCAAATCTTCGCATTAACTGAACATAGAACATACAAGTTCATCTCCTAATGGAAATATTTAAGTCATTTCACCTTTTCACCATTTTCATCCGTCCATTTTGTAATTTTACATGTAAACTCCTAAAATGACGTAACTAGCAAGTTTAAGTAATTTTAATCTTTAGGTTATAGAATGCAACATCACGTGGCTCGTAGTCTGCTTAAAAACAGTTCGCAAATAGTAAAGGTAATCATGTGTCTAGTTATTGAGATAATGTGTCTCATTGACATGTATATTTGGGATATAATTACTAAATTGGCGGGCCTAGCAGTAGTTGCATAGTGCATAGCGCTGTGTATATTTCATTATTGGGAAACACATTAAGCAAACAATTTAAAAATGACTGGCAAAATGAAACCAGCGAATACTGAAGTGTGATTTCTTTATCCTTAGTTTGAAAAAGCAGAGTCTCTTGTATTAAAATACTATAATTAAACTTTGTATACTTTGCGAAACATTTTTATTGTGTAAACTTTCTTTGCTTGAAAATCTGTAATATCACGCAATACAAGTATATGATTGCCTTTTAATGTGCTCGTCTTTGAATATTAAACAGCACTGTGCACAACTTAAAAAAGGTCATGCGCAAAGACTGCATCGGCATAATAATAATAATAATAATAATAATAATAATAATAATAATAATAATAATAATAATGAAGACTTTGTATAGCGCCTAATCTTTAGAAGCTTTAAGCGCTTGACAATATCTATAATGATATGACTACAAAACCAAAAACAAAAACAAAACAAAACACCATGAAATTAGAAAACAAACAAATGCTGAAAATATTTAAGGTAGGAAACATTATTAGGTCTTTAAGTATATTCTTGCAGTCGAGAAAGGTGATGTATAAGATCACACTTGAAAGGAATCACTGAGTCTTTGTGTCTAATTTCAATGGGTAATTCATTCCACGTTGCTGGGCCTGGTATGCAAAAGAGTGTTGTCCATATGACATCGTATTCATAGTGGGGATAACGATTATACGCTTGACAGAAGAAGAGCGCAAGTATCTTGCTCGTGTGTACACATGGGTGAGGCCAGATAGGTATGTTGGACTGGAGTTCGTCAGTGAAACGTAGCACAAAATTGTATGTTGATTCTGGATCGAATGGATAGCCAGTGTAGGGTACAGAACAGCGGGATGTTGTGCTCTGATCGTTGTACTCTAAGGATGGTCCAAGCAGCTGTGTTTTGAACTTTTTGAAGTTTCTGGCGTAGATATTGAGCCGAACCAGCCATACTTGAGTTACAGTAGTCCAGTCTTGAAAGTACTAACTAACACACAATTGTTTTATTGGCATCAACCGAAAGATATTTGCGAATGTAGCTGATGCGTCTCAGCTCACGATATGCAGCCTTGCATATGTTCATGACGTGTTGGTGCAATATGAGAGTACTGTCCAGAGTAACACCTAGATTTTGTACTGACTATGTGAATTTAATGTTGATGTTCATGATATTTATTGTTTGAGGTAAAGGATGGGAATGAGAAAGTATTTGTGTTGTAATCATAATGGCCTCAGTTCTATCATTATTCATCTGCGGCTTGTTACATGTCATCCACGATTTTACAGCGGAAAGAGTAGGATACGAGATCATCGGATAAAACATATTCTTGTCGTATACACTTCTTTGTTTAAAAAGCCTGGTACACTATTTTCTTATTATAACAATTTTTTTCCCAAGGATGGAAGAAGTTAACTTTTCCTGGGCACACCATTATATTTAAATATATATTATACATGTCGCGTAATCCATTCTACTATTGATAATTTCTACAGAAGGTCTACAGCAGGCTTGACGACCTGATCACGTATGTGAAAACATTTGGTTTACACAGGTTTCATTCTTACTCTTGCCTTACAAGTCTAATTTAGTCATCGTATAATTTCTCAAAATAAATCTGAGAAAATCTTAGGAATACATTTCAACCTGTTATTGGTAGGTATTTAGTTTTAACCCCCCCCCTCAAACCAACACCCCCCCCCCAAAGCAGCAAAGAATGATTTTCTTCGCTATCAAAGACAAGTGTATAAAAAAATACAAAGGGAGACAGTCCCCTACTTGAACGAGTCGCATAGCGGAGTTTGACTTGTTGAATGCCAGTGATGACTTTAGCGTGAACTTGTCAATAATGGTCAATCTATTTTACGTCAATGAGAGAGGCAGAAAAACAATGCAGTGCTCTTTTCCCGCCATAACTTAAAAACTCAGCACACCCGTATGTAAAAGAAAATTCCAGCATCCTCTTATAAATAAAAGGATGCAGAGTAGCCATCTTTGTTTACCATAGTAGAGTCACATCGGTAAATAGTTAATTTTCTTTTACAGGGTCGATTTTACATTTATTTTTCTTGGTTTATCCAATTAATACGCTGCCTTTTGGTAGCTCCATCCAATAATTTAACAAATGCGTCGATTTTATTGCTAAGTATCACTCTGAAAACGAAATAAGAAAAGAAAACAGGAAACGAATAGAGCAGCAGAGAGGGTGAACAGACTTTTTGCCGAAAAGGATCGACATCAGAAAAAACTTTTTGTCGAAAAGGATCGACATCAGAAAAAAGGATCGACAAAGCGTCGACACCAGACCAACTTGCTAGCAATTCATAAAAAAAAGACGCCATTTAGTTGACGTTCACCTCCTCGGCTGCTAATGAGCTAACTAAATATTTGATCAAGTCCGACACGATATCTTGTCCGAGGGTCTGATAAATTTATCGTCACAAATCCGTGTGGGATTGACTGAGCGCGGCTAAAGAAATTTTTAAATTGATTATGATCCATATCACCACCGCACCAAGTTTGCCAAATATTTCTAAGAGTATGAGTATCAACTCCGTTAAATACACATAGCATATTGCAGTTATCTCTGATCACTTTTGGTATTTGAGTGTAACGTTGAGTGATATATATCACATCGGTGTTTTTGTGACGCCCCCGGGAAAATATTCTAGCAGGATTCTTTTGATTATCTAACATGATATCATCATATACGACTAAATTGTTAATACTTCCATCAATATCATCAATACTAGGTGCCTCTTCGATATCGGTTATAAACTCAATAACACCATCACCGTTAATTTCTCGCGCGGCATCATTAAAATCCTTTAATACTTCATAACATCGTTGATCGTCTACACTCGGAGCAATCATGTACAATTTATCCCACTTCATCCATCTCGTTATCAAATTAAGTAGCAATTGTGTTTTACCACTTCCAGATGGTCCGATGATAATCGCGCGAATAGAATTTGGTAACATTGCATGGTGTCTAATAGGTTCCCGTCGTCTCGTAGCTGAATAATCAATTACATTCATAACTGTTATATATAAATTATGGATCTATATTGTGTGAAGTGTAGGACGCGTACTGGCACAAATGACTTGACGACGATTACAACGAAAAATAATCGATCAGCGCTTTCTGGTAAATGCGTACAATGTAGTACGAAAAAATTTAGATTTACTTCCCTTGGTAAAAATTCTTCGAATTTTCCAACCAAGGCTTTAAAAAAAAACGAGGAGGTGATATTGCAGCCAAATTGACAAAACTCCCTGGAACACCGTGGGCAAAGTATCCAGGAGAAAAGCACCTTCCAGGATATAGCTACTGTGGACCGGGAACACGATTAGATATCAGACTTGATGATCAAAATCAGCCCCGACCCGGCGAGTATCCAATAAACGCTATTGATAAGGCGTGTCATGCTCATGATGTCGCTTATAAAAGCAGCAATCTTCAACACAGACATCTCGCAGATGTAAAATTAATTCATGCGTTAAATGCTATTCCTGATAAATCCTTCAAAGAAAAGTTGGCTTCTTGGTTGGTAAAATCTGCTATGAAGGGTAAATTGATGTTAGGTGCTGGTAATTGAAAATGTTAGCATTTTAATATGGAATCTATTTATTATTCTCCGAGAGGATACTGGAGAGGTTACGCAGCAATCAATAAACTCGCTAGCGCATCAAAGGTGAAAAAAACTACAGCGGCAAACTGGTTATCTAAACAGGCAATATGGCAAATTTATCTACCAGCGCCTAAACAAATTAACTATTCGCATTTTGATGTTACAACACCTAATGAAGTTCATCAAGTTGATATACTATTTCTACCGCATGACAACGGTTACAAATACGCGTTAACGTTAGTTGATATTGCAAGTCGATACAAAGAAGCAGAACCGTTAAAAACAAAATCATCTACTGAAGTAGCTTCTGCATTTGAAAAAATTTATCGACGAGGTCCTCTGCGCTGGCCAAATCTGTTACAAGTTGATCCTGGCAAGGAATTTCAAGGTGTTGTTACATCTACGATGAAACATCATAATGTCGCCATCAGACGAGGACACACTGCGCTACATCGCGATCAGGCAATTGTTGAACGGTTTAATAAAACCCTTGCTGAGCGGTTATTTGGATATCAATACGCGAAAGAATTCATCCAGGATAAACGATCCCGTGAATGGGTCAAGAGATTACCAGCTGTGATTACCGCAATCAATAATGAGATTACTAGAACAATTAATATGAAACCTGTCAACGCTATTAAGAAGGCGTCTATCAAAATGGAAATCCAAGGAATTTCACAAAAAGAACTAATTCTTGGTAGTAATGTCATTGTAAGGTACTTATATGAACCAGGAGAGCTTGAGGGTGGTAAAAAAAGAGCTACTGATCCTATTTGGAGTGTCACTACGCATAATATATCCGGTATAACACGATCTACGGGTAGACCTTCAATCTATAGACTGGATTCAACTGCTCCTCAGCGGGGTTTTACACGCGAACAATTACAAGTGATTCCCGAGGATACTCAATTACCACCGCGTGGTCTTAATTAGCACCCAGGGTGCTGTCACCCCGGCGTCTATTACACTCAAGACAAGTCAACCTCACATTGTTTCTGACATGACCGAGATTGTTATTTTTTCTGTCTACGGTGAATTGGCGAGGATCTTTATCCGACCAATTCCAACGCATTATACAATTGCAACTCGCGCAGTGATTATTCTGTTGCTGTTTCAGCGTCTTAATTAATTCAGCATCAATGTCAAATTCTCGTTTATTTTTTTTATCCTGTTGTTTATAGCCAGAGAGTTTTTTTCTGATTATATCACCAGTGATAAAATCACCAGTGATAATATCGTTACCAATGATTTCATCATTAACCACAATTCTTCGAAGTTGGTTTATTCGCCGTACTCTGGATACTGCGAGATAAACTAAATTTGACCACTCAATATGATTATCTACTATCCAAAGAGTTGTATCGGATATAGTCAATCCCTGTGAAGAGTGTATTGTTGCTGCATAACCTAACGTCCATGGGGATTTATCAGCACTTAATGCATCTTTAACGACGCTGATATCAACCAACACAATATCATTTAATACTAAATTCTGCTTTTGTTGTTGTCCAGGAATGTCAACGTCGATATTCTGCTTTCGTGTATCCTTAGGTCTATAACAGAGTGGTACTGGAAGCGTTGCAAATTTTTCTTTATGTAGCGCAAACAACTTCATCTGAAGTGCGTCTCTGACTATTTTTCTACTCGCGATTATTAAATCATTTGGCTTCCACATTTCCCAAAAATCATTCATGGGAGTTTCAGAGATTATTTCACGCGCTATTTCACATTGGATTGTATCCGGTTGTAATCTAATTAGCGCTTTGAACTCGCGTAATTGTTCATCAAGTGATCTATGGTCGGTATTAATCTCTTCATAATAATCTACAAATCCTTTTAGCCATTCATGTGGAGATCCACCAACAAATGGCTGCGGTTGGCCGTGATCCCCACACATGACGACTTTTGTATTTTTCAATAACAACCATTCAAGAAATATCTGTAATACTGTCAATGATACCGTGCATATTTCATCCCAGATTATTATTTCAGGAATAAATTTATCACCCATTCGATCAGGAGTCCATGTATCGCCTTTCCATCGAAAGAAGCTGTGATAAGTACAGGCTTTTACTCCCCGCGCTATCATCTCTCTGGCGAGTCTGTGAGTTGGTGTTAGCACAATCATGTTTGTGAAATCCGTAGGATTTTTACGACGATATAATTCGATTACACGAGTTGTCTTTCCTGATCCACCACAGCCGTTTAAATAAACTGTCTTGTATCTACAAATCGGATCTGATACAGGCGGTGCAGTAGAAAATTCTGATTGAATCTCTGAGATATTATAGTTACTTTTCAAGTATTTATCATCCATAGCAACGTCTGCGGATTTACAATACTCATGTAATGTTTCTTTTTTAAACCTCCAATTTCCCCACGCTTCCTTAGGATCTGTGAATTTAGCTACATCTGATTTGTATTTCTCATGGATATACATCGAATCAGTAGCTACTCTAACCGCGGTATCGGGAAATCTGTTTATCATCGAGAATAGATTAATACAAGAATAGGCTAGCATAGAACTTCTCAAATGTGTGTACTGACAACTATATCCATCACAGTAGGTAACAACCGTACCTAATTTCTCACCATTGGATCGAAAAGCATCCCTACGAGTTACAAATTTTCCTTTTTTTATTAAATCGGTTATGATAAAATCGTATTCTTCATTGTCTAAGATCAATCTCGAAGAATATTTTGCATTGTCAAATCTTCCACCTTGAGTGAATTTACCGATTATTCTTCGTCCGAGCTCTTTAGCCTCTCTATTCCTACCTTCGAATAACCTCTTAGACCAATCCATAAGTGTTTCACAATCTCCCAATTGTTTTCGTTGTTCGTTAATTATTTTTTCTAGATCGGGTTTTGGTAACCAAACATCTTTCTGCGCGTTATAACAAATAATCGCTTCACTGACAATTAATGATGTTAACATACCACAATCGATCATATATCGCAATAGCACAATTGGCATCCACGCTTTTTCATACATATGTCTACCAAGCCAAAGATAACTACACGGATGTAACCCTGTAGCTAATTCGAATGATATCACACGAGCGAACCCGGTTAAATCAAAATCAGGCAATGGACCATTAATCGCAACACGAGTCATTTCATGTGTGGGATGTCCAAATCGTTTAAAATATTCAGAGCATTCTCCATATCCGAGAAAACTTCCAGGATAACACGCGGATATATCAATTGAAATCATACCATCACGTGAGTATTTCGTATTCCACAATCCTCCATGACCCGATTCGACGCAACTCAACTTCACGTCATTGAGAAAATCACTTCGTGTTGGGCGCCATGAATTCTTTTCTCGTGCGAAGTGAGCTACCACTGATGGAATTGTGAAGCTATCTGTAAGTAGTTTTTCATTAGAAAATTCTTTAGAATTTTCAGGTGAAAATTCATTAGCGATTTTTCTCATTCTAGTATCTAATTCTTCAGTTCGATATAATTCACCATTTGGTTTTACAAACTGATCAAATCCTATTTCCGGATCCTCATTACTCCTGAGTAACCACATTGACACAGGGTCGTCTTTGGTTAATGTGTGAATAGCATCAAATAATTTCTCTTCATAGAAACCATCCCTAGAAAATTCTTTAGGGATATATCGAACAGTTCTTTCTCGTGGAAATATATTTACCGCGGGTGTCCACGCGTGTTTGTTATGATCGATAATTTCAATTGGAGCTCCTCGCGATTGATATTTCGGTTCGTATAATACTTCTCCGGTTATTGTCGCTACCGATATTGGAAATTTTAATAATGCTTCTAATTTAGCTATATCGGAAATCCTTGCTCCATGTTGATTCACTGTTAGTTCCCATTCGGTTATTTTTTTTCTTCGTAGATCAGTTAATTTATTTCCTCGGGATGCATTTTTGAAGTGTTCTATTAACCGTGTTGCTACACAATTAAGTGGCAAAGCCACTGATGATGAAAACATCGGAGTTAGTTTTGCAATACTTGGCTTATCATTTAGCTGATATATTCCGTAAACAACTGCTGTTACAGGGTAAGATTTCTCATAGTATGGTTTGTCAATTCCAGTTAAAATTCCTGGTTTGGAATCTCTACTCACAATAACAGTTTTTTTATCCTTAAGGATTGGGTCAAATTTATCTCTGATAATCCATTCACCTTCCTCTTCGATAATAAATTTTATTCTAAAAAAATACCTCCGTAGAGATTTCTTGCCAAGGTGTGAAAGTATCACAGCTGCTCTTATATCATTCATAGTAGCATCAATTATGGGTATATTGACATCTTCATCAATAATTCGAAATGTCGACCACGTATGAGATGCTCCATCACGCTTAAACTCATTAAAACAGTCGCTGATTTTACTCAATAATGGTTTATCATCTACTAGACTTTTAGGTATATCAGAGATTCTATCGAGATTAAATCTAACATTTTTCCAAGGCTTAATTTTCGATAATCTCTTGAACTCCTTCATATTATAATTAAAACAAGTATTTAAATAAGAAAATTTTTATATAATGAATCATTGCAAATGGCTTATGATTGGATCAAAGACTCCGTGTAACAAATCATGTAGAAATGAATTCTGTGGGTATCATATGCAGAGTGTGAGAAACGGTTCAGAGGGGCCTCTACCATGCTTGCATTGTGGGGTAGGTGTAAGAGGCAAGTCGCAGTTATGCATTAATTGCGGGGGTAAGCGTTATAGAGAGTTAAAACGTTATTATGACAAGCGAAGAATCAAAAATCCTAACGACGTCAATGATAACGTCAATGGCAAAATCATAAAAACTACGGCTGATTATTTAAAAAGATTTTCCAATGTTATAATTCAGCCAATTAACGAATTAGACAAATAGATATATTATATATACAAATGAGCCAAGAATTTCAAAGACATCCTGTTATTAAAAATTACGAAGCTTCTCGTGATGGTGTTGTTAGACACAGTAAAAATAAGAAATCTGTTGGGTGTGATAATGGTATAGGGTATTTGACGTTTAGTGCTGGAGGGAAAAGGTATCTTAATCACCGTTTCGTTTATGAAGTGTATAATGGATCAATCAAGGATGGCCTTGTTATTGATCATATTGATGGTATTAGGACAAATAATTCTTTGAATAATTTACGAGCTATTACACAAAGTGAGAATACTGCATTTGGAAATACTGGTACTTGTAAATCAATTGGGAAGAGACCAGTAAGATCGTTTAATACTGACAAGGGGGAGATGGTATTTCAATCAATGTCAGAAGCTGGTAAGTATTTCGATATTACCACCTCCTCGGTACAAAAAGTAGCAGAGGGAATTTATAAGACCGCTTTTTCAAAGCGTTTTAAAAACAAAATTCAGTTTTCTTACGTAGGGAGATAACTCCGTTAGGTATAACGCGTGTGAAATCCATAGGATTTCCACCAATGACAGAGTTACGGATCTTAAACACGGAAACGCCAGCGTTTCTATTGGCTGTTATAATTAAATAAATCCGAACAAAACATAATCAATTTTGTCTTTTTTCAAGTATTAACAGAACTATTTTATAGACACGTCGTATTTAAACATTTTTTTTAGTGTCTGTTTCAAGTATTATGCATGTTTTCAACATTGTCAGTGATCGCTAATAAACAAACAAATAATTACAATCACTACACCTCTTTTATATCACCTCGTCGTAATGAGTGTATATATACAAATTCGTCTTTATTATAATTGGGCATTTAGCCGAAATTCAAGTGTAAACAAAACCACACCGTCACACGTGGTATGAACGTTATTATTGACATTCAAAACCAAAGTTTCGATTTTGCGGTTTTGTTTACACTTGAATGTAGAATAGCCCGCGTCATCCATTGTCATTGAAATCAATTCATTGTGTCACCTATAATCTATTGTTGTACCGTCGTCATTGTCATTGAAATCAATTCATTCATTGTTCACCTATAATCTATTGTTGTACCGTCGTCATTGTCATTGAAATCAATTCATTCATTGTTCACCTATAATCTATTGTTATGTGTTTGTCGGTTGTAACCGTTGAGCGCTGCTTGATGTATAAAACACCAAGGGGGTTCAAAACGGTGAATGTGCCGTCGTCATTCATTATATATAATCATAATCACCTATAATCGCATTAAGCTTCTGGGTATACTAAGATGATCAACACCTTAGTGTATCCAGAATTCATTTTGAAAATACTTTGCATTTGAACAAATATATTTTTATATATATATGAATATTGAAAATCTCAAATTGATTATTATTGAAATCAACAAACTTAAGGATGAAAATGTAAAATTATGTTCAGGGTTAGATTGTGATCAAATTATGACTGATTTCGAGGATATACAATTTGCAGAACAGACGGGAAAATACGTCCTATCTAAGAAATATTTTTTAATTAAGCGGATACAAAAGTTTATACGTGAAAGTTTAGTCAATACTGAAGATATTAATGTATTCGTACCATTATGTAGCATCGTTGAACGTGTACGAAAGCAATTAGGATTAGAATATGAACAAAAGAGACTTATTAATTGTAAAGTGAGACAATTAAAAATACTAATGGAAAACTCTGAAGGTGATGAGCCCACGCGTAGAGAGCCTCCTTTGTTTGTATAACCGATACGGTATAATCATTACCTATAAGGAAGTAAAATTATGTGTGACTCAGTACAATAACAAGGAAGTATTAAAATGATTTGCATTTTTAGGTTAGTGATTTCTTTCGAAATGATTTGCATTTCTAAAATGCTTTGCATTTCTAATTTGACAATAGTAATACTCTTTCAATAATGGTAGGAGAATCATTAACAACGAGATTAGCTAGAGAAAGACTTGAAGCTCTTAAGAAAATATTACCACTTCGTGATAGAATCCGCGATAAACTTCAACAACGGCAATTATTTCAGACTGACTTCACAGAGGATACAGAACAACTCTTCAAACCTATTGTTAGTGCAACTGAGGGTGTGAAAACAGCAACTGAACGGGCGATATACGGAGATGTCCCTAAAGAAGGTCCTAGAACAGAGAAGCCTCTTCTCCCTGTGTTGGAGAAAATAGCAAAAAGAACTAAACAAACAAAACAGGCTGTACAAATACTTCCAGGTGAAATCGCAGGGGAGATGGAACTACAACGACAGCAAGAACGAGAAGAACTACAACGACAGCAAGAACGAGAACTACAACGACAGCAAGAACAAGAAGAACGAGAAGAACTACAAGAAGAACAGGAAGAAGAAGAAGAGGAAGAACAACAACAAGAAGGCGCAGTTTCCATGAAGAGTCGTGTTGCCTTTATAGACAAACTCAATCCTAATATTCTATCACAAATACAAGAATTTCAATTTGAAAAACCCAGCGATTACATCACCTTTGGTGAGTTTGCTGTCAAGAGTTATAATATAAAAGAGGAAATTCTCAAAGAGGAGTATAAGGATAGTAACATATCAAAAGATGAGTGGTATGATTGGATATATAAAACGAAGAAAAATATTAAGAATCTTTCTGAGAAGAGGAAGGAAGAACAGTCGTATATAGACTTTCAGAATGGAATTAAGGAAGGAGTAAAAGAAGCTAAATCAGACCCTGAATTTCTTAAATTACCAAAACAATCAAAACCCGGTTCAGAAATAAAAACACAAGGTGCAACTGATACAACTAAAAAAACAGGCAGTGGTTTAGTTGGAAATTCTAGTGTAACATGTCCCGGCAATATTCTCGGTGATATATCACGATTAGAAGTACTCGTAGGTGGACAACGAGCCGGGAATAACTCACTGGAAATAATCAATGAAGCAGCTGATATCTGTAGGAGGTTATTTCAAGGTGGTATCATGGATATTGCAACATATAGAGATTTCATTGAGGAGTTAGCCGAAAATTCTTTGGATGGAAATTCTTCGAATTTCTACGGTTATCATAGTGACTAATGTCACTGGAAATCCGTAGGTGGGAAATCGAAAATTTCCTGCGATTAGATAATTGGAAATGCTAGCATTTCTATATAGAGAATGATCATACACTACAACCATGATAAACCAACTAGTGTCTACGTGGTAAACTCACGATTGCCAAAATACCGAGCATACTATGGAGATGGTCTCGGTAATACTATAATGGGATTATTTTCAAGAATGGCTCCAAAAGTGGCTCCGCTAGTAAAACAATTATCAATGAAAGCAATTGATGTTATCCGAGATAAGGGTATTAGCGCTGTTGGTGATCTTGCTAGTAAGGCATTTTCAGCCGCTCGGGATAAACTAACAGCGCTAGTTCGACGTAGAAATTTTTCAAAACCTGGAAATGCTAGCATTTCTAGAATGACTTCACTACCATCTACTACAGTAATGCCTACACAGGTTAGTAAAATAATAAATAACGCCGTGGATAAAAAACTACAATCATTAATGACTAACGCCCAGGATAACATAACAGCAAATATGATAGCAGGAAGTGGCTTTAAAAGTACTAAAGCATTTTCTAATTCAAAGAATTTCCGACGTCGGTGAGTAATATTTTCTCAAAAATCATCACTAGAATTGCTAGCATTTCTTATACTTGTATTAGAAACACTTGTGTTAGAAACGCTTGCGTTAGAAACGCTTGCGTTTTTGGTTATATTTATTTGGACAGGATTTCCAATTGTTATAGTTATTGAAATACTTGTATTTTCTGAATTTTCGATGGTTTCAGTAGAAATGCTAGCATTAGAAACACTAATATTTCTGGTTATTTGAATAGGATTCTCAGTTGTTATAGTTATTGAAATATTTGTATTTTCGATTTGATCTTCGTTATCTAGATTTGTTTTCATCAGCAACATTATTGATATACCCAACTAAATAATTAATTTAACATAATATTATTTTTTTTTATTTTGCATCGATTTTGAGTGATTTCACCTCTCAGAAATGCTAGCGTTTCCGATTTCTAATTTAGACCAACGGGTATATAATAAAAAATGTTCAAACAGAACCCTGATGTTGCATTTGACATGGAAGCCCCAGTACTTAAAGATGAATCTGTACGTGATTATCAATTTTTTGCTTATCACGCAGTGCAACCTAATCTTCGTGGAAGAATCGAACTTCAAGTTCATGATACCAGTAAATACTTTTTACCCGCTGAAGCCTTTATTGAAGTAGAAGGTGAACTCGTAACAGATGTTGTAGCTAATACACCATATGCAGATAACCCAACTGTCCGAGTTGGTTTTGTTAACAATGGCATCATGGCTTTATTTGAAAGTGCTAGATATCTCATTGATGGAAAAGAAATCGAATCTATTGAGCGTGAAGTTGATGTTGCTACGGGAATAATCGGGTTAGCGAGATACTCTGATGACTATACTAGATCAGCGGGTCCGTCTATGATGTTCACGAAGGATATTACTGATAACGCTGAACACATTCAGCATATTAAAATACATACTCCAGCAGCTACTGCAGATGCACAACCTATATCCCCTGAACATAGAGCTAGACCAGGTGCTGCCTTTGATATTCTCGGAAGTGTTAATAATAATTTCAATTTAGGGTTTGCAACAAGAGTAGCAACGTTGCAAGGAGAGCGTCGACGGTTTTCATATGCGATTCCGCTCCATCACATATTTGGATTTTGTAGAAACGTCAGAAAAGTTATCTATGGAGTAAAGCATACTATAGCACTAGTACGAAGAGGTACTGATAATTATGCAATCTGGCGCGCTGCTGGCGTTGCCGCTGGTAAAGTCATTTTATCAAAACTATCACTGTGGATGCCAGTGTTGACTCCATCATTGTCAGTAGAACCACGGTTACTATCATTTATGGATCAAGGGGGGAAGAGATTATTAAGTTGGTTGTCAACGTCCACAGATACCATGGATTCTAATATTGATGGTACACTTACATGGCATCTAGCATCAAAACAGGGTATTACAGCTCCACGGCATATTTTTATTGCGCTACAGAATACTGCGCGATTAAACAATCAAGAACGTTCCCACATGATATTTGATCAAATTGGGTGTAGTGAAGTCTCGCTGAGAATAAACGGACAGCAAGAACCATCAGAGGATATACAACTTGATTATGAAAACAACCACATTGCACGAGTTTATCATCGGTTGCTGTCGTATATGGGACGCGATCAAAATGTTGATACTGGTCTACAAATATCACAGTTGGATTTTAAAAGTCTGTATCCGATTTATTACTTTTCGTTGGAACATCTTGACTTGATGAGACAGTCCGTCGTTGATATACACTTCCGAGCTCGTGTAACCCGTCCTGCTGGTATTGATAATTATAGAGCGGTTGCTGTCATTCTCAGTGATAAATCAATGATACTCGAGGGTGTTGGTGGACGAATGAGACTGGTAGATGCACCAGTGGAAAATATTTGATTGTAAATTACTTTGCAATTTCAGAAATGCTTAAAAATTGCTGTGCAATTTGAATTTCTAATTTAGAATCAATCTGTTTTGTATAATGTCGTATAGTAATATCAATGTTACGTTGACACCTGGTCAAATAAAAAAACTACAATCCAAATCAGCTAAGCAATGTGGAACCACAATAACGCTGAAATTTAATCAAATGAATGGCGGAGGGAATAAACTATCGCTGACGAAAACTCAGGTTAATCACTTCAATAAAGCGTTTAAAGAAAAAAAGGAGTTCAGGTTACTCTTTCTACGAGCGCGATTAAAAACATGGAAAAGACTGGTGGTATATTCCCGTTGTTAGGGTTGATTCCAGGGTTGATTGCCGCAGCAGCCCCAGCGGTAGCGAAGGCAGCAGCGTTAGGAGCCGTTGGTACCGCGGCAGGAATGGCATTGAAAAAGGCAACAGGCGGATCCATCCGCAGATCCACTCGTGGATCTGGTAAAAAAAAAGGAAAGGGTCTAAGACTACCAGGAACCCCGTATTCATGGTACAACGGAAAGGGTTTTCTAATTCCATAAACGATATAGTTCAGGAACCGATGGTTCCCATGTCTAATTTTGATTTAATTGATGCCGCTAAAAAATTAAAAATAAAAAAATTCAGAGGGGTTTTTATGAAAGATCAGTTACCGACACAACCTAATGATGTTGAAACAGGTATTATAAATCTAGATAACAGCGATGGACCTGGAACTCACTGGGTTTGTTACGCAATTGATCCACGTGGGATTATTTATTTTGACTCATATGGATTAGCGCCGCCGAAAGAATTTATGCGTTATATAAAAGATTTTCCAATGAGGACTTGGTATTCTACGTTACCAACACAAACAATGCTTGATCCACCAATATGCGGTCGAGAAGTATTAAATGTCCTTAATGCTATTTCGAAAGAATCTTTAAAACCACCTCATGTAGTGGTAAATGAGTATACTAGCGGCAAATCTCTTTAAAAAATTCTGAAAGAATTTTGGATTAAAAATCTTTAGATTGAAAATCCATCGGATTTAGACGATGAAAATATTTCTATAATAATGATTGATATTTGGGGACGATCTTTATCATCGCTGAAAAAACCTGATAGTGGAGTTGAAACCGTTGATAACAAGGATATTAAAAAACTAATCGAAGATAAAATATCCGAAATATTAAACCTAGCAAATATTGATCCTGGTGAAATAGTTGTTTTTCAAGATCGTCAGGGTAAATTGAAAAGTAGTAATATCTCTCTTAATGATATTTTGGTTAAACAACGAGACGCAGCAGAGGATACTATCGCGTTATTTTCTGATGGGGGTAAACTCAAACCAGGTGTACTTGTTTCAACAATTACGGATAAATTAGCAACATATGATAACACAGTGAATTCATTAAAATCACTAAGCGATAAATATGACGATCATATAATTGTATTTGATCAGTTTAGTGAAACACAAAGAAATACAATTGACCAAATTGACAAACCCATACTAGAATTTTTTGGAAATCCACCAGTAACCACACCAAAACTCACCGTAATAAAAGATTCTATGTTAGAACTAGCAACTCTTCAATCTGAATATGAAAAACACACGAAACTATTTATGACGTTTCGTAAAAACCTCATGGACAAGTTTATTGGGAGCCCATTTGATAAAATTGAAATAACACTTCCCGATATTAAAAAATCCATCGATGAACTTAAAACATTCAACAACGCAATAAGGGATGATGCAATGAGAATGATAAGCGTTGTTGAAAAAGTAAAAATTCCTCATGATAAATCTATCGTCAACAACGTAGTACACACGATTCAACACGGATCATTTATGTGGACTCCCACAAACAACATTTTAAACATAACCGCAGCAGTCAAGGGTATTTATCGATTAACAATAGTATCACCGTCGAGTTCATCTGGAGTCAATAATACAGTATCAACGATAATCGACAAGGATACAACTGAACAATTCACGATAACGACCACAGATAGAAATCTAGTCAGGGTTTCAGTAACGTGGTACGTAGAATTCGTAGTGGATTTAAGTAAACAATTAAATTGATTTAAAAATTCTTTCAGAATTTTGAATTGAAAATGCTAGCACCTTTAAAATAAAATGACTCCATCATCGAATCAGTATCGCTATGATCAAGTCAGAGAATTTCAAACTAAACTCAGTTCTCTCTGTGAGGAGTATCAAATAAAAATAAAAAAATACCAACGAAGAATAACCGCAGTTGATGTCACTGTGTATTCAGTATCGGGAATAATCACCGCGGCTGGAATAATACTATCTTCGGTTACTATGATTGCTCCGGTTGTAGTTCCAATTGTTATTTCTTCCATAGCTACAATTGCGGGTATATTAACCGGGATCACAAAAAAACTATCATCGTGTAGCCAGAGTAAACTACACAATTATGTAATAAAATTTCATATTGCATCTGCCGGTTACTCGCAATTGTCCTCGTTGATATCATCGTCGTTGGATGACACAACAATATCAGATAGCGAATTCTCAACTATGGCTCAATTGTATAAATCAACAATGCTGAAATTAGAGCAGAATAATAATAATAATAATGTCGTCGCAAGAACTACTTCAACAAATAGTAACAAATACAACACCGGTGAAAACAAGCACGATATCAGTAACCTCAACACGTCCTGAATTTAGTGTGAATTTTCCAATCCCCGTTCCCGTGAGAGAGATCGCACTAGCAAAACTACGAGTGTATCATAGCTGGCCTAATATTAGATCGGTAGCATTTGGTGGTCAACAACCAAATAATTCCTTGGTGTTCGCGTGGAAAAATCGTGAAGACGGAACCCCAGACTGGAACGTTGTCTCGTTACCAACTGGGTCATATCAAATCGAACAGATCAACGCTGAATTTCAACGTAGAATAAAATCTCTCACTGGAAAAGAATCAAAAATCGCTATAACGGTTCACGAGCCGACGTTATCATCTGCTATCGAGATTAATTCCCCTGGGTATGTTGTAGATATTTATCAGAGTTCTATAAGATCAGTGTTAGGATGGCCTGAATTACCACCGGATAACTCGCGAGAAAATTCGAAGGATTTTCCACCCGAACCTAAGAAATCCGATTATATCACCAACAAAATAAAACCCGTCAATGAAGTCAAGAGTTATCAGGATTATGCTCCTAATAAATTCTTTAATAAAGAAATTTATGTTCCTCTCATTAACGGAAATTTCACAGCAATGAATAATGATTTTTCACTACTGCTAATATCTATTAAATCCGGCTCTCTCACCAAGGATGAATTTATCAACGTCGTAGAAACAGGTAATAAAATCATCGACGATATGAAAATATTTCACTCGAAAATTATTCAAGAAGTATTAAATGAAGAGATCTTACATGATAAGTTTGCGAATCTATACAATATTAATAAAACGGAGATTAAAGATTTTAAAATCCCTGGATATAATCCGGATAAACTAAAGAAACAACTTGACGATGCTATTGATATTGGGTTCAAAAGAATCCACGATAATTGGAAAAAATCGAAGAATCCTACAGCAAATATTCTGAAATTTAATAATGATCCAGAAGGCGGCGGTAGACATATTGCTCCGAACAATGTGAATATTTCAACGGTGATTGCGCTCAATTTAGTATGTGACGTTATCGAAGGAAATTATCAAATAAATCTCGAACAATCAAATCAAGCTCAGCAAGGATATATTTTATACTCATTTGCACCAACGGCTCCTCCAGGATTTCTAATTATTGAAGACCCAACTAATCTAGTCTATATGCGATGTCATAATAATTTGTTAACGAGAATTAATTTCAAACTCACTGATCAATCTAATAATCTGATTGATTTACGAGGTGAGGTTTTACAAATTAGTTTATTTGTACAGTCCTGAAAGGATTTTCGTCTTAAAGACTTTCATCGTAAAAAAATTGTTAGCGCATTAGCAGCCGAGGAGGTGAACGTCAACTAAATGGCATCTTTTTTTTTACCAAATGGACCCTTCTCTTAATATTTATTAGAAAGGTCTATTTGACAAATTAAGACTTCCTAGTAAATATTAACTAGAAGGGTTTATTTGACAAATTAGGACTTCCTAGTAAATATTAACTAGAAGGAAGCATCGTTGACGTCTAAAAAAGCTGGTCTGTTCACCCACTCTGCTGCTAATAGTTACAGCTGCTCGGGGTTACCATCTTGATTTATTTTAGGCTTGTATTGTAGAGGCTCTTAGCGACCGATCAGAAGTGGAGATTTCTATGCACGTGTTAACTTTCATATCCTACCCAATGACAATCGCAATACATATATAAGGTTAGCTGACCTTATATATAATGTTGCATTTTTTCTAGATTTTGGCTTGCAACGACTGTAATTCACTGAGTTGGTGTTGCATTTTTCAACTGGTTGTACTACACTCGCTGAGTGTAAATTACACCACCTTTACATGCACGAGTGTGATCTACCTGACGAATGCCTGGATTATTTTTGTATAGTAATGTTGTTTATAATCTCCAAAGAGCTTATAGAAGATTACAGCTTGATTGGTAGTTAATTAAACAAAAGCTTATTGTCACATAGTGCACGTATTTGCTTACTTTGTAAATACGTTAATACTGCAGTGTAGTGGGGGTGTAAAACAATGATATTCCCACAGACAAGAGTGGACAATTAAAAACACACGTAGTGCGAATTGTATTACTGATAAGAAGAAATATTTGTTCAAGGCTATTTGGTGTGCACAAGAAAATGTTAAAAAAATTATATATACTAGAACTAGAATACTGATATTGAAGTTTACACACCATATCCATGGTGAGATTGGCCACATTCTAATTCACATCAAATAATAAATTAAAACAAAAAACGGTAATGAAATCTATTCGGCAATTCGCAGAATATTCTGACATTTCTGGGTATATATGTTGATTGATGGTGTGTTGCATTTGACATAAAATGAGTATAATAGATTGAGATAATACATTGGAAACGATTTATTTTCAAATGACTTATGTTAGAGGCTTCCAAAATCAATATCGTACCAGCTTTAGTCACGAATTTGTCTACTTAAATACAGCTAACCCTTACATTTTTCTTGAGGATTACATATTTTTGACACAAATATTTTTGTTTTGAAAGGATCCGGATGAGTAAGTCCATCTTTACAGACCACACATCGTGATTGTACCTTCATTTTCTGTGACTGCATATCTGGAAACTAATATTCCATACAATAATATGAAATTTATACCTTACATACCTGTACATTCTTATGCATTGCGCGTGAGACAGACTATTCTGTACAGAAATCACATTAACAAGAACATCCTGATTTACTCACACATTAACAAGAACATCCTGATTTACTCACACATTAATAAACCAAATGTGTTTCCTAAATGTAGATTGACCGTGATTTGACGCTTGCTTCGAATCGGATTATCTTCTATTTTCTCTTTTAAAAATAGACTCAGATTTATTTTACTTTTGATAGCGAAAGTAGACACCAACCAGGTTCCGATGTAAATGATTCTGTCGCAAACATTTATATATACACCGTGATTCTAAAGTATTGAGATCCGTGAAAATTCGAGTTCGTGATTACAAGTCAGAATTTGACAGTAACTGGATGGGACAATATCTTGTCGAGCCATCATAGAGTTACTTCTATTGTACGGTATATGTATACAATGTCAGATTTGCGCATCAAGGTGAGGCCGATGTTAAAGGCATGTTTCGTCTAAAGCGCACTGTAACAGTTCTCAGCATGAGATTGGAGCCGATGCTCAGAATTGTTGAAGGAATGATCTTCTTACTTGCAAACGTAATCATATCTTTCAAACCATTCGCAATTATTCAAAACCCAAGCAAACAGTTTCAGAAAGTTTAAACAAATTTTATAAACACAGTCAAATTAATGCAAAATGTACAAGGGTTGCCAAGCTTACTGTGATGGGTTATATAAAGTATATTCGTCAGTCCACATAATTATTCTAACTCTGTGTTGTAGGTGGTTCCATTCATGACAAGACAAAACTGCATCACCTTGTAAATAATAGTGATATCTCGCAAGCTCAGAAGTGTTTCTTGCAGGTCTACATTGATTCAGCTATGTACTTCCATCCGAAGATGAACTTCTTATGCATGCATAACTTTGTTTTGATGCAAATCGTAGCGCATCATTTCATATAGCGCAGTATTTAGTGTTCAGAAAATTTCCCTCATGTTCACAATTTATCACCACGAAAAATTGACTATCATGAGAAGGAATTTAAATAGTGCCAGTTATTCGACAATCTCTCCCAAGAGAATGGTTTAACAAGGTCAATTGGAGTACAACACGGAGCATTACTAAACGTTTCACAAGTAACCGGTGCAAGTAAATGCGTGCTGTGAATCACGCCAATCATGTTTTCAGATAAATCGTGGTTTAACCATTTAGTTGTGGTCGATATTGTTTTTGCATATGTTTTCCAAGATATTAAAACCCTAAAAAAAATAGCGATTATGTTTGTTACACATGTGTTTTCAACATATTTACCACACTGTTTTTGGTTCGGTAGCAACACATTATATTAGATGTTGTTGTTAAATAAACAAAACAAGCAAGGAGTAGTATTACATTGGTTTCTGACATATCTATAATAATTTGGCTTGGACGCTTGTGTCTCCCCACCTTCCAACCCCAAGTCCCCCATTTTACTCCTGACACTTATGCAGCCTTTACAGCAGGGACGGGGAGGGGCAACACGTGACGGTTTTGTTAATATTCCTATATATGCTACAGTAGGAATTGTACATCATATGCAAATTCATGTCCTCCCCAAATTGACGTCCCTGCTTGACACCTCTGATATAGATGTGTAAAGTAACACGTCATAATACAATAAAGACGTGTGTTCAAATCAACAGAAATGTACGTACAAAACAAAAATTAAAATACGCTGATGATTAAGTTTCAAACTTCCTAATCGGGTTAGATGAATACTTTAAATGCCCTGACTTACACTATCATTAAACCTGTTAACCCATTTCACTGCTTACAACAGTATCGTGTCTTGTGAACTAGAACCTAGACTTATATTACAGCCACATTTTCACAGAGGCGGATATGGTGAAAAGGGGAGGTTGTGGATATCGACAACTTACAATTAGCCATTCATATAATTTTATCCCAATGAATTATCATTATTTTGTTCCCACCACTCTTTCGAGTATGATGTAAGTACTAAATGAATTAGGTCATGCCATTTTCAGCACACGGAAGCTTCACTGACGGTAATTGTGTAATCTTCAAACTGCTCTCCAGGTGAGGATCCCATTTTCGTAGAAATACCTCTGCCATCACAAGCTGATTTCTGCAATTTACTTTTAGTAACGTGTGATCTAATTATCACTAATTGTTTTTCAAAGTAGAAGTAACAGTACAATATAAATACTGCAAGTCGTCAGTCAACTGATCTATCACGTTCTCTTAACGTGTAATCTTGCTTCGCTAAAATTCAAAGCAAAAGTGACTGCACGAACAACTCAAAGTGAGACTGACCTTGGGTGAAACTGTTCTCCCATGCAGTGACTTTGTTTAGAAAGTCATGCGGAAAGCATTATCACGTAAACATTCGGGGAGTTTTGAGTGTCATTTTCATAAGAAAGGACTGAAACTGAAGAACGAAACAAAAAATACAACCGTATATGACTCACCGTGAATAAAAAAACAAAACCATAAAAGCTAACAAAAGATGGAATTAAAAAATAGCACAATGAATAAACATGAATAGACACGCTGTTTTCGGCAGTCAGTCCCTAAAGATATCTGAAACACAAAAGTGCAAATATAATTTGCCATAAAAGAGTCTGTTTAACTCAGCATGGAATCGAGGTGCAGACAGCAATATTTAACTTTGCATAATTAATTTAGTAAGTTCCCCATATCGTCAACAGAAAGCCAGGTGTCTCGTTGCATACCAAATATAGTCTGATAAACCAGTTTCTACGCCTGTATTAAATACATTAATTAAATGATAACCGCCTGTTGTGACTGCGTCGTGCTGAGAGCATGCCTTTTGAGCGGCATAAATCCGATCTGTTGATTCATTCGTTTTCTGAGTCGAAGTTCTTTTCTTCTGTTGCTTTATCGTGTAAAATGCGCCACATTGAAATTAGCGAAAACTCAGATCTGCATTACGTGCCCGTCAGTCAGATCAGAGTATCAGCGATGCATTCCATCTACGATTTCAAGCAAAGAGCATAAAACCTGATCAGCCGGTTCATTGTATGGCAGCAGACACGAATCTACAAATTTAACAGTAGTATATATGTTACATTTGGTTAGATACGGTATACCTCGTTCCTGTTTCTTTACCTTGCTGCTAAATAACAAGACAGCAGCAAGCTACAATACTGAAGGTAGAGCATGGGCGAGCTTATAAACGTCGGGAATCAATATACGTATGTGAACATACAGTAGCGGAACTCATAAGAATGGAATGTATTTATATAATTACGTGAAGTGAAAACCTAAGCATGGGTTTATTTTCGTAGTAACTAGTTGCACAATGGTGGATTGATATTGGTTTTTGTGATATTTGCCTGACAGGTATGTAATACAGCGATTATATCACTGATTAAAACGATATATATTCGGAACTACTCAGTAACGTTCTGCTGGTGTATTGCAATGTGTGTTCAGAATGACGATTCCTATCCAGTTTTATGATTCAGCGATTGAAGAACAGCTAACAGTTTGTTCCACTGTTTTCTGTTTATATGCAGAATTCAATGCAAGTGGTAGTGGAAAATACTTGTTACTTCTACTTCAATGATACCCAAACGAAAGAATTGAATTAAAATTAATTGCACATTGCTTGAACATAGAAAGGAACAAAACTGAGAACGAAAATTTTGAAAGAAGACAGATCACGTACGGTTTCGACGTTAATTAATTCAGGTGAGAATTATTTAGAGCCAACGATCTCGTGCCATGGATAGGGAGAGCAAAAGCACGAGATTTGCAAAGCGAAAGAAGCAGAGGCCCAAAAGGTTCAGATCTGATGGGTTAGTGTTGGGGAAAGAGGCAGCCAATTCATCAGATGAGGACCTAACTCACGAACTTGGGGACGCAGTGAACTTTCTGCAATGGATCCGAAATCCTACCCTCCAAAACTTGGCAAAACTTCGAAAAGCAGTCAAACATACGGACAAAGACTGGATGACAGAATTTTTAGAGTTTGACGGCTTAGGTCTACTTTTTCAGTGTCTGAAAAATCTCAGTGATAACCAGGGATACCATTTGTCAGACATGGTGCTACGCATGGAATGTATAATGTGTATACGCGAGGTCATTAACTCTCAGAGTGGACTAGATTGTCTCCTGAAAATAAAAGGGAGAAAAGATAATATATTTGGAAGGCGATTTGCATCAGGTAATTCTTTTCTTCTCTTTTCATAATTCACGTAAACTCATGCTTCATGTCACGATTCATCTTCTACAAGATTACTCCCCACCCCGACTGTATTATATATACAAAGTTGATACACTATTCAGAGTATATATGTGATTCTAATGATATTTGTGTCTAACTCCCTATCAAACTGGTATTTGTTTTGAAAAGAATTGCTCCGAAATCTCTTAAAACAGTAAGCATTAATCTTACTCTAGGGCTATTTCCAACCAATAAATTCGTTATACGGTAATGTATAAGTAAAGACAATCCGAATTTTAGTTGTAAAAAAGCACAAATCTTTTTTCATCCAAACTGTGAAGTCTTCACTTCTTTTTGGAGTAAGTTTAGGATCCCTACGGTTTAGTTGTATTTAGAGATGCTTATTTGTCACATTGCGGTTCTAATTTCTTTTGTTCGGTTTATTTAACTACCAGTCTAATTTTTTAAAAAATGTTAGCTGCATGTAAAACGAGTTAGTTTGACTTAGAACGTCAGTGTAGTTTAATCCGTGTTGATATACTGTAATATGGGTCTCATTTTTCCCACGAACACGGCAATACTTTTCTCCAAGGTACAGTAACGGTATGATGGGGATTCTGTTATTCTAACCAGTGACGTAGTTGGAAATCCCCACCCACCCCACCCCGGCTGCCAATCAATTTTGGGGTCTTGTTGAAGAAAAAAAAGTTGTTTTGATATGGATGGAACAATATAGACTGCGTGAATCATACTGGTATTGTTTTAAATCGTGTGAATTCAGACGTTTGGCGAGTACATAAAGTGAATTTTTGAAGGAAAACGCATATACATGTATGTATATATATATATATATATATATATATATATATATATATATATATGCGTTTTCCGTTTGAAGGGAACAATCATAACTTACCAAAAAATGATGTAAAATTGCTTAGATTAATGTCGAGCTAGCATAAAATACATTATTAGAATAATTGATTATGATAAAGAACAGAGGTAGCCTTGAAAAACAAACATGATAAAACTCTCTATTTAATTGCATGCAGTCTAATAATACATCAAATAGGTAATCTAAAGTTTACTGCAGTATGCTATTTAGGATGTTTCAGATCACTGGCTTGATATATACTATCGTTTTTATTGTTATTTCGTATCTGTGCAGTGTTTGTTTATTTTAAAGTCCTACACGACTTTTCATCGACAGCTTATTTAACCGTCAAATTTTCTTTCCTTTACCACGCACCTTTAACACGCACCTGTATGTATGAAACTTTGCAAGTATTACATTTTGTGGTAGTTTTCGTATGATGGATTTTTCACTTGCGTGTAGGAGGCATAACTTAACTTGAACTGAATATCACACATGTATACGTTAGACTGGAGATTGTGATGCAGAGCTGTTAATTTGCTTACGATGAGTCAGAGCTATATGCATAACTGAGAGAGAGAGAGAAAGAGAGAGAGAGAGAGAGAGAGAGAGAGAGAGAGAGAGAGAGAGAGAGAGAGAGAGAGAGAATTTATGATTTGTAACTATTGGAGAGATGAACTCGAGGTACCTCAAGTTTAATGGTTTGAATATGTTTGTCCATCGGTGTCGATATGGACCATTCTATGTCATCAATTCAATGGGGGTGGGTTGGTCCGGAGATGACTCATCAGTCCGATCCGGGCCTGTTGCAGTGGAAACATGGATGTACAGGTTGCTGACTGTCAATTGCCGAATAGTCCTTCGTTCCTGGATTTGCGCAGAGAACGTTGCTCAGCTGCGTCTGTAAGTCTTTTCTATTCAAAGGCTGCCGCACCTGCATTAACTTGATTGGCGCTAAGCAGTTCGATCAGCAGCCACACTATCCCAGCTGTCAGGGTCAATGCCTAAGTATACAACTGATTTTGTGTTCATTTGGCTGTTTTAAAATTTCCAGCTTTTACTCAATCGAGGAATGAATTTATTATTATTATTATTATTATTATTATTATTATTATTATTATTATTATTATTATCCGGTGGATAGGATGAGATAGTTATAGAGGCCATAATTATATTCATTATGCAATTTTTTTTTATCGAAGTTTTGCAATTTTAGGGGGAAATATTAGATAAGTCTTCTCTCATGGCTTTGTTTTGATCTCAAGGAGCCGGCATCTGCTAAGACTGGATGACAAATGAGACAACATCACGCTCATTAGCCAATAGGTCTACACGTAAACGAAATTACATGTGTGTGCTATAGAACTTGGCTATATGGTATAGTTCATAAAATTACAGCTGTATACAACACCCTTTCGTGGTTAGATGTCACAAATTTTGTGCGAATGAACATAAATAATTAACTCCGCCCAAATCCCAAGGATGTTACTGTATGAACTAAAGAAAGACCGTTAACATGTTTTGTTGGCAGATGATTCTTATGTTTGTTTTAGGCGTATAGTGTTTTTTTATATTTTATTTTAGAGAAATTTTAAACTGCGGGTTGATTAAACCTTTCTTGTAAGGCTGTTATTAAGTACATCGATTTTGTATATGCAAAGAATATATTGCCTTTTGAGAATCTAAAATTTCAATCCTTCCAATTTCAATGTGAGACAACGATGTTTCATTCAGTAGTAAGCAGACATGTTCATAATATTATTGGAGGTATTTAAATCAACTAGTAAATACAATATATAAGCTAATATATATATATATATATATATATATATATATAACGTGTTTGAATTTTTTAAAATAGGCAAATGCAATTTGTTTCTGCAAAGTATTTTTCCTGAAGCATTTCAAATATGGTAAGACTTTTATCTGCATCCAGTATCGGACTTGGACGGTATTTAAAATCGATATGGTAAAATACCATATCATTGACTGTACACTCAGAACAAAACTTGCGAAATCTGCACCATATGTTAATTGGAAATTAATTCAGAGATTCACAAATTCTGGTTCTAAGAGGGCAATCGAGCTCTTTTTATCTTTCTGTCTTTCTTCCTTTGAACCAAAATATTTGTATCTGTTATAAATATTAGATTATAACGCCGTAAAGATATTACTAGAATTTTTTTGGCAAACGCTTCTTAGCTTTTTAGGTCGCATTTTGTATAAAATAATCACTCAATTTGATAGCAGAAGCTTAAGAAGTGTCAGAAAGATAGCGATTTCCACGTGAGTCATCGAACGACGTAGATATAGTGTTATTATAGGATGGTGGTACATTTGGGCCTTAGATACTCGTTACCGTTAAAACGTTATAAATTTGTTGGACTAAATAGTTTTATTCTGCTTTTCTTTTAAAGAACGCTACGTGGTGCAAATTTTATCTCTGTGACCTTCTGCATATTTATTTTCAGATTAATATAATGGCTTGAAAATTGTTAATCCCCGCATCATGATTTCGGAACCGAAAACTCCTCTTGGTTATCTTAACCTCATTTATCCAAATGCATGCTGGGATACTGGAAGGGGCTGACTAGCAGCGGAATGAAATATATTGCTAAACAGTTTGTTAATGGCAGTATCTGATGCCAGCTGAAATCTTAAGCAGCCCACTCCATCAAACACAAACTGATTCATTCCCCATAAATCATACTGGCTTGCATAATTTACCTATACCTTTCGTATGTTTTAGGTATAATAATACAAAAGGAGGACATCCTTTCATAGCTCCCGATACCCATTTGAGAATCTACGTTGATATATCAGTGTATGCTTCACACAACTTAATAAATGTAGCACCAATGTTTTCAGCACAGAGATTCGATCATTTAGGTGTATCTCAAGTGTGACATATTTGCACCTGTAAAGAATGCCAGCCTCATTTTCTAAGGTTTCCACTGGGCAAGGTCATGATCGCACTCTCTTAATGTGCACGTCTAAAGTACTGAATGGAATACTGCCCTATCACTGGCCAGTCGAAAGGACGTACAAGGCAAGTTGATAAACTAATTTGTTTGATAGACCAGTGAGAGTGGTGCATTCCATTTACGGTGCTTTACTCGCATATTAAGTGGGCGCGATTATGGTCATGTCTAGCGGTAACCTTTGAAAACTGGTCTAATATTTATTAAAGGTACAGTAGTAAATCAAAATTGATATTAACCTAAATTGTCAAATCTCAGTGTTAAACGTCATTGCCAAATATATTACGCTATGTGAAGTGTGAAGTGAAGCGTGAAATGTCAGTATACATTTTTTAATAAGCTGTTGCGAAGTGAGGTTAGTGACCTCCCTTGTATTATATAAATATATGAAATGAAAAGGGTATGATTGCATGGATATGCCGAAGGCTTGTTTGAAATTTTAGCTGTTTAAAACAAATGAATAATTTTCATGCAAATTTTAGCAATATTACGCTTTCATTCAGAGATACAGCTAGCGGTACGGGAGAAAATTGTTTGTGTTGAAGCCTTCATGAAATTGTAACTGATAAATATGTTTGCTGAGAATATTTGCTAGGTTGAGTGACTGGATGTGGGTGGAGTGTGTATCGATAAAAATCGAACAATGTCAAAACATTTGTTTTAAGGTATAACGTTGGTATGTTACCTTTGAATATTTATAGACTTGTGACAATGTTAAAAATTCATGATACTTATTGGCGTTTTGGGCACAATCAATCATGCAGTAAGGGGTAACTTTCAATAAATTCTGACAGCGGCTTTAAACATGGCACAGTGTCAGTATTCATTTTTGAAAATATAGTCAATATGCAGTTTTCTGGAAGTTGTGGTGAAAATTTGTAAGGCTCTCTAAGTATGGAGCTAAATAAAGTCTGTAGCGATGTTTAGATTCAGGTTAGGAACTTTCGATCGGTGTCTTTGCTGAAATTTGGATTTCAGTTTAAACTACACAGCGATTGTCATCATTGATTTTTTTTTTCTGTTCGAACTTGGTACCGTGAAGATAGGGCCCCGAGTGGTCTAAAGCGCTTTCCGTTACGGATCACTGCCGTCTCACCTCTGTCTGCGTAGGTTCGAATCTAAGATTCGGCTAATGTAGTTATGTGAGAAAGCTTGCCAGTAGCTTCTCGTGGGTCGGTGGTTCTTTCCGGGGGTTTTCATGGGTTCTTCCTCCACCAATAATACTGGCCGCCATGTATAGTCTCTCGTGTGCTGAAAAATGGCGTTAAACCCTAAAACAAACAAACTAAACCGTGAAGGAACATTAAATATTTGTCATCATTTACAATTCATTTTGACGCTTTTATTTAACAGCGTATGTTATTCCCTTAAATATTTGAAGCTGACAGGTAGACACGTGATATATTTTTTTGTTTTATATGTGCGACGTGGTGTGGTGGATGTTATTGAGATCTTCACCACTCATCAACGTTCGTGGTTATCGTTGTCTAGGAGATGATCGACCACGGTGTTATTGCCCGGATCGAACAAATATGAAATAAAGGGCTGGAATGAAAGAGGACTGAGCAGAGATATAAAATAATTAAAATTCGAGCCCCTCTCCCATTTTCAATACGACAAAAGTATCAGTTACATAAACAAAAGTGAGTTAAAAATTTCTGCGAAATTTATTTAGCCGTTCTGATACATGTATAACAAATTTCATAATATCATCAAGTGACTGATCGAACTCAGATTGCCGGCAAATGTCCAAACAACATACTTGGGAGCAGACCGTAAAATCCGACTACTGTCATTTAGGACGTCATCAAAATCTAAACTGAAGGATGACTTGATTGTGTACGGATCAACTCGCAAATAGTTACTTAAATTGCTTGACTAGACTCGTAATCAGGGATTTGCACTTTACCAGAGGCCATTATAAGCATTTAGTTTATTCCCTCAAAAATGCCTCCTTATGAACCCAAGTGAACTTTATCCCATAACGAATAAAACTGGATTTTCCGTATACTTCTGAACTATCCTGTAATCTATTTATTCCCGCAGATGACGACGTTTAAGCTCAAATGCCAAACAGTTTTTCCATCAGAAACTATATTTAATTTATCCGTTGACATACGAATTCGTCAGCAAAACGAATCTTACCGACACCGATATAACTATCATTTCTCAAGGTACTACATTGGTTAATACAACAAAAATAATATTATATCGTTCTTATTACAAAATGTCTTCTATCAATCCTTATGTCTTTCAAAGTACATTCAATGCAATCAGTGCCTCCTGTTGTGGCAGTACGTCAATGTGTATACACATTTCGAAAGATGGAAGTTTAATTGCAGTTGTCGCTGCAGCGCCCCATGGCACAATATCGAGCTGTTTACCGGAAAAGGCATTACATTATTGTTATTCAGAAATTATAACCCTACTAGCTTCTTTGCACAAAGTCGAAATCTTTCCTTAAAATAAACTGAAAACAATTTTCTTTATTTTTTTCGAGTTTTTTCTCGACACGGAAAGCCGGGGAAAAACGGTATTTCGACAATCCGTAAAAATCCCAAATCTTAATAAGTATGTTATGTACTGTTTGACTCTTTCTCAAATTAACATTAATTAACCCAAAATACCTCCTGAAGGGTGAACATCATCATTGATATACAACACATTTTTATGGAGTATATTGATTTCCTCTCTTTGAGAAAGAGTTTGTGCAATGGAAATATCTTACCGTGTATAAGAGCATCGCATTTCCTGATAAGTTTTTCCCTTGAGTTGTGCTTAAAGACTATGTTGACAATTTTTCTCTGAAAGGGCTGGGGGTTTGTGCGATAGTCCGTAAAGTGAATACATTGATAGTGGCTCTTTAAACACCGTACTGAGTACAAAATAAGCAAAGAGGCAGTTTGCCGTCATAGCTAACTCATAGGTACTGATTACAAAACATGCAATGATGAAATAAGCAAAGAGGAAGTTTGCCATCTTAGCTAAATAATATGTACTGAGTACAAAATAAGCAAAGAGGAAGTTTGGCACCATAGCTAGCTCATCGGTACTGAGTACAAAATAAGCAAAGAGGACGCTTGCCATCTTAGCTAACTAATAGGTACTGAGTACAAAATAAGCAAAGAGGAAGTTTGCCTTCTTAGCTAACTAATAGGTACTGAGTACAAAATAAGCAAAGAGGAAGTTTGCCATCTTAGCTAACTAATGTGTACTGAGTACAAAATAAGCAAAGAGGAAATTTGGCACCATAGCTAACTCATAGGTACTGAGTACAAAATAAGCAAAGAGGAAGTTTGCCATCATAGCTAATTCATAGGTACTGACTGCAGAATAAGCAAAGAGGAAGTTAAGTACAACCAGACCGTTGATATTGTTACGTTGTCCTTGTGGGAAATGCAATAAATGAATGCTGAATGTATTTGCACGATTCAAGCAAATGTCACATATTTTTGTTGGAAATTAATAAAAGACTTAATCTGGGTTGGTCATATATGAAGACACTATGCAACTATTGTGAACTCTTAAAAAGATGGATGGGGTCCAGGCCCAAACTAATAGACTCGAGTTCTAAAGCAACACTTCTGAAACGGGATCGTGCTTCCTCCATCATCTTCGAATAGGATTCTGAAAGAGAGATATGAGCTTTTAGTCTCTGACACGACTGACTACGTGTTTTAAACAGCAGACCATTCTGTAAGATACACATTTACGAAACTTACATTCATTTTTTTATTCATACACTCATTGCTTAAACGTGTTTAATGACTTCACTTTTAAATTTGACGATGTTGTTTCTGCGAACGATATAGAGCACAGTGGGTGATGAGATTTTGGCAGATTAGCTTCACGGCAGTTAGAATGGCAATCTGACTGTGTGGATACCCTACCATTAATTAACAACCAAAAATGTAGGATAAACAGTCCAATCAGCATACAAATTTTATTTTATTGCAAGATGAGATACATACTTAGATGTAAGTGTAAAATGCTGTATTTGATGATTATCCATTAAAATAAACTAGTACTAGCATATATATATATATATATATATATATATATATATATATATATATATATATATATATATATATATATATATATATATATATATATATATAATTGGTATGATATCATCATTTGTATTGAGTATTAATTCTGCCTAGTATTATCAAGCATTCTCCTGGAAAATCTAGTTATAGCGCTCTCCGTAGTTAATTTGATGTGTTACAGATTAAAATTCTCAAACGGCATGACATGTAACGTGATAATGTATCGAAGGAAAAACTCAAATTCGTGATTGATAGTGTGCCACAAGAACATAAAGCTGTACACATGTTAACTGGACTTACTTCTTGCCAGATAGTAACGTAATAATTAAACGAATTCAAGTTATAAATTGTATGTATTAGACACACAGATACAGAAAGGAGTAATTTTTATAAAGTTCTATCATGAGGCTATCAGACAATATTAAAAGTGAATGGATCTAATTATTTTAAGTCATCAAGGTTATAGCGTATATGTAATACTGCTTAACATTCAAAACGGAAAGTAGACTGTGCGTTTGATGTTGATGGTGTCTTACTATAACATGTGGATACAAATGTGTGGTGTCATTGGATACAGCAATACTAGCTTACATAAATCAAAGGATCTGTTTAAAGTAAGATACAACGCAGCCATTAAAACCGATGTATAAAATAATGATATTCCAAAGGCTTATTTAATAAGATAAATACAAATTAATATTTGATACTGATGCCAAAAGGTTGTAATAATTGCTTCGGATTAATTTTTAAAAAAAAATATTTTGCGAATGTCTAATCCTACATATCGCGTTTTGTTTAAAACTTATGATAAATAAGTACACATAACAACATAATAAAGCTCAAATAAGTAAAATGGCATGTTCGTCCAGGAAAATAGAAACATGTACAGCATGGTACATTGCCAATAATTTGAGTCAATGCTGCTGCTTGTGTTTTTGTTTTAAGTACTTGGCATTTTGTTTTTAAGGACAACGTATTTTATTAGGAAACGTATCATGTTCACCTCCTGATGGAGCAAAACTTTCTCCACCATCTCATAGTCAATATTTACATAATTTGCTGTAGACAGAGCAAGAGTTGATAACGTCATCCATATAATAGTTATTTAAACAACCTTTTAATTAACCTATATAATAGTTATTGAAACAACCTTTTCATTAATCGTTTGTTTCAGTCTTTCATCTACTGGCAATGTACTGGAAATCTTTGCATAACCTTTTGAATTGATTGTTCCATATTTTATCTGAAAATGCTCCCCAATAGTGTTTTATAATAAGTTATATTTTCTTTTTGGTTTTCAATATTTTCAAATCGTGGTTTTGACAGAGCTTTACAGTTTTGTGTGTGTTTCTTTGACGGTGAAGTTCTGTAACTCTTCCGTCTGATCTTCAGAAATTTCAACGCCAGATTTCATACATTATATTTACATATTGATAATTTCCACAATGGACATGTAACATCCATCTTTCTCCTTGTTTTATAATTAAGGTAAACGCAAAATCATTTTCAGTTTGTCATGCTAAAGAGTTGCGTGAACTTTCCTTACAATCCGGTTTTTCATAACACTGTTTTGTTTCATATAGTTGTCTATCTCCTAATTGTATTGTTTTTCGTCCATGCCATAGCCTTTTTTATATCGGCCTTGTATTAGTCGAGAAATTTAAATGAAATCCCAACTGATGTAATAAAATAAAAACAATGCATGAAAGTTTGCTTACATCAGCAAAAGAAAGATATACAGTATTATCAGTAATAGACTCGAACTGGAAAAAAATAATGCAAAATTAATCAAGAAGACATCTGATGCAAGGACATCTGCACTGTTTTCATGGACGAATGTGCTAAAGTCCAAATGATAAAATCAACAAGAAGTTATTAAATTTGGAATTACAAACTGAAGAGAATATTAACTTCTTTTAGGTGTTTTTCTTTCTGACTCTAATTCCATTAAAAACATGAAAATATTACTCTATGCTAAATCTAAATAATCAGAGCATGTATGTCTGTCAAATCAAAGAGCGAGAGATATGCTATTCAGTTCTTATATGAAACACTGTTACAAAGTACATGTTAGAATGTAATTTGGACGAACATTCGGAATGTCCGGGATCGGGACTCTTACTGTTTCTCTCCACCGATTATCGGCATTTTTTTTTTTTATCTATTCAGCTTTCATCTGTGTATTTTGAGTTTTATAAAGTCGAATTTGTTCTTTCTTTTCTTTTACTCACATCGTTATTTCAGTTACATGATCTCATTGCCCCCGTTGTTCATGTAAACGAAGATTACGTCAATACAGCCTGTAAGCATTTTGCACAGTTCAATACAAATGTGGTGAAAGTGTTGTGCCAGTGGGCGTGGCTATATATTTATTCTATTTGCTTAGTTCATACAGTGGCTCTATAGGTATTAGGTTCTTCTCAGAGGGTAACACGTGTAAGGTGAAGTTGTTTACATTGGCAACACGCACAACGGAGAAAATGTTGGCATGCGTCTATATTACATTCATGTACTGTGTTTGAAATTTCATTTTATATGGTATTTAAGATCATTGTACATGATCTAAGCTAATAAAAATGGCTGTTCCCTCGTGCTCAACCCCCCAACAAATAAATATACAGACCGAATTAGTATGCAAAATTTAAGCAGTTATTGAAAGAATGAAAACGAATTTTGTCAGAGCAGATAATAACAGCTTTTAAAAGTGCTTTGAATAAATTACAAAATATATTAAAATCTAAATTTAATGCTGGATCTTTTATAACAATTTACATCTGAAGTCCAGGAAGTGAAAATGATAAAGCGGAGCTAGCAGTTTTATTGTAGAGGTGCACGTATTTTGTCACTGTAAAGTGACGCAGCATGCAAGTAAAATCACCTTATTATATCACTGTCAAATATATGTTATAATTCAACTTGTATAATTACACAACTATATATACGCAGTGACGTAAAAAACCCAACAATTATATGCAATTATTGCCATTATTTCAGCTTGTGTATGCATTTCTTTTTTTTTTTTTGTTTTCATTAATAAAGTAGAATTCGTGATATGATTTTAAATTATGGACATGCATCTGTTTTAAGCTGTGATGCAGTCTACACTATACATGTTTTCCTTTTGCTTGGTTTAAAAC
The DNA here is from genome assembly GCA_029339505.1 of Unio delphinus. Lineage (NCBI taxonomy): Eukaryota > Metazoa > Mollusca > Bivalvia > Unionida > Unionidae > Unio > Unio delphinus. The sequence goes on along the minus strand of JAQISU010000138.1, from coordinate 2,993,673 downwards.
CACATTTATTTCAATCTACATTCTTATGCTGTGATGTTACGCCACGCAGACTTATTTATTAATCCATGATACGCTAAAACATAAATATTGATTTATCTGTAAAATCCAAAAAGACAGCTTTTGTTGTTCGCTGACCTTATCTCTGAATGTTTGAATTCGATACAATGTATCTCTATTGCATTATTTATGATATGTATAAAATGGCGTTTGCTCAACCATTTCGCAGCGCTATATAATTTTGAGCTTTCATTTTATTGTTTTCGTTGGTATCGCTTCGGTTGGTGGGCAAAACTCGTTTTAACTTTAAATTAATTTGTATTATTATTAATGTTATTCTGCTCCAACACTTGTATACTTCAGTAATAATTACTATTTGTTAGAACTGCCAAAAAAGTCTATTTCATTTTGAGACTGAGCTAAAAGGCTTCAAATTAGCGATTAATTAAAATAAGGAGACGCGAGCATATGTGTTTGATAAACACTGATTTCTTGTTTTCGGACGAAATCTATACTTCTACAGAGGAACACTTGGTGAGAAATCTGCTCTGCATGTAAGCTGGTGAGTGGTAATAGTGTAAATACAGTTCCTGCCCAAGGTTAAATGTTACATAAATTCGAATATATATCGTTCGTGTTAGTCTGCACGTCCTTCTGCCTTATCATTCCCTCCTCACGCCCCAATTCATTCCATTATTTAAGCATCTAATCTATTTATATATTTAACACCATTTGAATGGATCTCTTGAAATAAAATAGTTTTTAAAATAGACATGGGTATATACATTTATGCAATGACAAGTATGCCTATGACACTTTTATTTCCTTTTATATGTCTACTAGATCGATACTTAACATTTTCTTCACCGCAAACACTGCATTATTAGATCTTGATTGACTGTAACGAGCTCATGTATTGTAGTATGTAAGTAGGTATAGATTTTTCATTACACGCATAACCAGTCAGTTATCCGTCAACCATAATTTGGATGCTTACATCACACCGTATACATGTAAAGTATATACCCTTTTGGAAAACACCCCACATAGCTTAGACCAGTATATTCCGTTGAAATCTTATGCATATTGAACATCATTGCACACAGTACACTTATACATAAAAATACTAGTTTTGTAGGATTCTGATCAAATAATGTTGGAGGACACCGGCATTAGAACACATATACAAACATATCGGATCCAAGTCCCTTAACTAGCAAAGATGCACACCACGTGGTTGTTGTTAACACTTGAAATACATGTTGTATCACCTAATTTGGCTTTGACTTACGTACACTGAACTTTACACCACAATATGACTTCCAAATTATAATTCAACAGTGGATTTCGTTGTTTAAAAGGCACTGAATATTAACCTTTTCAATACTTAAAAAGAAAATTCATTTTGAGGATAGTTCCTGCATTACCCCACACAGAACAATAGTTCGTAAGTAGGTATTCTAAAGCGTAACTATAGCACGTGATTGTGTTTAAAGGGAATCAATTTTGAAAAATCTGCTGATTTGTTTGTTTGATTAGGATTTTTAACGTAGTTTTAAAAAAAATTCAGTCATATCGCTACGATGTCTGCAGTGAGACAATTTATAGTAATGTCTAGCACTGGGGCACTCAGACATGTAGCATGATGTCCTTCCCAGTCACATTATCCTGACACCAGGCCGACCAGTCCTAACACTAACCTCTCATGCTGAGCGCCAAGCGAGGCAGCTGTTAGTACCATTTTTGTAAGTCTTTTGGATGACTCGGCCGGAGATCAAACTCACGACCTCCCGCTTCCGCGGCGAACGCTTTAACTACTAGGCCACCGGAGCGGTTGAAAAATCTGCTGAGATGAATTACATGATTCACAACAAATAGCAATTCGGTAATATGCTTGTCTATCTGGAGTTGATCGATGGTTATACACGGGTAAGAACAGTAAAAATAAATGGCTTGTTCAGTGTACACTCTAACATTAAAAACCATTACGTTTTCTTCTATATTATCTACTTATACTATGTTTCAGGAATCTGAATTTTTCATGTGGACCACAGAGTGGTTTCCATTAGATTGAGAAAAAAAAATCAGACTTATCGGTGTAAACGTTGACTACAGAGACAGATGCAAAACGGATTATCTCGATTTAGAGAAAGTGAGACTTCTTGTCCGGTTTCCGTCGAAACCCTGTCATTACAGGCAATTTGTAGCAAAATAATGAAATTGGGCAATTGACATTTCGGAAGTTTGCGTGGCAAGACCTATGTGATGTTAAATAAAGTAAATTAGTGAATAAGCTTGTTTACTTATGATATTTGCCTGCCGTATAATTGAGTGATGGATACATGATGTTGGCTTCAAACATCAGCAAAAAGTACAAAACTACCACCATCACGATCAACAACACATTAACATCTGATAAAACAATAGTTAGATTATGTTTCGTAAAGATTCATTTATCATTTCATTATTTTAACACAATCCCCATGACAACGATGACGAGATAAAGCATTTTTAATTTTGCTGAAAAACAAGTTGACGAAAACAAGAGCAGTAATAATCACACGTTTGAAACGCATGAAGAGACACTGACACTTTTGAAGAGAATGCTGCTTTCCAAGCGTCTGTGGTGATACTGTCTTTCTAAAACAACAATTTAAATACTAACATATTCGTACGGAATGAAATTTTGGAACCCAGGTTGGCATTTATAAATATCTAAACATGATCATCGCAGTTATTTTAATTGAACTAGACTTTTATTTCTTGGAATTCATTACACTGACAGGTTCGCATATTAAGGAGAGGAATCTGGCACCATGAAAAAGTGTTCATTGTCTTGTCATTAATTACTCATTCCATACCACGCCAAGAATTCTAGTCTAGATAAGATTTTCGGTCCCCGAGTTCAACAACATACTGGTATTGCGCATTTATTTAGCAGTCATTTACTAGTAATACCGCCTATATCGGATTGAAAACGAGCGTCCTATCCAAATTTACAGAACACACAAATAATAATATAATTTACGAAGAACTACCGATTTCAATCCAACATTCGTAATGCATCTTTTGCTAAGAATGTTTTGTTGGGGAAATGAAATTAATTTGGAACCTCATGCATAATGCTTAGGGCAATACTATTTAGCGAAAGTCATTGGGTACAAATATTTTAGAGAATAAAATGACACACACACACACACACACACACACACACACACACCGGGTTATAGAGCTGGTGAACCAGAGTTAGTAGGCGGTAGGTCCCGTTGTTGGTGCGTATAAATACGGTGAGATATTTACTGTTAACTTAATCACAGGATATATTATTCTGATATTTCCTAAAACGATGTGTCTAAACCTACAATGATGTGACATGATAAATGTCAATTGCCTACCTCATTTTTGCAAAACTTGTTTATTGTTTCATCTTTTGTTGTATATTGTTCTAATGATTCTAGCATGTAGGAGTCCAGAATTGTTAGTATAATGTAGGTTGTCTGTGTGTTTTGAATATGTAAATTGTTTTTCAACCGACGAAGAGCTGTTTTGGCCCGAAACGTTGCGACACCATTTTGAATTTGTATTGTAATAAATGTGTGCGGGTTCGTGAGGTGTGTATAGTATATCTGATTAGAGCAGGAAATCGAACCTGTGCCACGATTAAGGGAAGATTTCCCCCTTCACTTATGTACCAGCGCCCATAACCCACATGTTCATGCTCTCATTTCTGAAATATTGTGTTGCTGGTTTATTTTAAGTCTGTAAAGTTTCTCAGAGCAATATGACATTTGATTGAACTCAGCGCAATTGCAAGGGCTGTTATATCCGTACTATCAGTAATTTCCTCTGTCCCATCCCGCTCTCATTATATATATATATATATATATATATATATATATATATATATATATATATATATATATATATATACACACACACACACACACACACACACACACTGATGGCTGCAGTAATAGAGTTTGGAACTGAGAAATTACCATTCGATCACTTTGGTCATGCATTGACAGTAAATAGTTTTAAAGCAGCACTTGCTGTGATTATTTGTCAAATCTTTAAAACAAAATACTAAGAAAGATTGCATACAGACTATTACTATTCGGCTGCTTATAGCCTGAGTTGTTTAATTTGTTTTGTGAAACTGAAAGCATTCCGCGTACTGTCTGCCAGTGTTCTTGCGGTTATCAGTAATTACTTTGTTTCACATGATTAATGAGGACGATTCTATTTATACAGGCAGGCCTTTGAGATGCGTGTCAGAGAGTATTAGCATATAATATTTGATTTGGTAATGCTCCAAGAAACTGTGTCGCAATATGTGACACCATACAAGTAACAGCTCTTGTAACTTTAAAATACATGTAACTATTAGTTGATACAAATATTTGCTATCACATAATTTTCATATCTTAATTGAAAATACTTAATAATTCGTATGTATGCATGTATGTATGTATGCGCGCGCATATATATATATATATATATATATATATATATATATATATATATATATATATATATATATATATATATATATATATATATATATATATATATATATAAGAATGTTTTTCAGCTTTAGAGATGAAGAACTTGATGGTAAAGATGCAGATCTTTGAGCTGTTGTCCGCCTTGTGTGTGTATTCCAAGGATGGGTATTACCTAACTCTTGACGCACTTGAAAGATACCGGGTAATTATAAGCAAATAGATAAATAAATAAACATCCCACCTACATACTTGTCTAACTGCGTAACTACTTACCTCCCTATATGCACATGTATTCATACAGATACAGACATTGGTATAAAGACGAACGTATATAAATAAATGCACAAACACCTGTTTTGAAAGGTAGGTCGATTGATCAAGAAGGTGGTAGATCCGTACCTATTGCTGAATTAGCATAATGATGTCAAGCCAAAGGCTGTATGTCGATTCATCAAGACCGTAGTTTATTAAAAAAAAAACACAATATAGTCAAGTTAAAAGGAGAAATTGATTATGAGTTTAGCCGTCCAAAAGTGCACGTGACTTGCGTAGGATTATAGTTTCTTTATTGTTTGAGGAACATCTGTCACGAGGCTGCATTTAAGACCAGTTTATATCTCTAATGAAACGAAAATCAGTCATAAAAATTGAACTGGATATATTTCATCTCATGTATTTTTTTTCATTGCGTAAAAATGATATGTTGAACCTTTTTAAATGCCATGATACCCGGTGATTATTGATTCTAAACCTATAATATATATGACGCGTTTTACTGTTTCAAAAAGACAGTGCAGTGACGGACTCGCAATACTGTATAATATTAATGTAAGTAAACTGTTCTCATGATGTTCACAAAATTGAAAGCTGCACTGTGTGTGTGAGAGAGGTGCAAGTTGCTGAACAAAGAGCTACCCTTTTGAGATGAATGTATCTTTGGGTGGGGGTATATGTATATGTATGTATAGGAAGGGGTGTTTTGATGTTCTTAAAAATCCATATTGAAAACACATTTGCTTTATTTCCTTATTTGATATATAATCATACATTTCTTACATTGGATCCAGGAAAGGTGATCGCTTTAACAAAAGTTTTGTTTAATAGTCTGTTTAAAATAAGATTCTTCTTGAAAATAATTAATATACTTGTACTTATTTGTTATTGTACATCTAATTAAGTATTTACCGAGGAGGTAAAATACATTTTATAAAAACTGTAGTTGACATAAACAGGATAGAAAACTTCCATATTTGAGTTATAATTGTCATCACAATGTGTTTTACGCAATAATAAAAGAATGAGCATTTATATTTTAAACGTGTATAAAAGAAAATGAAGCATAATGTGAACAATGATGATGAAAATATAGGATGGATGGTGAATGTTGAAATAACATTTCCAATAAATGCAGCTGCTTGAAGTAACGATGAAGGAAATAAAGACAATGGACACGATGTAAATATTGTTTTTAACTTAACGACTCGCATTTCTTTATACAGTTTTAGTTGATTCGTATTATAGTAAAAGCGCTAATTCACAGTGGATTTTAAAAGAAATAGACTTGTACACTTAGCAGAAACACGCCCTTTCTCTCACGCATGCAAATCATGCTTCGTCTGAAGTCAGTATAAATACTTTGTGTACTGACTTTCAAGTGTCCATACTTAAGCCATACTTCAGTCTGCCCACATATATAATCTTAACGCCACAACTATGCACTGTGAAGGAGAGAAAATAAAAGTACTTATGCGAAAGAAAACATTCCCACGCCCAAAATAGATACAGAGAGAGAGAGAGAGAGAGAGAGAGAGAGAGAGAGAGAGAGAGAGAGAGAGGTGATATTTGAACGACCGACAATCTTCGAGTAGTTAGAGTTTTGTATGTGGTAGATCATTGCTGCGTTTGGATATTGTGCCACGATTGGTTCTTATAATTTAATACTTGACCAAAGGCAATTATTTGATGATAAATACTTTATATTGTTTTGCCGTTTTCAAAGTTTGAAGCTACCATGTATGGATAAAGGGTTTCCGTTTCAGTTTACTCGAAATCTATCATGATTCAGATCTTGTTATCACTAACATCAACTGTAAAATTCGTGAACAGAATATCTAGCCTAAGCGCTTTCGACTCGAAGCTGTTTTTCAAAGGCAAATACAAAAAATAGACAACAAATAAAACACAAAAACCGTTGTGTTTGCAAAACTTTACATGGCAGTTTCAACAGGAATCAAACCATTAAATGTATTGTTTCAACTACTTTATTTCAACTTATTACAGATGCTGGAAAATATTTATATTAATCTAGAAATCGATGAGCCATAACAACATCTGCTGTTTTATATAAATTTATGAAGCATGCATTGTATCCCGGATACTTCATTGTTATAGTAGTAATTATAGGCTATTATGAAAAAAATAAGGAATGTTGAAAAGAAAATGTGTCGGCTGCACAATATAATTGTATTTGTATATGGCTGTCTTTTTCTATTCTTTTTGGTTTAAACCGCTTGGTTACAATGTACGAAGGCGGCGTATCCAGTACGTATCCTTTTCTTTCCTGGTTTCGGAACTCCAGTTGGGGTTGTCAGAAATTACAATAAGTGTTATATCACTGAAAGTGTGGTCAAGCGTTCTGCGATTGGCTTCTGTACCGCTTCTTTATAACCCGATCAGATCTATAAAGATTACTCCTTTTGTGTAGCTTTTCAGTTTCTCCGACGTAGTGAAGGCAACCGATCTTACATGTGATGATATAAATTACATTCTATGTTTTGCATGTTTAGTTTGGACGATGCACGTGTGATGTTGTGTCTAGTCGCTGTGCTAGAAAATGTCCTGGTCTCTGTTGACAGATTTTGCATCTTTTATTGCCACATAGGCCAGATTGACTTGGGTAGTCTTGATTAGTGATTGGCGTTAGCTTCGGATTGACTAGGATGTCCTTGATTGTTTTTGGTTTTCTGTAGGCTATAGCAGGTTTGTTCGGGAGGATTAACTTTAGTATGTCTTTAGTATGTCTGACGATTCCACGATGGGCCAGTGTTTTCCGATGATTTTACCTACTTTGGAGTTGTCTGTTTGGTGGGTCAGGATAAATGGTATCTTATCAGCTCTTTCCTTCTTTCCATATTTTAGTAGGGCATCGCTGAGTGTTTGTTTATCCCTTTGGGTTTCCTCTGCAATAAGGTCTTTGTTGTAGCCTCGGTGTATCGCAACGATGCCTGCAGTGTGGCAGTTTATTGTGATCCAATACTAGGTTACTGTCTGTTTTATGGTTGCTTGAATAATGATAGAAATATGTTTCTTGTAATCCGTTCTAGGTTTATCTCCTAATTTGTATTATTATCTCGATGAATTTGTTTTTAATGAGTTATATGTAGCAGCACCAAAGATGACTAGTGCGACTAAACTAGGTCAGTATAACCTACTTTTGATGTTTGGGACGCTTTTCCATTAGCAAACATTTAACAACAAACACCCATCACTATCCACAATAACCATTTACAACATGTAGCCTGCACTTATTTTTACGTTTAGACATGTATGTTAAGCTAGCTAGAATTAACAAAAAACGTAAGTTTGATCTTTAGATTAGTGTTTCTAAAACACATTGTATGTCATGAATTTAAATAATCAATAAAAATCCTGAATATATGTTACTTTATTTTAGAGTTGGCAGAAGAATCAGTATCGTTTCGATCTGTTACTCTCAGAGCTGAGAAAGGCTGACCTTCCAACTTACAAGGCAACTATCATGGCTCTAGTCAACTCGATCATTGTGGCAAACGAGAATATACGAGATCGAATTAGGATAAGAAACGAATTCATTGGTAAGTAGCGCGTGCTTAGATTATCTTTGACATTATTAAAATTGTGGAAGCATTCCGGCCATTTCTTTTTGTGAAAATAAATAAATAAAATAAATAAATATATGAATAAATAAATACATTTCAAATTGAAAGGTTTGGGATATTAAGTTAGATTTTAACTTGTCGATAAGTTGGGGACTTTCATTATCACACTAGAAGGGACAGAACAGCCCGTGGGATTGACACATGATGTTTGAAAAGAAATGAAAATTCCATACATATAGTTTTCATTATGATCTTTGTAACACGTGATCTATGATGTTATAGTTGTTAATATATATATCATAAATTATCCATCAAACTAATTAATATGCAGAGGCAAAGCCAGTGTTTAAAATATTTTAATTTGAAAAAGAGTCTTCTAAAATGTTGGTTTTAATTAATAGTACATATAATGATACAAAGACCATATATATATATATATATATATATATATATATATATATATATATATATATATATATATATATATATATATATATATATATGACAGCACCGTGCCCCTATTTCTAGAATATAAAGTGAGTATATTTTTGTTTGACGAGAAAGTAAGCATACTTGCTTCCCTTCGCAGCAATTATTATATTTAAAACTTGCATCATTCGACTATTTATCACAATGTATTCGGGTTTTCTGACGGGTCAAAATTAGTGTTTAAAGTGACTGGAAATGTCCAGGGATCAAATGATTTAGTGTCAAATATAGACATCAGTCATATATGATAGCATTAGATTGCAAAATAGACGTTGAACGGAATAACCGTAAATAATGATATAGAACGTTTTCTTCACTGTGTACACTATGAGATGTTGTATACAACGCATACACGCGTGTACATAAACACCCATCCATCGATCTGGCTATTCAGGTCATACTGGAGCTTTTATTCAAACTTGCTCTTTCACACATTTCCTGTCAAGATACATAGTATGATGTCATAATATATATAGGGATTCCCACGTTATCAATGTACATAGTATGATGTCATAATATATATAGGGATTCCCACGTTATCAATGTACTTAAAAACAGACTGAATTAGTAAGTACTTACAACACATCTTGAATGACCGCGACATAAAGAATGTGGTTGATAAGTGCTATCGTCTACTATCTTTACTACCTCTGCGTGCCTTGAGAAGTCAACAACATTGTATATTTGATTAAGGACAATCATTGTTTTGAATTTGCTCCATAACATTTATTAAACTTGTTCCTTAAAATATAGACCAAGAATATCATCGTCTTTGTTTAAATTCAATTTGGTTAGGTAAGTGTTCTTAATACGGCATGCCTATTTTATGCAGTATTCACGAAGATTAGAATGAAAGTGTTTTTGAAAATTCTGGTTGAAGTGTTTTTAGTGACTGGTCCTATTCTTATACGACGTGCACACAGTGCAGCCTCTCGTGTTCTATTATTACACCTACGTACTATTATTACTCATTAGTGAAGTATTTTATTCTGGGGATATATAAATCACATGGTTGAGACTGAGCTGTAATTTTAACAACACATCAGTCTTTGTCACAATTACACAGATATAAACACAGGATAAATTACAAGTAAACTTCACTAATCGGGAATGATAGATGTGGATCGTATTTGGGAAAACGTCACCAATGAAAGTAAGTTTTATAAACTTTATCTGCAAACATTTCATATGCAATAAACATTTCGCTGTTAATGAAAAGTATGTAAAGGTATATATTAGCTGGCACATAGCAGATAATTGTAATTGGTTCTTGTATATTTGTTTTAAAAGATATATAAATTCTTAGAGGCTTTGAAAATAGTATCGAAATACCAAATCAGAGAACAAATATTCATATAAATATAAATCGTTTTACATGTAATCCCAAATTTTGCGGAATGGAAAATTTTCATTTGATGAGTTGATTTACGTGTTACGTTCAACGTCTTTTAAACTGTATCCTCGATGATTATTTATATCAGTGATGTCAAGCTTCAATAACGTTTATCATAAAAACTGAATAGCTTCGTAGTTCTAACAAATTTAAATTGGTATTATGCATATCTTTAAGTGATGAATATTGTTTTCACACTTTGTGCTTGTAAATATGTGACATTGAAAAACATGTAACATATCCCTAAGTATAATGCATCTTGTTATTGTCAAAAATGTTCTGAGAACAAATCTCAAACTATATGGTGATTATTTAATACTCTGTAGCTTTCACTATACACAAATTAAGTCTCAGAAGATTTAGGCTAATGTTTAATTACTTTAATAGCCTCTTAAATGTAGAAGACGTAGATCCAAAAAAATCTTGACAGTCTTGTTGCGTAGATTAGATCTGAGCTTGAATTTCGTGGGCAAAACATTAGTTTACTGGAGCCGCTCAGGTATTGTGAAGCAAAGAGCTATTATTCGAACTTGTAAATCAAAGTATCTTTGTCAGTAATAATCAAATGTACCAAGACAAAATAATTACAAGAGTACTTGACAATATAATTACCAGTGCAACTTGACAATGCAGTTTTTAGTAATACATGCCACTCTAATTACTAGCGTTACTTGACAATCTAATTACTAGTATTTCTTGACAATCTAATTACTAGTATTTCTTGACAATCTAATTACTAATATTTCTTGACAATCTAATTACTAGTATTTCTTGACAATCTAATTACTAGTATTTCTTGACAATCTAATTACTAGTATTTCTTGACAATCTAATTACTAGTATTTCTTGACAATTTAATTACTAGTATTTCTTGACAATCTAATTACTAGTATTTCTTGACAATCTAATTACTAGTATTTCTTGACAATCTAATTCCTAGTATTTCTTGACAATCTAATTACTAGTGTTAATTTACAACGTCATTACTATTGTACCTAACAATTTAATTAGTAGTATTACTTGACAATATAATCACTAGTATTACTAGTTTTGCTTGACAACCTAAGTACTAACATATATTTTGGTGTTAAATAACGGGAAATGACAAAGAAAGAATGGTATATTGTTACATTGCTCGTGAATATTATGTATGTCATTTTTATAAATCCTATTCACACCTGATTCATAACTACATTTTTTGTTTTATTTTATAACACTCAGTTTCTTGTTTCACCCTATTTAAGCTCTGAATATTTTGGACACCATCAACTCCTTAAGGTGTGACGAGGATAGAGATCTGAACGTGCAGTGTGATGTATTTGAAGAGGAACTCAGTGCCGACGCAGAGGCGGTCGAGGAGATGAAAGACACAACTGTAAATCTAAATGATCATACGGCATTGTTCAAGGCAATTTACAATCGAGTATGTGTTCATATATCATATAATTATATATAGCTAAGACGTTACACGACTATTTTGCATAAATCTTTGCAACCTTGACTAGAATAAATCCTTTTGTACACACAAAATCATCAGTGGTATTATGTTTAAATGGTACAAGTATGAACGTAAATACCATATAGCTGATGTGAGAAGCAAATACGTTTGTTCTTTATGTTTGAAAATTATCGTTCAAATTTTGACTGAGAGTCTAATTGCCATCCAATAAAAGCCGTGTTTTCTAAGGATATCATAAAATTACAAGGATCGAGTCAATTTATTTTAAGCAGTAAATTTGCAGGCACAAAGTCAGCTTGATTTAAATAATATAATTACGTGTACCAAGTTAATTTAATTTAAGCAGTATAATTACATGTACCAAGGTAATTTAATTTAAGCAGTATAATTACATGTACCAAGTTAATTTAATTTAAGCAATATAATTACTGGTACCGAGTCCGTTTAATATGAACAGTATATACATAATTGATAAAACGTTTTCCTGAAAGATTATCTAATATATAATCGTGCCAGTGTTGAGTCGCGCCGTTTGGCTCATCACGCTTGATTTCACATGTCACATGTATTGACAGCAAAACTACATACGTAAAGAGTATTGACAGTGGGCTGTGCATGTCCGACTTGTTGACAGCGAAATGTTAATGCCAGAAGTAATGGCAGTGAACTGTGTCTGCCAAGAATATTTAGAGCGAAATTTCTATACCAGTTTTATTGGAATGTTTATAACAGACTTACTGATAATGAAATGTATATGTGAGAAATTCTGATAACGAAACGATTTGTATCAAAAGTATTGACCGTGAAATATGTATATCTGAAGTATGGACATTGACAGCGAAATTATGTCAGAAGTATTGATAGCTCACTATCTATGTCTGACTTATTGACAGTGCTATGTGTATATCAGAAGTATTGATATTGACAGCGAAATTATGTCAGAAGTATTGATAGCTCACTATCTATGTCTGAATTGCTGACAGTGATATGTGTATATCAGAAGTATTGACAGTGAACTGTGTTTGTCAAGAATATTGAGAGCGAAATGTGTAAACCCTAGTTGTATTGGAATGCTTATCATCAGATTTACTGACAAATGAAATATATATGTGAGAAGTATTGACAACGAACTGTGTGATGTATTGACAGCGAAATGTGTATGTCAAGACTACCGAGAGCGAAATGTTTATGCCATTTTATTGGAATGTTTTTATGAAACTTACTGAAATGGTAGAAAATTGTGTGTGTCAGAAGTATTGACTGTGAAATATGTATATCAGGTATATATAGTGAACTGTGCGTGTCAGAAGTGTTAACAGTGAACTGTGTATATCAGTTATGTATAGTGAACTGTGCGTGTCATAAGTATTGACAGTGAAATGTGTATATCAGGTATGTATAGTGAACTGTGCGTGTCATAAGTATTGACAGTGAAATGTGTATATCAGGTATGTATAGTGAACTGTGCGTGTCATAAGTATTGACAGTGAAATGTGTATATCAGTTATGTATAGTGAACTGTGCGTGTCATAAGTATTGACAGTGAAATGTGTATATCAGGTATGTATAGTGAACTGTGCGTGTCATAAGTATTGACAGTGAAATGTGTATATCAGTTATGTATAGTGAACTGTGCGTGTCATAAGTATTGACAGTGAAATGTGTATATCAGGTATGTATAGTGAACTGTGCGTGTCATAAGTGTTAACAGTGAACTGTGTATATCAGGTATGTATAGTGAACTGTGCGTGTCATAAGTATTGACAGTGAAATGTGTATATCAGGTATATATAGTGAACTGTGCGTGTCAGAAGTGTTAACAGTGAACTGTGTATATCAGGTATGTATAGTGAACTGTGCGTGTCAGAAGTATTGACAGTGAAATGTGTATATCAGGTATGTATAGTGAACTGTGCGTGTCATAAGTATTGACAGTGAAATGTGTATATCAGTTATGCATAGTGAACTGTGCGTGTCATAAGTATTGACAGTGAAATGTGTATATCACAGGTATTATTGTCAAATTTGTATGTCATAAGTATTGACAATAAAATGTGCATGTCAGAATTATTTACAGTAAACTGTATCTGCCAATAATATTAACACTGAACTGTGTCGGCCAAGGGTATAAAAAGTAAAGTATTTCATTAATTTAATACATTCTTTGCTATATGTGTTACTTCTGGTAGATTTTATTCTTGATCGACAATTCTTTTTCACTTTATGACATGCTTTTTAAGGTACATATTTGCAGGTTTTCATTTATGGACAAAGTCTTTACTAATCTTGCAAAATAAGGTCAGAAAGTGATATTGAATGTTACAATGGTATAATTCTTTATTAATAAATTAACGTAAGGATATTATTATTATTATTATTATTATTATTATTATTATTATTATTATTATTATTATTATTACTGAAGTAAAATATCTATCGGCTTTACTTCATTAATTATTATAGCCGTTCTTTTCATGTGTTATTTCTTATCGATGTATGTCATTCGTTTTTATTTTCCTTTCAGAACAGTTTCTATAAGCAGACGTTATGATTGAAACGATTCGCATAGCTGTCTATTAAATTAATATATGTCCATTTTATATTAGTTGTTGTGATAAATATAGAATATTTTTGATAAAATACAACTATTATATATGACAAATGTTAATAACGTTTTGTATAACCTTGCAGGTTGAGAACACCCCGCTCAGTGCAACACTGCTAGGAATATTTCACGCTCTGTATCAGATTGATCCATATAATAATCAGAGGTAAGCAATTCAAATTAATTTAATGAAAATGAGACTTAGAGGTTTTCTTAAAACTTCAAATTAATTGAAAGTACAAGACATGGTTGTACTAGTTACAAGAAGATATTGTGGTTACTTTTTTAGTGGCTATGCATACCTTTGCCTCTCTAAATGGGGAAAACTTTTCAATATTGACCCCAGAAATGTTAATGCTCATTGTAGTAGGAGAATGAATAACAATGACGCTACACATCTGTTGAAAGGTTGACGCAGTATCTATGGTCGGATCCACGAGTTTTCTTTTCACAGCTTTATAATGATTCGATCTATCCATGGTATACATTGGTCACAGAGTCTTGTGTTTGGTCGGGATTTCATACTACGTTTTAGTTTCATTCTAATGGAATTTATCGTCAGCCAATCGCACGGGACTTTACTTTTAAAGGATTACATTTACTTGGCTTTGAGGTGAATCTCAATATGAAGTTAAGGTCCTCACTTGATGAATATCGCCGGTTTACCATGGCTTTGTAGTTATTCTATTTAAACAAATTATCGAATGTTTATAAAATGTAGTCAACAGATCCTTACAGTTATGGGAAGCGATCATTTACATACTGTTTACGAATATTTTCTTTAACAAAAATGACTCTTGGCAAGCATCTTATTCATTATTCAATTCTAAATGTCTAAAATAGTTTCGTCTTCTATTGCACATATAAAAGAACATCAAGTCCAACCTTTCTACTGCTTGGCTGAATTCCATTAATGAGATAATAATACATATGGACTGCAATAGCCGGATGCTTTAATTATTCTTTTCTATATTTGACAGCGAGACTCTCTGGACTTTGATAGAAAGATTATCCCAGGAAGCTGTCGGTGGTAATTCCGATTCCGAAAAACTCCTTTCCAAATGCAAGGCAGAAAGAAGTCGATATCATGATAAGGAGATACAGACAGATGACACAGAAAAATCTGTGTGCAAATTACAGAGAAATACCATTGTTTGTAAAGGAGTAACTAATGTACCACCACCGCCACCGCCACCCCCACCTACTCCTCCGATAACTCCACTCGTTAATGTGATACCACCTCCTCCGCCACCACTTCAGTTATCAGGTGCTGCGCCATCACCACCTCCTCCACCTCCAGTTCCCCCTACACCGACTTCGCCTTCACATTCAGGAGTAATAGGCCACTCTTCTGCATCCCGGTCACCACTATCACCCAAGTGTCTTCCAGCTGCGCCTCTTCCTCCTCCGTTATCACCAGGAGCTGGTTTTTATATTCCTTCTCCCTCTAGTCTGAAACATGTCAGGTCTCCCTTCTCACCGAATAGTCCCACTCAAAAGAGACCCGAGACCCAGATCCAGATCCCAAACGAACATGTGACGTCAAATGCCAATCTTCTCAGCCCAGTGGCACCCGTCCCTCCACCGTCACCTGGTCTGCCTTTTACGACCCAGCCATCATCAATCCCAGCGATTAATACTCCCGACCCAAACTGCAAGATGAAGACGCTGTCGTGGAATAAAATTCCTCAGTTTGCATTTAGTGGTAAGTTTTGGGTTATTGGCATGTAAAAGGTCTGTTCTTCCATGTACATGCAGGAACACGACTGTCAACAGGTTATTTTACTTTCATGGAATTTGCTTAAGAAAAAACTAAAATACAAACATAATTTTAAGCTTCCGTATTTTGTCGTTCATTCTCTGAGATATTATTTACTGTTTTAAGTGTTATCTGCAATTGGATCTGATGATCATGAACTCTCCAGTTGTAAAGTTTGGAGATCATTGTTGAGTCGATAGAAAGTGATGAAATGTACTACTTAAGTCCTAGACACCATACACGTTACATAGAGGCTTCGGGATCAAACGTTCAACTCTGTACACATAGTAGTAATTTTTGCCGTGAACTTTTGAGATTATTATAGTGCGCCACTCAAAATGCCAAACTTTAATAATCCTTTACAAAAGTAATTAAATGTAACTTTCTCTGATATGTTTTTAAAACTTTTCTTTAAATTATCCTTTCCAAACTTCAATTTGCAAAACATCATGATGTAACATCATTATATAACATCATATTGCATCTTAGTTTCTAATACTACAATTCTGTCAATAGATTCAAGTGTGTGGGTAGATGTACTGAAAATGAAGGATGATATTAACGTTGAATATAAGCGACTGGAAGAATGGTTCTCACAGAAGGTAAACGACAAAAAAGAGGAAAAAGCAGACGACAAAACGTTGAGGCGGCTCTCCAGTAACACTGAGGTAAGCTTGGAAGAGTTTTCTATCTTGAATGTTTTAGATGATTGATTTGTAAGATGTAATACATTGTATCGCTATATCTTTTATCTACGTGTAATAAATACACTGTTCAGTTTCAGAAATATTCAAAGTATAAATTGTTTGATAACTAGAAAAGGAAAATGACAAAATTAACATGTAAAGGTAATAAACTGTTTGGAATTTGCGTGACATGGTGTAAAAATGGAAATGCCTACCTCTTTTGTCGATGCTCATTATCTACTGTATACGGCAATTCATCTCTCGCTATGTCAGTCGTTGCAGGTGTTGGATATATTTCAAATTTACATTAAGCTCTGTACAAACGTTTTCAAGTTCAATAGCTTTTAAACATTATCAGAATTTCATTGTTTTAACAATAGTTTTGTCATTTATTCAACAAACGTCTGAGAAAGAAGATCAATATTTTGAATTTGAGAAGTTTGTTATAGAAAGAGAAAGAAAACACACATAATTAAGAGAAAATACAGAACATTGCTTGTCGGTAAAACGGGTTTTAAGGACTCTAGATAGCTCGACTGGTTATTCGAAATATTTACAGCCTATAACCAATAAGCTATTCTTTTATTCATTACAGATTACTCTGCTTGACCCAAAGCGAAGTATGAACGTTAACATTTTTCTAAAGCAGCTGAGGAAACCAAATGAAGAAGTGATAGAACAAATCAAAAAGGGTGACGCAAGAGCCTTCGGTGTTGAGAAACTGAAGGGATTATTGAAGATACTTCCACAGCCTGATGAGGTAAAGATGCTATATAATACACTCGAGTACTGTTTTACCTGGCAAATGTTCGACGCCTATTGGTCGCAAGGAAGCAGACATGTTCATTAGTTTGTTGTTTTTGTTATAGGGTTTAACGCCATTTGTAGCACAAGATAGGTTGTACATGGCGGCCAGTATAATAGACGGATGAAGAACAATGGAAAACCCCGGAAAGAACCACCGACCTAGGAGAAGGTACTGGCAAACTTTCTCGCATACACACATTGACCGAATATGAGACTCGAACCCACGCAGACAGAGGTGAGATGACAGGGATCCGTAGCGGTGAGGATTTAGACCACTAGGCCACTCGGGGCCGCTTCTTATTTTGTCTGCAAATCGGCTTGATTTCAAAAGATGAGGATCATTTTTCCAAGCATGATTAGTACGGTAAATTGGTCTTTTGTTTGCTACTAAGTTGGGAGAAGATGGCAAATTTTAAAGCAGTTAGTGCGGGCGGCCGGGGATATATTCCCGGAGCCCGGGCCGAACAACTCGTTTTAATTTTATAACAGAGCATTTTTGTTTGAACAAGAACTAGGAGAGGCATGGGTGTATCTTAAACCAGAACCGGTGATCAAACTCTAGGGCTTTGTCTGTATTGCAAATTTTGCAACACACGCAGGTTAATTTATGCCCTGTAGGTATCTTGTATTTATCGCATATTTGACATTTTTTGTTACCAAACGTGATCTTTGCTCTTTTCCTGGATAATTTTTTATGCGCGCGCGCGTGGTTGTGTATAATGGAAAAGGATGTACGTTGTCTCAGCTAAGCATTATCTCAGCGTTATTTACATTGGTATCAAGTCCATTTTTTTCAATATCTATCTTACCACCACACTGATTTGTAACTTTGTCGCCATTGTACGAATATTCTCTTAAGCGTAACCCAAATGATATATATATATTATGTAGGTATTTGCTGCATTAGATTAAAAGTATATATATATAAAATTCCACTAGTTGAAGATAAATATATAACTATTATCAAAACCTTTTTATGCAAGACTGCTAGGCTTCAAATCCACAAAGCATTCATTAAATGTCAAATTTAAAAATTGTGCTAATTATTTCATTTTCATTTGTTACCTAGGTTGAACTAATTCAGAGTTATGAAGGAGATATGGATAAATTGGGTCCTGCGGAACGGTTTTACCATGAAATGTTACAAGTGAAGGCCTTCAAACTACGCCTGGAGTCCATGCTTCTAAGGGTAGACTTCAACTCGCAAATCGGAGCCATCCGTCCAAATATACAAATATTAAACTCTGTTTGTAGAAAACTTCACGATAACCCCTCTTTGAAGTCATTTCTCAGACTCGTCCTGCATGCCGGAAATTTCATCAACAAGGTCAGTTTGATGGAATGAAGATTTTGCCTTTGTATTCCTAATTACAGTATGGAATGAACACTAAATGTATTTATTTTAAAATGTTTTAGACATACTTCATTCAATTATTCCTAGTTTTGTGGAAATGCCGTTAATTATGTGTTTTGTAGAAATATTGATGCACATTATGCAGAGAGAGAGAGAGAGAGAGAGAGAGAGAGAGAGAGAGAGAGAGAGAGAGAGAGAGAGAGTTACTTCGGTGGTCTTTGGTTTAGAACTTGCACAAGTTTAAGTGTTAATCACTATCCACTTGTAATTTGTGCCTCTAAAGTTTGGATTTACCTTGCTGAGAGATTATATTTTATAGTTTTATTATTTAGCATTTCTGGCTTCATCTTTCTGAAAAACCTTTGGAGTTGAATAAGGGAATCCTATTTTACGACATTAAGATATTTTTTTTTCTCACTTTCACAACATTTAGAAAAAATGATTACCTCAAATTATTACTGTTCAAGGAGCTCAAACTATAGATATTACCTACTAACTAAACCTCAGGTTTAAGATCATATACAAAATGTCTTGACCACTCTGAAAATAATTCTTAATCAGAAATTTGAATTATGTTGTGTTATCAGGGAAGCAGTGCAGGGAATGCCATCGGATTCCGTATCGGATCTTTGAACAAATTGGTCATGATGAAATCCAGTATTCCCCGAATGACGTTGCTGCATCATTTAGTTGAGGAGGCTGAAATACAGCACAAAGACGCTCTAGCATTCGTGGACGATCTCCTGGAACTACTACAGAAAGCGTCCAGGTATTTGTCATAGTTTAATTCACGTTGCCGTTATTTGGTCTTCACAACGTCTTACACGGCCTGTGTTGCTGTGTCCATGAAAAACGCAAAATGGATTCGTCTTGCGCAAATGAAATTCTGTACACTAATGTGTATTCCATCCGATGGTGTGGAATAGATTTGCATTCGGTATGTGCACGATTTGAATGGAGATTAGTTCCCTGTTCTCAGATACTGCCTCTTCCATTACGAATAACGACAGGGTTTATTCGATGCGCAAATTGCAATAGCCTTCAGTTTTCGACTTTGAATTATTTCGATATCAGTGAGAGAACCTCTTTACTGATCCATGTGTTGTACAGTTCTGTTGATATAAACATTATTAGACTCAATATTTAATTCGCAGTCCTGCATAGTCTTAAATTTATTAGTGTCGCTAAAGGCACGAAGTATAATTATTGTCTGGCCTTACTTTGAAGATATTTTAAATGTTAAGATTATGATAATCTATTTTTTTTATATATAAATTTTGCCTGCATTATCTATTGCTACACGTGTGATATTTAACGCCGCATAATTTGTAATTTTAATAATCAATTATTTAATATTATATAATTTTGTGGTGTTTAATGTAAGTAATGTATTTTATTCATCAGATTTACACTAGAAGGATTGATTGCCGAATTCTCACAGGTAAAGAGCAATGTGCAACGGCTGAAATCTCAGATAGAACATGCAGATAAAGAAGTCCAAGATCAGTTTTTGGATTTTTTGGAGGTATTCTTTGTCAAGCGCATACTTTTCTGATAAAGAAGTTAATGATACGTTTATTAATGGATTTTATGGCGATATTTTGTGTCAGACTCGTACATTGATAAAGAAGTTAACGATAAGTTTTTTAATGGATTTTATGGAGGTATTCTGTGTCAGACTCGTACATTGATAAAGAAGTTAACGATAAGTTTTTTAATGGATTTTATGGAGGTATTCTGTGTCAGACTCGTACATTGATAAAGAAGTTAACGATAAGTTTTTTAATGGATTTTATGGAGGTATTCTGTGTCAGACTCGTACATTGATAAAGAAGTTAACGATAAGTTTTTTAATGGATTTTATGGAGGTATTCTGTGTCAGACTCGTACATTGATAAAGAAGTACAGGACAGTTCTAATTGGATGTTATGGAGGTACATTGTGTGAGACATATATTCATTGCATATAGCAAAACTATTGCAAAAACGTTGAACAACAGTTTTATAACTGATTAAAATTAAAATGAATTAAGGATGGGATTAGTTGAAACCATTGATTTGTACACTTTACATTAGATATACAAATAAAATACAACCTTTGACCTCTGAACGCGTTATGTTATGGAAAGTTAATCTTATTTCTCTATTATTTTATATACACCAAGCACTGTATTAAAAGAATATCTTTTTCCACTGACGTTTTGGTAAAATACGTTTGCACCGTGCATTATATACTATGATTTGCGCCCCACCCACGACCACATTTTGCACTTTACCACCATGAATAATACGACATACTTAAAGCCATATAGTGTTTTGAAAAATACTCTGGGTGCATTGACAGCTATGTGACCAAGATACATTGTTCAATTTGTTTTATTTTTCCAAGAACTTGTTTTCGTACTTTCATGTAAACTATATCATCCAATACAATGTAGTTACTTTCTATGATGGAAAGGAATCAGTGAGTTGTAAGAACTTCAGTTCTTGCTTTTAGTGTACATTATCCTAAATTGGTTGGTATGCTGAAAAGTGTTATGGAATCTAAAAAGAAATGGAGATAATGTCCATAACTATGCATAGGAAGAATCGGCAGTTGCCACTCTTACAGATAAAACGATTATATAAATATATTATCATTCTGCAACGCTACGTTAAAATCTCCATATCCAAAATATATTGCAATTTCACCTTTGTTTCTTTTCTGATTGCCGAGTATGGAATCATGTAATAATAAATGATGCAAAAGAAACGTTTGAATCAAAGTCTTAGGTGTCCTGTATGCAAACAATCAAAGCCCTACATATCTGGAATAATATGCATTACATGCTTGTTTGCGTCTCTATTCTGGATTTCTTATCATGTTTGAAGTTAAGCACGCTAACTTTCTTCACGCATTTTAAATGGAACTGCCAACTTGTCCAGGACATTATATTGTCCAATACGTTATTGGCTCCCCGAGTGGTCGAGTGGTCTAAAGCGCTCTCCGTTACGGATTAGTGCCATCTCATCTCTGTATTCGTGGGTTCGAGTCTCAGATTCGGCCAATGTGGATATGTGAGAAAGCTTGCCAGTAGCTTCTCGTGGGTCCGTGGTTCTTTCCGAGGTTCCCGGGTTCTTCCTCCACCATTAATACTGGCTGCCATGTGTGGCCTAAATGTGAGGAGAAATGGCGTTAAACACTACAACAACAAAAACCAATACGTTATGTTCGATTTTGTTTCATAATTAAACTGCAGTGGAAATAACTATATGTATAAAGTGTTTGCAATTTTAATTTGTTTTTTTTTATAAAAATATTCGTTATAATCTAACTGTTCGGTCATTGTTTTATAGGAAGTCGAAGGTGACGCGGTTGATTTGGAGGAGGGAATAGATAGGGTCAAGAAACTTGCATCTCGCCTTGCCGTTCATTTCTGTGAAAATGAAAATAGTTTCAAACTCGACGAATTCTTAGATACATTTAGGGAGTTTTGTGAAAAAGTGAAAAGTTGTCAACAGGTGAGCAACATATATTAGTAACTGTTTAATGAATACGTTATTTCAAAATCTAACATCTTGTCTTTTTTGAGGCGCTTGCATGAATTAGTAGTTATTGTCAGTAATAAATACTTTCATTGCATTATAAATGTTAGTGTAATATATCTCTATCAATAGCAAGATTTGTTTGTTTTTTCCATCCACCAGAGATTTACTGTTCATAAATTTTCCCAGGGAATATATATATATATATATATATATATATATATATATATATATATATATATATATATATATATATATATATATATATATATATATATATATGTTAGTAATATATCAACAAGGCATTTGCACGAGGAAAAATAACAGTTCTTTGATGTTAGAATGATGGATTGTGATTTATTAATCCAGTGCCTAAATGCTAACTTTTAAAAGTATCGCCCACATATATGACTTGTCTAGCCAATATTAATGCAACATAAAATCATATGAAAGATACAGTTTTGAAGCAATATTTAGAAAAAGATGTCTTTCTAGGACTTGGAAAACAGAAAAGAACAGGAAGAAAAAGCAGAGATGAGACGAAAAGCACACGAGGAAATGATAGGAAGGAGAAAGAGTGAGTTAGATGCTAAAAACAACAGCACATGCCAACACAAGAACAGGAACACCCACTCCACCTTCAAAAACAACAACACCAACACTTGAAATTTCTAGATGTTTCTACTACCATTATGGCTAATGCTATTACATATTTAGTACCACAAATCCTCTTGCTTCGTATACGTTTAACTCGATATGCAGCGTCCGTCCACTTGGTTCTCAGTATGTTTGAAATACATATCCACTTTGGTTGGGACAAACATTTAGTGCAGTTTGTTACTTTCTCCATTACGGTGTTCATAAACAACGTGAAACAAATTCTAATTCGATTGTGGTACAGTATACAATCATAATTTAGTCCAAACCTTATTAACCGCTCCGGTGGCCTAGTGATTAGAGCGTCCGCCGCGGAAGGTCGTGAGTTCGATTCCCGGCCAAGACAACAAAAACTTACAAAAATGGTACTAACAGTTGTTTTACTTGACGCTCAGCATTGAGAGGTTAGTATTAGGACTAGTCGGCCTGGTGTCAGGATAATGTGAGGGTCGGACATCATGCTACTTTTGGAAATATGATTATGTTCAGTACATCCAAGGGTATTTTGAAACGTCAGAACATTACTTTCAGAGAGAGAGAGAGAGGGAGAGAGAGAGAGAGAGAGAGAGAGAGAGAGAGAGAGAGAGAGAGAGAGAGAGAGAGAGAGAGAGAGAATATGCATGTGTTTCGGTTAATATATTTAACATCCTAATAAAATTATTGTTTTCTGACTATATGATACTTATTGCAGGTGCTCCGATTCATGGTTCTGATGCAAAGCCAGAAGATCGCAAGATCGTGGATAACCTGGTCAATGAGATACGAAGAGGACAAGTTTTGAGACGTTTATCTTTACGTAAAACAAACCCGGACAAGTCAGTGCCAGTTTCAGCAAAACCAGCAGACTCGTAGTGTTTAGATTGTTTTCATAACAAGTTCGATAAACCGCAAACTAGCGCGGGGCTTATATAATATACGTTTGTATCACTGCAATGCCGGTGAAGGTGTAGTCAATAAACTTGGATGTTAAAGACCCTAAGCTGAAGGTGTAGTCAATAAACTTGAATGTTAAAGACCTCAGCTTGGATACACAATATGAAATGTAATCCAGTTGACATTTATGACTGAAGTACTGAATGGCTGGATTTGCTGCAAGTGGGTAATCCTTTCAGATGTTAGACTTTTCGACGAACTGGATTAATACAAAGGAGAAATCCTGTGCGCTCAGAATGTTTATGCCTCAGCAACCAGAATATGTTCTGCATTTAGGAATTGTCGCGTGTGGCCAGAAACATTCACTGCGCTGATATGAGCTCTGCGAGAATGAACTAAGTGAACTAAGAATAAATTCTACCATTCAAAGCACTCAATGCTGAGGAATTGTTTCCAAAACTATTTTCCTTTGAATCTGCGGACAAATATATGTGCTTGTTAGAAGCTTGGCCTGTACTATTTGTGCATTTTCAAAGCCTATTACAACACTTATTTATTACCACATAAAGCTTTAAAATTATATTCTTTACGAAGGTTGTCATGCATTTGTAATTAAATCTTTAGAATTGCCTTGAAGAAGATATATTTTATACTCGAATGAAAATTCATGCCAAATCGATTTGATTTTGAGATTTTTTCTATATCACATCCATCCACTCACCCACCAAATATATCAAAACGTGATTATGGTTTCCATTGAATGTATATTTATTAAAATATGTATTTATTAGTCAGTTTTAATCGCCTGCATTGGCCAAAACTATTAAGAGATCAGACATAAGAATATGTCGATAAGAAGCTGCATGTTAGTTATAAGGACTTTACTTCAACCTTAAAGAAGCCGGAAACCATTATTAATCATGCTCGCCTCTCTTTGATGGTTCGACTGTCGTGTCTATCATCCAACGTCCCCGTCCATATCTGAAACCTATATCCATTTACATCTCTAATCTAATATGCTATATGGTGACACTCTACATAATCGTTTTTGCATAGGGTAAGAAATTTAAAGAAATATAATGTATCTGGTTGTCTTTGGCTATTTAAATAAGACCTAGTATATTTTAGGAACCTTTAATTTCTTTTACTTTGGTGAATGATTAATGGGTGTTATAGTGATTATATATATATAGCCCGGCCTTAATCCAGAGGTGACCCTTTCAAAAAACTTCTAGCTTCACTTGGACATTTTCACTTACTGGACTTCAGAGGTAAATTGCACATTTTATATATTTGGTAATTCATCCATTGCACTTTCAGAAGCTGGCATCGTCTTGTTTGGCAAAGTACATTTTCCCATTTTTAATAGGTGCGAAAGATATTTGTAGTATTGTGGGGTGATATAGCATCAATGGAAATCTCAGTTAAAATAGTCGTTGAGGGATATGGCAACAATATTTATAGCGACAAACGTATCAGGACTGTATTGGGACAATATGAATAGAACAGTTGGGATTTTTCATAGGTCTTCTCTTCTTCAAACTTCTGACTTCTAGATCGTAGATGAGGACTCTCTTTAGATAGCCTTGTCATTATACATTGTTACAAATGTAAATGAAGGGAACCAGAGTGGTCGAGTGGTCTAAAGCGCAATCCGTTATGGATCAATGCCATCTCACCTCTGTCTGCGTGGGTTCGAGCCTCAGATTCGGCCAATGTGTGTATGGGAGAAAGCTTGCCAGTAGCTTCTCGTGGGTTGGTGGTTGTTTCCGGTTTTATCCCGGGTTCTTCCTTCACCATTAATACTGGCCGCCATGTATAGTCTATCGTGTGCTGAACAATGGCGTTAAACCCTAAAGCAACATCAGCAGCAACAGAGAAGAAACAAGGTCTAAGAGAGGAGGACAGTAAAAGTCTAACCATGAGGGTACTCTCAGACATTTGGATAGAACTAAACAGTCTGAAACAAATGTATTAGATTTCGTTCCTCCTCTTCCTTAATTTCGTCTCTTCCACTTTTCTTATGTTATTTTCTTTTCCTGAACCTGTCTGGGGTTTTTCTTTTGTGGAGGGTACCTCATCTTCTTCCTGTTTTGAACCCCTTTCTTACTCTTGATCTTGTTTATCTTTTAGGACAGTCGGGAGACCAATGCCCTTTATATTTACAATTATATCAGGTATGTTGATTTTTGTCTCTTCCGTCACTTATTTTGCTCTTTTCATGGTCTGGACATTCTGTAGTCTAATTCCCATTTCTGTTTACATATATAGCAAGTATCTTGACTTTCATCTCGAAAAGGGGGTGGGGGTGGCTTTGTCCGTCGGCTTGTCTGAAGAAAACTTTCGTGCGACACCTCGCAAAGCTCTGATCATAAGTCTGTATGAATCTGTATGAATTCTTCCATCGTTCTGCTTAGCTTAAGAATGAAATGAAAACTGGAAGGGAAGACACTGACCTTTTATACACACTGGTATGTCATTTAACGTTTTGCAGTCAAAATGAAACGATCGCATCATTTCATGAAAATGAAAGAAAGTAAGAGGCATAAAAGAGATTTATTGTTTTGAACAGCAACTGAAATATTGGTATCCCGTCGTTAGCGCGCAGGTCAAAAGCGCGCCGACAAATTCGCGCCTACAAAAGCGCGCACCGACAATTGCGCACAAGACAATAGCGCGCCGTCAAAAGTGCGCAAGGCAAAAAGTTTAAAAGTTGATATGTGAAATAAAAAACATTCATAGGTATAAATAATTAATAGAAAATAATCGGGTATTTAAATAAGGTTTACTATTATCAAAATGAGTTACAGTTTATTATGGCTGTCACTGTTCTAATTGCAACGCTATGTGCATAATCAATACAAACAAACAAGGCAAAAAAAAATGGAAAAAATTTAAATGAATTTCAGTTTATCATATATTCAACTTTTCAAATTGCAACGTTATGTGCGACTCCGTGCAGATATTCGATCAATGGTACGTTGCCGTATGTTGGAACCAAAGCTAGCAGGCGTCGATTAAGTCTGACGTACTTTGACGTCAATGCCTCAGTTGTCTTCCTATAATCTTTGACTGGTGTAAATTCCGGATGGCTGCTTTCCACCAACTCATCAAAAGCGTCTGGAACATCTTCAACTGGAACTAAACTGAGGTCTACAAGCATTTTGAGATACATGTAAACATTTTCATCATCACGTTAAGCCTCCGCTAAATGACATTCTTGTACTTTGCGCCACAAACATTGTGCCACAAACATTGTCCTGGATGGAAGAAGCATCCTGCTAACCATGCTCCCGGGAAGATGGTTGCACAAGCATTTAGAGAGGCTTTCTCAAAATTGGCCATAATGCTAGCAGGATTAAGACCAGGATGCAGTTCGAGAATTTTGTGCATGACGCGTTCATAGCCCTGCTCTTTTTTTCTGCGGCAGCAAAACGTAGACTAGGGGATAGGCCGAGTTGTTAATTAAGGCATGGATAGTGAATAGCTGAGTAAATAGTGTCGGCGCAACTTTAAATAAAAGTACCATCGATAAACCAGTTATCATTTTGCTGTAGAAGGGTCAGATTTATAGGCGTTCCGAGCATCGGAATGAGAGCATCATCATCCGCACCCGAATCCTACAGAAGAAAATTAGTGTCTCTTGAAGATTTTTGCAGAGATTTTGGAATGGCAATATAATTTAATGAAGTTATTTTGGCGTACGGAAGATAGTTTTTCTTTCTCCGTCGTTAGATCGCTCTCTGTGAAGCCGTATAAGATTGCAAAATACTCGCTGTCTGCAAGGACATTCCGAGAGAGTTTTGCTGAATTATTTGCCTTGGTCTTTCGACGGTGTTCATTGCTCTTCGGCGAATCTCTGCTACGGTCTTCTTCGCTTCGTTTCATGCCGGATCTAGAGCATGATTATGCTCAGAAAGCACAGTGCTTGTGTGCACTGCGTTCACTTTAATTCGCCCTTTACAATCACGTTTACAGCATCTCCACGATGCACTGCCGTCGTCATTTACTCGGTCTTTTCTATATCAATATCCATCAGTTATTATATGCTATTTCCCCTTCTGTGACTCAGTCTTTTCCATGGTTAGATAAGATTTTCAAATTTTCACAAAATACATTTGGTATTTATAGTTGTCCAGGCTTATACTGTGTAAATGCGTATCTAGATGTCTGCGCACTGAAAACAGTTATTCAAGCCATTAGTTTATATCTACTCAATATTAAGAGTGTATACTATGGTGTCTGCTCACTGGAAACAGTGATTCAAACTATTAGTTTATTTCTACTCATTATTAAGATAGTACACACTTTGATGTCTGCTCAAACTAATTCAAACGTTTAGTTTTTTTCTACTCAATATAAAAATTATACACTCTTTGATGTGTGCTAACTAGAAAATGGCATACAGAGTTTATACTGCACGCTTTCGACGGCGCACATTTGACGGGCATATGTCGCTGTCCGCTTTTGTCACGCGCTTTTGACCTGCGCGCTAACGACGGGGTACCGAAATATTGGTTCAAATTCATAGCAGCGATTTTGATCCTGACACGAGTGAGCCAGAATCCAGTACCAGAGGGTCTACACCCAACAAAGATCAACCAGTCACTCGTAAACCCTGAAAAGTATTACCACATTCCAGAAACAGAAAAGCGGTCCTTCAGAAACTTTAGAACTAGACTTGCACTTACACCGTGAATTTGAAAGATTTCAAGTCTGACGTACCGTTGAAGAAAGCAGGAGAGTTCATCACAGATGTGTGAGAATCCTTGTTAACCACACTGAAACGGGAATGTGAAGCCAAAGAAGACGACCGTTTGAGACTTTTCATTCATCACGACAGTTTGAAGTCTCCCGTTTGGATCGAATCAAGCAGCCCGTTAGAACTGTCACCTTCCAAAGTCATCGATAAGATTGAACACGTGCAACAATCCAACGACAAGTTTTAAATCACTGATGGAAAAGTGACACTATTCATGACCCACTGTTCCTTCCCATAGGAAGTGGGCAACGCAGAAAAGTGTTATTGGTGGACGATTTTCGTAGCATCAAGCATCGCCTCGTCCAAAATAACAACCACAAAGAACATATGCATTTAGCTAGAGCCATCGTGGTTTGACGACGGTTTAACGAATAGAACAACACGGCAAAATGGAAAAGAGCCTGCAAAACTATTTAACGATCGGACCGAGCCAAAGAACGAAGAGAAGCAAAATTCCTGTTATAGTAAGCGGGGATTGTGCACTACTTGTGGACAATGCATACGTACCAATAATGCCAAGGTACAATAATGCCAAGGTACACGTATGTGCAGGAAAGAAAATCGGAGACTTTGAACACGAATGCTACATTCAAAAACACCGTTCCAAGTAAGAGGAAGATGGCCACAAGAAGTAAAGTAATTTCATCTTTTTCGATTTTGAATGCATGCAAGAGACATTCATTCACATTTCAAACTTCTGCGCGGCTCATCGAGCGTGAGAGAAGTCCACTCAAGAGTCTATCTTTAGTCATTCCCTTCAATGTTGCAAGATTCCTGGAGTATAGCCGATTTTACCCAATGTATCTTAGTCCCATTCGATGAGTCGTTGGGCAAGTAGGACATCGAACGTTACGTAGATTGTCATCGCCAAGCCAATACAATGGCTCACACGTTCTCGGGATACGATGAACAGTTTTTTTTGAGATACTTTACAGAACAAAGTACTGAATTTCCTAAAGTGACTTTGAACGCAGTCAAGGTCGTTTAAATACAAGTGGACAGAGTGCAGTTTCAGGGTTCGATACGTTACTAGGCCATGCCTTTGAGTAGAATGCTTAAAACGTTTGGAATGACAGAAATGGCCAAAGGTTATTTCTGCACGGTTTCGATACCGAAGCAAATGAAGTCATTATTCTGACCCACTTGCATCAGGGTCACTACTACGACCCCAAAAATATACGTATCGAATGGCGATAATCTTTCTACACTCAAGTCTGGGACCTCTTCGACTTTAAAAAATAAATGTTAAAGTATTGTCGTTCCGACGTATACAGTATACGGCGTTGCTATGGGTAATTTCGAGAACTGTTCATGGAATACGGAGGGACTGATCCTTTGAAAGAAGCTTGCACCATTGCCAAAGCGTGTTCCTTAGTATACCACGAACATTTTATGCCCCGAATATACCCTGCCTATCATAAGCCCTCATACAAGGAACTTTGGAAAACCTCAACACTCGGTCAAATCCCTACGCTGGATACATTACTTATGCTACAACGAAGACAAATGGATCGAACACGCCCGCAACGGAGGAGGCAAAATACCATCGGAACGTATTCGGTAAATAGCAAGGACTCAGAAAACCCTCCGACCCTTAACGGATGCCTTTTTCATGGATGTCCCCATTGCTACTCTCAACGTGACACCAAATCCGTTTTTACAACGGACCATGGGAGATTTGTACGAGACCACGGCTGAATCTAGAAAAGCAAGTGGTGGATATGTGTGAACAGTAGTACGATCACCGTTTTTAAACCGATCCCGAGTTTAAACGCATCGTGAAATGATCAACTGAACGCACGGGATATTTTGTATGGAGAACGGACTAATGTCACATGCTTGATGTACCAAGCCGACGAGGAGAAAAGAGAAGAAATCAAATACTTGGACGTGTGTTTGCTTTATCCTTACATATGCAAATATTGTCGCTTTTCCCGCAGAACACCGGTAATTGAGGACGGAACACATTGACATGAACACCATTCGACGATACAAACGCTTGATCAAGTGCGAAATCTTGGGACTTGTACCATCCCATTTTATTTCACCATTGTCAAGGAAAACTGATGTTTCCCTTGTGCCGTGCTGGTACCGAAACTTGCAACCAGGATCAACCTTGTCAGCACTCCTAGGAGGAACGTGCATTGACAGGAACGTGGGTCAGTGTGGCATCTCTGACTTGGGATACGAAATTTGTCATTTTGCCAAGACAGAAAAATACCACAAGGGCGACGGGACTCAGAAAGGCATTCTCGCAGACTACGCGAATGTCTTTTTGAAATTGAAAAAGAAGCCAGAGGCTATCCTTCATGGTTCCACACTCCCGATCACCAAATTAAATTCAAAAAGAAATACTGGGAACAGGAAAGCATACTATTTAGACCACGTGCAGAAATACGAAGGAAGGTGATTGTTTGCCAAAATGATGTTAAATTGCTTGTGGAGTAAAATGACACAACTACTTTGTTTACCAAGACGGAGTAGTTGACAGAACCTTTTCGCTACTTCCAGAGTATTCACGACGAAACCAAATACATTAAACACTTGGACTTGATCTTAGTCAGTTCTGAAGAAGAACTAGAGTTTGTAGAAGCCAACGAACATGGAAATGTCATCAGTGCGCCTTACATGACAGCCCATGCTCGCTTAAAATGTACAAAGCTTTATAACTGTTAGGAGATTACGTGCTTTATTTGGACACGTACAGTTACATCTACGTCGATCGCCTGAGCCAATTTCACCCTGACATCGAAGGAGACCGCTTAAGAGCCTGGACGGACGAGAACCAAGACGACAAGATTCTAAAGTTTACTAGTGGTGCCGATTGAACCCACGACCTGACGCATCCGAGAGACATACAAAAATGGTACTAATATCTCCCTCGCTCGGCGCTCAGCTTTACGAGGTTAGTGTTAGGACTGGACGTCTTTGTCAGGATAATGTGACTGGGTGGGATATCCCACTACATGTCTGCGACATGATGCCCCAGTGCTAACATCACTATAATCGGCCACACTGCAGACATCGTAGCTATATGATTGAATTTTGTTCAAAGCTACATTAAAAAATTTCACTATCACATCACACTTCATGTTAAATGAGACCTCTGTAGTACGGCGATCATAGAGATGACTATTGAAATGTGACGGAAGATCAAAAATTGACTCTACTGACTTACAAACGATGATTGGAATATCATCGTTGGCAAGAACGACGAACTCCGCATTTACCCACCAGAACTCATATGTCCCAATTACAACATGAATTACAATCGTTGATGGATCGGAACGATTTGTCCGAGAAAGGAAAATCGCAAAGTACTGCAACCCTTTCACCAGGAAGCTTTAGACGAAACACCTCAACCCACTCTGAAGATTTTAAGGGTTTGAAAAGTCCATCACCACTACCACCACCACCATCACTACTAGCCCAGCGGTCAAGACAGACGTAGCGCGACGAAGGCCGGATGAAGAAGAGGCACGATAAGTCTATGAAACACCACCAGCAGCTCTCATTACTAATAGGATTGTAGCGTCCTTGTTGACCCCATTCCCCACCACTAAATCAGATGATCTCAAATGTTGGGTTGAAGAGATGATGTCCACTCATCCTTCGACAGAAGTCAAAAAGAAAAACGAGAAATCAGACGTGAAAATGAAATGATGACCAAAGTCATCTCATTACCGCCACCACTACTCTTGACATTTATTCCCTTACCGAACCGCTCAGGAGGTCTAGTGGTTAGAGGGTTTGATCCCCGGCCAAGTCATACCAGCGACTTACAAAAATGGTACTAACAGCTGCCTCGCTTGATGCTCATCATTAAGAAGTTATTGTTAGGACTGGTCGGCCTAGTATCAGGATAATGTGACTGGGTGGGACATCATGCTTCGTGTCTGCGGCATGATGCCCCCCAGTGCTATTCATTACTATAAACCGCATCAATGCAGAGTGAAAAATTGTTAAAGCTACGTTATAAATCCTAATCAAACAAACAAATAAATAAACTATTCCAGTGCCATGTCGCGCACGTAAAAGCCGTTCCCAAAAAACCATCGCACCCCATCCAAAGTATCATCACTGAAGATTGTGTGACTTAATAAAAATGGAGAAGGCGTTATCTACTACGATCCATCCGATCCTTCAGGTTAAGGGGCAGTTCAAAAATTGTATCGTACTGCCAGAAGCCGTCTGAAACCTCTCCGTTTACCTCAAGTACAACGACGGCAGCAATAACAAGCTAAGTACACTTTATACAAAGTAATGCGACGAAACGTTTCCAAAAGTCTCTCCGGAATGGAAGACATAGATTATCAATGGCATGCCGATTTAGACAATGTCTTTCATTTGGTCACCTACAATCTTGGCTACAAATATTTGCTTTGTATCAACGACGTCTTCTCTACAATTGCATGGGTCGTGCCATTGACTTTCAAAGCGAACAGATAGTAAGAGCACTCAAACTTGTGTTGGAACAAAGAAACGCGACGTTCATTTTTCAAGACCTAGAATCCCAACACCAAAGCCAGCATCGTCAACCAATATTACCATCGAAAGATCAGACGCGCCCTTACAGAAGTGAATACAGACAACGATGTTGCTGTTTCTGAGCTTCTGTTTGGTACTTCCCAGACGGTGGCCGTTCCCAAGAAAAGCGGAGTGTTGGCAGCAGGATATTGAGTGTGAAGTAGTAAAGCCAAACGTACGTACGACAAAGGTTACTTACCGAACTGCACTATCAAATTGTTTCGTGTCACTCGACGAGTGTGTGGCCGTCATCCTACCGTCTATTAATTGGAAGACATGAACGGGAAAGAGTTAAAAGGAACGTTTTACGTGCCCGAGTTACAACTTGTGACCAACAACGAATTGTACGACATCGAACCGTAAAGTCAGAAAAGGTCATGTCTAAGAAATCAGAAAACTTTGGAAAGGATATCAGCCCAGGTTTGATTCTTGCCTCGCATCGCATGTCATTGGCTATACAAAGAAGTGACCATCACGTCCTTAAAGACAGCCTCAGCTACCACCGTGACCACTCACTTATCCAGTTAGTCTCTGCAAGATCTACAAACGAAACCGTATGTGTGCTTAAAACACAAATATTCTTTTCTGTAAATCTTTGTGGTGTATTGTCATCGATGCTGCCATTGCCTATTTGAGTTTGCAACAAGGAGACAAGCAATTGTGGATCATTTTATTGAGCAGTTGCATCGGTTACCTTCTTACCAGGCTTTCCCTGAGATACGTCTCGAACGGGAAAAACGGGTGCCTTACATCCAACGCCAGTCAACACTCCAACAATAACCACAGTCACTTAAACGTTTAATCATTGGTATTGTGAGAAAAACAGCTCTCAACGGAGCGCACGATCAAAATCCTTTGCAGTTTAAACACTACACAGTGTCCAAAATCGAAGTCAGTCGCGATGGTAAAACATTGTGTACTGGACCCTTCGAGCCTAACTTTACCCGGAAGAATTATTTGAGGTTGTACTTATCCCTGTACAAAGCCACGAGACAGCAAGGGGCCAAAACCAGTCGCGGCATTTCGTACAACGATTATGCATGAGTTTACACATTGTAGGTCTTTGATTTCACTCCAGACCAAGGCAGCGAAGAGAAACGTTTTCATCCTAAAACATCCGATCAGTTGCGTGATTAATTTAAGTTTTCAGAATCCCTCATCTAGACGACGAACGTCATCTTGTATGCCAGATTCGATATATGATGTTGAGTCAAGATGCTAAACTGGACGTTTATCTGGATGAAGCTTGGAGTCTCATCTCACAAGAAGCAGTGCTGCATTTGTGGTATAACATAATAATTGCTTATTATTGAAATCCATCAGACCAAAGCTCAGATGAGGCTCCAAGCTCCATCCAGATAAACGTCCAACCTCATGCTAAGACCTGAGTGTGAGGAGGAACCTGAGGTTAGGGCACCTCCACAACCAGCACGACAACCAGTGTCAGCGCCACAACCACTACCAGGACGGCAGCTTCTACCAGTACTACAACCAGATCAATCCCTCTTCATGGCTAATATAATCTCTAGAAAGAGTCTATTCATGTTGTCCATTGGTGTTAGTGGGAAGTAGTGTAATTATAAATACTCACCCCTTTCCTAATATGAGTGTGTATATGCGTTCGCGTACGTTTGTGTGGATATTAGAGTGTGTTTTTGTATGGGTTCGCGTATGTTTGTGTGGATAGTAATCATTGTTATTTGTTCTCCTTCTCTGTGTGTAATTCGATGACATAATGAAGGTATTGCAAGAGGCAATAGACGATCTGGGAATAGTTGAGGGTTTTATGATCAAATTGGAGAATGGTGATTATACCATCCTCAGGGCTAAGATGGAGACTAACACTGTAAAGAAGACACAAGAAAGATGAGGAAAACTATTGCAAAAAGTAAAGGATGACATGGGGATGAAGAAGACAGAATTAGGATGAGAGCTTGGAATAAACAAATTTATAAAAAGGAAGAGAATGAAAAAGAAAAAAAGAGGAGAAGGATAAACACGAATAGAAGAAACATGAGAAGAAAAAGAACAAGAAAGTAAGATAAATAAAAGAAGAAATTCATTAATAAAAACTAAAAGAAAAGAACACAATCAAATGCCCTTTAGAGGGCTACTCATATGCCTCGAAAAGATGTGCTTTCTTGCCTATATTGTTTTAAAAATCGATTTATATTTTAGGTGTGATAGGTTGATCTTATCAATATATGTTTGTATTAGTATGTGTTATACATATCTATGTCTAGAGTTCGTTTCTCCGCTATTTGGTCAGATTGAGGTCAGCCACTTGCTACATTGTTACCAATCTCCCGTTCCTTGACGTCACCCCACCTTTTCCAGTCCTATTGTCCCTATGCAGTCCCAATACTTTTGTCGCTATGTCCCCCACGACCATTTTGACTGGAATTTCATTTCCATTGTCGCTATATCACACCACTACACTACAGATAGTGTATTGTAGATTAATTCAGGCTGAATTAGTTTCCACAAGGGAGCAGTCATTTTAGTTACCAATGTGCTGTGATCATGTACAATTTCCATAAGTAAAATATCCAAAGAAATGGCAGTCAAAGTAGCATATTTGTTTTTATTTGCCTTAACTCTCGTGTGCTGCAGACCCTAAAATATTAATTAATAATATTCGCAGTCATCTAGTGATCCTCATGAAACATCGTACCATAAGTAATGACACTAACAACAATTGGTAGATTCTACTTCCCTCTCGGACCTATTTGAAGATTTATTTCGTGACAAAGTACAACCCGTTAGAGATCCAGTTGACAACACAATATCATTCGACTCGTCGTCACTACACAGTTACGATACAGAATTTTTAGCGACAACCTTTAGAAGCATATGAACCTGTCTCTATGGATTTAGCACGGGCAATCGTTACGAAGAGTGCACCAAAGTCATGTGAACTTGACCCAATTGCAACATCACTGCTGCTTGAGTGCTTAGACCCAATACTGCCTTCACTAACTGATCTTATTGAGATCTCTCTCTCATTCGGGGAATTCCGATCACTTTTCAAAACTGCCATTGTAAAGCCTCTGCTGAAGAAACCAACACCTGACCATAACGATTTAAAAAACTACAGCCAGGTTTCTATTCTCATGTTCATATAAAATCATAGAAAAAGTTGTTCGATCCCAAGTTTTACGTTTTTTTTTATAAATCAAACAGTCTTTTTAGAAATGAACAGTCTGCATATCACAGTACTGAAACTACTCTTCTGAAAGTAGTTAATGACATTCTCTCTGCTTTAGACAGCTGAAAGACTACAGTCGTCAGCCTCATAAATTTGTTTGCCTCATTTTGACACAATATACCATACTCTATTATTTCACCGTCTCCAGCATATATTTGGCATGCACAATACAGTCTAAACGTTGTTGAAGTTCTACTTAGTCAACAGGACACAAATTTTATCTATAAATGGAATACACTCCATTCCATTTGATCTATGTTGTGGTATTCCACATGGTTATGTTCTTGACGTGTTCTCGTCATTATGTACACAGCCACTCTCAAGTGTCATAGATCATCACCCAGTGGCTCAGCAACTGTACGCTGATGGCACCCAAATATACAAGTCTAGCCACCCAACGGATGTTGATGCTACCATCTAAGGAGTAGAGAGGTGCATTTCTGATGTGAAATCATGGATAACATGTAAGAAGCTGAAAATGAATGATGATAAAACTGAAGCCATTCTGATCAAAATACAAAGACTTACTCATTTACAGCTTTTACCTCAAACAATAAATATCAGTAACAGCAAGATTAAATGCATACAGTCAGTATGAAACCTATTTGTTACTCTAGACAGTACTCTAACATTCCACCAACATGTCATGAACATATGCAAAGCTGCATATTGAGCTGAGACGCATCAGTTCCATTCACAAATATCTTTCAGTTGATACCACTATAACACTTGTATGTTCATTAGTACTTTCAAGACTGGACTTTTGTAACTCAATTCTGTCTGGTTATTCTCAATAGCTACTACAGAAACTTCAAAAAGTTAAAAACACAGCTGCTCGGATCATTCTTAGGTTACCACGATCAGCGCACACCTCCCCGCTGCTCTGTACCCTATACTTGCTATCCATTTGATCCAGAATCAAACACAAAATGTGTTCTCTGTTCTAACATTCACTGACAGACTCCAGTCCAGCATACATATCCGGTCTCACCCATGTGGACACACCAGCAAGATACCTACGCTTCTCTTCTGACAATCGTATGCTCATTATCCCCACTATGAAAACGAAGTCATACGGACAACGTTCAATTGCATACCAGGGCCCAGCAAATGTGGAATGAATTGCCAATTGAATGTAGACACAAATATACAGTGATCCCTTTCATGAGTTCTATTAAAACTTATAACCTTTTCCACTGTAAGAACACACTTATTGACCTTAAAATGTTTCCTACCTTAAATAGTCTAAGCATCTTTTTATGTTTTCCAATTTCATGGTGTTTTGTTTGTTATATCATTATAGATGTTGTCAAGCACTTTAATTTGTAACGAAACACGCGACAAATTCAGTGATATTAACTGGTCAATATTTCTAGGAAAAATACGTGAAAGTAATTTTTTCCATCCATGCTAGTTCTTGATTATTGTTACATTCATACACCTGAATGTTTGTGTTCTCCTTCTACTACTTGTATCACATTTATGCAGAAATAAGAAAATTAAATTCATTTGGTTTGGAACTTCTTCATAAAACAGATAATTTAACATGTGGGCTATGCGTAGGTGATTGACTGAAGTGCAACAATATTATTAGAGAATTTAGATTAACATGCAAACTTCAGTTTAATATTACATACATGTGCATTCATACATTCTTCTTTCTTTGATAACACTAAGTTCGAGAATATGGCAAAATATGGCAACTGAGAGCTTGAAGAAGTTGTCTCCATGAAAACGAGAACTTACCATGCCACGATATTTCTTTCTTATATTCGTTTCTACCTCATATCAGGATTTATATATTTTTTTCTGATTATAACAGCACTCTATTTATTAATTGTCTGGAAAATGCTCAGTCTGACGATGGAAGTCATTTTTCTGCTAATTAGTAGTGTAAACCGAGCCGTGAAAACAATGAACGAAGTTAATAGGTACATTTACCTTATTTAAGGATATATTTAAAACCTTCTTTCCATTGCTCATAAACCCAGATTGTGACAGACATAGTACACATTAATTCATTTTAAATTTATGTGAGTAACTGTGCGAATATACTTGAGTGTGTGTAAGTGAGTTTGTAATTTGTATTACAACAAAACCCTTTTAAAATGTAGGATCATATCGTAGATGGGTCTTTCGTGACCAAATTTCTAATTCATATTAAAAAAGGTTATTATTATTATTATTATTATTATTATTATTATTATTATTTAGTTAGTATATGTAATTCGTACTTGCAAACTGAATGAAAATATTACCGACTACGCTATATGGAAATCCTGGTAAATGTATTCCTTCAAGATTTACTCCCCTTGAATGTTCGTTTAAAGCAGAGGAATAACGTTTATATAAAGCAGAGATTATTGCCAAACGTTTTGTTTTATGACTGCGAAATGCCGGTTTCCTCCTCTACGTTTGCTTGAAAATTGAAGACAGTGATTTAATTATGATATCCTTTTAAATTAATTTCAAATTTTAATGTTGTTACTTTGTTGACATTGCTTGGCTTTTCTCTTAATAAATCTTCCTTGTATAATGTAAGGGTATCACATTATGATATCAAATTGTAAACGTTTTCGCACGCATCTTCTATGTGCAGTGTAACATAATGGATCTAATTGAACTGTCCAATTATCCGTTTACAGACTAGTATTATGTCAATGTCACAAGATTAGAAATACAAAATGGAACATGACTTTCTGTTGACAATCGAAAAGAAAACGTCGTCTCGCGTTGATTGTGACGTCATATCAGTGCCGCTTAATCATATCACAATGCCATTTTATGTTCCAACGTTTTCATTTATAACTTCATGATATTACTCATAAATGTCACACCTTCCTTTGACTAGTTAGGGATAACTTAGCTACAGCCAAAATGAGAATAATGGTAGACGTAAAATTATTCTTACAGATATAAATTGAATCTCTGTTCTCAAAGTTCAATCAAATGAGAAAAAGAAGTTATCTCACAGCACTAATAGCAAATGTTGAAAACAGTCTGCTCTGAAATTGCAAAACTATTTCTCTTTTATAAGAAGAGGACAATAGGGGGATAACTCGTTGCTGATATAACTTTATAGGAAATTTATTATGCTGAAATGATGCAACAAAATGAAGCATGATGCCCACAGTGCTAGAAATCATAATAAACTTCCACACTGCCTACATCGTGTTGATATGACTGAAATTTGATTCGAGTTACGTTACAAATCCAAATCAGTCTGTCTGTAGGTCCCTTTCTTTCTTTCTTTCTCTCTCTTTCTCTCTCTCACACACACGCGTACACACGCACGCACACAGACACACACACACACATGCACACACACATACATACATACATACATTTCACATAATGTATAATATAATTTATAATATAATATATAAATGCATACTGACGCACACACGTACATATATACATGCATACAGACAGACATACGTACAGGCAGACAGGCATACACACACACACACACACACACACACACACACACACACATACATACATACATACATACATACATACATACATACATACATACATACATGTTATATTTACGTATCAACATCTCG
The DNA here is from genome assembly GCA_029339505.1 of Unio delphinus. Lineage (NCBI taxonomy): Eukaryota > Metazoa > Mollusca > Bivalvia > Unionida > Unionidae > Unio > Unio delphinus. Next base: position 2,953,639 of record JAQISU010000138.1, on the reverse strand, counting down.
TTATTTGAACCACACACACACACACACACACACACACACACACACACACACACACACACTTGATCATGAAAGCTCAAAAAACCAACCATTTTGCCCTTTGATTTTTCAATCTTTAAAGTAGCTAGGCCAAAATGCTAGTCAATGCTGTCATCACCCCAATCTTACATACCCATTTGATAACAGTATGAACCCACATCTACTGGCACGCTATTCCAAAGTAAACTGGTTTCTAAATTGCTCGTAAATTGTTGAAATTAGACGTGAGCGAAATACGAAAATATGTAAATCCAATGTATAGAATACATAAAGCGCCGCTCTTCGTTTTAGTTATTTTTTTATTCTTCTCAGGGCGTTACACTCTCACATGATAGTTGGATAGTCACCACGAAAGTCAACACGAAATTATATTTTGAGCGATAGCGTTTCAACAGGGTCTATTTTTGGATACATCTTAGACATATTCAAGTACTCTAATATACCAAAATACTTTCTAAAACAAATACTGCTATTACACATCAGGGATCACACAGGAGCACATTGGTAATGATGAGATGCATAACGTAAAATAAGATTAATGGATAATGTAAATATGTTTTAGAGACTAATACATTTTCCAAAATCTGTAAATGTGTTCACTTTAAACACTGTAGGAACACGATTTCGTGTAATCGTTATCATATACAACATCATCTAACTGGTGTATGCGAGGAAATTGTTCTTCCATTTCTTTATCTTCAGAATCAGATTGTGGGAAGATGGAAACAGTTTCTATAAACATTGTTGAAATATTATTTGAAGCGATAATAGTGTTCAGTTTGTGGATAAGATCGCAAGTGTTTTGATCACGCCAAATAATTCATAGACCCTGCAGCCACCAAAAAAATCCTTCAGTTACAGGTCAGGCCTTGGTAGAGTGATCGAAAGTTTACACCATTACCGATCATTGTCATGTAACCTCTCTTCGCGGTTGCTCGAAATTCGAGTTCAGCCGATGCGGGAATGTGAGAATGTTTGCCATGAGTTTCCCGTGGGTAAGCGGTTCTTGAAATACGAATTAAAAATTATCTGCTGATTATGATATCATTATTTTTTATTAAATATTAAAATAATAACAAACATCTTCAGAATCGAGGGATAGCACTCTGCATTATGTCTGTTGTATATTTATAATTCTCTCTCTGACTCAGTCTGTTTGTCTGTCTCTTTCTCTCTCTGTGAGCTCTGTCTCATTTAGGGTTGAAAAGATACCATTCGCTTGTCGATTGTGAGATTATTGTGAGATGAAATGGTATGAAATAAACAAGACTCAAAGGGTATAATATTTCCAAATTATATTTAATCTATCTATCTATCTATCTATCTATCTATCTATCTATCTATCTGTCTGTCTGTCTGTCTGTCTGTCTCTCTCTCTCTCTCTCTCTCTCTCTCTCTCTCTCTCTCTCTCTCTCTCTCTCTATCCATCCATCCATCCATCATTGCTACATAATATTTGTCACGTATTTCAAGTAAGGCCTCAATTTAACTCTATAAATCTACTCTAGGAAAGAATTTACATAAATACAAAAAGTTGTTTACATCAACTCATGGATCAAGATCAGAAACTACGTCAGCATCAGATACAAAGCTCATATTATGAGGTTTTAAGAAAAACTGAAAATGAATTACTGGAAAATGTTAAATCCAGTAAATAATATTACATTCTTGCAATGGCTCCATTTTTCATAAAGAAAATCACATTATACACCAATGACTGAAATTTGAAAAACACAATCAATAAATACGTACTCAATTGAGTTCAGTTTTTATACTATAACTTTGTTCGGTCTCTAAAAAGGTGTACTAGTATGGAATACTTTCTTTTGGTAAGTCACTCTCAGTTCAAAAGTGGTGCAAGAAGACAAATATTAATAAATGATGTTAATTGGATTCTTAGATTGGAAGAATTGCAAAATAAAGCAGGAACTAAATTTAATTGAAACCAAACTATTTAAGACCTTATATCTTGCTATCTATTTTGCCATTTTGGATCCGCAGTGGGTTAGTGGTTAGCGTGCCGGATTAACGATCGTAAGCATACGGGTTTGAATCGTACGTGTGTAACTACGTCGGCTTCTGTAATGTGTCTTCGAGCAAGAAACTTCACTCAAATTACGTCGGCACTATATTGCCTATTTGCAATGATGTGCCGCAAAACATTTAACAAAAATCAATTCAATCTTGGCTATTTTTAGTTTTAAACAACAAAACATAGCATATGCTGAGATAATCTCACAATAACTAAAATCTCTGGATTAAAGATGTTGTACACTGATAATTCTCGATGACCACATGAATTATTTAAAATCACCAAGATGCTATCCTTACCTAGTAATATTCACATTATCAATGTGCTCTATAGCTAAACTGATGAAAATCATATTCGCTTCTATTGGCATATAACATAGTCATTGATTGGACAATATATAATGATTATTAGCAGGAGGAAATTTGTGCTATATATCTCTCTGTTTTATAACGTTATGGAAATTATTTTTATTGAATAGGCTAACTGCTTATTGCTCCTTCTTGTGAAATTGTAGTCAGTTGTTTCTGAATTGTAGAAAACGATATTCCGGTTATTTCGAAAAAAAATTTGGGCAACTGTCTATTAATGGCGGTGTATTAGTTTCTTATCAACAGAACATTCATAAAGATATTTCGAAATTCTCAATCAAAACGTTATTTTCATCGCTTTGGTTTGTTCCTGAAATGCAAATATCATTTATTAGCTATAGTATTTAAACTTACATGATTTCCAGTGTACTAATACCTCTTATTACTAATTAGCGAATAGACTATTAACATCATTCTTCATTTTGTAATAATTAAATATTTACGACAAACATTAACCTAAGATTGTATGCTTTATATGTTATCGTCTTTGACATTTTCTTGTTGATAACTATCAATTTAAATGCATTAAAAATAACGTTTGTCTTTGAAGAAGATAAAACATGGAAGGAACAGTAATATTATATATTGGCAACATAAAACATTTACTCAAACTGTTTGAATAAATTGCAAAAGTTTCAACCGAAAAACAACTTAAGTCACACATACACTTCATAAGCAAAACATTTTTGTTTTTCCCACCGGATAACAGAAGGAAAGTAGATTTTACTGTCATAAGATTCGGATTTACTCTTGTAATTTACTAGCCAAAACAAAATGTTTGTGTTTATTACTTGTTCCATCCACATACCTAATTTTATAATATCCTTCGTATAGTTTTTTGAATTTCTTCCTTCGAATAATTGTAGTGAACATAAAAAAGAAAACATGAAAAAAAAAATATATTGCTCATTAATAGTCGAATGATTAAAATATAAATATAAAATATACCAATTAAGTTGAAACAAATCCAGTGCCATATTAACCCATGGCAGGGCCCCTGCGAATTTAGCGCTCTTTTAATTAATGCAAACTTACCAAAATGATTTAAAAAGGTGGAATTTAGCAGCAGTCTGATTGTTGTGGCATAGAGTAGGAATTTTTTAACTGTGGAATTTTTGATTACGCAGCATCGCCATGGCACGGCTAAAGGTTGCATTGGCCCCTGCTCTTGGTGGGCCCCTAATCAGTCTTATGGGTAATACAGCCCTGAACATATCTTCGGCTATGAATGATTCCATTAGTGACTGAATAGAGAAAAATTATTTTCATTTTAATGTTCAAGCGGGAATTAATTTTGTAGTAGTTTAGTGTAAATCTTTTTGAACAGGATCAAGCCTTGTCATAATCGCTTTGCTTATAATAGAAAATAAAAGCCACCTACACGTAGACTCTTGAGTTCACCAGAGCGAATGATTAATAATAATCAATAAAATTGTTAGTCGAAGTGCTCAAAATCATTAATCATGAATTGGTTCATAGTTATTATTTAAAATCAGAAGAAAGCTTTTTTATAACTCGGAGTCGCAAGGAGATTACATATTGTTAATGTATTGCTCCATATAATTGTAACATCTTTGCTGAATTGTATGTCAGCTCATCCGTTTAACGTCAGCATCCTTGGTGAAAATGAGACGAACATATGCGACTCGGTGAATTATACGTGAGAGATATTGGGGTAGTATTACCAAACAAAATATATTTTGAACGAGACAAAAGCATATTTAAGAAACAAATTCAGACTGAAGCATGAATTATATGTGTAGATCATTTAGAACATATCGAAAACACGGTTATTGTAACTGCAGTTAAGTGTGCTTGTCTTTTCCACTCAATAGTACCTAGAATATCATGTAATGTTTGAAAACCATTTTACAACCCAGAAGTCAGTTATAGAAATTATCGCATGAAATTCCTTTTTTAATATACACGAACGCCTAGAAAGATTCCATGATCAAAACCTATCAACCTACCATATAAATAGATGTACTTGGAATTAAAATGAATGTTATGTTTATAAGGCTCAAACCCTTTGCAGTTCACACTTCAGAATCATTACTAAAGGAATCACTGTTGTTGTCTGTTTTGCTTAATGTCTGACACAATACGTCTATTTGCTGTTCATTAATATGTAGGTGGCGCTCTACAGTTTCGTACTTTGCATAGAATTTTAAAGAAAAATAATTTTCTGGGATTTCTTCACTGGTTATACTGGCAATATAATAAAGACTTTGTATATCTTAGGTGTTGGGAGAAGAACTTTCAATTCCCTTTATTTTGATGTATGATTGATGGGTGTACTTTAGGTTCTAGAGTATACAGCTTGGGCTAACATAAGATGTGCTCATGTAAACAAACTGCTAGCTCCGCATGGTCATTTTCACTCCCTGGACTTAAGAGGTAAATTGTAGAAAAATGGTACGATAACTTTTTTTACTTTTCAGATATTTTGTAATTTGTTCATTGCACTTTCAGAAGCTGCTATTGCCTACTTCAGCAAAATTCGTTTTCCCTAGTTTAATAACTGCTAAAGTTAGTGTACTTTTGATTAATTCTGGCTAATTTTTCAAGCACATGGGAGCATCCATTTTGTTATACCATGCGCCTAAATCATTTACAATTTCCACAAGTGCAGTATCCAAAGAAATATCAGCCACATTACATCAAAGTAGCATTGAGATATGCCAACATTATCTCCATTGTGCATGTTACAAATGCAAACAACTTCACCTCACATACGTCACTATCTGAAAAGTACATATTAACTGGTGAGCGCCCCCATAAAGAGCATTCGGGTGTATACCCATGGAGTTATATTTATTTCTGTTTGTATTAATATTGGCTCATTTAGTTTAAATTCACTGCAGTTTAGAACTTAAATGTCTTTACATTCCAAATTCTGCTTTAATTAAGCGGCTGCAGGTGGGCTTGAGAAGAGTTATGTCCCTTGCTATTGTACACAATACGACATAGACTAGTGGCAATTAGAAACCTCTGTGTGTCATTGTTTTTAAAAATGTTTCATTAATTTCACATTTCTCAAGGAAGATGCCATCAGTTCTTCTTTGAACTGGTAATAATTTGGATATTTTTCCCTGTTTTTTCATTGTCAAATTAAACTATTAACAAAATTTATTTTCTTGGTATTAAATAATTTTGTATTGACATATAAAAAAAATTCTATAGTATCATATGGTCATGGTTTATTAAGCTAAGTCAGAAATATTTCAAACTAAATTAACAGTTCAAGATATAATGACATATAAAAGAGCTTCAACTCAACATACAGAAGTCTGCAGCAAGTGTCACATTTGGACAGGCTCACATGAACAACATGGTTATAGAATAATTTATGTAACCTTTCGTGGGAAAAGAAAGATTGCTTTGGCTCACCGACTAAGGTTCTATGTTGAAACTATGGTAAATTCACTACCATATCAGTGTGACGTATCACATACATGCCATACAAAAACATGATCATTTATCACTTGAACCAAAAAAGAGAAAATTTGGCTAGAAAAATCATGTAAAGCCTATGGTATAGGCCAAGGCAATATGGGCTAGGGGAGTGGTGTATACTGTGATAGTCAGGTACATTTAATAATTGTTACATGCATTCATTTAAAGGATTTAAAGTGTATGGATGTTCATTGGGTACAAAATTATTTATTGAATTAGCAAACATTGAATTTTGTACAAGTTTTCTGTTGCTTTTTTGTTTGCGTTTGATGTAGCATATGTACTTGTACTGAAGACTTGATTTCCTCTCCCTATCTTTTACTGTTCTATGATCTCATTCTGCTATGAGCTGAAATACTGGATCAGACTGAGTAGAACAATTCCATGAGACTTGGTCAGTGGGAGTGTAAAGTTTCCTGTACCATACTCAGAGCTATGAGGGAATGAATGACATAATGCATCAAAATGTCTGCTCCATACTGATATTTTAGGTGCATAGGTAAAAATGATATTGTGCAAGCTCTTGCACTTATTTGTGTTTAGAAAGTGTGAAATTTTACTTAGCTTGACATCTAAGACAAAATTTCTTAGTAAATATTCAAGCTTTTTAATATAAGAAAGATTTAAATGTTTCCCATATAGCAGAAATTTTGAGTAATAGGATGCTAAATGGGCAAGTCAGTCACTCCAACTTTGGCCTTGTAGCAAGAAAGTGCCAACATCGCATTTAAATTTCCTGTGCCTGGGCCTCACTTTCTATGTCCTTGGCACTTTTACTGGACAGGCAGTCTGTTCTGCTTCCTGCAGATTGCAGTTTGTACATTTAACTGTTAAAAAGGCACACAGTCCTTGAGTTTTGCTTTTATACATCGGTGGATTATATCGCTTGCAATTTCCAGCTCAGTCATACATTATGCACAATGTTCCCAATATCCTAGTTAGTTTTGGTATGTTCATAATTACATTTCCATTGATGTTGACAACATGCTGCAACATGTGACCCAACAATTAAGTTTTCTTCATTTCTTTCTTTCTCCAATTCAGGGCAAAGCTTGGGTGCACTTTATTTGGGCCACAGGAAGATAGTGATTCTTCATATACATCAATTCTTGGGCACTTTATTTGTGGAGATGTAGAACCAGATTGCAACCTGAATAGGTTGGTCACTCTTGGATACTCGTAATCCATAGTCCTATGGTTGACTGTGTTGTATGAACTCTTGTGGACAAATAGCTATTTTCTTAGCTCTTCCTTTAGCCATGTTTTCTTAGATAGTGGCTAATGTGGGTTGATGTAGTATTAGTGACATCATGGTTACCAGTTGTTCCTGGTTGCGATGAATCTTAGACAGTATGTAACATCATAATCAGGCTGGGGCTTGAAATTGTTGGGGAAACACACCTACCCCCTTTTTTGGCATACAAGTCTGCATGTTTTGGTTTTATAATTAATGTTACCATATAAAGCAGTCAACATATTTGATTTTCCTTGTAATCAATTATGTATGTAATCATCAATCACATTCCTGGCCCATGGAATGGTCTCACCAGGAGTTAATTCCCCTTGACTTTTCATTTCAATTCTTTGACATACAAGCATTAGTGCAGATTCAAATTAGATTACTAGTGCCAGGGGAAAAAAGTAATTATTTACAAACAATATATATATTTATGTCTACTGTTATGAATTTATAGCATCAAGGACTTTTTTTCTTAATCCAATGCTGGACAATTTTTGCACTATTACCTCAAACTTTATGGAATTTTCCTCACTTTTCTCAATGATTTACATGTATACATGACCCAAGTATAGTTTGCAACTTTGGAAATGATCTAAATACATTATTTGATGTTTGGATTGAAAAATAAAACAAATACTTCATATGCATTTATTCTTGAATGTCTTTCTTTAATGTCAAAATAATAGCATTTCCCAGTGACGTTAAAATACAGTTTTGACGTCATGAAGCTACATTTAAGTTACTTCAGAGGGGTATAGTAAATTAACTATGTGTTTGTAATTTTGGAAGTAAATACCATGTATGATATATCAATATGTTTGAAATTGACTGCAGAATATGACAAGTTTTTCAATAAGTTGAAAACACATCTTCAGTGGTTCTTTAAGGTGGCGCTCTACAGTTTCGTACTTTGCACAGGGTTAGAATTTTAAAGAAAAATAATTTTCTGGGATTTCTTCACTGGTTATACTGGCAATATAATAAAGACTTTGTATATCTTAGGTGTTGGGAGAAGAACTTTCAATTCCCTTTATTTTGATGTATGATTGATGGGTGTACTTTAGGTTCTAGAGTATACAGCTTGGGCTAACATAAGATGTGCTCATGTAAACAAACTGCTAGCTCCGCATGGTCATTTTCACTCCCTGGACTTCAGAGGTAAATTGTAGAAAAATGGTACGATAACTTTTTTTACTTTTCAGATATTTTGTAATTTGTTCATTGCACTTTCAGAAGCTGCTATTGCCTACTTCAGCAAAATTCGTTTTCCCTAGTTTAATAACTGCTAAAGTTAGTGTACTTTTGATTAATTCTGGCTAATTTTTCAAGCACATGGGAGCATCCATTTTGTTATACCATGCGCCTAAATCATTTACAATTTCCACAAGTGCAGTATCCAAAGAAATATCAGCCACATTACATCAAAGTAGCATTGAGATATGCCAACATTATCTCCATTGTGCATGTTACAAATGCAAACAACTTCACCTCACATACGTCACTATCTGAAAAGTACATATTAACTGGTGAGCGCCCCCGTAGTACTCTCCAAATTTCAATGTCCATTCGTTCATAGCCGATTATAATGTTTGCAAATATATTATGCCTGTTATTATTGTAAGATAGATTTACAGATAAGATTAAACATTTCCAGAACAAGGTGTGATCTAAGATAGGCACGGAATTGGAGAGAAAAAAGTATTAATATTAAACTCGATAATGTAATTAATATTTGGGCTATTAATTTAGATTCATGTTAGTCCTGTACGTTCGAAATTACAGGTATTCATAATACAGCAGACAGACAATAATTTAATTTGTTAATAAAATATTGGGATTTACGTCTTTTTGGGAGTATCAAATAAAAAAGCGTTATAGCTTACTGGCTGCAAACTGTATGCTTTCTTCAGCTTTAAAATATTGTCTTAGATAAGCCGTTCCATCCAATTATATTAATGTTGCATCGAACCCAATGAATACAATAGAAACAACCCATCATCCAGTTTAGGTTCATTTTCATATAGCCTTGACAAGAGTTATAAAATAATGTGCATGCTACGTTGAATTTGTTTCAACACTTCAATTCATCTGTCTGACCAAGTCATGTTGGATCTCGTTATGACTTTGCGACGGAAATTTGTAAACATCGCATGGATATTACATTGTTGGAGTACTCGGTATGTTTAGCTCTTATATGCATGTATCAGTAACTGTACACATTTAGTCTCCTAATGTGATCTGTAACGCTTATAATTTACTTTTCCGTGAAACTACTAAACGTGTCAAATATCTGCTTAATTTAAACTGTTTATAAACCCTGACCTAAGCAGATAACAATAGCTCGAGGCCACAAGCTTGAGAAAATAATGGCTTTATTTAAACCTGGCATATCTGTTTATCTTTATTCAGTTTGATTTGTAGTACGTAGTTAAATTTTATTTCGTCAAATATTTCCTTCTCAGTACTTCCTGTCACTGTTGACAAAATATATTGACCCAGTTAACAAAGAACGGACACGAACTTTTATTCGATTCTTGAGATGTGTTAGATTCTACTATTACATTGATCATTGCACCTTAATTATATGTTGTTGATGATGAGATTGCGCTCTTTACCTATATGCATCTAGAACGAAGCATGTGATCATTTTCTGTATGTATACTGGTAGTATAATTCTTTAACTCCTTGTGACTCAGTTTCACTCGCTATTTTCGAGAAGTAGAGGTTTGTTTTTACAAAAAGCTTATTTGGTAGCCGCTGTAGATGTTAGCAACACATTTGGTATCAGATTGCCAACTAAACAAAAGAAAGACGACCAAATATCTTGACAATTTCTTCAGCATAAATTTTTCAGTTGTGAAATGTACGTATGTTGGTAAAAGCAATATGAACAATCGTGTCTGCTAAAGGTCTATGTCATATCAGATATTCAGTTTAAACTCTATTGCATGAAAATAGATTATCTACCTTAGAAAATTGTTAGATTGTACGATTGTGGCTCTATTGCCATCATAAACAACGTTTTCCAAAATATTATGCGGCATTTGTGATAGAGGTGATCACAATAAATATTTTTAGTAATCAACGTGATTCATTCGTCATGTGCGTGTAAGTAGATCGTTGTATTTCATATGAATGCGAAATTAATTTACGAATCCGGTTATGCTTTATCAGTTCTGATTTCACTTTTTCACAGTATGTTGTCTATTCGAATGTGCTTCCGTCTTTGGCCTTACTTACGTCTTTGGCCTTATTTACGTAACCTTTTCAGTGTATTTCCTGTATTTAGATTCATTGTATATTTTGTCTTTTCTGCCTTCCATTTGTTGCAAGAAAATTCAAACGCTTAGGTCAATGTACAGTTTAATGGAAATAAAGGCTACTTTTGTAAACCAACCTACACATTTATTTACAGCATTGACTTAGAATTAGACATTTTGAGAAAATAAATGTTTTCAAACATATTTGTGTTTGGATACGTGTAGAATACATAAAAATGGAGCAATTAAAACTAGAAAATGCAACACAGAGGACTTACAAATGCGATTAAACCAGATAGCACACAAATTAAAGGAAGAGAGAGAGAAGTGCCACAACGATGTAACACTGCGAATACGTATCTAAACGAGAAATATGATGTTACAGAGATCAAGATAAACCATGGACATTAACGCTGCAAATACTGGTTGTTTACAATATTGATGTATAATACAAGGTTCTTAACATCACTAAATATTAACGTGTGAATCACGATGAAACATTGATCGTATCATTCTTTGACCTAGTGCGTCTTGTGATTTGTCTCTTTCTGGACAACATACAAAATGTTTTCATTGCTAAAATACAGGTTTTGTGATATTCAGTGAAAAGAAGTAAAAAATATTCGAATATATACTTGTATATATTCCTGATAGCTTAATTCATGTTTGCGTCGATTTTGAGAGTTACAAGAATGAAAGCTAATCTCGTTGTAGTGAAATAGACATTTAGGAATTGCTGTATCGCATGTTCAGTTCGAAAATGTTTAAAGTAAAAATGTAGCAGAGTTTTGATAGAAACGGTTCAGAAACTTTGATGCAAAGGTAAAAAGAATCCGACTGCGTTAATGCTCATGATCCGCCATTCTGACAAGGTGACTCTCCTTTTCCGCATAATTGTTTCTCACTTTATCTGTTTTTATCCTCTGTATTCGCATGTCGTACTGTGACAGTCTTTGGAAACTTGTTCTCTACTAAATTGGTATTGACGGTAAGGTTTAATTCGAATGTATACTGTGTGTGTGATTAGGATTTATTAACGTAGCTTTGACAATTTTCAGTCATACCGCTGCGATATCTGCTGTGTGGCAGTATAGAGCCATATCTATATCGTTAATAATTCGATGTTCGCTCATGTTAAGTTCGCCTGTAATGATATCCGCTGTTTTATCAACTTTATTGATGGTATCCCTGGCATATTCAGTTACGCTCTCGCCTCATATGATAGTGCCAAATGCAGATTAAGAACAGTTAAGACGTTTACCATCAGTAACATCCAAAGTCTGGCTTTGCAACGTTAACATCCGTTGTCTGGTTATCGAGCATTAATATCAAGAAAACATAATGAACTTAGCGGTCATGACAACACCCTGTGTTACTTGTCGATATCAAAATATACATCGTCTGGTAACGTGATCGAGGTGGACTTCTTGTATATCAGATAGGATTGAGCTGCTAGCAATTACTGCCAACGATTTTTTTTTACACGGGTATAATAGTGTAAAAAGGCCTTCACGATCATGATACGTATATCCAAAAACATAAGGTCCAAGATGCCTAAGAGAGTTTACAAACTTAATTTTCTTACATTTGAATCCTTTCCAGGGGTAATTTACGATGATTTTGAGTCTGTTAATAATGATAGCAGTCGCTGAAAACGATCCTGATAAATCATCCACCAGAAGTACCAGGAGTGCATTACCTGTGGTTTGATCACAAGGTCGTCACCGTTAACCAAAAGTTCTAAACATTTTGTGAGATGTTGCCATCCTGACTGCGTTACTAAATCTATCGACGAATTATTGCATGAGAAACTGATACTTAACATGGGTAATCATCCGGTAATATTTATCTTATAATCAATACTACTATTACTAATATTACTACAACTACTGCTACTACTACTATTTATTATTATTATTATTATTATTATTATTATTATTATTATTTTTAATTTTATTATTATTATCATTATTATTATTATTATTATTATTATTATTATTATTATTATTATTATTATTATGTGTAGTTTCCTGATTTAACATCTGTTAGCTATTTCTCCGGTAAAAACCCAAATGAAAATAAAAGATATAAACAATAACAAAATTTCTTCGGGTTAAAATGGTCTAGCCTTTTCAATCTAAGTGTAATGTACGTATTTGCCTATTGTTGATTCCTTATGCATCGGAGTCGTGAATGACTAAATGTGAAATACTCAACCCATAATCTAAGCACAATGACGAACCAACAAGCAGTAATTCATTTTTTTTTTATTTTTACAGTTAATCGAAGCAATTATTATGCTATAATTATTCAGAGACATCGTCGTATGACAAAAGGTGAAAAAGTATCTTGCTACAGTATGTATGTTTATGTATATGTATATATGTATAGGTAGGTGTGTATATGCTATGTGTATATTAGTATGTAGCAGAGAGAGCGAAGCCGACAACAATATAGAAGCGTCTTTTTGGTAAACCAAGGCTTCCTCCAAAATCGAAAAAAGATTTTTGCCTCCATAGCAGAGAAGGCGAATCGGACAACTTTATAGAAGCGTTTATTTGGCAAACCAAGGTTTCCTCCAAAATCGAAAAAAAAGTTTCTTTTGGAGACGCAAAGTCGTTGTCGCTCTCTCTCTGCTGCTATGGGGGTAAAAATCTTTTTACGATTTCACAAACTAATTTGTAAAACCTCACCTCGTAAATCAATCAGATTATTAGACTGGTCAGTGACTTTAAAATGAATTCTCGTTAACGAATCATTATTACATCGCATATAGACTGGATTAGTTGGATCCTCAATTATTAAAAATCCGGGAGGAGCTGTTGGTGCAAATGAGTATAAAATATATCCTTGTTGAGCTTGATTTGATCTTTCGAGATTTATTTGGTAACTTTCTTCGATAACATCACATACTAAATTCACTGCAATCACCGAGGACATATTGACGTTTTGAGAAGCGATATGTCGCCCACCACCATCTGGGTCATTATTATGCTTTAGGATTGTTGTTGTTTGTCATTGTGCTGTTTTCTTCCATGCGTCGTGAATCCTTTTAAAACCATCATCGATGGTGTCATGGAGAGATTTTTCCATCTCTGGGACGTTATACTCTGGTAATTTAAAATTTAATAACTCTTCTTTTGTTACATTATATGCGGATAGAAATTTTTGTTTTTCTCCTTCTCGCTCCTCAATAGATTCATCAAAAGATTTTATAAAAAAATTCATTTAATTTTTTAATATCTTTTATATAAGTGTTCATATACTTTATTATTTCTATGATTTTATCACGTGAACCCGTTACATCAAAAAGATATTTTTGAAAACTTTGCTGTAGTCTCTCTCAACCAGATTAAAAAAATTCATTATATTTTTTCAAAAACACATTAATATGTTCATCTAATAGAATCGTTTCTGTACTATTTTTTATCATCGTGTTCAAATTCAAAATGCAACCCAGAGAACCCCTTCCTATAGAATTCAAAATATATTTTCTTTGCTTTTGTTATATTTTCCCCTTTTAGAAGATACAAAATTATATCTCTATCAACTTTATTAATCTCATCTGTGGTAAAATCAGATTTGTTCGGTTCAGGTGGAGGTGCTTTTTCAGGCCAACCCAGTATTGTCCTTATAGAACTCTGATACGACATACCCGGGCGAGTTTATCTCAATGGCAGATGATAGTGTTGGTTCATGAACCGTTATAGCGATTTTCGATTCTTTTCCAGTAATGGATTTTATTCTACGCTGAAATTCATTATTGATTTGTTCGATTTGGTAGGACCCAGATGGTAGCGAAACAACATTCCAGTCTGGAGTACCATCGGGTTTATTATTACTCGCAAACACCAGGGAATTATGCGGTTGTTGACCACCGAATGATTTTGATCTAATATTTGGCCAACTGTGATACACTCGTAATTTTGCTAGTGCTATCTCCTTCACCGGAATCGCAGAAGGGAAATTCACAATGAATTCAGGATTCGTTGAGGTTATTGAGATCATGCTGGCTTTCACCGGGCTTGTGTTTTCCGCTATTCGTTGAAGTAGTTGCCATTGTTATTATACTCATATTGTTTTTCTAATTTTGATATCGCGGAATCATAAACACGTACCATCGCTGAAAACTCAATATCGGATATTAATGTGTCATCGAGTGACGACGATATCATCGAGGATAATTGGGAGTATGCGGTTGACACAACATGGAACCTAACTACGTAATCCTGCAGTTTACGCTGGCTGCATGATGATATTTTTTTTTGTTATTATTGAAATATTTCCAGCGATTGTTGATATACAAATTGGAACAGCTATCGGGGCAAGCATTATCACCGAGGAGAGTATTATACCAGCTCCGGTGATTACACCTGATACCGAGTACACGGTAACATCAACTGTGATAATTCTTCGTCGGTATTTTTTAAATTTTTGTTTCGTACTCCTCAGTGAGTGTTTTGAGTTTAGTTTGAAATTCTCTGACCTGATCATAGCAATATTGCTGTGACGTTGTCAATGATGACATTTTATCTATTATAATAGATTTAAAATTGCTGGCGTTAAATTCGCTAGTGTTGAAAATCCTATGGATTTTTAATTCAGTTGTTTACTTAAATCCGCTACGAATTCCACATACCATGTTACTGAAGCCTTAGCCAAATTATTATCAGTGGATGCAATTATGAATCGTTCAGTTGTTCCTTTGTCGATAATCGTTGATATCATATTGTTGACTCCAGATGAGCTCGTTGATGAAATATTAAATTGAGTCGGCGTCACTAGTATTAATCGATAAATGTCCTTGACGGCCGCGGTAATATTTACTATGTTAGTGGATGGTGTCCACGTAAATGATCCGTGTTGGATCGCGTACACGTTATTTACGATATTTTTTGTTCGTGAGGGATTTTTATTTTGTCAAGTTTTTATATCATCCTCGGTAGATCATCCCTGATGACATCGTTGGTCGTTTTAATATCCACGCGAATAACTCATACTCGCTGATTAATCGCTGTTATTTCATCGAATTATGTGTTAATATCAGCGAGATCTATTTTAACATCATCGGGTTTCGATTTTTTTTTACCAAAATATTTATCAATGGCGTCATCGGTCCTATTAAAGTTTTTACGTAACTTAGTAAATTGAGATACATGAGTATCATAATCCGATCGCAATTTTATCAAATTATCAATGGCTGCTTTTATCTCCATGAGTTGTGGTGTGGTCACCGGTGGATTTCCAAAGAAATCTGATAGAGGTTTGTCAGTACTGTCAATTATACTTCTTTGTAATTTAGAAAACCGATCGAATTTTGGCTATATGGTCGTCGTATTCATCGCGTAGTTTTTGTAATGGTTCTAAATTGTTAATTCTATCCACAATAGTTGTGATGAGAACATCTGGTTTGAGTTTACCCTGATCGGAAAATACCGCGATAGCATTTTCCGTTACACCGCGTTGTTGAACTAAAATATCATCAAGGGAAACATTAATAGTCTTCAATTTACCCTGACGATCTTGAAATACAACTATTTTATTAGGATCAACATTTGCGAGGTTTAAGATCTCGGATATTTCATCTTCTTTTATTTGTTTTACATCACCGGTTGCAGATATTTCCGCGGTTGTTTCTTTTAGGCTTGATAAAGATCTCCCCCAAATATCAATCATGTTATTTCATATAATTTCTCTCTAAAAAGCGATTACACGTATATTCGTGTAGGGTTTTATGTGGTGGTTTTCCCGATGATGAAATAGCGTTGAGTTCATTTAATGCTTCTATACCGCATGTTGGTGGGTCATTCATTTTCTGTGTTGGTAGCGTAGAATACAAGATAGGAGCTTTTAAGCGGTTTATATAACGCATAAATTCTTTAGGCGGTGCTAATCCATATGAATCGAAGTAAACGATTGCACGTGGATCAATCGCGTATGCAACCCAGTCAGTTCCAGGTCCGCTACTGTTATCGAAATTAATGACACTGGTTTCAGCGTTGTTTGGTTGTTGTGGTAATTGATCTCTCATAAAGAGACCTCTAAAGGTTTTTATCCATAGTTTTTTAGCAGCATCGAGTAAATCAAAATTTGACATCGGCGATATCTGCGATATTGTTCTTAGTAAGCTGTTCCTAGTCTCGGGCCTTTACCTCAGCACCATGAATACAGAGTTCCTGGTAGACGTAGACCCTTTCCTGATCGTTTCTTTTATTTTTTGTATCCCTGTCTGGTAGCTTTCATTAGTGCCATCCCTGCCGGTGTACCAACGGCTCCTAGCACGGCAGCTTTTGCTACCGCTGGGTCCGCTTCCGCAATCAACGCTGGTAAAGCAGCGAAAAGTGGGAATATACCACCTGATTTTATCATGTTTTTAATTGCGGCCGCAGAGAGAGAGAGAGAGAGACCTGAACACCTTTTTTATCTTTGATGGCATCATTGAAGTGTTTTATCTGACGAGCTGTTAATGACAGTTTTTTCTGACCACCAGACATATCATTGTGCTTCAGCGATATTGTGGTTCCTCATGTTTTAGCTGATTCCGATTGCAATTGTTTTAATTTGACCAGGAGTTAAAGTAACACTAACATGACTATATGACATTTTATTTAATAACAGATTGATCTAATTGTTACATTACATATTTTCCACTGGTGCATAAACTACTCTCATTCGTCCACCAACACCTTCGAGTAGCATTGATTTGTCACTGAGTATGACAGCAACTGCTCTGTAACCAGCAGCAGAAGGATTGGTTACACGAGCTCAAAAGTGTATGTCAACGATGGATTGTCTGGTTAAGTCAAGATGTTCCAACGATAAGTAGTAGATGGCATATAGTTTTCTAAAATCCAACTGTGATATTTGCAGACTGGTATCTACATTATTATCGCGTCACATAAATGACAACAAACGATGACACACATGTGCTATTTGGTTGGTTCCGTAATCACGTTGTATATCATCGGCTGGTACTTGTTGACCGTTTATCCTCAACGAAACTTCATTAACACCCAATTTATCGAATATCATATGGCTGTGTAATTGTGAACCCAATCGCAACCTATTCTGTAACGCAACAAATATATGACGCGGAGCTGAAGCACGTTCTTTTGATGCCAG
Organism: Unio delphinus; assembly: GCA_029339505.1. NCBI lineage: Eukaryota > Metazoa > Mollusca > Bivalvia > Unionida > Unionidae > Unio > Unio delphinus. The sequence continues at coordinate 2,936,125 of JAQISU010000138.1, read as the reverse complement.
GTGCCAGGTGCCATATATGTGTACCATTAAGATCAAAATCTCTGATATCCGTTGTTGTTGTTGTTAGCCATGGTAGCAATGATTTGCCGCCTGTATTCATAAATGATAGTAATCTGTTTTCTGCGGTGATTGATGGAGTCATTACTGGCATCCACAATAAAAGTTTTTATATAATGACTTTACCATCATCAACACCAGCACCACGCCAGATTGCATCATTATCACTACCCTTTCTCACGAGTACTACTGTATGCTTCGCTCCATAGATAACTTTTCTAACATTTCTGCAAAATCCGAAAATATGATGCAGTGGAATCGTGCATGAAAAATGTCTACGCTGTTCATGCAACGTTGCTACACGTGTTGCAAACCATAAGTTGTAATCAAGATTAGTAATTTTTATAACATCAAAGTTACCAGCTGGTCTATCTTTGTTTTCAACATCATCTGGTTGTGGATTAACTGCAGTAGCTTGCGGTATTAGCACTTTAACATATGGAATGTGATCAGCGTGATCAGTGAGATCCTTAGAGAACATCATAGATGGACCTGCCGATCTTGTAAAATCATCAGAATGTCTTGCCAACCCCACTATTGTTGTGGTAACATCAACATCATGTTCTATAGACTCGATTTCTCTTCCATCAATCATGTATCTAGCACTCTCGAATAGCGCCATGATACCATTATTGACAAAACCAACTCGGATTGTTTCATCATTTGCATATGGTGGATCATTATGAGTAGCATTTGTTACGGGTTCTCCTTCTACTTCGATAAACGCTTCAGAGGGTAGAAAGTATTTGCTGGTATCCTGGACTTGAAGTTCTATTCTTGATCGAAGTTCCGGTTGTACTACATGATAGGAATAGTACTGATAATCGCGTATAGGACCATTCTTATGTACTGGGGCGTCCATATTGAACGCTGTATCGGGAGAAAATTTGAACATATTATGATATATTTCTTGATCTAAATCGCGATCTCGCTCGCGATTTCAAACCACTTACCGCTATCATATTTGCAGTAATATTTCCCTGAGTGTCATATCCATCATTTATCCGTGATGCTATATTCTGCTCCAGCGCGTTGGTTATTATTTTGCTAGTGGTTTTTCAACGGATTACGACGAACAATTACTAACAAACTGTTTAACAATACCGTCAGTTGCAGCTCATTTCACGAGAAAGAGAAATCTATGGAAACCAACACGCGCAGAATTTCTCTCAGATATCGAATCAAGCTGTGTTAAATATGTCCATGGTGGATTATGGAATACAAAAGACGACGCCAAAAATATTATTTCTGTTGATATGATTGCGTGTTATCCAGGGAATTTTCTTGGGTTTGGAGAGTGTTCTGAGTACTTCAAAAGATTTGGAGATGACCCGTGTTGCGATTAATGGACAACTACCTGATTTTGATTTAACCGGATTCGCTCGTGTGGTATCATTTGAATTGGCTAAAGGACTTCATCGTTGCTGTTATGTTTGGTTTGGTAGACACATCTATGTAAAACACTGGATGCCAATAGTTTTATTACGGTATATGACTGATTCTAAAATGCTGATATCGCTGATTGTCAATGAATCAATTATATCATATCGGAAACAAACTGAAATCTGGTTACCACAACCCGATCACCGAAAACAAAAAACAATTCCCCTATCTCGATATATCGTGAAACGGTCCAAAGAAATCTTTGAAGTTAGAAATAAACACGCAAAAAATTTCGGTAGAAGAACAATTGGTAAGTTCACACAAGGTGGAAAATACGACCACAAATGATATTCTTCGCGGCTGATTATAGATGATGCTGAATACGATTTTATAATCGCAGATGTAGCATCCAGGGGTATATACGTCGATCGTAAAGACGCTTTCGTTTCCGATGGAACCAAATTAGGTACAATTGTTACTTACACAGATGGAGCATATCCTCAGTATACGTACTTAAGGTCGTCTATGCTGGCTTATGGTTCTATTAATTTACTTTCGATGATAAATATATTTCCTGACATCGCGGTTAGAGTCGCCACTGCTTCATTTTATATGGACGTAAAACATAAAGAAGCAGTGGTTGAATTCACTAATTCAGACGAGAGTTGGGGATCATGGAGAATTAAAAAGGAAATACTGCGTGATTATTCTAAATCAGCAAATGTTACGATTGAAAACAATTACTTGAAAATTGATCAGATATCAGAACTATCTAATGCACCGTCGTGTTCCGATCCAATATGTAGATATAAAATCAGTTACGTAAATGGCTGTGGTGGGTCAGGGAAGACGACTCGTACGATCGAATTATTTCGAGAGAAATCAAACATGATTGTGCTAACACCAACACACAGACTTGCAAGAGAGATGAAACAGCGAGGAATTAATGCTTGTACTTGTCACAGTTTTTTTCAATGGAAAGGTGACGAATGGACTTCTGATCGAATGGGTGAGAAATATATTCCTGAAATCATTATTTTGACGAGATATGCACAGTGTCGTTAGATGTATTATAAAGGTTTCTGGATTGGTTATTGCTAGTGAATACAAAAGTGATAATGTGTGGCGATTATGGTTAACCACCACCATTTGTCGTTTTGTCTCCCCATAATTGACTAAATAATTTTGTAGACTATTATGAAGAAATTAGTACTGATCATAGAGCACTTGATAATGAATTACGCGAGTTCAAGAAACTAATCAGATTACAACCGGATAGAATCCAGTGTGAAATAGCGCGTGAAATAATTTCAGAAACCCATCAAATGATTTTTGGGAAGCGTGGAGACCAAACGATTTGATAGTGGCAAGTAGAAAGATAGTCAGAGATACACTTCAGCTGAAGTGATTTAACACACACAAAGTAAAATTTGCAACACTTCCAGTGCCATTGTGTTATAGACCCAAGGATACACGAAGACAAAATATCGAAGTTGATATTCCAGGCCTGACAAAGTCAGGGACAGAGAAGCAGATTCTCGTGTTAAATGATATTGTGTTACTTGATATCAGTGTTGTCGAAGATGCATTGCGTGCTGATAAATCTCCATGGAAGCTAGGATACGCAGCGATACAATTGTTTGGATCATAGATAATCGCATCGAGTGGTCGAATTTAGTTTATCTTGCGGTGTCCAGAGTACGAAGAATAAATCAACTTCGAAGAGTTGTTTTAGACTATAATGACACTACAATAAGTAATATTGTCAGCGATGATATAATCAGAGAAAAAAACTATCTGGTTATAAACAGGACAAAAAAAAAATAACAGAAAATTTGATATTGATGCCGAGTTTATAATCACACTGAAACAACAACAGAATAATCACTGCATGAATTGCAATTTTATAATGCGTTGGTGTTGGTCGGATAAAGATCCTCGCCAGTTTACCGTAGACAGAAAAAATAGCAGCGTACGTCATACTAGAGATAATGTGATACTGACTGGTCTTGAGTGCAACAGACGCAGAGGTGCTAATTAAGACCACGCGGCGGTAATTGAGTATCCTCGGGTATCACTTGTAGTTGTTCACGAGTAAATCCTCGCTGAGGAGCAGTTGAATCCAACCTATAGACTGGCGGTCTACCCGTAGATCTCGTGATACTAGATATTTTATGTGCAGTAACACTCCAAATAGGATCAGTAGCTCTTATTTTGCCACCTTCGAGCTCTCCTGGTTCATATAGATATGTAACAGTGACATTGTTGAGTATTGGTTGTTTTGAAAAATCATTTTGCGGTTTTACAGGTATATACTTTTTTAAAATCGTGTTTGTTAGGTTTCATATTAATTGTTCTGGTAATCTCATTATTTAGCGCGGTAATCACGCCTGGTAATCTCTTGACCCATTGACGGGATCGTTTATGCTGAATAAACTCCTTCGCATATTGATATCCAAATAACCGCTCAGCAAGTGTCCGATTAAATCGTTCAACAATTGCCTGATCGCGATGTAGTGCAGTATGTCCTCGTCTGATGGTGACATTGTGATGCTTCATTGTTGATAACACTGCACCCTGAAATTCCTTGCCAGGATCAACTTGTAATAGATTTGGCCAATGCAGAGGACCCCTTTGATAAATCCTTTCAAACGCAGAAGCCACTTCAGTTGATGATTTTGTCTTTAGAGGTTCTGCTTGTTTGTATCGACTCGCATCTTCAACTACGGTTAGCGCATACTTGTAAACACCATCATGCCTGATGAATCGCATTAGGTGCCTTGACATCAAAATGCGAGAAGTTAATTTGTTTAGGCGGTGGTAGATACATTTGCCATATCGCCTGTTTGGATAACCAATCCGCTGCAGTGGTATTTTTCACCTTTGCGGCGCTAGCGAGTTTACCTATTGCTTATTTCCCCTCTAGTATCCTCTTGGAGAATAATAAATAGATTCCATGATGTTATTAATTACTAGCACCCAACATCAATTTACTTTTCATCGCCGATTTTATCAACCATGAAGCCAATTTATATTTGAAGGATTTTTCAACGATAGAATTCAACGCATGTATTAATTTCACATCTGCGATATGTCTGTGTTGCAGATTACTGCTTTTATAAGCAGCATCATGAGCATGACACGCCTTATCAATAGCGTTTATTGGGTTTTCACCGGGTCGGGGTTGGTTTTGATCATCGAGTCTGACATCGAGTCTGGTCCCGGGTCGACAATAACTAAATCCTGGAAGGTGTTTTTCTCCTGGGTATTTTGCCCATGGTGTTCCTGGAAGTTTTACTAACTTGGCTGCAATATCACCTCCTCTTTTTTGTTTAAAACATCTCCAGATTTCATAGAAACAAATCTAAATTTTTTTGTACCACATTGTACACACTTACCAGCAAGTGCTGATCTGTTATTTTTAGTTGTAATCGTCGTCAAGTCATTTGCACTAGTAGGCTTCTTACATTTCACACAATATAGATCCATAATTTATTTATAATAACATGAATGTCATTAATTTTTCCTCGACAAAAACTCGAGAACCAGTTATGTGTCATGCAGCGCTACCAAATTATATTCGCATTATTATAATCGGACCATCTGGAAGTGGCAAGACACAACTGCTACTTAATTTGATAACGAGATAGATGAAATGCCACAAGTTGTATTTAATAGCCCCGAGTGTAGACGAACAGCAATGTTACGAGGTGTTAAAGGATTTTAACGAGAAAGCGAAATCGGAAATCGATGAGGATATTATTGAGTTTATAACCGATATGGAGGAAGCACCGAACATTGATGATATTGATGGAAGTATTAACAATTTAGTCGTAAATGAATATAATTATAAACACCAAAGGTGATCAGAGATAACTGCAATATTCTTGCTGTATTCAACGGAGTTGACACACATACGCTACGAAATATTTGGTAAACTTGGTGTGGCGGTTATATGGATTATAATCTCTTTAGAAATTTCTTTAGTCACACTCATTCAATCTCACATGGATTTGTAACGATAAATTTGCATGACCTGAGATCAAGATATCGTGTCGGACTTGATAAAATATTTGGTTGAAATCGTAAAAAGATTTGTACCCCCATAGCACAGAGAGAGAGAGAGAGAGAGAGAGAGAGAGAGAGAGAGAGAGAGAGAGAGAGAGAGAGAGAGAGAGAGAGAGAGAGAGAGAGAGAGAGCGACAACGACTTTGCGTCTCCTAAAGAAACTTTTTTTTTTCAATTTTGGAGGAAGCCTTGGTTTTACAAAAAAACGCTTCTATAAAGTTATCAGATTCGCCTTCTCTGCTATGGAGGTAAAAATGTTTTTTTTTACGATTTTGAAAGAAGCCTTGGTTTGCCAAATAGACTCTTCTATAAAGTTGTCGGATTCGCTCTCTCTGCTGCTTATATAGGTAGTTTAGAATGTCGGTATCATTATGTATGCATATTTCGTTATATTTATGCTGTTGTTGCTGTTGTAGGTTTTAAGGCCATTTTTTAGCACACGATAGTCTATCCACGAGAAGCTACTGGCAAACTTTCTGTCATACCCATATTGGTCGAATCTGAGACTCGAACCCACGCTGAGAGAGGTGAGACAACATTCATCCGTAACATTGAGCTTTATACCACTCAGCCACTGGAAGCCCTATGTATTCATGCATGTGTGTATAAATGTATATATCCGTATGTATATAGATAGACAGGTAAATACCAAAGCATGTAGGTCTGTAGGTAGCAAGATAAATAGGTAGTTAGAAATGTGAATATTTTCTATGTATGGATCTTAATATGTTCTCTTCGACCTCTCACGATTCAATTGTCTAAAAGATCATGTATGTAAGTTCAGTTTTGTAAACTTAAGAACGTGTATATTGATCATCTATTTGATTTCTAGTGTATGCTTTAGATCTGTTTATTCTTTATGAAAACTATACAGTCAGAATGCATGTTTCGCATATAGTTACGTATGCAAGTTAATGTCATTAACTGATTAGTAACTGATGGAGCCAATTTAATCTTCTTATAACGTGATTCATTATAGTCACAGATTTTATGTATTAATGAAACATCAAATGAAAAACAATACAGGAGAAAGGAGTATATTATGCAAGCAACAAATCGGATCAACATGCACAATTAGATCAACATCAAAAACGCGGTTTTTAGGTTTTGTTGCTTTCACTCTATTTTTTCAGCACATGATAGGCTATTTATGATTGTACATTTGGTGAAGGATGAACCCAGGAATAATTACTTATATGAAATAGTAGAGGGACATAATCTTATATATAAAAGATTTCTTATGTAACATGTGTACACTTCATTATTCATATATATATATATATATATATATATATATATATATATATATATATATATATATATATATATATATATATATGACATATATTGCAGTTTACGAGTAGAATTGATTTATTGTTATAAGGCAGTAAACCAAATAGTACAGAGTACACTTAACAGGAAGGGGTGCAGTTTTACTTCCTTGTTAGCTGACTTGGGGGATTACCTGCACACGTATAGTTGTCACTATATTGACAAGCTTCCAATTAAATTCATGAAGGGAAAAGAGAAACTGCACAGAAAACAAGGCCGTGAAGAAGAATGAGCAACCAACTTCTATTTCACATCGTAGTTGTTGTCGTCCTTCATTTTGGAATAGGTAAGTCTTTACTAGGATATATATCGCTACTTCTCTACTTCGCACATTACTGATATTAAATGACACAAAGCTCGATTAGCTCATATGTATGCAGCTTTGTATTTGAGTACTGGAATATGAATGGGATATTAGTAAAATGGTGTCGTTACTGTGTTAAGATAGATATTAAATGTTGTTGTTAAGTCACAAAACCATATTTCAGTACACCATAGACTATACATATCGTTATGAGTACACTTGAGTGCTTAGTTCCAATATTGCCTTCACTAACTGATGTTATTAATCTCTCTCTCTCTCTCTCTCTCTCTCTCTCTCTCTCTCTCTCTCTCTCTCTCTCTCTCTCTCTCTCTCTCTCTCTCTCTCTCTCTCTCTCTCTTCTCTCTCTCTCTCTCATCCGGGGAATTCGAATCATGTTTCGAAACTGCCTTTGTGAAGCCTCTGCTGAAGAAACAATCATTCGACCATGACGATTTAAAAAACCTACCGTCCAGTTTCTAATCTCCCGTTTGCATATAAAATTCTTGGAAAAAGTTGTTCTAACCCAACTTGTATCTCATCTGAATTCAAATCGTCTTTTTACTTTTACACAGCCTATCGCCCTTGTAGTTAATTACATTATCTCTGCTTTGGATAGCGGAATATTACAGTCCTCGCCCGCCTTGATTTGTGTGCAGGATTTGACACAATAGACCATGATATATTACTTCACCGTCTACAGCATGCATTTGACATTCACAAAACAGCCTTACTGTAGTTCAAAGCCTACTTAGTCAATATAACACATATTGTATCTGCAAATGGAATACACTTCATCCCAGTTGATCTATTTTGAAGTGTTCCACATGCCGCTCTCAAATGTCATAGAGCATCCTCCATTGTACACCCATTGTACGTTGGTGAAACCCAAATATACAAATCTAGCCACCCAACTAAAATTAATGATACCAGCCAACTAGTAGTGAGGTACATTTCTGATGTGAAATCATTGATAATATGTAACAAGCTGCTGCTGATTGATGATAAGACTGAAGCCATTCTGATCACAACACAAAGACTTTCTCACTCACATCATTTATCTCAAACAATAAATATTGTCAACAACAAGATTAAAGTCACAGTAAGTACCAAACATCGGTGTTACTCTTGACAGTACTCTCACATGTGCAAAAATCCATATCTTGAGCTGAGAAGCTCCATTGGAAAATATCTTTCAGTCGATGGAACAAAACCACTTGTTTGTTCATTAGTACTTTCAAGACTTGACTATTGTAGCTCATTTATGTCTGGTTCGTCTCAATATTTACTCCAGAAACGTCAAAAAGTTAACAACACAGCTTCACGGATCATCCTTAGAGTACCATGATCAGATCACACCTCCCCGCCGCTCTGTATGCTATACAAAATGTGTTCTCTGTGCTACATTTCACTGACGGACTCCAGTCCAACATACCTACCTGGCCTCACCCATGTGAACACACCAGCAAGATACTTACTCCCTCTTCTTACAATCGTATATTCATTATCACCATTATGATAATGAAGTCATATGGACAACGTACTTTTGTATACCAGGCCCAGCAACGTGGAACGAATTGCCCGCTAAAAGTAGAAACAAAGACACAGTTATCCCTTTCAAGAGTGCTCTTAAAACTCACCTTTCTCGACTGCAAGAAGTAACTTAAAGACTTAATAATGTTTCCCACTTGAAATATTATAAGCATTTATTTATGTCTTTAATTTCATGGTGTTTGTTTTTTGTTTTCTGTAGGCATATCATTACAGATGTAAAGCGTTCATAGCTCTATAATTGTTATTATTATTATTATTATTATTATTATTATTATTATTATTATTATTATTATTATTGCGGGCAGTATACTAGTAGAAGTAGAACCATAGGATACACCTAGTGTAATTGGTATAGAAAGAAGAACCATGGGTAGCTACTGGCAAGCTTTCTCACAAGAAATATATTGAATATTACTTGTATTACTATTGGTATTAAGATCAAAATAATATGATAATCATATTAACTCAATGACGTTATTCATTGCCATGAGCCATATATACGTCAACGTTACTTTTCGAAAGTACACTTACCCGGTTTGTTAATTTCTTAAGTTTTTGTTAAAGTAAAAATATTACGATTACAATTTTTAAAATTTGTATTAAAGTAATTTTTCATTAAATTATATTGAAAGTACATTTTACACCAACATTTATTGAGATTAATTTTATATATCTGTGTAATGTAACTGTATGCTATTTTATAAATATTGCGATTTAGGAGGAGGTGCAGAAATCCATAGAATATTTGTGTTTTTTGTATCGAAAGGTTAGCAAGTTAGATTTGGTGGGAATCTGCTGAACAGGTAAATTATTAAATCAATAATGGATGAGTTAATCGAGATGATTACCTTGTTCTGATCCGAAGTGTACGGAAAACAAAATTGCATATAAAGAGAGTGCAGATATATGCAGAAATAGTTCGTTAATTAAGTCAGAACAGCTCTGTCATTTTCTTACAGCGATTCAGTGTCTCATTCCTTAAGATATAGCCGTATTTACACTGTTATGGGTGACACCATTGATAAGAGAGCCTGAACTTCTCTCTCTTTAACCATGAGCAAAGTCTTGTCTTAATCTATTATTAATCCCTGTTTATATCAAGAAAATGAGAAGAGGGTTATGATAACAACCTTATCATAACACTTCTGAAGTTTATTTATACTAGAAGAATGGTGAAATGTATGAAAAAAAGCGTCATTGGGGCTTTGAGTGTGCGTTTTTCCCTGTGAACCATGCCTAGAATATTATGTCATTGTTTAACGCCATTCAACAATCTTGTTTGGCAATTATACATATTATTGCATGAAATTCGTTTTATAAAATATACGAACGACTAGAGGTTCCAGCATCAAATAGTTCTAAGCACATCGATTTACCTGTGCAACATATGAAAGGTCAAATTAGAAGCACTCATTTCGTTAAGTAAGCTTCTAAATTGGTGTATGCTGTATAAGTAAATCTTAAGTTAGTAATGTTCAGGCCATTTACCGCCTGTTAAGACGTCAAAATCATTCCAAACGGAATAAATGTTGTGGTTTTCTTCATTTACGGTTTGATGCGAGAAGTCCATGCGCTGTTCATTGACATGGAAAACATTTTCGGGCTGTTATAAATTAACCCAGTTTCTGTATTATTCTTGGACGTACACTATATAATGTTCTAAGGATATTTTATAGGTGATGTTATTGTAAAAATGTTCATCAATGTAAAGTAAACATCATCATAAACAGATGTGATATACAGCAACCCGACATTGATTGTTGTAGATCGTTGTAAACGTACATACAATTCACCATTACAGTTATTTTTAATAGTATTTTGTTGCATCCTTTGTGTCAACGATGTTAGATTATCTGCGTACAGTTATATTTCTTCAAATATATTTTTTCTTCAGTTTCTTCATTTCCTCCCAATATATTGTTCTCATTTCTTCTCTGTCCATGTTAAATGAATTTTTCACTTCTTGGCTTTTTATTGTTCATGTTCTTCTTGATTGCGTTCTTCGCCAATAGGTAGGTGTATATCATATATGTTAGTACTTGCATTAACTGCATATCGCTGCGTTCATGATCACTAATTAATTTAGCTATCATCTCTACACTCTATTGCAGCTTATTGGTTGCATAACTTATTATTTCATCAGGATTATAATAATGTGGTGGATATGCTTTCGCATCAAATATTAAAAATTAAAGCACTAAATAACGTAGGATTAAATTTTAAAATTCAAGCACTAAATAACGTAGATTTAACCATCCCAGAACGCAGTCCTGCAACACTTAATCCAGCTTAAGTTTTATTTCCATATATCTTGGTAATCTTAGCCTGTATTAAAACTTGTACGCTACATTGTATTTCGTTTTATCACATTGATATTGTTTTATCTGTTTGCCTAAATCATGTTGGATCTCGGATCTCTTTAAGGTTTTTGCAACGGGACTTTGTTAACATCGCTAGGATATTAAATATTACACTGGAGTACTCGTTGTTGCCTTTTTCATATATATATATATATATATATATATATATATATATATATATATATATATATATATATATATATATATATATATATATATATACATACAACATTTGTTATGATTCTTCTTGTGGTTAGTCCCTTCCAGAACAATATCAGTTATGTGACTACCTGTGAAAACATGTCGATCGATCGATCGAGAGAGACTTGCAACTGTATAATTTTTATGATTTGCAGAGTTACAACAAAAAAGCGATCTTAAAAAGATTTATTACCAGTTTATTCTAGTAGATGGATTTATTGAAATTGTTTGTGTATCCTAACATACTACGCATATTTGTGACTTTATCCATTAATAACAAAACTATGCTGTTACTACCACAATAATAATCCAGTGTTAAGGTTAAGCCTGTTAGTGTTGAATCTTTACCACAATGTTTTCATATGTAATATAACCTTTCTGTCCTAACATGAAAAGCTGCATTATGATTTTAACGCAGCCTATTACTGCGTTGATACTCTCTGTATTAAAATAGTATGCTTGAAATGCGTGATAATTTACTGATTTAACCTTGCATTACTTTCATCTTATTTTATTGCAAATGTAAGTCCTGCCAGTAGGTTCACGTGTCTCAAATGTCTTGTTCATATATATATATATATATATATATATATATATATATATATATATATATATATATATATATATATATATATATTAATTTTATCGTCCAATAACACTAACTAATACAACAAATGTGGTTTGTTCCAGAGAAACCATACTTTTTTTGTTCAAACAAATAACATTTTATATGGTTTACAACAGACAAATATTGCATGATGCTTAAGTTTACAAAATAATTAGTTTTCCACAACACCAATATTGTTATTGTCAATGCTTACAGTTTATACTAGGATAACAAACATCTTCTACAAGCATTATTTTTTTTCTTCAAAACAATAAACATGAAACCAAATATAAATAAACTGATACAAAGTATACTGTTTAATACAAGTAGGAAGTACAACGGTCTTTTCATGTGATCCATGATTCATCAATTCGGCGAATATCGCTCTTCACACTGCACCATTGCGTGTTGAATTCTAGAGCTTCAATATTTGTAAGAGAACTATTTGGGTTCAAGGACATGAATAAGTGTCACCATAACTGGAGTTTTGAGTACATGTAGATTCTGCACTTATTAGCTTACGAATTTGTTCTCAATCTGAAGTCAATTATTTAAGTTTAGAAACGGAATTATAATTCAGATTATTTTGTGCACACATATTTCGAGCTCACTTGCATGATGTACAATTTGCATCAAATACAGCTGCATTTTTGCATTCATCACTTACTATATTTCTAATGTATTTGTTAGGCTGTAGTTTTGATTACGAACTCAGTTGAAAATATTCATTCTTCCCCTCTTTTCCCTTAAACCATGTGCATTTTAGGTGCAAATTCAAATACTACACTTTTAATATCTGTTGAAATAACGGCCATCTAGAGTTTATTCTATTTTACATATGCCGGGAAGTACGAGGTGATCTTCATGATATTACATATATATGGAAAGAAGACTTGAAATCGTAATATATGCATACAATATGTGTCAGCTGTATCAGTCGGACCAAATTCATTATGATTAAGAACAATATGCAGTACGAATGGTTTAAAACACTTTTTTGGCACATATTGTTGCTAATCAGAGCATTGCAAACTAAGCTAGATGATATTTAACCAAACTTTGATGTAACCGCTACCTACAATATCAGGTAAAATACATAAATGGATGATTATTCTGTACATACCACAGTTTTGACTCAGTAGGTTCTAGAAATAACACCAATAACACCAATATAAACGTCTAGCAGAGAACTACTTCAATTTATGCTAATATAATAGCCACATATGTGGAGATCTTCCATTTTGGTTTGCTTGTATTTAAATTGCTACTATTATTGTGTTGTAGCTGTCAGGATAATATTAAGACGTGTCAAAATAGGCAGAGATGTTTTTGATAAATTACCCTACCTGTACATCGAAGGTGTCTTAAAGATATAAAGGAAGTACTCTTTATATTTGTCTTTAACGAAAATGACCTAAAATTAATATTTTTCTGCAGTCTTCAACAATATTAAACGAAAATCAATTCAAGTGTTAGGTGCAAGTCACAAAGTTCCATTTCGAGTTCTGATAAAAGAGCTATGACAATAATTTCAAATATAAATAGATACATTATTGGCTATGTCACTGATGTAATAAATAGTTAACAGTAGTTGAATCGTCTCACAGTTTGACACCACAAAAAGGGATTGTGAAAGGCTTATATCAGCATAAATATACAAATTTTGCGACATTTTTATATAAGTTTCGTACTTGAAACGTATTTAAAGTGTCTATTCTCAAAGATAACGACCGGATTATATTAAATTAGTTTTCACATCGTTGCTATTATATTAGTTCAATTTTAAAGAAAAAGATTTTTTTTTTCAAAAACGATGCATTGCCTTCAAGTGAGCACGTGAGTGTGATATACGATTCATCTATCTCAGATGATAGCCAATTGATCTACAATGTTATGCTTGCATACATAGTATCCCGAAGAACTAGATGTAGACTATATTTATAATTGAGTCGACATATTTGCTATGATTATGCGAAATTGCATGTTATTAATAATTAAATGCCTTAAAAACAACATTTATCAGTAAACAAACTTGCGAATAAATTTACCAAGAGGTGCCATGTTTTTAATGCATAGTGGGTACCAGTCGTTTGTCATATTCGTGACAAGATAAAGATTAAAATTGAATTTCAGGGCCTGATCTTGCTTTAAATTAATAACATTTTACAATAGTTTGTTTCAAACATACAATTATGACCATGGTCATATGGGAATGTATATTGATTATACGTAAAATTTGTTTTCCTCCGTTAACGTTGTCAGCATCTTTCAGTATTTTTCCATATCGAACAACTTCATATTGCACGACAAGTATGAACAATATTGTATGGTGAATTTGTGACTACTTTGATGGTAAACAAAAAAATATACATTATTGTAGCAGACACTTTATCGTTTACTTTATTACAATTGTTTATAAAAAACCCACTAAACAAGCTATTTGGACCAGTTAAATGTAGACATGATAATGTTAACGATGTGAGTGGGTTCACCGAGTCAGACATTAAATTTCAAACCACCAAACTAATGTAGGTTATATTCGTAATGTCAACAACAATAGCGGTGTGAGACATAGTCGTTGAACATATTTTTCTGAGCAATTAAACATTTATTTAGGAGAGAAAGACGGAACGTTTGCAAATATAATGGTTCAGACTATAACCAGTGCTCTTTAGGTTATAGCATGTTAGTGAGAAGGCGTGAACCTACGTTTTCACTAACTGGTATGTACTTACATTTATGTCTCCTGAATGTCCTAGAAGTGTACTTAGTTAATTATGCAAATCCAAATGATACTACTCTTTTCATGGGAAGCCTGATACACATGGAAATTTTACTATAATTCCTTCTCCGTTTACAACTGAAATCACGTTTTCTTTTTGACCCAATAAATCCAGTCCATCATATGCAGAAAAGAAAGCAGAATCAAGTCGGGTCAACAGCAAAATAAAATCAATTCATTGAAAACCAATTGAAAAATATATTTTTCAATAGACGTTCTTTCAAAATATGACTCTAAATTCAATTGTAAGCAGACCAAAATGAGATTTCATTACAATTAATGTCTTTCGCGCAACGAAGTTCAACTTTGCTGGGCCTTGCTATGTGCAAATTAATGTTTTTACTGTGTTTTTATGAACCTATAGCTGTGTATTTATTTTAAATTAAGGTTTCTACAAATGTACATTCATAATTCTTGGCGATTTAGCTCACAATACTGAGGGTGTTTTGAATTTGCACTTACAAAGTAGATACATTAAATATTTTTTTAAAATCCCTATTAACATTTTAAGCGACGATGGCGCTCCTACTGAGTCTTTTTGTTATCAGATACTTTTCCGTTATCTGAGAAGTATTCGTTTAGTGAAAGTTTTCTTTTTCCAAAAGTACGTTGCGGTTTTGTTGATGTTCATCGATATTAGGGCGATTTAGTATTAAACTTAGTAACATGACCAATGACTGTGCGAGCACTGACTGAAGTATGTTTTATTGCTATGAAATTGCCAAGCTGGGGATATAGTTGTCGTTAATCTTGTTTTACCTAAACAAATATAGCAGCAGAGAGGGTGAACAGACCACGTTTTCAGACAAAATTTTGATTGAAATCCTAAAACAAACCTTCCTACGATCTCATTTTAACCAAAAAAAGGGTAAACAGACCACGTTTTTAGACAAAAAATTGATTGAAATCTTAACGAGCCTTCCTACGAAATCTCATTTTAACTAAAAAAAATGAAAACGGAGACTTTTACGATTTTTTAATTAATTTTGGTCGCAACTTGTTGTCATCCACCCTCTCTGCTGCTAAACTTTCAGTTCTGGGTTAATAATTTTTTTACGATGAAAATCACTAAGATTTCAACCGAATATTTGATCCTGTCCGATACGATATCGTGTCCGAGGATCATGCAAATTTATTGTTGCGAATCCGTACGGGGTTGACTGAGCGTGACTAAAGAAATTTCTAAATTGATTATGATCCATATCACCGCAGCACCAAGTTTGCCAAATATTTCTAAGAGTATGAGTATCAACTCCGTTAAATACACACAATAAATTGCAGTTATCTCTGATCACTTTTGGAACCTGAGTGTAGCGTTGAGTGACATATATCACGTCAGTGTTTTTATGCCTGCCTCTGGAAAAAATTATAGCAGGATTTTTTTGTTTATCCAACATTATCCATCGTCGTATACGACTAAATTGTTAATATCTCCATCAATATCATCAATGCTCGGTGCTTCATCGATATCGGTTATAAATTCAATAATACCCTCGGCGGCAATCTCTGAAGCGTTTTCATTAAAATCTTTTAGCACTTCATAACATCGTTGATCATCTATGCTAGGGGCAATTAAATACAACTTATCCCACTTCATCCATCTCATTATTAAATTGAGCAACAATTGCGTTTTACCGGATCCAGATGGCCCGATTATAATCATCCGGATAGAGTTTGGTAGCGCTGCATGATGCTTAACTGGTTCTCTTGTTTTAATCGCTGAAAAATCAATTATATCCATATTTCTATACATAAATTATGGATCTATATTGTATGAAGTGTAAAACGCGTACTGGCACAGATGATGTGACGACGGTTACAACTAGGAATAACAGATCAGCATTAACTGGTAGATGTGCAACATGTGGTATAAAAAAGTTTAGATTTGTTTCTACAAAATCAAAGATTTTACAATTCGGAGATGTTTTTAAAAAAACGAGGAGGTGATATCGCAGCGAAATTGGCAAAGCTCCCTGGAACCCCATGGGCAAAATACCCCGGAGAAAAACACCTTCCAGGGTATAGCTACTGTGGACCGGGAACCAGACTTGATATCAGACTCAATAATCAAAATCAGCCCCGACCCGGTGAAGAACCAATAAACGCCATTGATAAGGCCTGTCACCTTCATGATGTTGCATATAGGAGCAGCGATTTGCAGCAAAGACATCTAGCAGATGTAAAATTAATTCATGCATTAAATGCTATTCCTGATAAATCCTTCAAAGAAAAATTAGCTTCATGGTTAATAAAATCGGCTATGAAAAGCAAATTGATGTTAGGCACTGGTAATTAATAACAACATGGAATCTATTTATTATTCTCCGAGGGGATACTGGAGGGGTAACGCTGCAATCAATAAACTCGCTAGCGCCGCAAAAGTGAAAAAAGCTACTGCGGCTAATTGGTTATCCAAACAGGCACTATGGCAAATTTATCTACCGCGTCCTAAACAAATTAATTATTCGCATTTTGATGTGACTGTCCCTAATGAAGTTCATCAAGCTGATATATTATTTTTGCCACATGATCGTGGTTACAAATACGCGTTAACCGTAGTTGATGTTGCGAGTCGATACAAAGAAGCAGAACCGTTAAAAACAAAATCAGCAACTGAAGTCGCTTCTGCATTCGAAAGGATTTATCGAAAGGGTCCACTACGCTGGCCAAATCTATTGCAGGTTGATCCTGGCAAGGAATTTCAAGGCGCTGTTTTATCAGCGATGAAGCATCACAAAGTCACCATACGACGAGGGCATACTGCGTTACATCGCGATCAGGCAATTGTTGAGCGATTTAATCGGACGATTGCTGAGCGGTTATTTGGATATCAATACGCAAAAGAATTCATTCAAGAAAAGCGATCCCGTGAATGGGTCAAAAGGTTACCAGCTGTGATTACCGCACTGAATAATGAGATTACTAGAACAATCATCATGAAACCTAGCAACGCTATTAAAAAGAAGTCTATATCCGTACAACCACAAAAAGATTTCCCTAGAAACGCTAGCGTTTCCCAACCAATTCTTGGTAGTAATGTCACTGTTAGGTATTTATACGAACCAGGAGAGCTGGAAGGTGGTACAAAAAGGGCTACTGATCCTATTTGGAGTGTTACTGCACACAAGATATCTACTATAACACGATCAACTGGTAGACCTCCAATCTATAAATTGGATTCAACTGCTCCTCAGCGGGGTTTTACACGCGAACAACTCCAAGTGATTCCTGACGATACTCAATTACCACCGCGGGGTCTTAACTAGCGCCGTTGCGTCTATTGCACTCAAGACAAGTTAATATCACATTGTTTCTGACATGACCAATGTGCTATTCTTTCTGTCTACGGTAAATTGGCGAGGATCCTTATCCGAATACTGCCAACGCATTATACAATTGCAACTTGCGCAGTGATTATTCTGTTGTTTCTTCAAAGTGATTATTAATCCAGCATCAATGTCAAATTCTCGTTGTTTTTTTTTGTCTTGTTGTTTGTAACCAGAGAGTTTTTTATCAATAATTTTAACATCAATATCATCCATTGTTGTGTCATTATCATCGCCACCAATGATTTCATCATCGCCTGACTCTGTCAGGACAACTCTTCGAAGTTGATTTATTTTTCGTACTCTGGATACTGCAAGATAGACTAAATTTGACCATTCGATGCGATTATCCACCATCCAAACAACTGTGTCTGTGATAGTCAATCCCTGTGAAGAATGTATCGTCGCTGCGTATCCTAGCGTCCATGGGGATTTATTAGCACGCAATGCATCTTCAACGACGCTGATATCAACCAGCACAATATCATTTAACACTAAATTCTGCTTTTCACTTTGTCCTGGAATATCAACTTCTATATTCTGCTTTCGTGTATCCGATAGCCTATAACATAATGGTACTGGAAGCGTTGCAAATTTTTCTTTATGCAATTCAAATAACTTCATCTGAAGTGTGTCTCTGACAATTTTTCTACTTGCAATTATCAAATCGTTTGGTCTCCACGTTTACTAAAAATCATTCATTGGAGTTTCTGAAATCACTTCACGCGCTATTTCACACTGGATTCTATCCGGTTGTAATCTAATTAGCGCTTTGAATTCTCGTAATCGTTCATCAATTGATCTATAATCAGTGTTAATTTCTTCATAATAGTCTACAAAACCCTTTGGCCATTCATGTGGGGATGCACCAACAAATGGTGGTGGTTGGCCGTGATCACCGCACATAACGACTTTTGTGTTTTTGTTTAACAACCACTCGAGAAATGTTTGTAATGCATCTAATGAGACTGTGCATATTTCATCCCAAATTATGATTTCAGGAATGAATTTATCACCCATACGCTCAGGAGTCCATTTGTCACCCTTCCATCGAAAGAAACTATGGTAAGTACAGGCATTTACCCCTCGTTGTTTCATCTCTCTGGCGAGTCTGTGAGTTGGTGTTAGCACAGTCATGCTTGTGAAATCCGTAGGATTTTTCCCACGAAATAATTCGATTGCACGGGTTGTCTTTCCTGACCCACCACAGCCGTTTAAATAAACTGTCTTGTATCTACATACGGGATCAGATACCGGTGGTGCATTAGAAAATTCTGATTGAATTTCAATACGGTTATAACAAAGATATTTATCATCCATGGCAACGTCTGCGGATTCACAATACTCGTGTAGTGTTTCCTTTTTAAATCGCCAACGCCCCCACGCTTCCTCGGGATCTGTGAATACCGCTACAGCTGATTTGTATTCACTGTGGATATACATCGAATCAGTGGCTACTCTAACCGCGGTATTAGGAAATCTATTTATCATCGAAAATAGATTAATACAAGCATAGGCTAGCATAGAACTTCTCAAATGTGTGTACTGGGAATTATATCCATCACAATAGGTAACAACCGTACCTAATTTCTCACCATTGGATAGAAAAGCATCCTTACGGGATACAAGTTTTCCCTGTTTCGTTAAATCCGCTACAATAAAATCGTATTCAGCGACGTCTATGATCAACCGCGAAGAATATTTTGCATTGTCGTATCTTCCACCCTGGGTAAATTTACCGATTATTCTTCGTCCAAAATCTTTTGCTTGTTCTTTTTTAATTTCAAATAACTTCTTAGACCAATTCATGATTTGTTCTTCATTGAAATCAGGAAATTGTTTTCGCTGTTCGCTAATTATTTTATCTAGATCGGGTTGTGGTAGCCAAACTTCTTTCTGAGCTCGATAGGATATAATAGCTTCACCGACAATTAACGATATTAGCATACCACAATCAATCATATATCTCAATAACACTATTGGCATCCAGGCTTTTTCCAGATAGGTGTCTACCAAGCCAAACATAACTACACGGATGTAACCCTGTAGCTAATTCGAATGATATCACACGAGCGAATCCAGTTAAATCAAAATCAGGCAATGGACCATTAATCGCAACACGAGTCATTTCATGCGTGGGGTGTCCAAATCGTTTAAAATAGTTACTACATTCCCCATACCCGAGAAAACTTCCGGGATAACACGCGGATATATCAATTGAAATCATACCATCACATGAGTATTTCGTATTCCACAGTCCTCCATGACCAAATTTGACGCAGCTCGATTTAACATCCTCGAGAAAATCATTTCGTGTTGGACGCCATGAGTTTTTCTCTCTTGCAAAGTGAGCTACCACTGATGGAATAGTAAAACTATCCGTGAGTAGTTTTTCATGGGAATTCTCCGGTGAAAAATCACTAGCGATTTTTCTCATTCTGTTATCTAATTCTTCAACGCGATATAATTCACCATTTGGTCTTATAAATTGATCGAATCCTATTTCGGGATCTTCATCACTTCTAAGTAACCACACTGACACAGGATCATCTTTACACAACGCGTGAATAACATCAAATAATTTATCTTCATAGAAAACATCCCCGACGAACTCCTTAGGGATATATTTCACGGTTCGTTCTCGTGGAAATATTGTTACTGCAGGTGTCCACGCGTGTTTGGTATGATCAATAATCTGTATTGGCGCTCCTCGCGATTGATATTTCGGTTCGTATAATACTTCTCCGGTTATTGTTGCTACAGATATTGGGAATTTTAATAATGTTTCTAATTTAGCTATATCAGAAATCTTTGCAACATGCTGTTTCACTGTCAGTTCCCATTCGGTTATTTTCCTACGTCGCAGATCAGTTAGTTTATTTCCTCGGGATGCATTTGTGAAGTGTTCCATTACCCGTGTTGCCACGCAATTCAGTGAACTAGAATATTTCATAGGAGCCAGTTTTGCGATATCGGGTTTATCATTTAACGGATATATCCCATAAACGATTGCTGTTACGGGATAAGATCTTTCGTAGTATGGTTTGTCGATTCCAGTTAGAATTCCTGGTTTGGAATCTCTACTCACAATGACAGTTTTTTTATTCTTGAGAATTGGTTCAAATTTATCCCTAATAATCCATTTACCATCGACTTCGATAATGAATTTTATTCGGAAAAAATACCTTTTTTTCCCCAACACGTGAAATTATCACTGCTGCTTTTTCATCATTCATGGTAGCGTCAACAACACCATCAATTCGAAATGTTGACCAACAATAAGATGCTCCATCACGCTTGAATTCATTAAAACAGTCTCTGATTTTACTAATCATGGCTTTATCAAGAATTTTATTCTTTGGTGTATTAGAAACTATATCAAGATTGAATTGAGCATCCTTCCAGGGTAATCTCTTGGACGTTTTTTTTGGTTTATCGAGATTAAATTTAGGATTAATGTTTAATAATCTCTTAAACTCTTTCATGTTTCCGTCTGTTAAACGTTTTTTGGGTTTATCGAGATTAAATTTAGGATTAATTTTGTTACGTTTTTTGGGTTTATCGAGATTAAATTTAGGATTAATCTTCAATAATCTCTTAAACTCTTTCATGTTTCCGTCTGTTAAACGTTTTTTGGGTTTATCGAGATTAAATTTAGGATTAATCTTCAATAATCTCTTAAACTCTTTCATGTTTCCGTCTCTTGGACGTTTGAGATTAAATTTAGGATTAATTTTGTTACGTTTTTTGGGTTTATCGAGATTAAATTTAGGATTAATTTTTAATAATCTCTTAAACTCTTTCATGTTTCCGTCTATTAAACGTTTTTTGGGTTTATCGAGAGCAATAGAGAGGGTGAGCCGGACAACATTTTTAGACAAGTTTTCACTGAAATCAGGCTTAAAAACAATGAAACCAATGACATCAGGCCCCAATGTGTGTGTGAATCTGATATCGTTTCATGGATTAGGTCCAAATAAAAAAAACAACATTTTCAATGAAATCAGGTCCAAAAAAAATCAATGAAATTAATGAAATCCTCCATCGATTTTTTGGGAAAAAGGGACTACAACATCGTTGTCACTCACCCTCTCTGCTGCTAGAACTTTCAGTTGGGGTTAACCGAATATTTGATCCAGTCCGATACGATATCGTGTTCGAGAGTGATGTAAATTTATTGTTACAAATCCGTGTGGGGTAGACTGAGCATGACTAAAGAAATTTCTAAATTGATTGAAATCCATATCGGAGCACCATGTCTGCCAAATATTTCGTAGCGTATGTGTATCAACGCCGTTGAATACAGCAAGCATATTACAGTTATCTCTAATCACTTTTGGAATCTGAGTGTAGCGTTGAGTGACATAGATCACGTCCGTGTTTTTATGCCTGCCTCGGGAAAATATTCTAGCAGGATTTTTTTGATTATCTAACATGACATCGTCGTATACAACTAAATTGTTGATACTTCCATCGAGGTCATTCACGGATGGCGCCTCGTCAATATCGGTTATAAATTCAATAACATCCTCGCCAGCAATCTCTGAAGCGTTTTCATTAAAATCTTTTAGCACTTCATAGCATCGTTGATCATCTACGCTAGGGGCAATTAAATACAACTTATCCCACTTCATCCATCTCATTATTAAATTGAGCAACAATTGCGTTTTACCGGATCCAGATGGCCCGATTATAATTGCGCGGATAGAGTTTGGTAGCGCTGCATGATGCTTCACTGGTTCTCTTGTTTTAGTCGCTGAAAAATCAATTATATTCATATCTCTATACATAAATTATGGATCTATATTGCGTGAAGTGTAAGGCGCGTACTGGCACAGATGACTTGACGACGATTACAACTAAAAATAACCGATTAGCGCTTTCTGGTAAATGCGTACAATGTAGTACAAAGAAATTTAGATTTGTTTCTAAACCCAAGGAACTCAAGGAACCTTTAAAAAAAAACGAGGAGGTGATATCGCTGCCAAATTAGCAAAACTCCCTGGAAACCCATGGGCAAAATACCCTGGAGAAAAGCACCTTCCAGGATATAGCTACTGTGGACCGGGAACAAGACTTGATATCAGACTCAATGATCAAAATCAGCCCCGACCCGGTGAGGAACCAATAAACGCTATTGATAAGGCCTGTCACCTTCATGATGTATCTTATAAAAGCAGTAATCTGCAGCACAGGCATCTAGCAGATGTGAAATTAATTCATGCGTTAAATGCTATTTCTGATAAATCTTTCAAAGAAAAATTGGCTTCCTTTTTGATAAAATCGGCAATGAAAAGTAAATTGATGTTAGGTGCTGGTAATTAATAACAACATGGAATCTATTTATTATTCCCCAAGAGGATACTGGAGGGGTAAATCAGCAATCCATAAACTCGCTAGCGCTGCAAAAGTGAAAAAAACAACTGCGGCTAATTGGTTATCCAAACAGGCACTATGGCAAATTTATCTACCACCGCCTAAACAAATCAATTTCTCGCATTTTGATGTGACAGTTCCTAATGAAGTTCATCAGGCTGATCTATTATTTCTGCCACATGATCGTGGTTACAAATACGCTTTAACCGTAGTTGATATTGCAAGTCGATACAAAGAAGCAGAACCGTTAAAAACAAAATCAGCCACTGAAGTGGCTTCTGCATTTGAAAGGATTTATCGAAGGAGTCCTCTGCACTGGCCAAATCTATTACAAATTGATCCTGGCAAGGAATTTCAGGGTGCAGTGTTATCAATAATGAAAAATCATAAAGTCACTATCAGACGAGGACATACTGCGCTACATCGTGATCAGGCCATTGTAGAACGGTTTAATAAAACCCTTGCTGAGCGGTTATTTGGATATCAATACGCAAAAGAATTCATCCAAGAAAAAAGATCCCGTGAATGGGTTAAAAGGTTACCAGCTGTGATTACTGCACTGAATAACGAGATTACTAGAACCATCAACATGAAACCTATCAATGCGATTAAAAAGAAGTCAATACCTGAAATGGAAATTCAAAAAGATTTTAGCGTTTCCCAACCAATTCTTGGTAGTAATGTCATTGTGAGGTACTTATACGAACCAGGAGAGCTTGAGGGTGGCACAAAAAGGGCTACTGATCCTATTTGGAGCGTCACTACGCATAAGATATCTAGTATAACACGATCTACGGGTAGACTTCCAATCTATAAACTGGATTCAACTGCCCCTCAACGGGGTTTTACTAGACAAAAATTACAAGTGATACCTGAGGATACTCAATTACCACCGCATGGGCTTAATTAGCACCCTTGCGTCTATTGCACTCAAGACAAGTCAACATCACATTATTTCTGACATGACCGAGATTGTTATTTTTTCTGTCAACGGTGAATTGGCGAGGATCCTTATCCGAATACTGCCAACGCATTATACAATTGCAACTCGCGCAGTGATTATTCTGTTGTTGCTTCAGAGTAATTATTAATTCAGCATCAATATCAAATTCTCGTTGTTTTTTTTTGTCTTGTTGTTTGTAACCGGAGAGTTTTTTTTATCAATAATATCATTATCATCGCCAATGATTTCATCATCGCCACCAATGATTTCATCATCTCCACTGGCTTCGCCAACGACAATTCTTCGAAGTTGATTTATTTTTCGTACTCTAGACACTGCGAGATAGACTAAATTCGACCATTCTATGCGATTATCTACTATCCAAACAATTGTATCCGATATAGTCAATCCCTGTGAAGAGTGTATTGTTGCTGCATAACCTAGCGTCCATGGGGATTTATTAGCACGCAATGCATCTTCAACGACATTGATATCAACCAGCACAATATCATTTAATACGAGAATCTGTCTTTGAAATCCTTCGGATTTTGGTCCTGGAATATCAACTTCGATGTTCTGTTTTCGTGTATCCGATGGCCTATAACATAACGGTACTGGAAGTGTTGCAAATTTTTGTTTATGCAATTCAAATAACTTCATCTGAAGTGTATCCCTGACTATTTTTCTACTTGCAATGATTAAATCATTTGGTCTCCACGCTTCCCAAAACTCATTCATGGGAGTTTCCGAAATTATTTCACGGGCTATTTCACACTGGATTCTATCCGGTTGTAATCTAATTAATTTCTTAAACTCTTTTAATTCATTATCAAGTGATCTATGATCGGTATCAATTTCTTCATAATAGTCTACAAAACCCTTTAGCCATTCATGGGGGGATGCACCGACAAATGGTGGAGGTTGGCCGTGATCACCGCACATGACGACTTTTGTATTCTTCAATAACAACCACTCAAGAAATATTTTTAAGACATCTTCTGACACTGTGTCTATTTCATCCCAAATGATAATTTCAGGAATAAATTTCTCTCCCATGCGCTCAGGAGTCCATTTATCCCCCTTCCATCTAAAGAAACTATGATAAGTGCAGGCATTTACCCCTCGTTGTTTCATCTCTCTGGCGAGTCTGTGAGTCGGTGTTAGCACAATCATGTTAGAAACGCTAGCGTTTCCACGACGGAATAACTCAATTACCCGGGTTGTTTTTCCTGACCCCCCACAGCCGTTTAAATAAACTGTTTTATATCTACAGATTGGATCAGAAATCGGTGGTGCACTAGAAAATTCTGAACACTGATTGCTTTCTAAGTAATTATTTTCAATGGTAACATCTGCTGATGGAATATAATCATGAAGCATTTCTTTCTTAATTCTCCATGACCCCCAAATTCTCGTTGCCAGTAGCCTTAAAATCAGCCATTTTGCTATTTATGTAAAATGAGTCAGTAGCAACTCTAACTGCGGTGGTAGGAAATCTATTGATCATTGAAAACAGATTGATAGAAGCATAACCAAGCATAGAAGCTCTCAAATATGTGTACTGCGGATGGTATCCATCAGTGTAAGTAACAATTGTACCCAATTTGGTTCCATCGGACATAAATGCGTCCTTACGATTGACATATAAGCCCCTATTCGTTAAATCTTTGATTACAAAATCGTATTCAGCATTGTCTATAATCAATCGTGAAGAATATCTCGTATTATCATCTTTGCCACCTTGGGTAAATTTACCGATTATTCTTCGTCCAAGATCTTTTGCTTCATTGTTTCTGATTTCAAATAACTGTCTGGACCAATCCATGATTTGTTGTTCATTAAAATCAGGAAACAGTTTTCGCTCTTCGCTAATTATTTTTTCTAGATCAGGTTGTGGTAACCAGACTGATTTCTGTGCTCGATAGGATATAATTGCTTCACTGACAATTAATGATTTTAACATCTTACAATCAAGCATATACCGTAATAACACTATTGGTATCCAGTGTTTTTCAGACATGTGTTTACCAATCCAAAGATAACTACACGGATGAAGCCCTTCAGCCATTTCAAATGATGCTACACAAGCGAATCCGGTTAAATCGAAATGTGGCAGTGGTCCATTAATAGCAACACGGGTCATTTCGTGTGTAGGATGTCCAAATCGTTTGAAATATTTCTCACACTCTCCATACCCAAGAAAACTTCCTGGATAACATGCAATCATATCAACTGAAATAACGGTATCAGCGGTGTATTTTGTGTTCCATAATCCTCCATGGCTGTATTCAAGACAGGACAATTTGACATCTGATAAGAACTCACTTCGGGTTGGTTTCCACGCGTTTTTCTTTCTAGCAAAATGTGCTGCAACTGATGGTACTGTAAAACAGTTTGCTAATAATTGATCGTTGTCTTCCCCCAGAGAACTCTGGGGAGAAAACTCACTAGCTAGTTGTTTCATTTGATTCTGCAGTTCTTCAGTACGGTATAATTCTCCGTTGGGCCTTACAAACTGATCAAATCTACATTCTTCGTCTGAAGTACTATGAAATAGCCACACTGACACAGAATCGTTTTTACTCAAATGGTAAATAGCATCAAATAATTTCTGCTCTGAAAAAAACTCTTCGGTTCCAAACAGAGTTTGGGATAGATATTTTACGGTTCTATCCCGTGGGAATATTGTTACTGCAGATAACCACGCGTGTGCGTTATGATCAATAATTTCAATGGGGGTTCCTTTTTTTGATTGATATTTCGGTTCTTTTAATACTTCACCGGTGATTGTCCTTACCGATATTGGAAATCTCAATGATGTTTCTAATTTGGCTATATCTTGAATTGTTGCCCCATGCTGTTTCACTGTCAGTTCCCACTCGGTTATTTTTTTTCGTCTTAGATCAGTTAGTTTATTTCCCCGGGACGCATTTGTGAAGTGTTCTATTATTCGTGTTGCTACACAATTGAGCCCTGTCGAATATTTCATGGGTGCTAGTTTTGAAATATCAGGTTTTTCATTGAGTGGATATATCCCGTAAACAACTACTGTGACAGGATAAGATCTTTCGTAGTAGGGTTTATCAAGTCCAGTCAAAATTCCTGGTTTTGAATCCTGAGTCACAGTGACAGTTTTTTTGTCCTTAAGAATAGGCTCGTATTTGTCCCTAATGATCCATTTTCCATTATCACGGATAAGGAATTTTATTCGAAAAAAATTTCTTTCTTCCCCAAGACGTGAGATTATCACTGCTGCTTTTTCATCATTCATGGTAGCGTCAACAACACCATCAATTCGAAATGTTGACCAACAATGAGCTGCCCCATCACGCTTGAATTCATTAAAACAGTCTCTGATTTTACTAATCAAGGTTCTATCAAGAATTTTATTCTTTGGTGTATCAGAAACTCTATCAAGATTGAATTGAACACTTTTCCAGGGCTTAATTTTCGATAATCTCTCGAACTCCTCCATACTATAATTAAAACAAGCATTTAAATGAAAGATTTAAGTATAATGAATCATTGCAAATGGCTTATGATTGGATCAGTGACCCCGTGTAACAAATCATGCAGAAATGAATTCTGTTGGTATCATATGCAAAGCTTTCGTCGTGGAAGCCTTGGTCCGTTACCCTGTATTCGATGTGGGGTTGTTGTCAGGGGGAAGTCGCAATTATGCGTTATGTGTGGCGGCAAACGATACAGGGAACTAAAACGCTATTATGATAAAAGAATAAAAAATACTGTCATTGACCCCAACGATGACAAAATAATAAAGACTGCTCAAGATTATATACAGAGACTTATAATTAAACCAAACAATGAATTAGAAAAATAGTGTTATTATACAAATGAACCAAGAATTCAGACCTCACCCGTGCTTGTTAATTATGAAGCATTCCGTAATGGTATTATCAGAAACCGCAGATTGAAGAATCCAGTTGGATTTGTGGTATTTGATCAGTCAGATAGATAGATTAATATGTGAACATTTAATGTTCTCTGTAGGTGTTGAATGATAACTTAATTCTTGAATAATAGAATCAAGGATGGTTATATTGATTCCGATTCTCAGAATAATTCTTTACCATTTCAAAATAGACAGGACAAAAAATTCGATTTTCGAACGTATGTCTATAACACCAAGGGAGACAACTCTTAAATATAACCAATGGATATAACCAAGGGAGTTATCATTGTGATTTAGCGGCTGGGTATTTTTTTATAGGAAAAGAAATATTTTCTTTTTTTTTAGTGTTTAAGTCAAATATTCTGTCTCACGTGCGATTAATGCGTATTTCATAAACATAGGATGTGATCCGGAGATGCAGGCGTTACAGGATAACACACGTGTATACTTTCTCCCTTAGATTGTGTTAACTTGTTTAATGGGTATTGTGATTCAGCGCTGGGCATTGTTTTGTAAGAAAAGAAATGTTTTCAAACAATTATATTCTTTGTTCTAGTGTTTAATGCAAATATTCTGTCTCATTTAAATACTGTGAAACACCATTAATAAGTAATTCAAGAAAATAAAATAGCATACCTTGCGGATTGCTGTATTAATTCCCTTTATATACCATATGAATAGTTACAACATATATACGTTAAAAAACGTTATTCTTTATAGACGTGAACAGTGGTCTAACGGTATCGTGTTTGGCTTGTAAACCCAGACAATTATTCTTCACATGTTCGCGCCCCATAGCAGACAATTGTCTGATGGTGAAACGGGTGGATGTTTTTTTTTCTATTTAATTGAGGGGAGGGAGGCACCCCCTCTGTGTTTTTTACATTCACATAACATGCAAACCCATGCTATCAAATTTACGGTAGCGGTGGGTTGTCGGTTTTTGACAACTTACGCAACCATGAATTTGATTTCATGGGTTGCATGTTGAATGTAAACACATAAATGCCCTAAAATAAATAACATCCATGGATGTAATTAGCTCTCCGTCACATTTGGGTAGCCCCGTATGGTGTTCAAAATGAATTACCGGCCAAAAAAAGGTTCGTGGATGCACATTGGGTAACCCCAGAATGAATTATAGGCTAATAGAAACGGTCATAGGGTCATATCTCAAAGAGCAAAAACATTCTGATATAAAACAGAAACAGAAAAATGCTCTAACAAAGGACCCTATGAAAGACACAAAGGCCTAATAAGGGACCCAATGAATGCAAATAGAACCAAAACGGCCTATATCAAGGGGGCCAAATGACTGATAATCGCTCATCATGGTTGATATTTATTTTTGTCTGCATTTATATTTATATATACAGAATTAATTTTAAAAAATATATTTATATATACAGAATTAATTTTAAAAAATATATTTATATATACAGAATTAATTTTAAAAAATATATTTATATATACAGAATTAATTTTAAAAAATATATTTATATATACAGAATTAATTTAAAGAAATATATTTATATATACAGACTGAATTTTAAAAAATATATTTATATATACAGAATTAATTTTAAAAAATATATTTATATATACAGACTGAATTTTTAAAAAATATATTTATATATACAGAATTAATTTTAAAAAATATATTTATATATACAGACTGAATTTTTAAAAAATATATTTATATATACAGACTGAATTTTTAAAAAATATATTTATATATACAGACTGAATTTTTAAAAAATATATTTATATATACAGACTGAATTTTTAAAAAATATATTTATATATACAGAATTAATTTTAAAAATATTAACGGCTCATTTATTTTTGAAAAATGAATTAGAAATATGTATTATCATATATGAATTCTGAAATTATGAATAGCATCATAGTTGAAATTGGAAAATTGAAAAATCAGAATATTAAATTGTCAGATGGGTTAAATCCTGATCAAATCAAGTCGGATTTTCAGGATATAGAATACGGAGTTAGCACTAACAAGTATATGTTACCAAAGAAATATGCACTCATCAAAAAAATTCAAAATTCTATTCGAGACTCTCTTGCATTTTCCAGTGAAGTAGATGTGTTTGTTCCGTTATATACTATCGTGGAAGGAATACGAAAAGAATTGGGTAACGAATATGAATTGAAAAAGGAAGTTAATTCTAAAATTAGAAACTTACGAGCGTTAATTCAAGAAAATGAACTATTTTGATTGACCGACCCTCAAAAGATTTTGTCAGACAGTAAAATCTCCTTGAGATTTTCATTTTTTGATTGAATCAGTGAAAATATTTCACACTGCGAAAATAAAATAGAATCCTAACTTTTAAGAACTTTTTCCCATGTAAAATCGACTACTTGACCCTACGAGGTTTTTTGATGAAAATCGATGAAAAATGACCAAACATCACTGAAAACAGGCAAAAATTGATGAAAAATGGCTAAAAATCATCAAAAATGAGTTTTAACAGCTTTTCCTTATGGAAAATCCCATGTAAAATCGACTACTTGACTGTAAAATCTCTTTGAGATTTTCAACTGAAAACCACCAAAATGGCACCAAAACAGGCAAAATCAATGGATAAAAAATAAAAATATTTCACAGCAATAAAAAATTGGACCGTTAAGGATGGAATCATCGATGGGGAAAATTGTTTTGCAATTGAAAAATGGTTTTTGATTTCAAATAATGGTCAATGAAGCATTAACGACCCGATTGGCTCGTGAGCGACTAGATGCAATTAAGAAATTTATACCAATTCGCGACTCTGTCAGGAATAAACTGCATTAACGACAGAGTCTTCAGACTGATTTTGCTGCAGGATCTGAAGAGTTGTTTAAACCAATAACTACAACAACGAAACAGATAGTGTCAACAATCTCTGAGCAAGGAAAAAAACAAGAAGAGACTTTTCTCCCTGTGTTAGAAAAAATAGCAAAAAGAACTAAACAAACAAAAAAGTCTTTAGAAACACTTCCAGTGGATATAGTAGCTACTTCACGGCAACAACAAAAAAAAGAGCAAGTACTAGAAGAACTAGGTGCTATTGCAAGAAAACAAGAAGAGGAAGAAGACGTTACTATAGCAAAAATGTATTCACCGCAAAGTATATTTAAAAACTTTGCATACAACATAATTAAAAGTTTTAAAGATGACAATGATTTAATTAACTTTACCGCGCGGAATTTTTCACCCGATCAAAGAGAAATAACTGTAAACAAAGAGTATAAAGAGTATATAAAAAACGACAAGAATTGGATTAAAAAAATATTCTTGGCAAACCGTGGTAGATCTAGAATCACAGAAGGTAACCGCAATGATTTTGAGAGTTTTAAAGACAAAGTATTGAGTAAAATAAATCAAATGAATATAGTAGTTAAAGAGGATGAAGAGGAGTCAACTGAAGATAAGTATTTAGGTAGCGGAATAGTTGAAAACACTAGCGTTACTTGTCCTGGTAACATTCTCAGTGATATATCACGGTTAGAAGTCCTCATCGGAGGGAAACGAGCCGGAAACAACTCACCGGAAATAATTAATGAAGCAGCTGATATCTGTAGACGATTATTTGCCGGTGGTATCATGGACATTAATGTATATCGAGAACTCATTGCTGAGTTAGTTGAAAATCACAAAGATGCCCATGGTTATTACAGCGATTGATCACTAATTAAAAAACTACTAGTTTTATAACAAGATGATTATACACTACAATCATGATAAACCAACCCTCGTCTATGTAGTTAATTCACGGTTTCCAGTTTATAGAGCATACTACGGAGATGGCCTCGGCAAGACCATTTTAGGATTCTTTTCAAGAACGGCCCCAAAAGTGATGCCGTTAGCTAAACAACTAGGAATGAAAGCCATTGATGTTATTCGTGATAAGGGTATTAGTACTGTTGGAGATCTTGCCGGGAAAGCGTTTTCAACTGCGAAGAATAAAATAACATCATTAGTGAGACGAAAAGAGAAACAGGTACCATTGCCATCTACAGCAGAGATGCCTGCAAGTGTTAGTAAAATTATAAATAACGCAGTAGATGAAAAACTAGCGTCGATGGTAAATCAAGAGGACCAAAATAACATGACAGCAAACATGATAGCAGGAAGTGGCTTTAAAAAACCACGACGAAAACGCTAGCGTTTTTCACGATGAAATGGAAAATCCGATTTAGACTCTGATAAATAGAATAAAATGTTCAAAAGGTCATCTGATCCAGCATTTGATATGGATGCCCCAGTGCGTAAAGATGATTCTGTACGCGATTTTCAATTTTATTCTTATCACGCAGTACAACCAGATCTCCGATCACGAATTGAACTTCAAGTTCATGATACCAGTAAATACTTTTTGCCTTGTGAAGCGTTTATTGAAGTAGAAGGAGAACTTGTAACAAATGATGCTGCACATAATGATCCACCATATGACATTAGCACAACTACCCGAGTTGGTTTTGTTAATAACGGTATCATGGCGTTATTTGAAAGCGCTAGATATCTCATTGATGGAAAAGAAATTGAATCCATTGACCGTGAAGTTGATGTGGCTACAACAATCATAGGGTTAGCAAGATATTCTGATGATTATACAAGATCAGCGGGTCCATCTATGATGTTTGCAAAGGATATTACTGATAACGCTGAACACAATCAGTATTCTAGAGTCAAGGCAACACGAGCTACAGCACTTGATCCAGCACCAGCCGGATATGTAAGACCACCTGCTGAATTTGATGTCATAAATACTATTACTACTTACAATCTAGGATTTGCAACACGTGTAGCAACATTACAAGGACAGCGTCGACAATTTTCATGTGCAATTCCACTGCATCATATATTCGGATTCTGTAGAAACGTCCGAAAAGTTATTTATGGAGCTAAACACACAGTAGCGCTTGTACGAAAGGGTACTGATAATGATGCAATATGGCATGATGCTGCTGTTCCTGATGGTAAAGTCGTTTTAACAAAACTATCATTGTGGATGCCAGTGTTAACTCCATCAATCACAGCAGAAGAAAAATTGTTATCATTTATGGACCAAGGAGGAAAGTCGTTATTGAGTTGGTTATCAGTGACTACGGATACTAAACAAGACAATGTTGATGGTACATTCACATGGCACCTGGCATCAAAACAAGGGGTTTCAGCTCCACGTCATATATTTATTGCATTACAGAATAATGATCGAGTTGGTAATCAACAACGAAGTCATATGATATTTGATCAGTTAGGTGTTAGAGAGGTCTCACTGAGAATAAACGGACAACAGGAACCATCTGAAGATGTGCAACTTGATTACGGTCAAAATCATATTGCACGTGTCTATCATAACCTGTTGTCATTTATGGCACGTGATCAAAATGTGGATACCGGTTTGCAAATATCACAATGGGATTTCAAAAGCCTCTATCCGATTTATTACTTTTCGCTGGAACATCTCGACTTGGTGAGACAATCTGTCGTTGATATACACTTCAGAGCCCGTGTAACCCGTCCTGGTGGTATTATTAATTATAGAGCGGTTGCTGTCATTCTCAGTGATAAATCAATGCTACTTGAAGGTGTTGGTGGAAGAATGAGAGTGGTAGATGCACCAGTGGAAAATATGTAATTGAAAATCCGAAGGATATTTCCATTGAATGGTTTTACGATTTAGAATCAATCAATTATGTATAACATGTCATATAGTGTTATTAGCGTTGCGTTAACTCCTGGTCAAATCAAAAAATTGCAATCAGAATCGGCTAAAAAATGTGGAACCACAATCACGTTGAAACCTAATCAAATGACTGGTGGTGCAAATAAATTATCGCTGACAACTCGTCAAGTGAAACATTTCAATGATGCTTTCAAGTATAAAAGAGGAGTTCAGATCACACTCTCTGCGGCTGCTATCAAAAATATGATAAAAACAGGTGGTATATTTCCGTTGTTTGCTGCAATACCAGCATTGGTTGCGGCAGCAGCCCCAGCAGTAGCAAAAGCGGCCGCATTGGGGGTAGTTGGAGGCTTGGGAACAAAAGCGGTACATAGCATTGCTGAATCATATGAACCGAAGAAAGGTCAAGGGTATAAAAAAAAGGGAAAGGGTCTAAGACTACCAGGAACCCCGTATTCATGGTACAGCGGAAAGGGTCTAAGACTACCAGGAACCCCGTATTCATGGTACAGCGGGAGATCCGTTCACGGATCAGGCCTGAGACTACCAGGAACGGTTTATTAATTCAGAAATCTTCGATGGTTCCAATGTCCAATTTTGATTTAATGGATGCTGCTAAAAAACTAGTGATTAAAAATTTCAGAGGTGTTTTTATGAAAGATCAATTACCACATCAACCAAACAAAACTGAAACAGGTATTATTAATCTCGATAACAGCACCGGACCTGGAACTCACTGGGTTGCATACGCTATTGATCCACGTGGGATTGTCTATTTTGATTCATATGGATTAGCCCCACCAAAAGAATTTATGCGTTACATAAAACAATTTCCAATGAAGACTTGGTATTCTACGCTACCAACACAACAAATCAATGACCCACCAATATGCGGCAGTGAAGTATTAAATGTCCTTGACGCTATTTCAGCATCTAGAAAACCACCACACATTGTCGTAAATGACTACACTAGTAATCGCTTTTTAGAGAATGGTGTATAAAATATCATGATCGATATTTGGGGAAGACTTCTGAAACCCAAACCCGATGACACTGCAACTGGTGATGTAAAAAAACTAATCAAAGATGAAATCGCTGAGACGTTAAATTTAGTAAATGTTGACCCGAACGAAATAGTTGTATTTCAAGACAAACAGGGTAAATTGAAAAGCAGTGATGTGTCATTGGATGATATTTTAGTTAAACAACGAAACGCAATCGAGAATACTATCGCGTTATTTTCCGATCAGGGTAAACTCAAACCGGGTATACTTATGTCTACAATTACAGATCGATTTACAAACCACGATAAAGAATTTGAAGATCATTTAAGAAACTACAATAGTTTCCGTAGAAATGTCGTTCAAAAGTTCTTTGGATCCCCAATTGTAGTTACACCATCTATCGCTGAAATTAAAACGTTTATAGATGATCAAAAAGTCATCAATGACCGCAATAATGATTTGTACCTGCTTAATTTAAGATTTTTCAGCGATGAAAATTTAAAACTAATTACCCTCCCTGAAATGATATACACATTAAAAACTATCGAACAATCGTTTGTAGAACTTCGAGATGCCCGCAAAGTAAAAATCCCGAATCACAACGATGAAGTTAAAAATGTTGTGAACACGATAGCCAGTGGAATTTTCGATTGGGTTAAAGACGGACCATCGCTCAGTTACATATTTGGTGGCTTGAATTACATTGAGGGAATTTATCGATTTACAATCATAGCTAACGAACATTTTAATATAACATGTGTCGATTTAACCGATAAAATTTTAGGAACAGGTGTTAACACGGTAATGTTTAAATCTAATCCAGTTGAAGTACTTTTTAAAATAAATGTGGTTAGAGGTAGATCAGTTAGATTAACGATGCCGTGGGTGATAGAATATGTAGCAGAAGTACCTGGCGATAAATAATTCTGCAATTCAATGATGAACATTTAAAATAAAAAATGATTTCATCATCGCAATATCGCTATGATCAGATCAGAGAGTATCAAACTAGACTCAAAACCTTGTCTGAGGAGTATGCAATGAAAATTAAAAAATATCGCAGGAGAATTACCGCAATTGATGTTACTGTGTACGCTGTGAGTGGTGTAATCACCGGAGCTGGTATTATACTGTCTTCAGTGACAATGATGGCCCCGATAGCTGTTCCAATTTGCATTTCTGCGGCAACAACAATCGCTGGAATAATTTCAATAATCACAAAAAAAATATCATCATGCAGCCAACGGAAACTACAAGACTACATAATTCAATTTCATGTTGTGTCTACTGCATACTCGCAATTATCCTCATTGATATCGTCATCTCTCGATGATACAATTATATCAGAGAGTGAGTTTTCAGCGATGGTAGATATATATGATTCTGCGATGTCAAAATTAGAAATACATCATGAGTATAATAACAATGACAACACAGATGGAATTACTTCAACAAATAGTGGAGAACACAAGCCCAGTACAAACCAGCATGATCTCAATAACCTCAACGAATCCAGAATTCAGTGTGAATTTCCCCTCTCCGGTCCCAGTGAAGGAAATCGCGCTAGCAAAATTACGAGTATACCATAGTTGGCCAAATATCAGATCAAAATCATTTGGTGGTCAACAACCGAATAATTCCCTGGTATTTGCAAATAAGAATAAAGACGACGGTACCCCAGACTGGAACGTTGTTTCCATACCAACCGGATCATACCAAATTGAACAAATCAATAACGAATTGCAACGTAGAATAAAATCGATTACTGGAAAAGAATCAAAAATAGCTATAACAGTTCATGAGCCAACACTATCATCTGCCATTGAAATAAGCACAGAGGGTTACGTCGTAGATATCTATCAAAGTTCTATTAGAACCGTATTAGGATGGCCTGAAATCCCACCCGGTGGAAAAACCGTTAAATTACCAGAACCACAAAAAACTGATTATATCACCGACAGAATAAAACCCAATAATCCAGTAAAAAGTTATAAAGATCACCAAATCACTACAGATTTTTTTAATGTCCTTCACAATATAATAAATAAGGGAGAGAGATTTCTTACTGCTCACGATCTTAAAATCAATGACAATTTCAAGGCAATGAATAATGATTTTTCGCTGTTGTTAATATCTCTTAAATCCGGCTTTCTCACCCGAGATGAATTTATCAGTGTCGTAGAAACATGCAACAAAATTATCAAAAGAACTAAAAAGACTTCTCAGTGATGCCATCGATGTTGGTTTTAAAATAATTCATGATACGTGGAAAAAAACAACATCACCGGAAATAAAAACCCTCAAACACAATAATGACCCAGATGGTGGTGGCAGGCATATTGCTCCGTTCAACGTGAATATTTCATCGGTGATTGCGCTCAATTTAGTGTGTGATGTGATCGAAGGAAGCTATCAAATAAATCTAGAACGATCAAATCAAGCTCAGCAGGGGTATATTTTGTATTCATTTGCACCAACAGCTCCTCCAGGGTTTTTAATAATTGAGTCTCCGGTGAATCCAGTCTATATGCGATGTCATAATAATTCATTAACCAGAATTAATTTCAAACTCACTGACCAGTCTAATAATCTGATTGATTTACAAGAGGAGGTTTTACAAATTAGTCTATTTGTGAAATCCTGAAAGGATTTTCGTCGTAGTAAGGACTTGATCAAATATTCGGTTAACCCCAACTGAAAGTTCTAGCAGCAGAGAGGGTGAGTGACAACGATGTTGTAGTCCCTTTTTCCCAAAAAATCGATGGAGGATTTCATTAATTTCATTGATTTTTTTTGGACCTGATTTCATTGAAAATGTTGTTTTTTTTATTTGGACCTAATCCATGAAACGATATCAGATTCACACACACATTGGGGCCTGATGTCATTGGTTTCATTGTTTTTAAGCCTGATTTCAGTGAAAACTTGTCTAAAAATGTTGTCCGGCTCACCCTCTCTGCTGCTTCGAGATTAAATTTAGGATTAATCTTCAATAATCTCTTAAATTCCTTATCAGTATTGAATTCAGCATTTTTCGAAGGCGTTCTCTCAAACTTCTTCATGCTATAATTAAAACAAGCATTTAAATGAAAGAATTTTATATAATGAATCACTGCAAATGGCTCATGATTGGATCAACGACTCCGTGTAACAAATCGTGCAGAAATGAGTTCTGTGGGTATCATATGCAAAGCTTTCGTCGTGGAAGCCTTGGTCCGTTACCCTGCATACGATGTGGGGTTGGGGTCAGAGGGAAATCGCAGTTGTGTTTGAATTGTGGTGGTAAACGATATAGGGAATTGAAGCGTTATTATGACAAAAGAATAAAAAATGGACAATCAATCAGAAATTATGACCCTGAAAAAGTCCTTGACTCTGTCCCTGACAAAGTCAGCGACAAAATCATAAGAACCCCCAAAGACTACATCGAAAGATTTTCCAAAGATGTAATCATTAGACCAAACAATGAATTAGACAAACAATAGTATAATATATAAATGAACCAAGAATTCAGACCACACCCTGTGATTACAAATTATGAAGCATCCAGTGATGGTACTGTCAGAAACCGTAGACTGAAGAAACCAGTTGGTGCTGTGAATAATCGAGGGTATTTGATGTTTGGTGCTGGAAAGAAGAAATATTACTGCCATCGTTTCGTGTACGAGTGTTTCCATGGATTAATCGAGGATGGTTTTGTTATTGATCATAAGGATTCCAATCCAAAGAATAATTCTTTATCAAATCTGCAAGCTATCACATAAAGTGAGAATACCAAACGAGGAAAGACTGGTACTTGCTCAAATCGAGCGAGACCCGTAAAATCTTTGAATACAACAACTAACGAGGAAAAAATATTCCAATCAATGTATGAAGCCGGTAGGCATTTCGATATTTGTAGAGCCTCAGTACGATATGTTGCAGAGGGGGTTTATCGATCGGCGATTTAAAAAAAGACCGAACAAAAAATTCAATTTAGTTATGTCTGATGCGTCATATTTTTCATTTAGAAATATATAATTGTTATAGAATAATGAATTCTAAAAATATGAATAGCATTATTGATGAAATTTCAAAATTGAAAAGTTGGGATATTGAACTATCAGATGGTTTAAATCCTGATCAAATCATGTCGGATTTTCAGGATATAGAATACGGAGGTAACAACAATAAATATATGCTGCCAAAGCAATACGCGCTCATCAAAAGAATTCAGAATTCTATTCGGGACTCTCTTGCATTCTCCAGTGACGTAGGTGTGTTCGCTCCGTTATATACTATCGTAGAACGAATACGAAAAGAATTAGGTAACGAATACGAATTGAAAAAAGAGGTTAATTCTAAAATTAGAAACCTACGGGCGTTAATTCAAGAAAATGAACAATTTTGATTGACCATTTATCATTATTTGATTGACCGACCATTTATCATTATTTGATTGTGACCGTCCCTCATAGAGATTTTAATTTTTTTTTAGCATTTTTTGATTGACAATGTCAAAAACAGTGAAAATATTTCACACTGAATAAAAATTGATGAACGGTTCAGATTGATCAATAAAAAAGTGAGGAAAGTCACAGTATTAATTATTTATATACAATTATGTGACTTTCCTCATCATTGATAGAGCCATTAAAACGCTTCCACGATGGTGTTAGGTCGGATTAAAAAATTGTTTTGCAATTGAAAAATTGTTTCTGATTTCAAATAATGGTCAATGAAGCATCAACAACCCGATTGGCTCGTGAACGACTGGATGCAATCAGGAGATTTGTACCAATTCGTGACTCTGTACGGAATAAACTGCAACAACGACAACAAGCGCAGACTGACTTTTCTGTGTCAAGTGAACAACTGTTTACTCCGATAACAAGTGCGACCAAAGATGTGAAAACAGCAACTGAACGAGCAATATTTGGGGATATTCCTGAGGAAGGCAAGCGACGAGAAGTGCCTGTTCTTGGTGTGCTTAAAAGGATAGCAGCAGAGACGGGACAAACACGCGCAGGGATACAACAGTTATCCAGTGATATAAAAACTCAGCGCGAAATTGAAGAACTCGAAGAAGCAGCTGCAGGAAGAGACTATTCACCTGAAAGTATATTTACAGTCGCAGCATTAAATAGAATTGAAAAACTCGGTACGGATTACGAATTAGCTGATTTTGCTAGAAACAATTTTCCAAAGAGTATAAGAGAGAATTTATTAAAAGACGAGTTTAAAGATTTTATAAGAAACAGAAAGGATTGGGCATCAAAAATATATTTAGCGAAACATGGCGGGAATAAAATCACAGTGTTGCAGCACCCTGGTTATAATAACTTTCTTGCTGTGGTTAAAGGCGGTCCACAACCACCACCTTATATGGAGGATCCAATCCCGGAGGAAATAGATATAAGAGCAGAAGCCGGTTCTAAGAAAATAAGCGGAAAGGGATATTCGATTGGAAATCCAAAGGATTTCAACGCTGGAGTCTTTGACTCTACCATGACATGTCCTGGTAGTGTTCTCAGTGATATATCACGGTTAGAGGTTCTCATCGGAGGGAAACGAGCTGGAAACAACTCACCGGAAATAATTAATGAAGCAGCTGATATCTGTAGACGTTTATTTCAAGGCGGTATCAAGGATATCAAAACATATCGAGATTTCATTGGCGAGTTAGTAGAGGATTATCAAAGTGACTGAATTCAAATTGACAAATTGTTTTACAATTGAAAAATTGTTTCTGATTTCAAATAATGATCATACACTATAATCATGATAAACCAACCCCCGTCTATGTAGTTAATTCACGGTTTCCAGTTTATAGAGCATACTATGGTGATGGTTTAGGTAATACCATTGCTGGGTTATTTGCAAGAATGGCTCCAAAAGTGATGCCGTTAGCTAAACAATTATCAATGAAAGCAATTGATGTTATTCGTGATAAGGGTATCAGTGCTGTTGGAGATCTTGCCGGGAAAGCGTTTTCAGCCGCAAAGGATAAAATAACATCATTGGTGCGACGGGAAAAATCCAAAGGATTTTCAAAGAAACCGTTACCGTCTACCGCGGAAATGCCTGCACGGGTTAGTAAAATAATAAATAACGCAGTAGACGAAAAACTAGCATCGATGGCTTTGCCATCATTGATAAATCAAGGGGACCAAAGCAATATTGCAAATATGATAGCAGGAAGCGGCTTTAAAAAACTACGTTGAAAACGCTAGCGTTTTTCACGATGAAAATCCTACGGATTTTTCGATTTAGACTCTGATAAATAGAATAAAATGTTCAAAAGGTCACATGATCCAGCGTTTGATATAGACGCCCCAGTTGGCAAGGATGATTCTGTACGCGATTATCAATATTACGCCTATCATGCAATAGACCCAAATAGTCGATCGCGAATTGAACTTCAAGTCCATGATACCAGTAAATACTTTCTACCCGCTGAAGCGTTTATTGAAGTAGAAGGTGAACTTGTAACAGCTGCTGATACTACTGCTGTACAAGCACCGTATCCAGCTGGTACTCAAGTCGGTTTTGTCAATAATGGTATTATGGCGTTTTTTGAGAGTGCTAGATATCTCATCGATGGAAAGGAAATCGAGTCTATAGATCGCGATGTTGATGTGGCTACAACAATAATCGGGTTAGCGAGATATTCTGATGATTATACAAGATCGGCAGGACCTTCTATGATGTTTGCAAAAGATGTTAAAAATACCGCTGGAGGAAATCAATTTGTTGTAAGACGACCAAAGAATAATGCTGGTACCGCTAATATTGATGCCGAAGATATGATTATAAACAACGATGTTAATTTCAATCTGGGAGCTGCAACACGTATGTCAATGTTGCAAGGAGCGCGTAAATCATTTTCATGCGCGATTCCACTGCATCACATATTTGGATTCTGTAGAAACGTCCGAAAAGTTATCTACGGGGCGAAGCATACAGTAGCGCTTGTACGAAAGGGTGATGATAATGACGCAATTTGGAGGATTCCAGCAGATAATGCAAATCCCAATGCTGATGCTGGTAAAGTTATTTTA
This sequence comes from Unio delphinus, assembly GCA_029339505.1. Taxonomy (NCBI): domain Eukaryota; kingdom Metazoa; phylum Mollusca; class Bivalvia; order Unionida; family Unionidae; genus Unio; species Unio delphinus. The sequence goes on along the minus strand of JAQISU010000138.1, from coordinate 2,894,185 downwards.
ACAAAAATATCATTGTGGATGCCAGTGTTGACTCCATCAATCACCGCAGAAGGACGATTACTATCATTTATGGACCAAGGAGGAAAATCATTACTAAGTTGGTTAACCGTGAGTACAGATGTTAAACAATCAAATGTTAATAATGTGTTTACGTGGAACCTAGCATCAAAACAAGGCACTGCTGCGCCACGTCATATATTTGTAGCGTTACAGGATAACACACGAGTTGGCGATCAACTCTCCAGCCATATGATATTTGATCCATTAGGTGTTAAAGACGTCTCACTGAGAATAAACGGCCAGCAGGAACCATCCGAAGACATACAACTTGATTACACAGAAAATCATATTGCTCGCGTGTATCATAGGTTGTTGTCGTTTATGGCACGCGATCAAAATGTTGATACTGGTCTGCAAATATCACAATACGACTTTAAGAGTTTATATCCGATCTATTATTTTAATATATAGTTTAGGGTACATGTGTGTGAGTCTGCACCTGTTTCTTATGAGAACCGTTTGTGATATTTAACATTAATTTCATTTCTTTAAACTTTGAAGAGACTTAACAAGGAATGTTTTTCATAATAATGTTGTGTCGGTTCGTTGATTTAACATAGACAAAGCTATGCAGATACATCTGGCAAAGAAAAAAAAAACAAGTATTATATTGGGAGCAAGAAATGCAAGCATTTTAAAACTAAGGCAACTATGGAAACTTTACTCGTAAACCGCTCCTTATGAATATACTGGATGCTATACCATAATGACAGCAAATATAAAACGACTTGCATTAATGAACAAAAAGCACTTTTTTAAGGCTTTTTGCCTACCATCCGTACACTCCCATGCAATATAGATATATAACATCTGTATCCATAAGTCAACATTAGCGTCACAGGTAAATGTGTACATTTTTCAGAGACAGCCTTGGACAACTTTAACAACGTACGCACGAAAATTGTAGTTTCAAAATTTGATTTTTTTGTAAATGTCACAGTAAGTGTATGAAATTTTCAATTGTGTGCTTTACCTTTATGTTTTTATATGAATGTTGGTGTTGTGCGAATGGATGAGTGCCTCTGTTGCAAATAGCTATAAAAACGGACCTTTCTGCAGAACAAAAACAACAATACAGTCACGACAGTTTTCTGACACCAATGAGGCCAGGTTCTTATATATAAAGCTCATAACATATTTCTTTTTATTTCTACGAGTAACTAAATGGGTTGGAAGCATTTGGCTATTACGCATTTATTAATGAGAACCATAATTTAATCATTCGACATTTATTATCAATGTCAGTTCGGTTCAAAATGTGCGGTTTGGGGTGAAATCATGTACACTTTTAAACTGGCCGTATGCTACCTTCAAGCCTTAATTCTTGAAAAAGACCTGTCCCAACTAATAAACTGGAACGAAAGATGGACGCTTTTAAAGGTGACGTGTCTTTATTACATATTTATAACGTATACTGTCATCTAAAGCGTATTTTGTTGATGTATCTGGCTTCGATAAATCATCAATTTATCCTCAGAGACAGACCAAGAGCATTCATAATATTGTACCGTCTTTCATTCTTTCAATGTTCATAAAACGTGTCTCACATGAAAAAAACAACAAAGGATGATGTTTCATAAAATTAATTTGAGGATGGCACAGTTAACATTGTTGTTTTCTTGGCCTGAACCTTCTCTCGGATTTATCGCCATAAACAGTGTTTGTTCTTACAAACATGATTCCACTATTGTGATCTATCTGGTGACCGTATATCAGACTGTGCTTAATTTAACGTCCTTAAGTAGATACAATGGGAAGTTGACTCCATGTGACCATTACTACATTAGCAAGCGATCATATCTATGTAATAGGAACTGTTTATGAGCAAGATCTTCCACCAAAACACACAACATATATTTGTTATCAAACGAGATATAATAAACGTGGTAATAAATGTTTAGTCTAATGTTGGGTTTACCGTGATAGTTTTATCATTTGGATTCCAACTAGTGAAATGAAATATTTTATTTATTTTATTGCTGTTAATTGTCTCGCATTTTAGAACAACAGATCTACATTTTATCTCTACAAAACGATATAAAATGTCGTCTTATATCTTCTGCTAGATCGGTCATAAGAGTAAAATGTTCACAAAGATTAACTCAAACTTTATATTTTCTGACGATACTAAACTTAAAGTTGTACAATACGCATACATCGATTTATCACATTCTAAAATATATGATGTTCTATGACAGATAAATCAATTATATTTTCTTCTTTGCAAGGCGATACTTGACATTATATCGCGATTGCGCTGCAACATACACTTGCTCGTGTTGAGGTTTACTACCAGGTTCATCATCGCGCTGATGATCAGATACAGATATGTTTCAAGATCAAGTACCCTTATTAATCACTAGATCACTAACAATCTCAGCCGCGAGCGTCTTGGGTATACGTGACTCTTGATCAAGATCAGTTAGAAAGATAGCAAGTCGTTGAAACATATCATGTTTTATCAGCGACATTATGGATACAACTTTTGTCTAATAAAGATGAAAAAAGGAGTATTGTTAGAGCAAAAATCTAAAATATGACTGCTGTTTTATGAGGCTAACTTTTGTATGAGTAGCGATAAAACTGATCTTAAGCATTTAATTCTTATTGTTGGATACGATCCTTATTCGTATGCTGACAAATCTGTCAAAGAGCAAAGAACAAGGATTATATTGGTAGCATGAAATGCAAGCATTTTAAAACAAAGGATAATCAGGAAACTATCCTTGAAAATCGCTAATTATGAATATAATGATGCTATAAAATAAAGACAGCAAATACAACACGACTTGCATTAATGAACAAAATGCACTTTTTTCATGGCTTTGTGTCTACTATCCGTAAACTACCATGCAATATACATATATAACATCCGTATCCGTACGTCCAACATTAGCGTCACATGTAAGTGTGTGCATGTTTCAGAGACAGCCTTGGACAACTATATCAACGTACGCACGAAAATTGTAGTTTCATAATTTGATTTGTTTTGTTTCATTATACAAATATCATAGGAGTGTATGCAATTTTCAATTGTGTGCTTTACTTTTATGTTTTTAATATGAATATTGGTGTTGTGTGAATAGATGATTACCTCCATTGCCAATTGCTATACAAACTGACGTTATTGCAGAACAAAAACAACAATACAGTCACGATTGCTTCCGGACACCACTGATTAATATTGCATTTCCAAAAGGCCAGGTTCTCAACAAAAAATACATAAACACAGTTTCTTTTTAGGTTTTTTTAATTTCATTCAAAAATTGTAATCATTGATTTGATGGCTTGGGCTAGTATATTATCCATTGAAAATAGGGTTTAAATAAAGCAAAAGTTATAATAATGATTATCTAAATGAAATCAATGAAATCTAAATGAAATCAATATTTATCGAATATAACAATAATAACAACAATATCGTCAAGGCGATAAATAATACCGCCACGTTATTGATTTATATCATTATAATGAAAATTGTGTTTTCTTATAAGGATATGGTGGATAATGAATGAACTATAATGAAAGGTTGAAAGATAAGAAGATGAAAGGCGATGCATAGATGTAGAAAATAGATCTCACAATTGACAGACGAAGAGAAAGATCAATACATGGATATTACGAATGCATATATGCATTGATCCTCAGCAATCAATGGATTCCAAGAACAAGTGTAGTGTTACTTGGTATATTTATGCAATTGACTTTGAGGCACTAGAAGCCCTGCAACATTCTCAGTTGTGCTTTAAGACCGCCTTTTTAAATGTCTATTTTTTTATGCAGGATTTATTGTTCAATATTTTAATGTACCCCTGTTTTTCAAGCCACATAATTCGGGTTTGATTTGGAAGAGCGGCATATATTATTGATTTAGTTGCATTGTTTCACTCATTGACTTCGGCGTCTACCCTTCATTTGTTATCTGCGAAGGTTTTGTTATCAAGAGTTCTGTTGCGAAGTTTTACTATTGCGAAAATTCAATTATATGATGTATTACAGTAGTTTTGATGATATATATATATATATATATATATATATATATATATATATATATATATATATATATATATATATATATATATATATCTTGTTTTTTGCTAATAAATGCTTGTAACCATTATGAAGCCATCACATGTTAAATATACAATCTTGAAGTATAGATATTTTCTTACAAATCATCGCCAATTTAATTTGTAGCTTCATATATAATTACCATGTACTGGAGATTCTATTGGGGGTTAGGCAAGCCATGTATATGCCCTTAGTTATATTTCATGGCCAAAAGCTATACACACTGACCTTATAATACTGGTATTGTGAATTAGCAAAGTGAACTCCTCTCTTTGTCAAGCACGTTTCCTTGCTACAGTACAATCACGCTGCGTAAACATTTACTCCGTTCGTATGTTCTATCTGTAATATATACATAGGCCGATAAATCAGCCCTTCACCCGTTACGATTTTGATGTTGGGGTTACCCCCAACATCAAAATCGTAACGGGTGAAGGGCTGATTTATCGGCTTAATATATACACAGCTCGAGGTGGAGCAATGGATAGATATGTACTGGTCTATATCTTACATATATGTAGTGAATATTCAATCAGTTCAGGTTCATATTATATTTCTGTACATACCATTCGTAAAAATCCCACTCGAAACCTAAACCTAAGTATACATGGACGTGCTAGGAAACGTCTGATTACTCTTAGTTCAGAATCATATACGGAAGACAGTCATAACTAAACATGCCACGAAATATATCACGTTTTAACAACGTGTCACATTTGATTATGTGATTATGTAATACTGATCATAATGTTCCAATTACTTTTCTTAAAGAAACGTTAGCGTCCATATAATGCGGGCATGCTGACGTTGGTATCCTAACGGAAACCATGCTGCAATGTCTGACCCTAGGTGATCTGATGCCTGAACTCGTATTTCTCTGAAGGTGGGGCACATGTGGTTTGCAAGAAGTAATCCAGAGTATTTTGCTGTAGTTATTTTGAATAGTGCAGACGTACGTTTTTGAATATTATTATTGCATTGACTGGCGTGTACAAGCTTGCTTGTATTGAACGGTTGTATTGAGGAGAGTGCGTGTCAGTTTATGGTTGGATGTCATCAATGTCTTGCGCTCTCACAAAGACTTGCTTGTTGAATATAATTATATCCACCCATATATCATTCCCATAACCTTGATCGCAGGATTTCAAGGATGTGTATGTATATATGAAGAAAAATCGTTTTACATTGAGTTGGCTATTACCACAACATGTCGTAATTTTGATCATGTTTAAATTGTATTGTCATAACAAATTCTTTCTGCTCAATGTATTTCAAAACAATTAAGGAAACATCTAAACATCATGCAGGTTTCTGGTCTGAAGATTTAAACGTGTTTTTTTCTTGTGTGTAGTTGAGAAATACATGTTTATCAAACATTAGTTGTTACAATTTCGTTGTAGAAGGCCACTAATTGTATCTTGCGCTTGATTTACCTTAATCATGTCTAGAAACCTTCAGTAGCATTCCAAGAAGCTGCCTTAACGTGAGCTTTTGTATTATCTGAATAATTTTAAAATATATTGTAAGAGGTACTAACAATCCAAATGTTGAAAAATAATTCTTTAATTTGGTAATTACATGTATTAAAGACATTTTACTCTTGAAACCAATTTCATGAATTAATCTTTCTTCACAAAACAATCAATTTACCCTCAGAGATAAACCAAGATAATTTCAAGAGCATTCATAATATTTTACTTTCTGTCATTGTTTCGATGTTCAGCAAACGTGTCTCAAATGCAAAGAAACAACAGGATGATGTTTCAAGATTTTAATTTGGGGAAGACACGTTGGGTACAAAATAGTTCTGATGACAGACGTTCACTCATGATAATACTAGAAATACACACTAATAAATTGGTTCAAAACAGTGGGTGTGTTTATTGTCAGACATATATTTGATTAATAAATATTTGGAAAACTTCTCAAAATGTGGAGTGGTCTTCTAATCGATAGTTACAGTTAACGTTGTTTTCGTGGCCCAAACCTTCTCTTTGGTTTATCGCCGCAAGTAGTATTTGTTCTTACAAGCTAGACTCCAATAGTATGCTCTTCCCGGTGACCGTAACAGACTGTGATTAATTTAGCATCCTTAATTAGATACTATGGGAAGATGACCTGTAATCATTCTACATTAGCAAACGATCATATCTTGTATAGACACATTATGGTTTATTAATTAGACTGCCACTATGAATATAATCAGAATGTAACAAATACTGGAACAAACACTGGAATATTTTATCATCCAGCAAAACATAAAATCATTGAATTGTATTAAGTCTTGGACATGAACGTCTGTGATGTGTTTATGGATACATAATAACTGATAACAAAGGTTTGCTTGTATAATTCATATGTACCTGTTTACGTGGTTTATGTACCCTAGTAAAATATTATCTCCTTTACATATTATAGGAATGAGAAGTTATTGTGGTGGCTGATCACGGTTGAACTATCGGCGCGGTTTGTATTAGAATATACGATGACTAAGTTATGATTTGGTCCCTGGTATGATAACATATTTTGATGTATCGATTATGGTCCTTACACGAATACATTTGCAATATTAATCGTAACATGTTTCGGTGAGAATGAAATGATAAGACCTATTTCTCTTTTAACATCAAGAGAACGTGCCAAGGTTCACGTATGAGTTAATCGAATATCACGAGCAAAATCACCATGATGAGCACGGTGGTGCAAGATTACCATTCAACTGTTTGCTCTAGTGTTTACTGACATTGATAAAATGACGAACAGGATTTTGCGATTTAATCCCATCCCGCTCTTGATCCGAAACAAGCATATTACGATGTTAGGGCACAAACGCGTGGCTGACAAAAATGCTACCACAATAAGTTAGTAATGCTGGATACTCAAAGCTTACTGTTTTATGCACACTGATTATAGAAAATAAATGATTTAGGTCAAAGATTTATATTCTTAATTCACCACGTAATCAAGCCAGTTGTTTTCGTGGGTGATCATATCAATGGTGATGAACTTAACAAATGTTGTCCAATTTTGAATTGACATTGCAGAGCAAAAATTCTAAACGACGTAAGACATGGAAACAACCATTATATATCGGTAATGTAATGGAGACAGACGAATTGGCATAGTATCTGTCGATGACGAAAGTATCTAACGATCAAATCTTCAAAAGTAGAAACTAAATAACATCCCATATGCAAATACGAGAACATACAATGTAAAACAAACGCAAGCTTCACACTTTGGTTCAAATTTTACTTCAAATATTTACTCTCGTACATTTTGGATATCCGTATTTTGAAATTTATGTATGCAATTATAAGTAACCGCATCTTAGTAATGACCAGTTTTGCAATACTCGTGATGCTTTGTTTGATCGAAATTGGTATCAGGATTGTCATCTTCCAAAGTATCATCCAGTTTAACCTTCTTGTCTTCGTAATATATCCTCTTAAATCAGCCCAGATTGGTCTTTACATCCACACGCGTTTGGTTTAATTCCTGATAATGGTGTACGAGGTCTTAGTCGTATCAAATCCGCTTGTTCAGCTACAAATAACACCCTGAATCGATCACGGGAGATGCCAACGATACTGGACAGTTTCTCTATAACCCTTATGTCGATGAAAATTACAAATGCAAACACAAGACACATAACATAAAACAATTATGAAAAACTGAATATCGTGTTTGTGGCTTCTGACGTATTCCGTATTCCAGCGGTCTGAATAAAGGGGTGCTAGAGTTCAGTGTTGTCCACGTGACTTCCGGTATATCTCTGGCGTTGATATTACAGCCGATATTCCTGAAAGTAAACTAAAAGTCTACTAAACGTCCTAGCAGACGAAGTTTTAAGATACAAATTTCTGTTGGAAACTATCTCTAATTCCACTCCCGCTGCGAATGAGTAGCTGAAGTTGCCCAATCGCTAGTTGCTGCCGAATGATAAAACATGACAAATGCGGCAAAGCTTGACTCGTTGAACGTCAACGGCGCCCAGTCAGTTTCCGATTATCCTGATCTCACAAATATCAAAAATATAAATGTGTTCATGTTTGGTTAAATCAGTGTCAGTGGTTAAGTTTCCACCTATAGTTACGTACCTTAGGCGCTCTTGTACTATGTTGTAACATATGAAACTTGATCATAGTTTATGTAATGGTACTAAAGTGTTACCAATGTTAACATAATACACGTTTACTATTCCTGGCCATTATACAGATAAATGAGATGGCTTAAATAAACGTCCAACTAGTTTTTAATTCGATTTATTTTTCGCTCGCATATTTTGATGATTTTTGTACTAGGCAAACCATTTTTTTCGCTCTCTAATATTAACATCCTAAATCGTTCTAGCTAGTTGCTCGAGATATAATGAGCTATGACGGGACAACATGACAACGTAATACGTCATCTTCTTTGTAAAATGTATACAAAAAGGTTTCATCAACAATTAAACCGATCGTGGTCTAATTTTGTAAACCATCATATTTTATGTAGGCAAACATTGGCATGTAGCATATGTACTTAAGCGTTCTTGACCACATTAACTGATTTGGCCCCTGGTATTTACCTGCCGATGCTAGAGTAAGCACATGTTTGATATAACCGTATCGGAAATCACAAAACTATGGCCATACTCTCATATACTCATATTACAGTCTCACATAAAAAATATTTTTGAGATTTTTGAAGAATACGTGTGTTTTTTCATCTAAAATGTAACCTTACTACTAATGTCTCGTTCCTGGAAAAAGATAACATGATCAGGAAAACAAAAGAAGACAAAGGCATCATGCATATAAAGACAATGCTGCACCATCGAAGACAGTCTGAGTGGATATGATAGCGAAATGACATTCAACTGGTGAAACATCTCACAACCCACACACAAGAGAAAACTACAACTCTTCAATGCAAATAAAGAAAATTACTAACCGACGATCAATAGATCTTCAAACGATTGCCATAATACTGCTCGGAATGGAACAATCATAAGACCCAAGAAGATCCATCAGTACTAAATTACCTTCAAGCAGAGGAAATTGATGACAATTCAATTATTCGTGAATAATTAGAAATAGATTTTAGGTCTCTAAAGAAACGAGTCAGCCGGAGTTGACGGCATACCAGTAGAGCTCAATTAAGCAGGATGAGAAGAGATAGTCACCGTCCTGCAATAATATATGGCAGACAGCAGATATATACCACCACATGGACTCAAACTTTTGTCATCATGATCCCGAGTAAGGAAACCTACATTAATATAAAAACTACAGAACCAGTACTCTGATCGTTCATTTGAGCATCATCAAGCTGAATAAGGTTATGAACCGACTAATACCTCCAGCAGAGAAGAGTATTGCTGAAGAGCAGGCAAATCTATACCACGTGATAGGGTATGGCATGCAGCCTAATGGCCACATAAGAGGATGTACATCATTATATCGAACCTGGTGCAGGTTGTTGAGTACCTCAATGATAAAGCCACCAGTTCCTCCCTCATAAATGACATCAGATGAGATTGGTTTCGAAGAACAGTTGTAGACAGAAAGGGATGTAGGCTGTTACATACACTCTTCAACATGTTCTGTTGAGTGCCGAGACACAACTGTATAGCAAAAGATATTGCGATTAGCGCCAAACAAAACGCAAACGGATGACGAACAACATCAATGGAATCAAGACAGAAATAAAGGTTTGTATAGAGAAGCTGGAAAGAGTCAAAAGATCAAGTATTTAGGATCAGTTATCACAGACGAGGGCTTCAAACTAAGAATACTTTATAGGATTGAGCAGATACCATCAGCACTAACAAGGTTGAAACTAATATAGAAAGATACAAATATTGATTTAGTTCTAAAATAAGGCTGAAGCGTTCCATTTTAATATCAATCTTTATCTATGCTTATGAAACATGGACGCTCAAAGAAAATCTACAAAAAAGCTTTCAAAAACCTTCGAAATTAGATGATACCGTAAGATCTTGGGGATCTCATACATTGACCATGTAAAACATAGAAGTGTACAATATGATCCAATAAGCTATCGGATCCTATAATGACCTCTTGACCACTGTAAGAAAGTGCAAACTGAAGGGTTACGGCTATGTGTCAAAATCATATGGACAAACAAAAATAATATTGAATGGCACAGTGCGAGGGATGTGCAAATATAAAAAGAGATGGTTAGTCACGATAATTACGGGACTGGCATGCTATTTGCACAGTCCTAAATGGCCGTAACAAAACTGGAAACGATGGAGAGAAATGGTTGTAAAAATGTACTGTGGTGCCACGCCGACATCTTATTTAATGTAGTGATGATGATGATAGGCGGTGATGTCAATTGGTTTTTTTGGTTATGACTATCACTATTCTTAAAACATAGTAATATATTCATCAAACCGATTTGCTTCAAATACGGTTTCCATTTAATATGTTAAATACGTGTACATACTCTCTGTTACGACTGTGAATTTGGGGGAGGGGGTTGGCGTAGGGTGGTGTGGGGTGGGTGGGGAGAATTCCACCATCCACCACTTCAAGATTTGAGTAATAGGATCAGAGATATTGGGATTAGTTTAAATAAATACAAGTAGGAGTCGCAAACAGATACATGACATTTCTGTAGTTTGTTGAATTTTCTATTGTGATTCATTAGTTGGTTGATTTTGTTTTGATTTTGTTTGATTTTGTATATCGTTTTGAAATTAGATTGAATCTTTTATTCACGTGCCCTAGAATTTGCTTTGTATGCGTATTCTTGAAGGTTATAGTTATTACCAATTTCCAAGTAATTATAGAAAAGAGATGTTGCGTTTTCATGCAGAAACGATGGTTTTAATTTGAAGATCTCACTGGTCTTCTATGTACGACAGTGAATGGGTCATTATCGGGCAAAACAACACATATGTGGTTTTGACTCGGCACCAATGTTGGAATAAATGTAATTTAATTTTCTACCGTATAATAATCCAAAGCCGGTCTCTGTTATGATACAATAAATATAGTCCGCAATTGATATACATGAATATTACCACGTTTCAAGAAATTCATAACAGTGTTTTCGTAACAATAAATTGAACAGAAAAACATAAACACTATAGTGCTATAGTACATATTTATCTCAGAAAACGGTAAAGTACTACTATTCTTAGTTCTGAATAAATGTTAGAAGATACTGTAACTTTAAGAAATTTATATAATTAGAAACGTACTTCCAGTGCCCCCACTAACATTTGCAAGTAGTTGCATCTTGCTCCATATGTACAATAGATAAGTTCGCATGCACTCTTTAACCACAAATCTTTAGTTAGTAAAGTATCACATACGTCAAATAAACTTATGTTATGATCAGATTTCACATGGAGTATGATTTACCGTGCAATATTAAGAAAACAAGTATTAATTAAAAAAAACATTTAGGATACTATATATGCATGTCTGACTAATTCACCAGCTTCGTTTCGTATTAGAAGAAAAATCCTTCATTTGGCATGTATAAAGGTTGTATCCAGAGAGAGCATTATTATTTTAGACAGTCATATTGAATTAATAATTTCAGCTTCATATGTCTTTCTCCTAATATGCGTTTATCATATTTCATTAATATATTCAACAATACAGATCGATAGGCACTTACGTACATGAATAATGGTTTAAATTGTTTTATAACTAGGTAATGGATTAAAATCAGAGCAAGTAAAACATAAATTAAATACAATATATAACCCGTCACATGTTGAGGAAGAACGAAGACAAATTCTCAATAGCTTTCTTCAATTCATAACTGCAATTATAATTGTCCATGTTTTTTGATAGCCAGGTGAATTTAACAAACTCTTTGACCAATGCGTATTGCTGCTCGTGCCTCATTTGCACCCAATGAGAATTATGAAGATTTTCCCATAGCATTGTGTTGACGCTATCTTTGTAAAACCCCAACGATTATATGTCGAATCAACAAGATGTGGAATATCACCAACGTTACGTCCGAGATTGTTTTGTGCTGTCAACAACAACACTGTCAGCATACAGTTGATTTACAAGATTAGGTACAACAACATTTCGCTTAACGTAAAAAGCATCAGCTGCCACGTTGACGTAATACTGGACAATATTTTGTTAACTTGTTTGATCATGTCATGGTGTTACCAGATTTGTCTACCCCTATAGAGAGTTTCACTGTTACTAGCTCACCAGAGGGCGTATCGGTGCAGTTCATTTCCGGATAGTTCAATATTTAAAGATGGCAGACGTAGATCAAGCAAATGTTAAAAACCGCTCACAGTTTGCAAACAGGATCGATATCTCACAAAGAAATTCTATCAATATTTTATAAATTGTTGTTCACTGACTTGCGCTGCAGCCAGCTTTGAAATAAATGTTTTCTGCCCATTTCAGATCTTCACTAGTTTGTATTACTTGACTTGTGCAAAAGTGTATTGCTGCGTATAAATTGCTGAAGAATATTAAAAATATGTTTATTTTGTTTTCCGACTTTAACCATAGCAGTAAATTGATGTTGAATGACAACAAAAAAATATAACTTTTAAAGGTTATTTTATTATTAATTTAGACTGTTGCATTTATATTAATGTTAATTCTATTTTTCACGAATTAACTTGAGTTTCTTTCAAAATGTAAAAAGTCATCCGTGCGTGAACAGACAGGCGCACGTACGTGTCTCCTTGATGATTATACTAATTTTATTTCCATGAACGGATGGAAATTTTAGAGTACATAATTTGGATAAATTTCTATGTTAGACGCACTATGCATGTATAGGACATTTGTGGTTCCCACCTAACTGCCTGTCTGTCTGCATGTGCATCTGTCACATTTCATCTGGTACGTTAGGCATGTATATCCTCGAATGAATGTGTTCGCATACGTATATTACATAAAAATACTTCAGGTTAAAAACGAGTGTAATATGATACTAAAATAGAACGAGTGACTGATAGATAAAGACAACAAAGATGAATATTTGCGAGTAGCCATTTATTATTGACTTGTAGGGCTTTTTCTTACAAGCAGTCTCTTTTTCTAAAATCATACTGTTTGCAAGTTTACATCCGGTCACGTGGATTATTATTGATTTAAAAGACGAACCAAAGGAATAAGACGAAATCTATGAAATAATTGTATTTTTAAAATTTACATCTTTAATGCAAGGAAAGTTAAACAGAATTTATCTAATTTTAAGAAGGCTGTTCTAAATAAATTTGCAGGTGGCATACAGATTAGATCCACAAAAGCGGTTTAGATCCACATATGCGACATTATTGTGTGAAAGCGAGTCAGCTGTTAACATAACAAATCTAGACGCAATATTGATCGACTGTTATATTGCAACTTTTTTATACATAGCACGAGGTAGCTAAAAACAAACATTTTATTGGTTTAATCCTGATCTTTCACTTGGTTAACTAATGCAAGAAAATCAGGGACAGATTTTATACTATCCAATTAGTGTCGATAAAAATATCATATATGACGCTGCTACTTACCGACCAATCTTACGATCCTCATCTAAGTGTCAGAAACTGAGAAAAGTCAATGTTATAAGACAAATTGTACAAACAATATGGCACAGCGAAATAATATCACAGAAAACTCGTAAGTGGTGCTTTTGAAATATCTTCTAACCAATTCTTGAAAGTATACCTGGGACAGCTCACAAAGTACCAAGAACCGCCTTAGCTGCGTCTAAAGGCTGTTTGCAACAGGAGCCGCATCTGCAGCAGAAACAGCTGTTGCACAAAAGATCGCTAATAAAATTAAAGGTGTAACCGATTTTGTGTACACTGAATATCTCGACGAGAACTTTAATGACCCTATCACGATGGGAATCAGAACATTTATTACTCGAGACAAAGATGGGTTTTTGTTGCTGCATAAAGCCTTTTTTAACGTTTAAGGTATTTATATGTACTTGCCAGTTGCAAGTACTAGTCATCACGTGGTGTTATTCAGCGATGATAACTCGAGATCTATTTCAGCAAACACGTTGTGGTTCAAAGAGATTGGAAGCAGAAATGATGTTTTAAGATCAGCTCGAAAATCAGTAAGTCGTTGAAATATAACACATTTAATCAATGACATTATACGTAACACTTTTGTCGAATAATAAATGCCAGACGAAATAAAGAGTATTGTTAGAACAAAAATCTTATATATGAACCTGTTGTTTGATTAGGTTAGCATTTAAATCTTATCGTTTGATACGATCCGTGTTCGGCATTTGATGTACTGTTAACGTATTAAGAGGTATCAAAATTAGAGAACGATATATATATATATATATATATATATATATATATATACGTTTGTGTGTATCTGCTGTGTGTATATGTATGTGTGTGCGCTTGTGCGCGTGTATATGTGTGTTTGTGAGTATATGCGCTGTGTCTATGTTGTGTATGTATGTGAGTACCTGCTGTTTGCGTATGAATGTTGTCTATGTTTACGTATATATGTGTCTCTTAGTGAGTGTCTGCTGTGCCTGTATATATATGTGTGTGTGTGTGTGTGTGTGTTTTTATGTATGTGTGAGTGTGTTTGTGTGTTTAGGTATCATATTCCAAATTGTTTCTCCATAGACCTGAATGCTAATGTTTTGTGAAATAAATATACTTTTTATCCTACTTCAGGAAGCATGTCACACACTGTCAAAGAGAACAATCATAGATCGTCAATTTGACAACGACAAAACCAGGTACATCGTTGCATTTAAGAGAGATAACTCTGCTAGAACTATACAGGGTTACGAGTTATCTAGTCACAACAGACCCAGTTTCACTCAGGTATCCCACATTTAAACAAATTCATAACAAATACAAAATATGATTTAGATATGAAATAACTTAATCAAACATGTTGTCAAGAGGCTTAACGTTTTGTGTAAAGCCTAACAGAAAATACAACTCTTACATTATGCACCAATCATAGCTAGTGTTGTTGTTCATTTCTCAATGCATGGTTCCCTACACTCTAAGCTCCGCCTACCTGGGGTTGTACAATTGGTACCGTTATACCTTAATTTTTTTTATAATTCTGTGATGTAACTCGGGAAGGTCCAAGTAACATGTGTACTTAGTAGCGCTTGTCAAACAAAATTTTCGGAGGTACCAAGCTGTGTCTTATATTAATGTGTATGTAAGGGTCTTTGAACTATTTTAGCTGCTGTTTCCATATTTGTGCTTTACTAATTGGTACCGTTATACTTGTATTATGTAGGCTGTATCATTATATATATATATATATATATATATATATATATATATATATATATATATCTATATATATATATATATATATATATATATATATATATATATATATATATATATATATATATATATATATATATATATTCACACACATTTAGGTATGGTAGTAAAAATTTTCAGCTAGGGTTCATTAGCAAATTCAATACAGTATTTAAGAAAATACGTTAGTATAAAACTTCTTGTCGCAAATGCACAAACATTAGACAAATCGTCAAGTTTGCGTTGCATTTTACAAAAGGAACATATTTATAGTTAATATGCAGTAATCCAAACAATATACTCAATATAATAAAATATATTTTTATTTCTCTGTTAGCGGAGTTGATGGATCAGGTACATACGTACAATATCGCCGACAGTATCATGACACGTTTCAGCTAAAATTATGTAGGGAAAGGTGAAACTACACAGACAAGAATGAGCAACCATCATCTCTTTCAAGTCGTAGTTAGTGTCGTCCTTGAACATGGACTAGATAAGTCAATACCTATATGTCTATCTCAACTGACTGTTCTTGAAATAACGAGAGGCTTGAATACAAATACCGTGTATCCGAGTACATGGTCATAAAATGGGGATATTTGTTAAACAGTCTCGTTGCATATGTACTGAATGTTGTTGTAATGGGTTTGAGCACACGATAGGGTCTACACGTATTCAATAAACAAATTCGGGTTGAAGTATGAATTATATTTGTATCTCATTTAGAGCATATCGATAACACGGTTATGTCTTAGCTGATCGTGACAAAATGTCTGCTTTTGATCTTTATTCGGTGATTATGGAACAAACATATTTGAACTGTTTCTAGCTACTGTCGTCTGACAATAATTTCGGCTGAGATTTGTTTGCCACTATTTGTCATCAGCTTTTAACTCCATGTCACATCTGGAAGATATTTTATCCATTGCCATATCGGCATACTTTGCGCCTGAGTGTGTTACGCACTTCTTCAAGTCTCATGTGGTCCATCCAAGAAATGATAAGGATGGCTCTCCAGCATCTCATTGCAAGTGCCTGGATTCTTCGTTGTAATTCTACTTTCAGGGTCCAGGCCTCACATGAATACAAAAAGTCTGAGATGACTAGTGCTCTCAATAGTCTGATTGTAGTTTTCAGACAGCTATTCGTGTGTCTCCAGATGGGTCTTAGCTTTTACACAGCTGCCGTTGTTTGTTCTGCTCAGGACACCATTTCTGCTCTCGATTCCTCTTCTACGATTGTGGTACCAAGATATTTAAACTGGCGCTGTGTTTCCAGTTCCTGTCCTCTGACTTTAATATTGACTGAGATTTTGTTTGTCAGTATTTGTCATCAGTTCTTATTTTCTCACCGCTTATGTCCATGTCAAGTTTGGAAGATCATTCATCCATTTTCTTCCCTAAGGTGGCAAGCTAGTCATCGCTGCCTACCAGCCCATCAATGTCGTCTGCAAGGCGAAGATTGGTGATGTTACAGCTTCCAATGCTGATAATCCCAGATTAGTTTTCCAGGGCTTTGCTCATGATGCGTTCTATGTAGATGTGGAAAAGCTTGGGTGAGAATACACGGTTTTGCCGTACTCCAACTGTTGTCTGAGGCTGGTCCCCAACATAACCTTGGACAAGTACTGCACTAGGAGCCTTGACGTATTACTGCTTGATGGTATTTCTCACATTTTGATCCATGTTGTATTTCTTTATCGTGGCCCACAATGCCTCCAGCCACACTCTGTCAAATACTTTTTTGAACTATATGAACACATGATAGATGTCGTGTTGATGATTACATTTCAAACAGAACCATTGCTTCAATATTTTGTCTGTTGTATGTCTTACACGCCGGACCCCAGCCTGTTTTTCAGTGATGATTCATTCTGCTTGCGGTCTTAGGCTGTTCAAGATTATTTAAGCATCACCTTACTGGCTGATCGAACTGATAGTTCTGTAATTTTGGCACAGCAGGAGATTGTATTTTTGAGAGTGTTATAATCAGTGACTGGATCCACTGTGTTGGCCATTCACCTTTCTGCCAGATCTTGTCGCAGATTGTTGTTAGTAAATATATCACTAATTCTGACTCTTCCCATTTGTGATAAGTACAGTCTTAATGTTGCCTACACAAGCGGCCTCCCCATTTTCATTACTCTTATTGCTGTATCAACCTCTTCTATGAAACTGTGGAAATCATATACATTTGAAGAGTTTGGATGTTCACGCACGTCAACTGTGGAAAACATATACATTTGAAGAGTTTGGATGTTCACGCACGTCTTTGTTTCTTGTGGACTGATGGTGGTATAATTCTTTACAATAATCAGTCCGTCTTTCGGACTGATTATTGCTGTGAGTCGTTCTGTGAGTCGTTCTCCATTTCGTCTTGAATGGTGCTGACTCTGTTGCTTCTGTCTTGTGAGTTCTTTCACAATTTAAAATGTCTTTTGGATGTTATTCTTAATCAGAATTCAGTCTATTTATATGCACGAGCGTCCAATACAATCTTGTTTTGCCTTCTTCAAGTTTGTTTTGATATTCATGTTTATTTACTGGTACTTCTATGTCCCTGCGTGAGTCTAATGTTTTGGTTAGGTATCTTCGGGCATCACAACTTCATACTCTCTTCTGTAACCCATGTTTGTTTTCTTTGGGCATTGATATCCTTTGTAACTGTTGTTATGACTGTGTTGAAAGTGGCTGGTATCACTTTAACATCATCATCCATCAGAAAATGATCATATGTTTTGGAATTACTTGCACATGATAGGGCGAATGAATTAATGAATGTTAAATTAAAGAGAACCGGCCACGAAGGGTCATTATTCACTGTTTTCTCTTTCAAAAGAAAGTTATTTAATTTTTCCCGTGGGGTAAGGAATGGTGCCACATCCCACGGGCGTTTATGCACACATAGTGTACATGTGCTATTTAATTTGGTCGTCATATCGCGCCCCTATTGAGGGACTATCGACATGAATGTAGGACCTGGCTGAGTGGGAATAGATCAAATACGCACTCAACCCTATTAAACAATCGGAACGAGTGTACTAGAGGTGCAATGGCACCAACGAATGAGTGGTGAAAAATGGTTTTTACGTCTCGTCATGTTGGGGGTTTCTGGTCGCGAGAAAGGAGAAAGAGGTCCAATAAGCCAGCCCATGTATGTCGACAGCCTTGAAACGCCCTAGCCATACGTATTTCAAATCAGGTCCAGTTTCATTAATGGAAGAAAAATACACCAATAATGTGCAAGCTACCTGTGTAATTCAATCAGACTGTTTTGTGTTGTTGAAGATTTTTTTCTTACTCCTAACATTCCAATGTTTCTAGTACCCAGTGTACATATTGTAAGTCCCTAACAATTTTAATTATTGGATGTCTGTGCGACATATGTAGGCTGGTCACTGTTAGGTTATATGGATTGTGAGTTTTGATTGGCGATGTTCGAAATTGATCAAGATAGGTTTCTCAAAAGAGCTTGTCAAATAGACCTTTCGACCCAAATGAGAGCTCTGTACTGGCTAAATGACAGTAAATCTTAGAAGGGCCTTTTGATGGAGGGTTACGTAATAGTAACCAGTCTTCCCTCATTTTGGTTTGTTTGCTCCGGAGTCCTCCTGTCGTCTCTTGTTCCTTGGGCCTCCCTTCATCTTGATTGTCAGCACTGGTGTCCTCCTCTGTTCTGAGTATCTAGATCTAAACTTGTCACTATCAATTTGGAAACACTCTGTGCTGTTGTTACCGATACCACCTTGCATTTCTGATTTAGTTTTTAGGAGAATACTGGCTAATTGGTATTTGGATGCACCCTTTTGTTGTTGTACCTGAAGTTATTTTCTTAAATGCTTCAATGTTTATTTATATACTTTTTATCCTTGATGCTTCATCTAAAACTGCTTGGCTGTTTTAAGTGTGTAGCCCCGACAAATGATTGGTCAAAGAACCCATGTGACGTCCTTGTGGGGCTACAAGTTACTTCTTAAGGTTGTTATAAATTTCAGAATTAATATGTTATTAAGGTGTTTTAGTAGCCCGTCAAAATGATTGGTCGATGAACCCATGTGACCTCTTTGTGGGGCTACAATTTATTTGTTAAAGTTGTTATAAATCCATGTTATGTTGCTTCAGTTGTTCAAGATTGAATTCGAGCCTGATGTTCTTTGGCTTGTTAACTGTCTTCAGCCTTACACGGAAGTTCATAATCCCGAGGTCTTGATCATTCCCAGCATCAGCACCTGGGATTTTTCTTGCTTCTGCTCTCTTTATGCCAGATCGGTGACGTGTTTGAACCAGTATGTATTCGATCTGGTTATGCTGGGTTCCAATTCGTGCGTGCCATGTCCAGCATCCTGAAGCTTTATGTTGGTCTAGTGTGACGGTTAGTACCAAGTTGTTTTTGCTTGCGAACTCGAGCATCCGTTTTCATTTCATTGGTAAAATCAATGCAAGAAGGTCCACAATGATGTTTCCAGTCTTCTAGAGCATCTTTGTGAACTTTATGCATTACAGTCGCCTTGTATGATGAGGATGTCTTTCTGACTTCCTTTGTTTAGAATACCCTGGAGTTTGCTGTACAAATGCTTCATCATCATTATGGTAGTTTGATAATAGTCTTGGATAATTTTGATATTAAAAGGAGATGCTTTCAGACTAATGGAAATGATTCTGCTAGATATGGAACGGAATTCAAGCACATATCCCTTGATGCCTTTGCACATATCTCTTGAAAGCCAAATCCATTTATGGTTTTGTCCAACTATCCACTATAGTAGAATATATGCCCATCTTCAGTTTAGTGTTCTCCTAGGGCTTTCCATCTGACTTCACAGAGTCCCAGAATGTGCCATGTGTAGTGTTCCAGCTCAAGTGTCAACTCTTGGAGTCGTCCAATTTACGCCAGAGCTCCAGCTGACGATGGAAATGCTGTTTCCTTCGTTCTGATTTTATCCAACGTACCAGTAGCATGCTTGTCAGCTCCATCCTGGTGGACAACGGCAGGCTCGATCTTTGTTGACCCAGGCGACGACCGATCCGGTAAGCTAGTTTCAGATTTGTCCAGTCATTACATGGCCATTCTCGAGATCAGTTTCCAGTTCCTGGACAAGTCCATTTTCAGCAAAGAGGCGAATGCATAAAAACACATGTAATTGACGGAAGTATCCGGGAGTAAATAAATAGGAGCAATGACGTCACTCTATTTGCAGAAAAAAGACTTGCCCAAATTGTGTGCAATATGGTGTCGTGTTAGCATGAAAACTTGCGTTCAACATCAGTCGCTCAGACGATAAAGGTGTTATGGACACCTGATCGCAATCGGGTTAGAAATTATAAATAAATGAATGAATTGAGTAAGATTTATTGACATTTTATATTGTTTATGCTTTTCGTTTACAGAAATAGGCAGTGGGGTACAAACAAACGGGGATGTAGACACAGACTATAATTTGCTCTATCAAAAAACGGTGTCAGGATGGCCAACTTACAAAGTATTACCTAGTTGATATTTCTCATCAGGTAGCAACATAACCTCCATGAACGTGTCAACGCCCTAGTAATATATCCTCATAAATTTGACCAGAATGCTTTATCATGTACATCAACGTGTCCAAGTAAAAACAATAACTTGACTAGATAACAGGCGATGCTTACGATTCTGTTTATTTTTCTCTAAAACAATTATGTCGACTAAAAATTCAAATACAACTAAACTAAGTCACCCTCTGTAACGATTTGAGAAAAAAAGAAATCACTACTGTCTCCAGGAAATAAAACATTTTTTTCAGGAAATGTTATGGCAATCGGTTATCGTTTTACAATGGTTTGTATTAACGTGACTCAGCATGGCTGCACATGTTTCGTTAACGCTGTCCTGTGCATATTAGTTGTTATTCATTGTCCGCTCATGTTAACTTGCCCTCTCATGCTATCCAGTATATCAACTTTGCTACTGGTATTCCAGCTCGATTCAGTGTTGATTTCGCCTCCGATAAAAGTGACAAACGTAGATTAACTCATATTTGTTTTAAATAACAATCAGAACAATTAAGATATTTACCGTCCCTAACATGCAACGTCTTGCGTTTCAAACATGAACGAACAAGCCCTGTCTAGTTAACGACGAGGTGTTGGTTTATCGTATCCTAATATAAAAAGAACAGTCACTTAGACTAGCGTGACAACATCCTTTATAACTTGATGATATGAAAATGTACACCATCTGGTAACTTGACCTAATTGTTCATTTGTATATGAAACAGGATGGGTGCGCTAGACTTGGATTTCTCAGTTTTATTACCGTATATGCGTTTGTTAGTGGAACATAATTTTCCTGCAGACACCATACGAAACTTCAAGTAGTAGTCGTTAGGACAACGGTCAAGTGACGAAAATATATTTTTGTGTGTTGGAAATAGGCTCAAGAAACTGCAGTCTCAAGACTATTATCTGCATGAATTTTAAGCGTTCGAGTCGTCTTCTTCCCAAGGTCGTATATTAATTGAATAAGTGTAATTCTCTATGTACTACCACCTCACCCCCACCCCCCGCAAACAATCTCTAAACATAAATGGATGGATGATAAGCTAAGTCGGAATTAAATTACACAGTAAATCATAGTTTCCTCTACACACCCATGACTGCAAGCAAGGATACAAATCAACCGTATAAGAAAAATACCCGAATCTTAGATAACGTGAAGATAAACGTTGTCAACAGGGGAACAACATGTTTTGATGATTTAGTAAGCATTCTAAACTTCAATTATCCGTTCTTTGGAGCACTTGTAAGCTCTAGTGATATGATCATAACGTAACGCTTTCTTAGCTTGATATATGGTAAGCATTTTGGTATATCGCTCTAAATAGCTACTGCTGTGGTTCATTCTTACAGCAATAATTAGTCTGTTTATTGTAATTTATGTAACCACTTTGCAATTCTACCTGAATACATTGATAAAGACTCTTCAGTGTTACTTTCAAGAATTAAATGTTGCACAAAACAGAATGCATTTTGCTTATCACAACCGCGCCGATAAACTGAAATGAAATAAAATATGCGTGCATCATTATTGCAGCAAGGTACTGGATATCCATCCCCATCAAAACATATATGTTTGCATATCATTTGTTTTAATATAATACGTATGATAATGTAGCTTGTTTCCTTCTACAACTAGAAGGAAAAAGAAAACGATTTCAAAGTGACGATAAACAAGAGACGAAAAGTGGAAATCGTTAAGATTAAACAATGATTGTTGAAAATTCATTATTGTGTATTATTATTACTGCTACTACTACAACCATCCTGTCTAAATAAAACGTCGACCGTCAGGCATATATATGTATATATATATATATATATATATATATATATATATATATATATATATATATATATATATATATATATATATATATATATATATATATATACATATATATATATACACATTCACACACACATATATATATATACATATATATATACACACCTATACATATATATATATACATACATACATATATAACGATGGTAGTAAACATGTGCACGTAGGGCTCGAATACCAAATTCATAATTTCACCTTTTAGAAAGTACTTTTATATATAAACTTACTAATTGAAATGCACATACTTAAGAGAACTCGTGGCGTTTTTGTAGCAGTTTTTAATGGAACAGGTTTTATAGTTATAATGCAGTGATCCAAACAATATACTTGGCAGAATGAAATACATTTTAGTTACCTGTTAGCGGAGTTGTGATTCATGTACATAGATGCTAGACAGCTGATGTTATCGTGACACCATTTAAGTTAAATTAATGGAGGGAAAAGTTTAAGTACACAGAAAATTAAATCGTGAACAAGAATAAGCAACCAACTTCTGTTTCAAATCGTATTTTCTGTCTTCCTTAATCATCGACTAGGTGAGTCATTGGATACATGTCTATCTCTATTTATATTCTTCATACATGACTGATATCGAAGTAACTAGAGCCTTGATTACAAATATATTGTACGAGTGTACATGGCCAGGAAAGCTCGATATCCGTGAAATCGCATGGTTTTCGCAATAAAATCAGTGTTGAGTGTTGTTGGTCAGGTTTAACACCATACATTAGTACACGATATAATCTACACATGGAAACCAGTACAACTGATGAACGCAGAACATTGTGAAATAACTGGCCACAACAACTGACCTATGGGAATAAAGTGGCAAGCTTTCTCACCAGTTTCTGATCAAACCATGCTGTGTCCCTAATGCTGCCGAAATTTTGTGACCATCTCGCAAATTACCTTTTTCAATATTCTTTTAATCCGTTGTAGCGGGGTCCCTAAAAGGCGTGGGAGCCACAGACCAGTGCCTACTCTGCATAGTTGGTACTCCGGAATTGTTTATAACAATCACCACTGTATTGCTAGGTTGAGTGATAAGATCTAAACTGTAGTTTAACACACCAAAAAAATAATCGGATATTCGAATTGTGATGAATAGCACTTCCCATTTGGAAATTAAATTTAGCCAGTTTTCTAATTTGTAAAGTTGATCGATTTTTGTATACCTCTGGTAGTGGTGGGTGTGGGGTACTTTGATGATGATCCACAGCTTGATTAACAGTACTTGTTACTGGTTAATTATTCGTTAGTATAATATACTTGAGTAAACAATTAGGCATAATCATGAATAATTTAATATTTAAAGGTAATACTGTGTTTCACTAATTCATATAAGCTCTGGTCTTCATGGAAATTTTGGAACAGATTACATTAGTACTACATGAATATGATCGCTCGAGATATGATCTTTGCTTATATTTAAATTCACATAAAAGACAATATATATATATATATATATATATATATATATATATATATATATATATATATATATATATATATATATATATATATACACACACACACACACACACACACACTGAAAGAGAGGGAACATTAAATCATTATCATCATTTTCTTCGTACCGAACAGATATTCTGAGTCAATCATTTGCAAATATATTGATTAACAAGCGTTATTCCGGTGTGTTGTTATTCAAATTTAGCCCACGTACGTAAATATCGCCAATGAAGCTGGTGTAAGCTAATCGTACGTGCCTGATAGGATGAGATGATGGAGGCATACATGGGCAGTTATGTTCCTAGTTCCGACTTCGATCTTTGCCTCTTTACTTACTTACTTGGAGTTTTAAGTGGGCACCGGCCACGAAGGGTCATATGGCCCACTGTTTAAATCCAGCATGATAAATGGACATTTATTTTCCCGAGGGTGGGGTGGGGTGGTACGCTACTCCCCCTCCCCCCACGGGCCTTTAGTGCAAATAAATGCACTTATTAATTTGGGCGTCATGTTGAATCACTACTGAGTGACTATCAACATGAATGTAAGCCCCTTGGGTGGGTAGGAATAGTACCAACACACACCCACCCTATCAACCAATCGGATTGCTATCAACCAATCAGTGTGCAATGCACTGGTAGCGAGAGAAAATTAGTTTCCTCATATCGCTAGAAATTCTGCTAAGCCCTGGTCGAGGAAAGGGAGGACATGTCCGGAAAGGCAGGCCAGCACGCACGCAAAGAGAAGGACAGCACAGCCACGAACATCGCCCACACCTGAAATAAAAGAGCCCTACTTATTGCTTTTATCAAATTCAGTCCAGTTGTGCTAGTGGACTCCCTATATCAATAATGTGTAAGCCACCTGTGCAATTATTTCAGATTTTTTTGAGTTATGGAATTTCCTATCTCCTATCACTATGCCCTACATTAGTACAAAGTATACATTGAATGTCCCTACCTGGGATAGGCCCTTCTTACGAGGGCAAATCCCCTAAGAAAAACAAAAAACCTATGCTAGGGTGTCAAAGTGACAAGGTAGTTGGTTCAGGTTAGGTTGGTGAAGTTTTGAATTTATTTGGTGGTGGTTCGAAGTTGTTCATATTAGTCTTTTGTTGGTTTGCCGAATAGAATTCTCATACCAATCGTCACGGCAAGAATTCAATATCTAAGAACATGAAACATAAAAACAAACAAGACAATACAGATGGACCAACAATAAGTAAAAAAAAAAATAAAAAAATAAATAAATAAATAAAAGAGGTGTACCAGGCTGTTCACTTGTGTGGGTCCAATCCAGATGTTTTCTAGTATATTTCCTAGAGCCTGTTTTATAGCAGTAGATAACAACCTTCCCCGAAAAAATAGTAAAAATAATAATAATAATAAAGTAGAGAAATAAAAAAAATAAAAAATAATATAAATAAAATTAAAAGAAATGACATGGTTCGTCTTTATAAGCCCTGAAAAGGGCTGTTTTTGAAGGATCGTATTATCCTTTCTGCCGTATGGTCTTGAAGGAAGCTTGCCAGAGGAGTCGCCATGCTCTTCTTGGGAGTCTTGTTCTCTTAGTTATCATCCCTTTTGATGTTATCTCCTCTGTTTGATGGTTGCAGTATTGAGGATGTTGTATACTTCGTTCTGTTTTTCTTCCTGTAGTTGGTAGTCCCTCCTTAGTCACATTTTTGCTGGGGGCAGGGGGTTGTTTTGGAAGATCTTTATGCCATTATTTGTTAAGTAACAAGGTTTAAGGATATGCAACCCCACGTGACAAGCTGTAATGAAGTGTAATTTTATTGGTGTATTTAACACTGGTATACTTGTTTGATTCTGTGATAGGGTGCAGCTGTGTGCTGCGGGATCTGATAGTCTTGGGTTTGACCACCTCATTTGATGTTAATTTGAGGAGATTGTTCTATTTCTTTTTAGGTTGCAACATTGTGGCGCTGGGCCTGATAGTCTTATGAGTTAGACTACCTCATAATTATATTTGAGGCCATAGTTGGGATTATATTTGTAATTATATGGTCTAGTTGAGACCAGGGTGTAAGCCAGTGTTTAAGTTTGAGGTCTTAGTTTGAGGTTAAGTAAAGTTTAATTGTGCGCTGTCAGTGAGGTTGCATATGAAAAAAGTTCAGTAGAGAAGAGAGTAGAAGTAAGAAAAAGTCCCAGACTATTATTTATGTTCTTATTCATATTTATTCTGATTTTTGAACACCCTATGTTCCTAGGTTAGTATTATTATTATGATGTTTGGAGGTTATTAAGGTGATGTACAGAGCCTATTAGGGATACTCGACATGGGGAACATCCAGGGTCAGAATTACCCAGCGTAGTGTAGCTGGGCCGCATTGGCGTATCATTACCCCTCAGGTCCCCTGCTGTGCATCCCTATGGATATGTGTCCACCATCCATAAATCCTTTCCAACAGCCCTGGGATTTTAAGTTTGTTGTCTTCGGATTATTTTACTCCCTAGTTTAGTGTTAATTCATTTATGTGATTATAGATTTTAAGTTAAGAAGCCACTTGAATTTATGAGTGTATTGTATCGGTTTTTATTATGATGTTGAGAGATTATTAAGGTAGTGCACAGTGTCCATTAGGGATGCTCGACATGGGGAACTTCCGGGGCTGAAATACCCAGCATAGTGTAGGTGGGCCACTTGCATGAATCATTACCCCTTCAGGTCCCCTGCTTTGCATCCCCAAGGTCATGAGTGCAGATGACGTCAGGTTTATATTTAGTGTTTAAGAGTTTTAGTTTTAATTCATTGATGTTGCCTGACAGTCCTCTCGCATTCCATTGCCATATAATTATGTCCCTTATTTTTGAACTATCGATTGAGGCTATTATCATTTCTTGGTGATTGAGTTTCAATTTGACTCAGAACTGTATTGATAGCTGCTTGAACTATGTTTTGGACATTGGTGTCTTTGAGGTTTATTTTAGCAATAAGCTGGCTTAGCCTGGTTATAACCTTGCTCAGTTCTGATAGTAGGGTATTTGGATGGATGGGGTTATTGGTAGTGGTTGGTGTCGGAATAATTGGGTCAGATTGATGGGATATTGGGGTAGATTTTGGTTGGTGGGTTAACGGGGTGAGTTTAACCAGTTTACTTGTGCTATTGTTTTTATGATAGGTAGTTTTAGCAGTTTTGTAATTCAGGTTAAGTTGAGACATTAGCCCCACTATGGCTTGCTCCCTTATGGCATGTGGGCATTGGTTATGGGTGGGTAGGTGGGAGCCCCTACAATTGGCACATTTTGGAGTTATCCTGCGGCATTTTCCTTTATGTTTTCCCCCACAATGATGACAACGCTGTGGGAATTTACAAACCGCTTTGTAATGGCCCCAATGTTGACATTTTATGCAAAAACGAGGTTTGTTTTTGAAAGGTTCTAACCTGTACCTGGTTCCAGTAGTACCTAGTTTGATTAGAGTGGGGAGGGGGGGGGGGGAAGGGGTTTCTAAAACTGTTATGCTTTGCGTGGATAATGTTTTGTTTTTTTTGGACCCAACGCGGTAGATCTTTGTACAAAAATCCCCCCCCCCCTCTTCAATTTTCTTTGCTATTTCCGTGTTACTAAGGGACCCAAGTTTGCCAGTAAGTTTTAATACTGTTTTGAAGGTGGTCGTTGGCTCAGCTTGTTTCCCCCCCCCCCCCCTTGCTGCTTCTAATTTCTCCACGCTGTTACTTTGTTTCTTTTGGAAATAGGTGTGGGTGTTTGCTCTTTTATGCGGCTCCACGGTTACTGGTATGCCGCAGAATTGAGTAATTTCCAGGTATTTTGCAACTTGTGCACTTGTGCTACAGTTTATTATAATGTATTCTTTATTAGGTCGAACTATTCTACTTTGCCCAGAGTGTATCTTTAATAATGCCTGTGCAATGCTGGTTGTGGAGAGATTGTTAAATTTGTTGGATTTGCTTTTGATGTAAAGCGTAAGTTTCAAATTGTGATATGTTTTAGTTTTAGACGTTGATTTAGCATTGCTGTATGCTGATTTTCCTGCGGTTTGACTAGGAGGGGATTTTGATGATGTCACTGGAGTCATAGTGGGGCCAGTCATTGGTATTTTAGATTTAATTATTGTCTTACTTTTAATGTTAAGCGGCCTTTTTCCTTTGCCTATAACTATACCTGTTTCTATGGCAATTTGGGGAGGGGGAGAGTTTCCTTCAGGCGTGTAAAGTTCATGCTGGGTGGCCTTGGTAATTTGACTGGTGATATCCGTTAGTTGAATTGATTTTGAAATTACACTGCTTGGTTTTGTTTTAGATTTAGACTGCTTTTTTCCTTTCCTGTTTGCTAATTGTTTACCTTTCCCTTTGCTTTGGCTTTGCGGCGATAGTTCAAATTGGGGGAGAGAGTTTGTGGAAATTGGATAAAGCAAATCCGCTTCAGTTAGTTGTTTTGAAGGCCCCGGCGTTTGGCTGCACTGCAGTGATATTTTATTTTGGGAGCTCTAACTGGTGAAATTTTGCCTGAAATTTTGCCCGTTTGCTTGCTAGGATCTCCCAGGTGGGCCTTGGTGGAGGAATTGCACTGAGCGCGCACGTTTGAGTAGTCTGGTCCCCTGCTTAGTATGCTCCCATGCTTTGCACTCCGCTATACTAAGTCAGGTGAACGCCGACGCCATATTGTCACGTGATCAAAACAAATGGCCTCACCTAGAGAGATATCGGTAATCTAACCGTGGCACATTTATTGCTTTAATATTCAGTTTGTTAGTGACACAATGCGAATTTTACTAATACTTTCGATTTGAAATATAACAGGCGCTATCTTGTGTTAAAGCTTAACCAGCAAATCGGCTACATTGGTATTTTTACAAATATTTATACAATTAGGCGACGACGAAGTATAGGGATACACACAACAATTTTTGTTAAATATTGCACCTTTCCCACTGGATCATCTCAAAAATTATATTTCCAATCGATTCCTTGATAAATTTTACGTCGAAATTGATATAAGGTTATGTACGGCGGCTTTATTTTTTCCCAAGATTAAGACGAAAATATCTTCCCCATTTTACCAGGGGTGAGGGTAACGATTGTTTCGCAAATAACGCACATTTTACACTGCGTCATCTAAAATATTTAAGTTACAATTAATTCCTTGACCAAATTTATATAAATATGTATATATCGTTTTCCATGACAGCCCAAATTTTGTCAAATATTATGATAAATATAACAACCCTCTTCTACGAAGGGTCGAAAGTGACATTTTGTCAAATATTGCACATTTCGACTGCATCAAGTACGACATTTCATTTGCTATCGATTACTTGATAATTATTATGTCGGACTTTGTATAAGGTGGTAGATGACATCCTTAATTGGCCATAGGTTGATATCAATTCCCTTATTGAAATAAAAAAAAAAAAGGGGGGGGGGGGGCATCTCATTGTTCCATTTTAAATCAATTGCTTGATCAATTTTACATTGATATTGATGTATGGATGAACATGAGTACCCACATTTTGTGAAAGATTAGGACCAAAACACCAATATTTCTGTCAGTTCCATTTCAAATTGATTTCATGAAAGAAAGTGGCATAGCATCCCCTACAACCTGGGGTGGTGGTGAAGGGGTCTAAAATACCATCATACACACTTTACTGGTAGTGTGCCCTATCAGTAAATCTTTGGGAGAGTATGACCCAAATTTATTGCCACATCACTTACATTGATACTGTATATCACATACAGTAAAACCTGTCTTGAGAGACCACAATCACCATGCACAGATTTATTCATTATATCGTGTTATGACCTGTTATGAAAGACCACTTGTCTTGACAGACTATTATTGTTTGGCAGAAGGGGTGGTCTTTCAAGACAGTTTCTACATTATTACTGTAAAAATATTCTATTCATTAGCAAGGCACATTAATTGCCTCCACATGATACAAATTTAATGTGCTACTGTGTTGCAAGATTTTTAAAATAAACAATGAACTGAATTCAGGTTCCATTTACATGCTTGGTAAGATTCTTCAAAAGTCACTCAATATATCATCATAACAGAAAGACAATATTAGTACATTTAATGTTAAGCACTGTACAGAAGTTTACATTTTATTATCACTAATTTGATTTGCTTCCATAATGAATGCTCTTTTCATTATATAGTTTATAAAATTCTAAAACTTAGTTTAAACTTAATTTTAAGTATCAATGTAATGGAGATGCATTATTAAGGCTAACATTGTAGACAAGTTGAGACCGATGTTTCATATTTATTTTGCACTTTTCATCATTACCAAAGTATGACTTGAAATTGAACAGTATTTTCATTTCTTATACTGTCACAATCATTCATACAAATATATGTCCTAACAGTGATTTCTCAATTTAACCAAATGTGTTGTTATATTTAAATATACAAACCAATAAAACTCACTGACATGTTCATTAAAGGAATCACTGAGCCTTGTTTGATTAAATATGAACAGTAATAACTCTCGAGTTACTTCGATTTAAATGGTATGGTATCAAATAAACATATGCACATGTGACTTTCTTAGCTTCTCTTTTTCATCTGTCATTGTCATGTTATGATAACTGAATACATATAGTAATATGCAAATGTGATACATATTTCAATTTATGCCATTGTGTGTGTGTGTGTGTGTGTATATATATATATATATATATATATATATATATGAAAAGAAAATAACTTGAACATGGCAGCATGTCTTAAGATTGTTTTGTGTGTGTGTATATATCTCAAATGAGTTCATTAATAAGAAATAAGTTGTGTAAATTCCTATCAACTGATTCAAAAAAGATTCAATAAGAAGTATCAATTATACTTGTGTTATGATTAACATCAACTTAAACACGCATTCTGCATACACTTTGTACAGTATTATTACTGAAACACGTCACCCTATCATGATGCATGTAGTTTTCATGATAATTATTAAATATGCATCAACAGAATATTACTCAAACTTGGTTAAAAGTGTCAATTAGTGAAGTATTTGTCAAGTATATGTGTGAGATACATGTATGTGCAGTCCTTTTGAAGCATACAGGGTTTCTACTCAAGATGTGCTAGAGAAAGAAAAACTAAAACGGTAGTAAGAATGAACATTTTCTAAGGATTTTTTCTCAACATCAACATATTTCAACTAAATTGGATGACAAAAATACATTGTATGGTCTTTAATATCCTTTATCATTCAGATAGTAATGGTATCTTCCAAAACACATATGCACACACACACACACACACACACACACACCTCTAAACAAACTTGCTTCAAATAAATTGAGACAGATTTAACTGACAGTAAAAATCACAATATTTTAATGACATGTAATTTTTATAAATGTTTCAGAAGACACAGTGAATAAATGGCTTCATAATATGATTGCTTTGCTGACTGAAAATTTTTATTTAATCACATATATACTTACTGATATATTGCAACCTTCATATACCTGGTTGTTTGTCATTACATAATCACATGTACACTTATAGATATATAGCAACCTTCATAACAATGGTTGTTTGCCAGTGTTATATTATCAAAGCTTTCTCATTTTCATCCTATTTGCAGATGCCTTACTTAGATTGGATGTGTATTCTCAAACGAGTTGTCATTAAATATAACCAGACAATTCTTGCTTCAGAGACACCAATTAATGGGCTCAGGCCCAGACAAATAGATGCTTTGTACAACCTGAGAGAATCTAAAGACTTAGTTGTTTTATTACCCACAGGATATGGAAAGACTTTTTTAACTGATTCCATTCTACCTTCAGTGCAAAGTCATAGTACTGGAACCTCTCAATGTCATTTTTAATCAGCTTTGCTCAACACTTGATGGGCATGTGATACATGTCACTGAACATTTTCTGCTTAGACTCGAATAAGCAGCAACATAGAAAGAAGTGAAAATGACAAGCTTGTAAAATTTAACAAACAATTTATTAAGTACAAATATTTTCATAAAAGAAAATAAATAAACTTACGGTTTTAGAGAATCAAGTACAAAAATTAATCCAAAAAGAATACACAATATAATCCACTAATGGAATTACAATTGTCCTGATAATAAAATGTCCTAACAGTTCCTGGTTCGAATCTTGATGATGTAATCCAATATGGACGATGATGTCACATGATGAAGTCAGTTTTAGTTTTATAATAATCCAAATGAGCACAAGTAATTTCTAGATAAATAACACAATAATTCCTCTTGATCCCAAACAAATTGAAATGATTTACACTCAAACAATAAAACACACATCTTGTATTCCAAAGCCCAGACTAACTACTGAACTTTTCTCTCCCAAACAATAATTTAAATACGTTTTTACGTAAACAGGAAAGGGGTCTTGACCTTCCAGAATCTCTCAGAACAATCTCACATTCAAGAAATCACGTAACCAGCAGGATCTAGAAAGATGTCCTTAGAATCAATCAATCATTTTTAAAATAAAGCTCTAATGTCCTTGGAATAAACCAATCATTTTAGAAGCTTTTTTACACATCCATTTCTTGAAAATCTCTCCCAACTAACAAATTTTAAACCCAAAATGTCAAATTTTAATCTAACAAACAGACAATAAAAATAAATATAAATGACTTATATCAAATATACGTAACACTTATGCATGGGTGAATTTTCGTATATGGTTGGACACCCAGAAGACATACTGGATAAGAATGTTCTTGAATGCCTACTTGAGGCTGAATGGACAAAGCAACAGGTATGCTAGATTATTGATGAAGCCCACTGCATCAAGCAGCAGTTAAAAAACATTTGGGTAAGAGGGCAGCAATCTTGTAACAAATAAGTTAAGGTGAATAAAAGTGTCCAAGTCAATCACTGTACCACCCAAATTGTATCATGTATGATAAAAATGAAATGTGCCAATAGGAAATAATTTTCCCTACTTGCTGCCAAGACTGGTCACAACTACTGATGTCTAGATTATGATTATTTTAAAAGGATGAGAATTCAATGTCTGTTTTAGTGTTGCTCTAAAGTAAGAGTTTCCTGAACCATAGCTTAACAAAACATGCAAGTAGCAATAACATCTTCTGAAAAAAAATTAATAATTCCAAGATGCACTATTTGACTAAATAATATACTGAGTGCTAGCTTTCTATTAAAGTATTCAAGCACTGAAAAAAATTGGGGATACAATGTTTAAAACCTTGAAAATTCAGAAAGTATGCCATGGATTGTCATTAAGTTAAACTGTTGAAATATTGAAATCATAACAATACATAACAAACTATAATAAGTTAGACATTTTCATGAGTCTGTTCATTTTTCATAGTGATAGCTATTATCTTCTGTACAAGTGAGAATTCCACAAACCTATTGTTCATAAGTATTGAGTATAATACAAGTCCTAACTTGGGCAGAAGTGACCTAATAGGCTGAATCATGCCAAGTTTGCCTGTTGGCAATGCTACTGCTAGTAATACTTCAGTCAATATAGGGTTACTCAGAAAAAGTTCCGTGCATGTATCATTCCATGAAAAGGCAGTTAAATCGCAATTAGGATATAATATGCTGCTTTCATCCCTTATACATTTGGAAGATGCTTTTTGTTCAACTTCCCAAATAAGTAACATCTTTACAGCTTTTCTGAGTGACTCACTATTTAACACAGTCTCAGCAATTGTTTCCGTGGAAGTATATAGAGCAGCTTGCAGCAATGTTGCTCTATCAGATAGAGTTACATCATCAAATGATGATAACCTTGTATCTGATAATTTGGTAGCTAATGTTTCCACTTCATTTTTTGATGTTGGCAATTTATCACATACATAAATATAGTTCCACTCTCTTTCAGTTTCTGTGAAAAAGAGATATGTAAAGATCAAATAATACATATATCATGTTTTTTAAAATTAATATTAAGTGGAAGGACTAAATGTTGTGTGTGAAGGGGCCCCGAGTGGTCTAAAGCGCTGTCCATTACGGATCACTGCCATCTCACCTCTGTCTGCGTGGGTTTGAGTCTAAGATTCGGCTAATGTAGTTATGTGAGAAAGCTTGCCAGTAGCTTCTCGTGGGTCCGTGGTTCTTTCCGGGGGTTTTCCGGGTTCTTCCTCCACCATTAATACTGGCCGCCATGTATAGCCTATATTGTGCTTAAAAATGACGTTAAACCATAAAAAAAAAAAAAAAAATGTTGTGTGTAGTTAAAAGAGTGACATTCCAATAGAAGTATTTTGGCTACCACAAGGAATTGAGGTTAGTTTTTTGATTGTGTCAATGGACTATTGAGGTATAGCTTATGCAAAGCCATTTCTCCAGATTGATTGGCTGTATCAATGCGTGTAAGATATTATCTGCTGAAACAAATGAAGATTATAGTTTAACAGCCTTTTCTGATTTTTGGGCTTCAATGCCTGTCAATTTTTTATATCCACAGACTGACATTAAGTGTCAAAGGTTTTAAATTATTATATCACAATTTATTGATATTTCTCTATATTTAATTTAAGCTTAAAATGCCAGCTCAAAAACCTACCTTCTCAATTGTCTTTACCTCAAAATTTGTATTACAGTGTGATGCTTTTTAAACAAATGTATACCTCATGTTTTATACCTTATGTCCAAGACTGGTAAAACTGGGTCTGTTTGTGTAGATATTCTACAAGTATAAATGTGATCGTACTGAGTCGATGCTTCATTTTTCTTGAACTGTTGGACATGTCACTAATTGTGGTGCTTTCATCAGTGACCAAACATACAGAAGGGAAAAAGCATTTCACCCTGACATGCTGTGATTTGCATGAAGCTCCTAAACAATCATGAAGAAAAAAATTCATATACCAGTAAAGATTTTTAAAACACACACCATACCCATTCAGTGTAAAACATAAAAGGACTACACACACACACACACACAAACTATATTACTGTACGTGCTACAACCAAATAATCAAAAACATTAGGCTAAATAGGTAAGTTGAGTTTTTCTAAAAAAAAATCACTAAAAATATACACATCAATTTAGTTTCAGAGCCTTATTTACATGAAAATAGTAGACAAACACTTCCAGGAGGCCATATTGTTTGCTTGGGTGTGTTTGATTTATTGTTGTTGCTGTGAACTTGTTGCCATTTCTCAGTTAACCCAAGAAAACCCTGGGAAGAACCACCAACCCATGGGAAGCTACTGGCAAGCTTCCTCACCCACATTGGACAAGCAAGACTTGAACTTAACACCAAATTCCATTATTTTTGTATAGTGTGGCCTTGGTTTTAATGACTTGGCATGCACTAATAAAGTTTAATTACTTAACAATATCAATTAATTTGCTCTAAATGTAAATCCTTATTATGGCACTTATGTTTCAAAATCATTGACAACAAGAACTGAAAAAGGCTAATAATGCCTGACCTATGGCAAGTTGCTCATAATGCCTGATCCATGACAAGCAGCTCATAATGCCTGACCCATGACAAGTGGCTCATAATGCCTGACCTATGGCAAGTGGTTCATAATGCCTGACATGGCAGGTGGCTCTCAATGCCTGACTAATGGCAAGTGGCTAATAATGCCTACCTATGGCAAGTGGCTAATAATGCCTACCTATCTCAAGTGGATAAAAATGCCTGACCTATGACATATGGCTAATAATGCCTAACATATGGCATGTGGCTAATAATGACTGAACTATGGCAAGTGGCTAATAATGCTTGACCTATGACAAGTGGCATATAATGCAAAACATGATTCAAAGATAAGTAAATATATTAAATGGGGTAATGCCACAAACATTTTCTTTGAACTATCAACCTTTGATTTTTTGATGATCTAGCATATACTTTTTGCCACACAAACTCCAGAAAATGAAGCCACGCCCATTATGATACACTAAACTAAGACTATTCACCAGTTCTAGCAATTAGAAATTCATGGGCCTTTAAAACAAAAGACCTTGAGAAAGTGTGAAGTATACAACCAAACCAAGCTGACAATAAAAATTTATATTTCCTAATCAAAGACCATTAATAAAATATTTTAAAATCACAATATGATCATAATTATCTGTCATGCTAGTTAATGGAATGCATTCATTTTAAGTATACTGTTTCAGAGTTGGTGACGGTACAGTTAAAAGGTAGGTAGTGTTAATATCTAAAGAGATTCATATTCTGTTTCTAAGTGTAACCTGATTTCTCAAGGCCAGTAGTTTGGAAAATGTAATGTGCACACTCCTCCCAGAATTTGTTAACATTTGCTTTTGGTATCCCATGCTCCTCCACAAACTCCATCATTGCTAACTTCTCTTCTTTGCTCCATTTCTTGTATGATCTATTTTGGTCTGATAACTGGAATCAATAAACATTTATGAGCTATAATGTTTGAAATTAACTGTAAGTACAAGTTGGTACTTATCATATAAATCTTAGACTATTAACAAATACTTTTATCAAGAATTAGAAAAGACAAATAACTGGTAGTTAATTACCTATTGCTACTTAGTAATGCAAATATTTATCTATTGTTTTCATTTTCAATCCTTAATGTTACAAGGCTGCTAATTGCATAAAAATGTAAGAAAATTACCTGCTTACAACTATTATAAGAAACAAAACACTAGAGTATATAATGAAAATAATTCTGGATGACGAGCTAAAAACCAATAAAATGTGTGCTTATATGTCTTTTATATATCAATGTAAAAATACACATGATGTCATAAAATACAATACATTGGTCCTGCAATACAGTAAATGTAAGTGTTACACTGTGTTTGATATATGCCTATAATAATAGCAAGGTAAACATTCATATATAATCAGTGATTATATTTTTTTAAAGTACAGTACCTCGTTATAATTATAAATACTTTTATATTCCCATGTGTACCTTACAAATGCATAAAGATAAACAATTGATTTTAATTAATACTTATTTACTTGACTTACTGATGAGTTAAAATCAAAAAAGTCATGTATAGTTTTCAGAGAATATATGTTTCACTTGTGTAACATATCTGATTCAAAGTATCAACATAAAATGAGCATCTCTTTAAACAAGGTCTTGAATGTAAATCTTGAGGATAGACATTCAGAATTTTTGCAAAGTTAATCAGTACATAATATTGCCAACTGCAAATGTAAATAGATATTATAATATACCTGTAACTGTCCGCGCTTCTCTATCTGCACAGGAAACTTTCCTGTTGGTGATGACCTCTGTCTTTTACAATAGGTGTGGAAGCTAGGATGACACTCCATTCTATAAAAAAAAATTAGAACATTTCAAGAAACATGTTTTTTATATTTTATTCTCATTTGGTATCTAACAATAAATTCAGTGTATTTTTAAATGACACAATAATTATTACTGGTATTAATTTTGTAACAATTTTGTATTGTAAACGAAATATAGATATAATAAGATATTTTTGAAAGCATCTTTTTATGATAAATGCTTCACATATCTTGTGTTATTGTCAGTCATTAAACATGCAATGTTTTAAATTTAAGTTCCCTTAAAAAAGGATATTTATTTAACTTAATTAATACCATGAAGATTTCATCATAAACTTTTGCATGTATGTATTGTTTAATTTAATAATTGATTTTTAAAAAAATATGCCCATGTAAACAAAGAACACCAGAGTAAATAAGATTTTACCAATTTGGTACATTTTGGTTGTCAAAATGAGATAATTTAGATTTTTCATGCCATACTCCATCTCAATCCAAGCCTCCAGCAAACACTCATAAGTGAAGGCTTGTGTTTTGGTTTTAATAAGTGCTAGCTACACATGTACAGAGGAATCCTTTAACCATCCCTATTCCCTTCTAAATATCTCTACTTTGTCTCTCAAGACAATTCCTTTAAACTGTGTTGTTTTATATTGACTCCTCTTATTTTTAATG
The DNA here is from genome assembly GCA_029339505.1 of Unio delphinus. Classification (NCBI taxonomy): domain Eukaryota; kingdom Metazoa; phylum Mollusca; class Bivalvia; order Unionida; family Unionidae; genus Unio; species Unio delphinus. The sequence goes on along the minus strand of JAQISU010000138.1, from coordinate 2,856,037 downwards.
TTTTTAAAATCTAACATTAAATCATGAATGATGTTTTGTCTCTATTGCCTAAAAAGGTGATATCCAGAATATGATAAAGATGCATTAAGTCATTTTATTGCAAAAAATGTACTACCCTCTTTGAGGAAATCCTAGCTAAATCATGATTAATATTTGGCAAATGGCAAAACCTGTGCTGTTACATATACCAATATATTAATGTCAGTGTAAAATTGATCAAGCAATTGATTTAAAATGGAACATTGAGATGATGATGTCTAAAATATTCCATCTTTGGCAATATTTCACCCCCACCCACCCCCCCCCCCACCCCCGCTTCATTTAAGGGAATTGATATGAACCTATGGCCAATTAAGGATGTCATCTACCACCTTATACAATGTCCGACATAATAATTATCAAGTAATCGATAGCAAATGAAATGTCGTACTTGATGCAGTCGAAATGTGCAATATTTGACAAAATGTCACTTTCGACCCTTCGTAGAAGAGGGTTGTTATATTGATCATAATATTTGACAAAATTTGGGTTGTCATGGAAAACGATATATACATATTTATATAAATTTGGTCAAGGAATTAATTGCAACTTAAATATTTTAGATGACGCTGTGTAAAATTTGCATTATTTGCGAAACAATCGTTACCCTCACCCCTGGTAAAATGGGGAAGATATTTTCGTCTTAATCTTGGGAAAAAATAAAGCCGCCGTACATAACCTTATATCAATTTCGACGTAAAATTTATCAAGGAATCGATTGGAAATATAATTTTTGAGATGATCCAGTGGGAAAGGTGCAATATTTAACAAAAATTGTTGTGTGTATCCCTATACTTCGTCGTCGCCTAATTGTATAAATATTTGTAAAAATACCAATGTAGCCGATTTGCTGGTTAAGCTTTAACACAAGATAGCGCCTGTTATATTTCAAATCGAAAGTATTAGTAAAATTCGCATTGTGTCACTAACAAACTGAATATTAAAGCAATAAATGTGCCACGGTTAGATTACCGATATCTCTCTAGGTGAGGCCATTTGTTTTGATCACGTGACAATATGGCGTCGGCGTTCGCCTGACTTAGTATAGCGGAGTGCAACGCATGGGAGCATACTAAGCAGGGGACCAGACTAACGTTTGAGTGTCTACCTGTGAGTAGGTAAATTCTCCCTGCCGTAAATTAGATCCTACCGGTCCCTCAGTAGCGGCTTCATGTAATGTGGCAAAGTGAGTTTGTGTATAAATAGATTTGGCCTCCACAATATTTATCCCTACCGGTAGTTTGTTAGAGGAGGCGGCCATGATGGCGAAGTTGGGGGTGGGTGAATTATTGTAAGGGTTGACTGTGTAAGGCAAGGTGGCATCAAGTACTTCGTCGGGAAGGTCTAGGTTATGAAGATTAAATTGAACAGGTGAATTTGGGTCTAGTGATTCAGCTGCCTCTCTAATAATAGTAATTTCAGGCGTGGAAACGAATTGAAGCTGTTTAAGTTGAACGGCTTTTTTGTTTGATTTTTTGCTGGTGTCGATGATGCCAATTTTCAGATCTGGGCTTGCATACACTTGAGTTGTGGAGATTATTGTTTTCTTAGTGTTTACAGATTGCATTCTACAAATTTATGATATTTGAGTTATGAATTGTTTTATATTTCTTTAACAGTCTCTGGGAATAAAAAGTAGAGTAGAGGGAAGTTGAGAGCGAGAATAGATTGCTATTGCGAGTTGATAGTGAATTAAAGTTAAAAGTGAATATTAACAATAATGGCATAAAGTTTTACCCGTAGGTTTAATAGTACCTTGAATTTTGTTATTAGTAGTTCAGATGAAGTATCCTCTGTTCAGACTTTGGTTATCCAGTCTTAGGGGGGTAGGTGGCAGGTAGCTGCTAACAGGATCCGCTGTAGTAGCGTGGCCCGAAATCTGGTGATAGGTTCCTGTAGAGCGTGTTAGTCCTAAGCGGAGCTGGGGAGGCAGGCACGTCTGGTCTGTACGGCTGCTGCGGCTGGAATGGATCTTTGCCTCATGCTTACATTCCCGACACATGCCAAGGCTGCATTGTAATTTTACAAGCTTCTTGGAGAAGATTATTTAACAAATACTGTCATAGAAATGAATTTTTTATTTCAGTTAAAACAAGAACACGTCGTGCACCAGCCCATACTTCATGTTTTGGAAAGCCGGTTGGAACGTGAACTTCAAACATGTTTTGAAGGACAAATGTTTGGATAGTATTGGGGTAGTGTTTCCAAAGAAAACACATTTTGTCATAGAGAAAATAATATTTAAGAAACAAATTAGCTGATTTTAAATTATATGTGTAGATCATTAAGAACAAACAGGATGATTATTATAACTGTATTTAAAGTGCTTGTCTTTCCCAGTAAACCTTAACTATAATGTATTGTAGAATGTTATTGTTTAAAGCCGCTTTAAAATATCAGTTATAGTAATTATCGTATGAGACTCTTTTTAAAAAAAAACAAAATACACGAACGCCTAGAAAGTTTCCATGAGCAAAGAGATCTAAACTAGTCTACCTACCATTCTAATAGTTATTACTAACAGGGTGGTATTAGAAACACTAGTTTTCATAAGTAAACGTATAAATCGATTTATACAATATAAAAATAAATGTAATTTTAGTTTAGCTCAAAACGTTTTGAATTTCCACTGCAACATCAATACTAAATGAATCACTATTGTGGTTCCTTTCTCTCAATGTCTGACACACATATGGAATACAAGTTAAAAATCACCAAATTTTAATGTCCATGCGATCATAACCGAGTATATTTTTTGCAGATAGTTTACTAGTTATCATTGTAAGACAGTTTTACAGATAAGATTAAACATTTCCAGGATAATGTTTGATAGAAGATGGGCACATAATATGAAAGCAAATGTTAATAATATTTATTTAACTGGGTAATATAATGAATCGTTTTGGATATTCATTGCGATTTATATTATTCATGTACTTCCAAAATTAGAGGCATTGTCCATTCAGCAGAATGGCTATAATTTAATGTGGTAATGGAATTATTGGGAAGCACTTCTTATTGGAGGTTTCATATCTAACAAGCATTATAGCTTATTACTTGCATACGTTATCATATCTCCAGCTTGAAAATATTGTCTCAGATATGCTGAACCATCAAGTTGTCTACATATTTGACTGAACACACTGATAAACATAGAAACAATTAATCCATTAAGTATTCCTGCAACCCATCATCCAGTTTAGGCTGTTTTATCTTATAGACTGGACGAGACAGTCTGTGCTAAACATGTGCATGCTACTTTGTGTGTTTTGTTTAACACCTCGATTAATCTATCTGACTATGTAATGTTAGATCTCGTTAATTTGTTTCGACGAAAACTTGTTAACATCAAGCAGCAGAGAGGGTGAACCCTACAACGTTTTGAGACAAAATTTTGATTGAAATCTTAAAACGAGCCTTCCTACGATCTCATTTTAACCAAAAAAAATGTCTCAGGGACAAACCCTACAACGTTTTTAGACAAAAAATTGATTGAAATCCTTAAACAAACCTTCCTACGAAATCTCATTTTAACTAAAAAAATGAAAACGGAGATTTTACGATTTTTGAGACAAAATTTTGATTGAAATCTTTAAACGAGCCTTCCTACGATCTCATTTTAACCAAAAAAAATGTCTCAGGGGAAAACCCTACAACGTTTTTAGACAAAAAATTGATTGAAATTTTAACGAGCCTTCCCTACGAAATCTCATTTTAACTAAAAAAATGAAAACGGAGACTTTTACGATTTTTTAATTAATTTTGGTCGCAACTTGTTGTCATTCACCCTCTCTGCTGCTGAACTTTCAGTTCTGGTTGACAAAAAATAATAAATGATTTTAACCGAATATTTGATCCAGTCCGATACGATATCGTGTCCGAGGATCATGCAAATTTATTGTTGCGAATCCGTGTGGCTTTGACTGAGCATGACTAAAGAAGTTTTTAAATTGATTGAAGTCCATATCAGAACACCATGTCTGCCATATATTTCTAAGAGTATGAGTATCAACTCCGTTGAATACAGCAAGAATATTGCAGTTATCTCTGATGACTTTTGGAACCTGAGTGTAGCGTTGAGTGACATATATCACGTCAGTGTTTTTATGCCTGCCTCTGGAAAAAATCCTGCTAGGATTTTTTTGTTTATCTAACATTATATCGTCGTATACGACTAAATTGTTAATATCTCCATCAATATCATCCATGCTCGGTGCTTCATCGATATCGGTTATAAACTCAATAATACCCTCTCCGGATTTTTCTACCGCGCTGTCGTTAAGATCTTTGAGCACTTCATAACATCGTTGATCATCTACGCTAGGGGCAATTAAATACAACTTATCCCACTTCATCCATCTCATTATTAAATTGAGTAACAATTGCGTTTTACCGGATCCAGATGGCCCGATTATAATCATCCGGATAGAGTTTGGTAGCGCTGCATGATGCTTAACCGGTTCTCTTGTTTTAGTCGCTGAAAAATCAATTATATCCATATTTCTATACATAAATTATGGATCTATATTGTGTGAAGTGTAAAACGCGTACTGGCACAGATGACTTGATGACGATTACAACTAAAAATAACCGATCAGCGCTTTCTGGTACATGCGTGCAATGTGGTACAAAGAAATTTAGATTTGTGTCTCTGAGATCTGATTTAAAAAAAAACGAGGGGGTGATATCGCAGCCGAATTGGCAAAGCTCCCTGGAACCCCATGGGCAAGGTACCCCGGAGAAAAGCACCTTCCAGGATATAGCTACTGTGGACCGGGAACCAGACTTGATATCAGACTCAATGATCAAAATGAACCCAACCCCGGTGAAGAACCAATAAACGCCATTGATAAGGCCTGTCACCTTCACGATGTTGCTTATAAAAGCAGCAATCTGCAACACAGGCATCTCGCAGATGTTAAATTAATTCATGCGTTAAATGCTATTCCTGATAAATCCTTCAAAGAAAAATTGGCTTCATTTTTGATAAAATCGGCTATGAAAAGCAAATTGATGTTAGGTGCCGGTAATTAATAATATGGAATCAATTTATTATTCCCCAAGAGGATACTGGAGGGGTAAATCAGCAGTCCATAAACTCGCTAGTGCTGCAAAAGTGAAAAAAAACACTGCGGCTAATTGGTTATACAAACAGGCACTATGGCAAATTTATCTACCACCGCCTAAACAAATTCAATTCTCGCATTGTGATGTGACAGTTCCTAATGAAGTTCATCAGGCTGATATATTATTTTTGCCACATGATCGTGGTTACAAATACGCGCTAACCGTAGTTGATATTGCAAGTCGATACAAAGAAGCAGAACCGTTAAAAACAAAATCAGCCACTGAAGTCGCTTCTGCATTTGAGAGGATTTATCGACGAGGTCCTCTGCACTGGCCAAATCTATTGCAGGTTGATCCTGGCAAGGAATTTCAGGGTGCAGTGTTATCTACAATGAAACATCACAATGTCACCATACGACGAGGGCATACTGCGCTACATCGCGATCAGGCCATTGTAGAACGATTTAATCGGACGATTGCTGAGCGGTTATTTGGATATCAATACGCAAAAGAATTCATTCAAGAAAAGCGATCCCGTGAATGGGTCAAAAGGTTACCAGCTGTGATTACCGCACTGAATAATGAGATTACTAGAACAATCAACATGAAACCTAGCAAAGCTATTAAAAAGAAGTCTATACCCGTACAACCACAAAAAGATTTCAAAGGACCAATTCTTGGTAGTAATGTCACTGTTAGGTATTTATACGAACCAAGAGAGCTGGAAGGTGGCACAAAAAGGGCTACTGATCCTATTTGGAGTGTTACTGCACACAAGATATCTACTATAACACGATCAACTGGTAGACCTCCAATCTTTAAATTGGATTCAACTGCCCCTCAGCGGGGATTTACACGCGAACAACTCCAAGTGATTCCTGACGATACTCAATTACCACCACAGGGTCTTAACTAGCGCCGTTGCGTCTATTGCACTCAAGACAAGTCAACATCACATTGTTTCTGATATGACCAATGCTGCTATTCTTTCTGTCTACGGTAAATTGGCGAGGATCCTTATCCGAATACTGCCAACGCATTATACAATTGCAACTCGCGCAGTGATTATTCTGTTGTTTCTTCAAAGTGATTATTAATTCAGCATCAAAATCAAATTCTCGTTTTTTTTTATCCTGCTGTTTATAACCAGAAAGTTTTTTTCTGATTATGTCCTAGATGATATCACCAGTGACAATATCACTTATTGCATTGTCATTAGGATTTTCAAAGACAATTCTTCTAAGCTGATTTATTTTTCGTACTCTGGATACTGCGAGATAGACTAAATTCGACCATTCGATGCGATTATCTACCATCCAAACAATTGTATCCGATATAGTTAATCCCTGTGAAGAATGTATTGTTGCTGCGTATCCTAGCGTCCACGGGGATTTATTAGCACGCAATGCATCTTCAACGACATTGATATCAACCAGCACAATATCATTTAATACGAGAATTTGTTTTTCACTCTGTCCTGGAATATCAACTTTAATATTCTGTTTTCGTGTATCCGATGGCCTATAACAAAGGGGTACTGGAAGTGTTGCAAATTTTTCTTTATGCAATTCAAATAACTTCATCTGAAGTGTGTCCCTGACTATTTTTCTACTTGCAATTATCAAATCATTTGGTCTCCATGTTTCCCAGAAATCATTCATTGGAGTTTCTGAAATCACTTCACGCGCTATTTCGCATTGGATTCTATCCGGTTGTAATCTAATTAGCGCTTTGAATTCTCGTAATGGTTCATCAATTGATCTATAATCAGTGGTAATTTCTTCATAATAGTCTACAAAACCCCTTAGCCATTCATGTGGAGATGCACCGACAAATGGTGGTGGTTGGCCGTGATCACCGCACATGACGACTTTTGTGTTTTTGTTTAACAACCACTCGAGAAATGTTTGTAATACATCTAATGACACTGTGCATATTTCATCCCAAATTATGATTTCAGGAATGAATTTATCACCCATACGCTCAGGAGTCCATTTGTCACCCTTCCATCGAAAGAAACTATGGTAAGTATAGGCATTTACCCCTCGCTGTATCATCTCTCTGGCGAGTCTGTGAGTCGGTGTTAGTACAATCATGGTTGACCGACGAAATAATTCAATTGCACGAGTTGTCTTTCCTGACCCACCACAACCGTTTAAATAAACTGTCTTGTATCTACATATTGGATCAGATACCGGTGGTGCATTAGAAAATTCTGATTGAATTTCAATACGGTTACAACAAAGATATTTATCGTCGTTGGCAACGTCTGCCGATTCACAATACTCATGTAGCATCTCCTTTTTAAATCGCCAACGCCCCCAATTTTCTTCGGGATCTGTAAATTTAGCTACAGCTGATTTGTACTTATTGTGTATATACATCGAATCAGTGGCCACTCTAACCGCGGTATTAGGAAATCTATTTATCATCGAAAATAGATTAATAGAAGCATAGGCTAGCATAGATGATCTTAAATGTGTATACTGGGAATTATATCCATCACAGTAGGTAACAACCGTACCTAATTTCTCACCATTGGATAGAAAAGCATCCTTACGGGATACAAGTTTTCCCTGTTTCATTAAATCCGTTACAATAAAATCGTATTCAGCGACGTCTATGATCAACCGCGAAGAATATTTTGCGTTGTCGTATCTTCCACCCTGGGTAAATTTACCGATTATTCTTCGTCCAAAATCTTTTGCTTGTTCGTTTTTACTTTCAAATAACTTCTTAGACCAATTCATGATTTGTTCTTCACTGAAATCTGGACACTGTTTTCGTAGTTCGCTGATTATACGATCTAGATCGGGTTGTGGTAGCCAAACTTCTTTCTGAGCTCGATAGCATATAATAGCCTCGGAAACAATCAACGATATTAGCATACCACAATCAATCATATATCTCAATAGCACTATTGGCATCCAGTGTTTTTCAGATAGGTGTCTACCGAGCCAAACATAACTACACGGATGTAATCCTGACGCTAATTCAAATGATATCACACGAGCGAATCCGGTTAAATCAAAATCAGGTAATGGTCCATTAATCGCAACACGAGTCATTTCATGCGTGGGGTGTCCAAATCGTTTGAAGTACTCAGCACATTCCCCATATCCGAGAAAACTTCCGGGATAACACGCGGATATATCAATTGAAATCATACCATCACGTGAGTATTTCGTATTCCACAGTCCTCCATGACCAAATTCGACGCAACTCAATTTAACATCCTCGAGAAAATCACTTCGTGTTGGACGCCATGAGTTTTTTTCTCTTGCGAAGTGAACTACCACTGATGGAATAGTAAAACTATCCGTGAGTAGTTTTTCATGGGAATTCTCCGGTGAAAAATCATTAGCGATTTTTCTCATTCTGTTATCTAATTCTTCAACGCGATATAATTCGCCATTTGGTCTTACAAATTGATCAAATCCTATTTCGGGATCTTCATCACTTCTAAGTAACCACACTGACACAGGATCATCTTTACACAATGCATGAATAGCATCGAATAATTTCTCTTCATAGAAAACATCCCCGACGAACTCCTTAGGGATATATTTCACGGTTCTATCTCGTGGAAATATTGTTACTGCAGGTGTCCACGCGTGTTTGTTATGATCAATAATCTGTATTGGCGCTCCATTTCTGTTATATTTCGGTTCGTATAAAACCTCTCCGGTTATCGTCATAACGGTTATTGGAAATCTTAATGATGTTTCTAATTTAGCTATATCAGAAATCTTTGCACCATGCTGTTTCACTGTCAGTTCCCATTCGGTTATTTTCCTACGTCGCAGATCAGTTAGTTTATTTCCTCGGGATGCATTTGTGAAGTGTTCCATTACCCGTGTTGCCACGCAATTCAGTGAACTAGAATATTTAATAGGAGCTAGTTTTGCGATATCGGGTTTATCATTTAACGGATATATCCCATAAACCATTGCTGTTACGGGATAAGATCTTTCGTAGTATGGTTTGTCAATGCCGGTTAGAATTCCTGGTTTGGAATCTCTACTCACAATGACAGCTTTTTTATTCTTGAGGATTGGTTCAAATTTATCCCTAATAATCCATTTGCCATCGACTTCGATAATGAATTTTATTCGGAAAAAATACCTTTTTTCCCCAACACGCGAAATTATCACTGCTGCTTTTTCATCATTCATGGTAGCGTCAACAACACCATCAATTCGAAATGTTGACCAACAATAAGATGCTCCATCACGCTTGAATTCATTAAAACAGTCTCTGATTTTACTAATCATGACTTTATCAAGAATTGTATTCTTTGGTGTATTAGAAACTATATCAAGATTGAATTGAGCATCTTTCCAAGGTGATCTCTTGTTACGTTTTTTGGGTCTATCGCGATTAAATTTAGGATTAATCTTCAATAATCTCTTAAACTCTCTCATGTTTCCGTCTATTAAACGTTTTTTTCGGTTTATCGAGATTAAATTTAGGATTAATTTTGTTACGTTTTTTGGTTTATCGAGATTAAATTTAGGATTAATCTTCAATAATATCTTAAAATTTCTCATGTTTCCGTCTATTAAACGTTTTTTGGGTTTATCGAGATTAAATTTAGGATTAATTTTGTTACGTTTTTTTGGTTTATCGAGATTAAATTTAGGATTAATCTTCAATAATCTCTTAAACTCTCTCATGTTTCCGTCTATTAAACGTTTTTTGGTTTTATCGAGATTAAATTTAGGATTAATCTTCAATAATCTCTTAAACTCTTTCATGTTTCCGTCTCTTGGACGTTTTTTTGGTTTATCGAGATTAAATTTAGGATTAATCTTCAATAATCTCTTAAACTCTTTCATGTTTCTGTCTCTTGGACGTTTTTTGGGTTTATCGAGATTAAATTTAGGACTGATTTTTAATAATCTCTTAAACTCCTTATCAAGATTGAATTCAGCATTTTTCGAAGGCGTTCTCCTTAATTCCCTCATGCTATAATTAAAACATGCATATAAATGAAGAATTTATATATAATGAATCACTGCAAGTGGCTTATGATTGGATCAGTAACCCCGTGTAACAAATCATGCAGAAATGAGTTTTGTGGGTATCATATGCAAAGCTTTCGACGTGGAAGCCTTGGTCCGTTACCCTGTATTCGATGTGGGGTTGGGGTCAGGGGAAAATCGCAGTTGTTTGAATTGCGGTGGTAAGCGATACAGGGAATTGAAGCGTTATTATGATAAAAGAATAAAAAATGGACAATCAATCAGAAATTATGACCCTGATAAAGTCTCTGACCCTGACACTGTCAGCGACAACGTCCTTGACAAAATCATAAGAACTCCTCAAGACTACATTGAAAGATTTTCCAGTGATGTAATCATTAAACCAAACAATGAATTAGACAAATAGTATTTAGTATACGAATGAACCAGGAATTCAGACAACACCCTGTGATCACAAATTATGAAGCATCCAGTGATGGTGTTGTAAGAAACCGCAGACTGAAGAAACCAGTTGGTTCTGATAATGGTATGGGGTATTTGAAGTTTGGCGCTGGAAAGAAATTTTATCTCAATCATCGTTTCGTATTTGAATGCTTTTATGGATTGATCGAGGATGATTCTGTCATTGATCACATTGATTCTAATCCAATGAACAATTCTTTATCAAATCTGCAGGCTATCACACAAAGTGAGAATACCAAACGAGGAGAGACTGGAAAATGCTCAAAAAAAGCGAGACCTGTGAAATCTTTGAATACAATAACTAACGAAGAAAAAATATTTCAATCAATAACCAGCGCCGGTAGGCATTTCGATATTTGTGGACCCTCAGTACGAAATGTTGCAGAGGGGATTTATCGATCTGCGATTTCAAAGGGGACTGGACAGAAAATTCGATTTAGTTATGTCTAATGCGTCATATTTTTCATTTAGAAATATGTCATTGTTATAGAATAATGAATTCTGAAAATATGAATAGCATTATATCCGAGATTTCAGAATTGAAAAGTTGGGATATTGAACTATCGGATGGGTTAAATCCTGATCAAATCATGTCTGATTTTCAGGATATAGAATACGGAGTTAACAACAATAAATATATGCTGCCAAAGCAATACGCGCTCATCAAAAGAATTCAGAATTCTATTCGTGACTCTCTTGCATTCTCCAGTGACGTAAGTGTGTTCGCTCCGTTATATACTATCGTAGAACGAATTCGAAAAGAATTAGGTAACGAATACGAATTGAAAAAGGAGGTTAATTCTAAAATTAGAAACCTACGGGCGTTAATTCAAGAAAATGAACAATTTTGATTGACCATTTATCATTATTTGATTGTGACCGTCCCTCATAGAGATTTTAATTTTTTTTAGCATTTTTTGATTGATAATGTCAAAAACAGTGAAAATATTTCACACTGAATAAAAATTGATGGACGGTTCAGATTGACCAAAATAGAATGAGGGAAGTGTGGTATTAATTATTTTTTATACAATTTCCACACTTCCCTCATCAATGATAACACCCTTAAAATGTCAAAATAACACTTCCACGATGGTGTTAGGTCGGATTGAAAAATTGTTTTACAATTGAAAAATTGTTTGCGATTTCAAATAATGGTCAATGAAGCATTAACTCATTGGCTCGTGAACGATTAGATGCAATTAGGAGATTTGTACCAATTCGTGACTCTGTCAGGAATAAACTGCAGCAACGACAGAGTTTACAAACGGATTTTGCTGTGGGGTCTGAAGAATTGTTTAAACCAGTAACCACAGCAACGAAAAAGGTAGAGCGTGCTATACTGGGAGATGTTCCCGAGACGGGGAAATTTGTTATCGGTGAACTTGAAAAAATAGCAGCGAAAACTGAACAAACAAAACAGGCTGTACAAAAACCAGAATCAAAAAGAACAGTAGATGATCTACGCGTGAGGTTTAACGAGGAAGGGTTAGCAGAAATCGATAAGACTGATTCAACAGAAATTCCTGCGCTTGTTGTTACGACTTATGAAGACAGAAAAAAAATGTTGAAACCAGAACATCATAAGTTTGTTAAGAATTTAACTCATTGGGCTGATATATTCTACAAAATCAAAACTAAAAAAAGTCAAATTAAGACAGATAGTGCATCATACATTGAATATATCAATGCGGTGGGTATAGTGTATAAACAATATGAAGAGTTTAAACAGCAACAAAAACCGCGAAAATTGCGAGGAAAGCTACAGCAACCTGCAAAGAAAATATCTTTTTCAACTAAAAAACAACAACTACCACCTGATGATGATGATCCTGATTATTTACAAGAAACGGATTTAGAAAAACTGGATGAAGCAACTGGTTTTAGCGGAAGTGGATTGCAAGATTCCAGTGGACCCCCAAGTGGTGTATGTCCTGGTAGTGTTCTCAGTGATATATCACGATTAGAAGTTCTTGTAGGAGGTTTCCGAGCTGGAAACAACTCACCGGAAATCATTAATGAAGCAGCTGATATCTGTAGACGATTATTTCAAGGCGGTATCATAGATATCAGCACATATCGAGATTTCATTGGCGAGTTAGTGGAAGATTATCACAGTGATTAATCACCGAGACTGAATAAAAACGCTAGCGTTTCCAATTGATAAATTGTTTTACAATTGAAAAATGGTTTCTGATTTCAAATAATGATCATACACTACAATCATGATAAACCAACCCTCGTCTATGTAGTTAATTCACGATTTCCGGTTTATAAAGCATACTATGGAGATGGTTTAGGCAATACCATTTTAGGATTCTTTTCAAGAATGGCTCCAAAAGTGATGCCGTTAGCTAAACAATTATCAATGAAAGAAATTGATGTTATTCGTGATAAGGGTATTGGTGCTGTTGGAGATTTTGCCGAAAAAGCGTTTTCAGCCGAGAAGAATAAAATAACATCATTGGTGCGACGAAAAAAGAAACCGTTGCCGTCTACCGCGGAAATGCCTGCACGGGTTAGTAAAATTATAAATAACGCAGTAGACGAAAAACTAGCGTCGTTGATAACTCCCGACCAAAGCAACATTGCAAATATGATAGCAGGAAGCGGCTTTAAAAAACTACGTCGATGAAAATCTTTTACGATTTCACGATTTAGACTCTGATAAATAGAATAAAATGTTCAAAAAGTCATCTGATCCAGCGTTTGATATAGACGCCCCAGTTGGCAAGGATGATTCTGTACGCGATTATCAATATTACGCCTATCATGCAATAGACTCAAATAGTCGATCGCGAATTGAACTTCAAGTCCATGATACCAGCAAGTATTTTCTACCCGCTGAAGCGTTTATCGAAGTAGAAGGTGAACTTGTAACAGCTGCTGATACTCCTGCTGTACCAGCACCGTATCCAGCTGGTACTCAAGTCGGGTTTGTCAATAATGGTATCATGGCGTTATTTGAGAGTGCAAGATATCTCATCGATGGAAAAGAAATCGAGTCTATAGATCGCGATGTTGATGTGGCTACAACAATAATCGGGTTAGCGAGATATTCCGATGATTACACAAGATCAGCAGGACCTTCTATGATGTTTGCAAAAGATGGTAAGAATACCGCTGGAGGAAATCCATTTGTTGTAAGACGACCAAAGAATAATGCTGGTGCTGCTAATGCTGATGTCGAGGATATGATTATAAACAACGATCGTAATTTCAATCTAGGAGCTGCAACACGAAACGCAATGTTGCAAGGAGATCGTAAATCATTTTCATGCGCGATTCCACTACGTCACATATTTGGATTCTGTAGAAACGTCAGAAAAGTTATCTACGGAGCGAAGCATACAGTATCGCTTGTACGAAAGGGTGATGATAATGACGCAATTTGGAGGATTCCAGCAGACAATGCAAATCCCAATGCTGATGCCGGTAGAGTCGATTTAACAAAAATATCATTGTGGATGCCAATGTTGACTCCGTCAATGATAACAGAATCGCGGTTACTATCATTTATGGATCAAGGAGGAAAATCATTACTAAGTTGGTTAACCGTGAGTACAGATGTTAAACAATCAAATCTGAACGGGTTATTCACGTGGAATCTAGCATCAAAACAAGGTGTTTCTGCGCCACGTCATATATTTGTAGTGTTACAGGATGACGCACGAGTTGGCAATCAACTCTCCAGCCATATGATATTTGATCCATTAGGTGTTAAAGACGTCTCACTTAGAATAAACGGTCAGCAGGAACCATCTGAAGATGTACAACTTAATTACACAGAAAATCATATTGCTCGCGTGTATCATAGATTGTTGTCGTTTATGGTACGCGATCAAAATGTTGATACTGGTCTACAAATATCACATTACGACTTTAAGAATCTGTATCCGATCTATTACTTTGCGCTGGAACATCTCGATTTAACAAGACAGTCTGTCGTTGATATACACTTTAGAGCTAATGTGACTCGTGGTGCTATCGCTAATTATAGAGCGGTTGCTGTCATTCTCAGCGATAAATCAATGCTACTCGAAGGTGTTGGAGGAAGAATGAGAGTGGTAGATGCCCCAGTAGAAAATCTTTGATTGATTTTCTCGATTTTTCATTGAAATTGTAAAAGATTTAGAATCAATCTATTATGTATAATGTCATCTAGTGTTATTAGTGTTGCGTTAACTCCTGGTCAAATCAAAAAATTGCAATCAGAATCGGCTAAAAAATGCGGAACCACAATCACGTTGAAACCCAATCAAATGACTGGTGGTGCAAATAAATTATTGCTGACAACTCGTCAAGTAAAACATTTCAATGATGCACTTGTAGCAAAAAAAGGAGTTCAGATGACTCTTTCTGCGGCTGCTATCAAAAATATGATGAAAACAGGCGGTATATTTCCATTGTTAGCTGCAATACCAGCATTGATTGCAGCAGCAGCCCCAGCGGTTACTAAAGCAGCGGCGTTAGGAGCCGTTGGTACTGCAGCAGGAATGGCACTAAAGAAGGCAACTGGACAAGGATATAAAAAAAAGGGAAAGGGTCTAAGACTATCAGGAACCCCGTATTCGTGGTACAGCGGAAAGGGTCTAAGACTACCAGGAACCCCGTATTCATGGTACAGCGGAAGGGGCCTGAGACTAGGACCGGTTTATTAATTGAGGAATCTTTGATGGTTCCAATGTCCAATTTTGATTTAATGGATGCTGCTAAAAAACTAGCGATTACAAATTTCAGAGGTGTTTTTATGAAGGATCAATTACCACATCAACCAAACAAAACTGAAACAGGTATTATTAATCTCGATAACAGCACCGGACCTGGTACTCACTGGGTTGCATACGCTATTGATCCACGTGGGATTGTCTATTTTGATTCATATGGATTAGCCCCGCCAAAAGAGTTTATGCGTTATATAAAAACCCTTCCAATGAAGACTTGGTATTCTACGCTACCAACACAACAAATGAATGACCCACCAATATGTGGCAGCGAAGTATTAAATGTCCTTAACGCTATTTCTAACTCCTTGAGTAACCCAAGCGGAAAACCACCACATGTTGTCGTGAATGAATACACTAGTAATCGCTGGCGAAAATCGAAGATTTTTCAACGAAGTCGTCAACAAAGATTTTAGAGAGAGAGTTTTACAATAATATGATTGATATTTGGGGAAGACCTCTGAAACCTAAACCCGATGACACTGCAACCGGTGATTCTATCAAGGATAAAAAAAAATTAAGGATGAAATCGCTGAGACGTTACATTTAACAAATGTTGACCCGAACGAAATAGTTGTATTTCAAGATCTCCAGGGTAAATTGAAAACTAGTAATGTGTCGTTGGATGATATTTTGGTTAAACAACGAAACGCAATCGAGGATACTATCGCGTTATTTTCCGATCAGGGTAAACTCAAACCGGGTGTACTCTTCTCGACTATTACAGATCGATTAAAAACTCTCAACGATGAGTTGAAAAATTCTGTATTGGAACTAGTAACATTTCAATCTAAAATTGAAGAACACGGAAAACAGTTTTCAATTTTTCGTAGAAACATCGTGGATAAATTTCTTGGAACTACATTCGACAAACTCGACATAAAACTCCCGGATATCAAAAAATTCATCGATGAGACGAAAAACTTCATCGAAGCCATCAAAACTGATTTTCCGAGGATGATAATCATTGAAAAAACAAAAATTCCTCATGAGAAAACCAATAACGTAGTATACACAATCCAACACGGATCATTTGCGTGGACACCTACAAACAACAAATTAGATATCACTGCAACCGTTAAGGGTATTTATCGATTAACACTAGTGACAACGACTCAATTTAATATTTCATCGTCGAGTTCATCCGGGGTCAACAATACGATTTCAACGATCATCGACAAGGATACAACTGAACAGTTCACGTTAACATCTACTGATAAAAATTTGGTTAGGGTTTCAACAACATGGTATGTGGAATTCGTAGCGGATTTAAGTAAATAACTAAATTGAAAAGAAAATCCTTCGGATTTCACAATTGAAAACGCTAGCGTTTTTAAAATAAAAATGATTTCATCAACGCAATGTCGCTATGATCAGGTCAGAGAATATCAGACTAGACTCAAAACCCTCGCCGAGGAGTATCAAATAAAAATAAAAAAATACCGACGAAGAATCACCGCAATCGATATTACTATGTACTCGGTGTCAAGCGTTCTCGCTGGCGCCGGAATAATACTTGCATCGGTTACAATGATTGCCCCGGTCGTAGTTCCAATTTGCATTTCTGCGGTGGCTACAATCGCGGGTATATCAACCGGGATAACAAAAAGGATATCATCATGCAGCCAACGCAAACTGCAGGATTACTTAATTCAATTTCATATTGCATCAACCGCGTACTCGCAATTATCATTGATGATATCATCGTCACTCGATAATACGATTATATCAGATAGTGAATTCTCAGCGATGGTCAGTATTTTTGATTCCGCGATATCGAAATTAGAGCGACAACATGAATATAATAACAATGACAACACCGATGGAATTGGAAAACACGAACCCGAAAACCAAAATGATTTCAATAACATCAACCATACCAGATTGTGAGTTCTCAGTGATGGTCAGTATTTATGATTCCGCGGTGTCAAAATTAGAGCGACAACAACAGTATAGCAACGATGACAACACCGATGGAATTACTTCAACGAATAGTGGAGAACACGAACCCAGTACAAACAAGTATGATATCAATAACATCAACGAAACCCGAATTTAGTGTGAATTTCCCTAGCCCAGTTCCCGTGAAGGAGATAGCGCTAGCAAAACTACGAGTGTATCACAGTTGGCCTAATATCAGATCAAAATCATTTGGTGGTCAACAACCGAATAATTCACTGGTGTTCGCGAATAAGAATAAAGAAGACGGGACTCCAGACTGGAACGTCGTTTCAATACCAACAGGGTCATATCAAATTGAACAAATCAATGCTGAATTGCAACGTAGAATAAAATCGATTACTGGAAAAGAGTCAAAAATAGCTATAACGGTTCATGAGCCAACACTATCATCTGCCATTGAAATAAGCACAGAAGGATATGTCGTAGATATATATCAGAGTTCTATTAGAACCATACTAGGATGGCCTGAATTACCACCCGGGGGAAAAACCGTTGATATACCCGAACCACAAAAAACTGATTATATCACCGACAGGATAAAACCTGATAATCCAATAAAGAGTTATGAAGAGTATAGTATAGCTATAGATTTTTTTGGGTTAGGATACGAACATAGGGCGGAGGGTGGACCATTGCAGGGACATTATTTTGTTGACGAACCTAAAATCGTTAAAAATTTCAAAGCAATGAATAATGATTTTTCACTGTTGTTAATATCTCTTAAATCCGGCTCTCTCACCCGAGATGAATTTATCAGTGTTGTAGAAACATGTAACAAAATCATCGACGATATGGAACAATTTAATTTACGAATTATTCAAGAGGTATTAGATGACGATAATCCCACATCGAGAACAACATTTGCAATAGACTATAAAATCCCCGTCAAAGATATTCCGACATTCAAACTACCAGGATATAATGTACCGGAACTAAAAAAACTTCTCAGTGACACCATCGATGTTGGTTTTAAAATAATTCATGATGCATGGAAAAAAACAGCATCACAGGAAATAAAAATCCTCAAACATAATAATGACCCAGACGGTGGCGGCAGACATATCGCTCCGTTCAACGTGAATATATCCTCAGTGATTGCGCTCAATTTAGTATGCGATGTTATTGAAGGAAGCTATCAAATTAATCTCGAACGATCAAATCAAGCTCAGCAAGGATATATTCTATACTCATTTGCACCAATAACCCCTCCAGGATTTTAAATAATTGAGTCTCCGGTTAATCCTGTCTATATGCGGTGTCATAATGATTCGCTAACCAGAATTAATTTCAAACTCACTGACCAGTCCAATAATCTGATTGATCTACAAGAGGAGGTGTTAGCGATTAGTCTATTTGTAAAGTCCTAAAAGAATTTTCATCGTAAAAAAATAATTAACCCAGAACTGAAAGTTCAGCAGCAGAGAGGGTGAATGACAACAAGTTGCGACCAAAATTAATTAAAAAATCGTAAAAGTCTCCGTTTTCATTTTTTTAGTTAAAATGAGATTTCGTAGGGAAGGCTCGTTAAAATTTCATCAATTTTTTGTCTAAAAACGTTGTAGGGTTTTCCCCTGAGACATTTTTTTTGGTTAAAATGAGATCGTAGGAAGGCTCGTTTTAAGATTTCAATCAAAATTTTGATTGAAAAATCGTAAAATCTCCGTTTTCATTTATTTAGTTAAAATGAGATTTCGTAGGAAGGTTTGTTTAAGGATTTCAATCAAGTTTTTGTCTAAAAACGTTGTAGGGTTTGTCCCTGAGACATTTTTTTTGGTTAAAATGAGATCGTAGGAAGGCTCGTTTTAAGATTTCAATCAAAATTTTGTCTCAAAACGTTGTAGGGTTCACCCTCTCTGCTGCTCATCACAATCTTATTCATACGTCTTAGGTTTTACTGTTTTACTTATCATTGTACTTTAATTAGCTGCTGTTACTGTAACGATATTGCCCTTTACTTATATGCCTATACAACGGAAAATCATTTTCTGCAAGTATACTGATAGAACGATCCTTTGACCTATTGGTAGTCATTTTTCTACGATAGTTACCTAAACCTAGAGGTTTGCGTTTTCAAAAGAATTATTACGTAGCAGCTGTAGATCTTAGCAAGAAATTAGCTATCAGACTCCCAAATGACGAAGAGAATGACTATACCGTGACTAATTCGCCTGCAGAAATGTTATATTTGTGAAATCTAAGCATGTTGCTAACGTCGATAGAAACAATTATGTCCGGAGAAGGCATATCATTTATTCACTTTTAATACCAATTACATGAAAATACATAAATTACCTCTGAAACTAGATTGTGGACCTATACTCATCATAAACAACGTTTTCAAAAATAGTATGTAGGTACTTGTGATAGCAGGTTTAAGTAATCACAATAACCAGTTTTTGTAATCAACTTGTTTCATTCGTCATGTGTCTTGATGTTGACCGTTGTATTTTACCTGAATGTGACATTTGTTTTATGAATCCGAATATCAGTTCCGATTTGGATTAATCAAAGATTGTCAAATTGTCTGTCCGAATGTTCTTCTGTCTTTGGTCTTTCTTAAGCAACCATGCTAGTATCATTCATATCTTTAGAATGTTGATGCAATCTTTCTTTTCCACCTTCCATTGGTTTGCAAGGAAATTTAGAAAATCAAGTCAATGGATATTTTAGTGGAAATTTAGGCTATTTTTGTAGCCAAAAAACGTTTACTTTGAACATTGACTTTCAATTAGATAATTTTAAACTTGAGTTGGTACACACAATCAATGATTTCAAAACGTGTGTGTTTTAAGTGTAGAATACGTGAAAGGTGGAGAAATTACAATAGGGAATACAACAAAGAGGACAAAAACGTGTGATTAAATCAAATAAAACATACACTAAAAGAAGAGATAGAATTGACACAACGATGCAACATCGATAGTACGTATCAAAATGAGAAAAAGGTTTTTGCATATATTAAGATACATTATGGACATTAACGTGGCAAATGAGTTGTGTACAATATTGACGTATATAAAATATACATTAAACATACAAGCGTGAGTTACGATGAAACACTTATAATATTAGTCATTTTGTTTCTTGTGCTTCTTTTGGTTTGTCCTTTTTTGGACAACAGACTAAATGTTTTCATTGATAAAATACAAGTTATATGATATCCAGTGCAAAGACGTAAAGCTATATTCGAAACGACACACGGGAAAACATTAACATTTCCACGATGGCTAAATTCATTTGTTAGCTGATTTTAATAGTTACCAGAAGGAACGCGGAAAACTTAGTTTTTAGTGAAACATACATAAATGGAAATGCTGTATTACATAGTTTGAAAAGGTTGAGAGTAACAATGTAGAAGAGTTTTATAAGACACGGTTGTGAAACATTGATGCTAAGGTCAAAGGAATCCCACTTTGTTAATACTCAGAATCCGACATCCTGACAAGGGGACAAGCCTTCTTTCCTGCTTAATGGTTCCTCACTTAATCATTTTTCATCATCTGTATTCACGTGTCGTACTGTCACAGCTTTAGTCTTTGGCAAATTGTTCCGTACTAAATTGGTATTGATGGTAAGGTGTAATTCGAGTGTATAATAGTAGTTTTATGTCTTGAAATTGTTACGGTATTATACGGTGCTTTCCATCTTTCTGAATGTGTACATTACGAAACAATAACCTTACCGTCATCATCAAAGGCATTAATCATGTTTCGAGTTTTAAACTGCTATGCTATGTTTAAGTTTTATCACAATGTTTTCATCTTTTGTACAACATTGTTGGCCTAAATGTAATATAACTATTATGATTTAAACTTGTGTCACTAAAATCCATAAGACCTAATTCATTGATATAAGCTTGCATTAGTTTCATCTATGAGCACACTGCTATTTTTGCAAAACCTATGTCATGTCACTAGGTTAATGTGCATTAAATGTTTCGATCACATTTCTGGATGTTAATTTGACCTTCCACTACCAGCAACAAAATCACGCATGTGTTTTGCTCCAGGTAAATTATCACTTTCTATTCAAACATATAGCGTGTTATTTGGGTGTAATTCTGAGCTCCTACAACTAAGGGTCGATATTTTCATACTCGTGACACACAATGATGCGAAAAAAAGCCTAAATTAATTTCCTCTCTCCTACGCGGTATCAGGTTGGTCAACTTCCAAAGTATCACTCACTTTAAGATTCAAGCAGTGCCATAAATTCCATCAACGTGTCAACGTAGTCGTGCTATATTTTTGTGAAATAAAACAGATTGGATTATTTATATATATATATATATATATATATATATATATATATATATATATATATATATATATACATATATATATATATATATATATATATATATATATATATATATATATATATATATATATATTTATATTTACAATCCAATCTACATATATATACAAGCGCTTGTTTTAATTCCCAGTTGTGCTGTACGCTTTTTTTTTAGCACTTTCGTGTAACCAACGCGTCCACATAAAAACAACTTGATTAGGTTACGAGCGATGATTCAACTGCTCATCAGCGTGTATTTACACGAGAACAGTTACAAGTGATACCCGAGGATATACAATTACCGCCCCTAACACTTGACTAGCACCTCTGCGTCTGTTACACTCTTGACAGGTCATCATAACATTTTCTCTTGTATGACCAAGACTGCTATCTTTTCTGTCTGCGGTAAATTGGCGAGAATCTTTTTCCGACCACGACCATAGCATGATACATTTACAGCACTCGCAGTGATTATTCTGTTGTTATTTCAGCATTATTATAAATCCTACATTAATTTTAAATTCTCTATTATTTTTCTTATCGCGTTGTTTATAACCAGCAAGTTTTTGTATTATATCATCGTTGACAATATCGCTGATTGTGGTGTCATTAGAATCTAATACGACTCTACGAAGTTGATTTAATCTTCGTACTCTTGACACTTCGAGATAAACTAACTTCGACCACTCATCTACGATCCAAAGAATTGTATCAGAGATGGTTAACCCCTGAGTAGAATGTATCGTCATTGCATATTCTAGCGTCCAAGGAGATTTGTCAGCGCGCTATGCATCTTCGACTGCAGTGTTGTCAACCAGCACAATATCATTTAACACAAGTATTTGTTTTTCTGTTCCTGACTCTTTAAAACGCCCTGGAATATCAACTTCATATTCTGTTTTCTTGAATGACATGGTCTATAACACAATGGCATTGGAAGCGTTACGAATTTTTCTTGATGTAATTGAAACAACCGCGCTTGAATCGTGTCTCTGTCTATCTTTCTACTTTCTACTATCAAATCGTTTGGTCTCCACGCTTCGCAAAAATCATTTAATGGGGTTTCTGAAATTATTTCACGCGCTATTGCGCACTGGATTTTATCCGGTTGTAATCTGATTAATTTCTTGAACTCACCTAAGTCTGGGTCAAGTGCTCTATGATCAGTATTTATTTCTTCATAATAATCTACAACATTCTTCAGCCAATTATGTGGAGACAAATCGAGAAATGGTGGTCGTTGACCATGATCGCCACACATTATCATAGATGTATTGTTTTAGTAACAACCAATCAAAAACCATTTTTAATATATCCAACGACCCTGTGCATATCTCACCCCAAATAATGATTTTTGGAATCATATCAACCGAAATAACCTTCCTAGGATCATATGTGGTATTCCATCATCCACTGAGACCGTAATCCACACAACGAGCTTGAACACCTGAGTGAAGTGCAAATCGTGTTGGTTTCCATAGATTTCTCTCTCTGGCAAAATGATCAGCAACTGACAAGACTGTTAAACAGTTTGTTAGAAATTGCTTGCTATTATCCGTTGAAAATTTCTCAGCGAGTTTTCTCATCTCACCGTGAAGAGATTCAATACTTAAAATTTTAGCGTTAGGTCTTACAAATTGATCAAATTTACCATCTTGTTCTTAAAAACTCTGAAATAACCAAACTTACAAGGATCGTTTTTACTTAGCGCGTGAATAAAATCAAACAAATTCCCTCTCCCAGAGTTCTCAGGTGAGAACTCTACAGGAAGTTATTATACGGTTATATCCTAGGGAAATATTGTTACTGCGTTAGTCCACGCGTGTGCATTATGATCAATGATCTGGAATGGAGCCCATTTTTTAAATTTCGATTTGTATATTACATCTTATGTTATTGTTGCTACGGTTATTGGGTATCTTAATATCTTTGTTAGCTCAGCCACATTCTGAGTTGTGGCTCCAAAATCCTTGACTGTTAGTGCCCATTTATTTATGTTGCTGCGTCTTACAGCTGTCAACTTGTTTCCACGCAACGCATTTGTAAAATGCTTTATTACTCAATCGGCTACACAATTTATCCCTGATTGTTTCATAGATTTCAATTTCTCAACACTTGGCTTTTCATTTATTGGACAAATCCCATAAACAACCGCGGTCACAGGATAAGCTTGCTCGTAAGATGGTTTGTCAATTCCGGTCAATATTCCTGGTTTGGAACCCTGACTCACTATGACAATGATTTTATTTTTAGGTTTGGATCGAATTTGTCTCAAATAATCCAGCTGCCTGTTAATAATACTATAATAATTTTCATTCTGAAAAAAAACACGGTGCTCAGATGCGTTATTATTCTCGCTTCTTGTTTGTCGTTCATGGTAGCATCAAGACTACTAGCGATTCGAATGTTGACCAACAGTGAGATGCACCATCAACATTGCGGACAACATGAAGCTGAAGAGAGTGGGGGCTAAAACGCATCCTTGTTTCACACCATTCGTGACCGCAAAGGGTTCGGAGTAGTTGCCCTGGTCCTGAACTCTGGCAAGCATGCCGTCATGAAAATGCCTCACCATTTCAATGAAGACCTCTGGACATCCAAATTGGGCCATAATTTTCCAAAGGCCTTCCATGCTGACAGTGTCGAATGCCTTAGTCAGGTCTACGAAGGTGGTGTATAGTTTGAGATTTTGCTCAAGACACTTTTCTTGCAACTGTCTGGCAGCAAAGATCATGTCGATGGTGCCTCTCTCCTTTCTAAAGCCACACTGACTTTTTGGTAGTAGGCCATGATCAAGGTGCTCTGTGAGTCTGTTCAGCAGTAGCCTGGCGAGGATCTTACCTGCGATGCAGAGTAGAGCAATTCCTCTATGGTTGTCGCAGGATTGGTGATTGCCTTTGCGCTTGTAAATATGGACGATGTATGCATCTTTGAATTCCTGTGGTATGCGTTTCTGCTTCCACATCCCACAGAACATCTCTGTTAGTCTTTCCACTAGCTTAGGCCAACCAGACTTGTAGATCTCAGCTGATCGACTACATCTTAGTACGTAGGACTGACAGGCAGAATGTCCGGGTGACTAAATCCATGTGTGGTGCTGACTGCTGGACAGACCACAGGCTGCTGATTTCCAAGATGAATCTCAGAATTAAACCTTCCAGACGTCCACAGGGAATCAAAGTCAAAAGCGGCTCAATATCTCCAGGTTGAAATTATGAAACACTGAGCAAGCTCTGTCTATAAAAAGCCAGCTAGAAACCACATACTCTGACACCAACGACGTAGAGAAATGCTAGGCGACCTTCAAACAACTGGTGTATTCTACCGCATCTGAAACCCTTGGCATAACTGCGCGAAAGCACCAAGACTGGTTTGACGAGAACTGTGAAGAAATACAATCCCTGCTAGAGGAGAAGCATCGTCTTCATCGAGCGTACACCATCGACCCCAAGTCCGCTGCAAAGAAAGATGCATTCGGCAGGGTCCGTCAATCTGTGCAGAAAATACTGCGCGAGATGCAGGAAACATGGCTGAGCCGAAAGGCTGATGATATCCAATCCTTTGCCGACAGACACGACATGAAGAATTTCTATAGCGCTCTTCGTGATGTTTATGGCCCAGTAACAGCAGGCACAGCCCCTCTATTGAGCACAGAGGGCAGCACTCTGATAACCGAGAAGGAGAAGATACTCGAACGCTGGGCGGAACACTTTGACGGTGTCCTCAACAGACCCTCTTCCATCAATGAGGAAGCTATCAACCGTCTACCACAGGTGGAGATCAACGAGAGACTGGCCGACCCTCCAACAGTGCTGGAAACTCATAAAGCCATTGAGCTCCTGTCTAGTGGAAAAGCTCCAGGAGCAGACTCCATCCCAGCTGAGATCTACTAGTCCTACTATCATATCATCAAATCACGTCATCAAACCACGCCTAGCAGCAGAGAGGGAAAACAGACTTTCTCTAATTGGGGTATATTTTAAGCAAAATATTCTAAGTCTCCATTTGCCAAACTGAGACTTAACAATTTTAGATCTCTGTTTGTCAAACGGAGCCTTCCTCAAGGGTAGAAAAAAAGACGCCATTTAGTTGACGTTCACCTCCTCGGCTGCTATGAAAATCTTCGATTGGAAATCCGAAGGATTTCACTAACTAAATATTTGATCAAGTCCTTAAGATTTCACAAACAAACTAATTTGTAAAACCTCACCTCGTAAATCAATCAGATTATTAGATTGGTCAGTGAGTTTGAAATTAATTCTCGTTAACAAATTATTATGACATCGCATATAGACTAGATTAGTTGGGTCTTCAATAATTAGAAATCCTGGAGGAGCCGTTGGTGCAAATGAATATAAAATATATCCTTGCTGAGCTTGATTTGATTGTTCGAGATTTATTTGATAATTTCCTTCGATAACGTCACATACTAAATTGAGTGCAATTACCGTTGAAATATTCACATTGTTCGGAGCAATATGTCTACCGCCGCCTTCTGGATCATTATTATATTTCAGAATATTTGCTGTAGAATTCTTCAATTTTTTCCAATTATCGTGGATTCTTTTGAACCCAATATCAATAGCATCGTTAAGTTGTTTCTTTAGTTTATCCGGGTTATATCCAGGGATTTTAGATGTTTGAATATCCTCTTTTGGGATATTGAATTCTACCGCAAACACTTCTTTATAAATTTCATTCATTAATACTTGTTGAATAATTTTCGTATGAAATGTTTCCATATCGTTGATGATTTTGTTACCTGTTTGTACTACACTAATAAACTCGTTTTGGGTGAGAGAGCTGGATTTGATGGATATTAACAATAATGAAAAATCATTATTCATCGCTGTTAAGTTTTCTTTGATTAGGTGGGTGTAAAATATCATATTATTTTTATTGTCGTATCCTATAAATTTGGGAGAAAAATCTTGATAACTTTTTATTGGATTATCAGGTTTCATCTTGTCTGTGATATAATCGGATTTCTTAGGTTCGGGTGGAAAATCCTTCGAATTTTCTCGCGAGTTATCCGGTGGTAATTCAGGCCATCCTAACACGGATCTTATAGAACTCTGATAAATATCTACAACGTATCCTTCTGTATTTATCTCGATAGCAGATGATAGTGTTGGTTCATGAACTGTTATAGCGATTTTTGATTCTTTTCCAGTGAGAGATTTTATTCTTCGTTGAAATTCAGCATTGATCTGTTCGATTTGATATGACCCAGTTGGTATAGAAACAACCTGCCAATCTGGTGTTCCGTCTTCACGATTCTTGTTTGCAAATACCAAGGAATTATTCGGTTGTTGACCACCAAATGCTACCGATCTGATATTAGGCCAGCTATGATATACTCGTAGTTTTGCTAGCGCGATCTCGCTCACGGGAACAGGAATTGGAAAATTAACACTAAATTCGGGACGTGTTGAGGTTATTGATATCGTGCTTGTTTTCACTGGTGTTGTATTTGTTACTATTTGTTGAAGTAGTTCTTGCGACGACATTATTATTATTATTCTGCTCTAATTTCAGCATTGTTGATCTATACAATTGAGTCATAGTTGAAAATTCGCTATCTGATATTGTTGTGTCATCCAACGACGATGATATCAATGAGGATAATTGTGAGTAACTGGTAGATGCAATATGATATTTAATTAAATAATCATGTAGTTTACTCTGGCTACATGATGATAGTTTTTTTGTGATCCCGGTTAATATACCAGCAATTGTAGCCACTGCGGAAATAGCGATTGGAACTACGACCGGAGCAATCATTGTAACCGAAGATAGTATTATTCCAGCAGCAGTGATTATTCCTGACACCGAGTACACGGTGATATCAACTGTGGTTATTCTTCGTTTGTATTTTTTGATTTTTATTTGATATTCTTCACAGAGAGAGCTGAGTTTAGTTTGAAACTCTTTGACTTGATCATAGCGATACTGATTAGATGATGGAGTCATTTTATTTTAAAAGCGTTAGTATTTTCAATTTAACTGTTTACTTAAATCCGCTACGAATTCTACGTACCACGTTACTGAAACCTTGGCTAGATTTTTATCATCATTTGTTATCTTGAATTGTTCAATTGTATCCTTGTCGATTATCGTTGATATCGTATTATTGACTCCAGATGAACTACTTGATGATATATTGAATTGAGTCGGTGATACTATTGTTAATCGATAAATACCCTTGACTGCTGCGGTTATGTTTAAAATGTTATCTGTAGGTGTCCACGTATATGATCCGTGTTGAATCGTGTATACTACGTTGACGATAGATTTATTATGAGGAATTTTTACTTTTTCAACAATGCTTATCATCCTCGTTGCATCATCCTTTATTGCGCTGTTGAATGTTTTAAGTTCATCGATGGATTTTTTAATATCGGGAAGTGTTATTTCAATTTTATCAAATGAGCTCCCAATAAATTTATCTATGAGGTTTTTACGAAACGTCATAAATAGTTTAGTGTGTTTTTCATATTCGGATTGAAGAGTTGCTAGTTCTAATATAGAATCTTTTATTACGGTGAGTTTTGGTGTGGTTACTGGTGGATTTCCAAAAAATTCTAGTATGGGTTTGTCAATTTTGTTAATTGTATTTCTTTGTGTTTCACTAAACTGGTCAAATACAATTATATGATCATCATACTTATCATTAAGCGATTTCAATGAATTCACCGTGTTATCATATGTTGCTAATTTATCCGTAATTGTTGAAACAAGTACACCTGGTTTGAGTTTACCCCCATCAGAAAATAACGCGATAGTATCCTCTGCTGCGTCTCGTTGTTTAACCAAAATATTATTAAGAGAGATATTACTACTTTTCAATTTACCCTGACGATCTTGAAATACAACTATTTCACCGGGATCAACATTTGTTAGGTTTAATATTTCGGATATTTCATCTTCGATTAGTTTTTTAACATCCTTGTTATCAACGGTTTCAACTCCACTATCAGGTTTCTTCAGCGATGATAAAGGTCGTCCCCAAATATCAATCATTATTATAGAAATCTTTTTATCATTTAAATCCTATGGATTTCTAATCATATGGATTTTCAATCCAATGACCGCTAGCGTTTCTACCGCTAGTATACTCATTTACTACTATATGAGGTGGTTTCGAAAATCTTTTGGATATAGCATCAAGAAGGTTTAATACTTCATTACCACATATTGGTGGATCAAGCATTGTTTGTGTTGGTAACGTAGAATACCAAGTCTTCATTGGAAGGGTTTTAATATAACGCATAAATTCTTTCGGCGGCGCTAATCCATATGAGTCAAAATAAATAATCCCACGTGGATCAATCGCGTATGCAACCCAGTGAGTTCCAGGTCCGGAGCTGTTATCTAAATTAATAATACCGGTTTCAACATCATTTGGTTGTGCCGGTAACTGATCTCTCATAAAAACCCCTCTGAAATTTTTTATTTTTAATTTTTTAGCGGTATCAATTAAATCAAAATTGGACATAGGAATCGCAGATTCCCGAACTATATCGTTCCTGGAATTCGAAGACCCTTTCCGCTGTACCATGAACTCGGGGTTCCTGGTAGTCTTAGACCCTTTCCTTTTTTTTTATACCCCTTTCCAGTTGCCTTTTTCAACGCCATTCCTGCTGCGGTACCAATAGCTCCTAACGCTGCTGCCTTCGCTACCGCTGGGGCTGCTGCGGCAATCAACCCTGGAATCAACCCTAACAACGGGAATATACCACCAGTCTTTTCCATGTTTTTAATCGCGCTCGTAGAAAGAGTAATCTGAACTCCCTTTTTTTCTTTCAGCGCTTTATTAAAATGATTAACCTGAGTTTTCGTCAGCGATAGTTTATTCCCTCCGCCATTCATTTGATTAGGTTTCAGCGTTATTGTGGTTCCACATTGTTTAGCTGATTTGGATTGTAATTTTTTTATTTGACCAGGTGTCAACGTAACATTGATATTACTATACGACATTATACAAAATAGATTGATTCTAAATCGCAAGCGATTCAATGGCGAAATTGCACAGCAATTTCCAATCCAAAGGATTTTCAATTATAGATTTTCAACTGGTGCATCTACCAATCTCATTCGTCCACCAACACCTTCAAGTATCATTGACTTATCACTGAGAATAACAGCAACCGCTCTATAATTAGTAATAATACCAGCACCAACAGGACGGAGTACACGAGCTCGGAAGTATATATCAACTACGGACTGTTTCATCAAGTCAAGATGTTCCAACGAAAAGTAATAAATCGGATACAGACCTTTAAAATCCAATTGTGATATTTGTAGACCAGTATCTACATTTTGATCACGTCCCATAAATGATAGCAATCGATGATAAACTCGTGCAATATGATTGGTTTCATAGTTAAGTTGTATATCCTCTGCTGGTTCTTGTTGTCCGTTTATTTTCAGCGAGACTTCACTACATCCAATTTTATCAAATATCATATGGGAACGTTCTTGATTATCCAATCGTGTTTTATCCTGTAGAGCAATAAAAATATGTCGTGGAGCTGAAACACCCTGTCGTGCTGCCAAATGCCATGTAAGTGTACCATCAATATTAGAATCCATGGTATCTGTGGACGTTGTCAACCAGCTTAATAATCTCTTTCCCCCTTGATCCATAAATGATAGCAACCGCGGTTCTACTGACAATGATGGAGTCAACACTGGCATCCACAGTGATAGTTTTGATAAAACGACTTTACCGGCATCATCATTTGGGTTTGCAGCATCTGCTGGAATCCTCCAGATTGCATTATTATCATCACCCTTTCTTACTAGTGCTACAGTATGTTTTACTCCATAAATAACCTTTCTGACGTTTCTACAAAATCCAAATATGTGATGGAGCGGAATCGCACATGAAAATCGTCGACGATCTCCTTGTAATGTTGATATTCTTGTTGCAGCTCCTAGATTGAAATTCTCATCATTATTTATAATCATATCCTCGATAACAACGGGAATAGCAGTAGCAGCAGCACCAGCAGCAGCAGAAGCAGTAATAGTAAGAGCAGCACCAGCAGGAGTCGTTGGTCGTCTTATAACAAATGGATTTTTACCCGTTGTATTTTTAACATCCTTAGAAAACATCATAGATGGACCAGCTGATCTAGTATAATCATCAGAATATCTCGCTAGTCCTATTATCGTTGTTGCTACATCAACTTCACGTTCAATAGATTCTATTTCTCTTCCATCAATAAGATATCTTGCGCTTTCAAATAATGCCATGATCCCATTATTGACAAAACCAACTTGAGTATCATCTGGATATGGAGCTGGTACCGCAGGAGTATCAGCAGCTGTTACAAGTTCACCTTCGACTTCAATAAAAGCTTCAGCGGGTAAAAAGTATTTACTAGTATCATGAACCTGAAGTTCAATTCTTCCACGAAGATCAGGTTGTACTGCGTGATAAGCAAAAAATTGATAATCACGTACAGAAGTATCTTTAAGCACTGGGGCTTCCATGTCAAATGCAACATCAGGGTTTTGTTTGAACATTTTTATTATATATCCGATGGTCTAAATCAAAAATTCTGAAAGAATTCTGAAGGAATTTTGAATTGAAAACCCCAGGAATTCATTTAGAGAAAATCGATTTTCATGAAATTATGTCGACGGATTAGCCAAAAAACAATACAAAATCAATAAAAAAAACATCGAAAATTCGATGAAACAACATATTTTAGCCTCACATGATAAAAAATCTGATCAAAATCGATTTTCTCTAAATGAATTCCTGGGGTTTTCATCCTCGATTTTCATGAAATTTTGTCGATGAATTGCATAAAAACACTAGAAAAATGAGTAAAAACACTAGAAAAATGAGTAAAAAAAGTAAAAAATCTAACAAAATTAGCAAAAAATAAATATTTTATAATATAAAAATAATTTTCAAAATTCTAAAGAATTTTTAAACTAATTATTTAGTTGGGTGTATTTTAATAATGATGATGAAAATATCTGATAATGAAGATAGCGTTAGAAACATTAATGTTTCTGATACAAGTGATTCTGACACAAATATTTCTAATGCTAGCATTTCTACAATAACCATAACAACTGAGCATCCTATTCAAATAAATAGAATCACAAGTAATTCTGACACAAATATTTCTAATGCTAGCATTTCTACAATAACTATCATAATTGGAAATCCTGTTCAAATAAATATTTCTGGAAATACTTGTATTTCTAACGTCGAAATTTCCTAAAACCACTTCCGGAAATTCCACTTCCGGCTATCATATTTGCTGTTATATTATCCTGGGCGTTAGTCATTAACGACTGTAGTTTTTTATCCACGGCGTTATTTATTATTTTACTAACCTGTGTAGGCATTACTGCAGTAGATGGCAGTGAAGTCATTCCAGAAACACTAGTGTTAGAAATGCTAGCATTTCTGGGGTTTGTTGAAAATCTTCGTGATTTCACTAACGCTGTTAGTTTATCCCGAGCGGCTGAAAATGCCTTACTAGCAAGATCACCAACAGTGTTAATACCCTTATCTCGGATAACATCAATTGCTTTCATTGCTGCCTGTTTTGCAAACGGAGCCACTTTTGGAGCCATTCTTGAAAATAATCCCATTATAGTATTACCGAGACCATCTCCATAGTATACTCGGTATTTTGGTAATCGTGAGTTTACCACGTAGACGTTAGTTGGTTTATCATGGTTGTAGTGTATGATCATTCTCTATATAGAAGTATTATACTTCTAACACTAGTGTTT
Source organism: Unio delphinus (assembly GCA_029339505.1). Lineage (NCBI taxonomy): Eukaryota > Metazoa > Mollusca > Bivalvia > Unionida > Unionidae > Unio > Unio delphinus. The sequence goes on along the minus strand of JAQISU010000138.1, from coordinate 2,823,735 downwards.
CCAAATGCTAAAGCATTTCCAATTATCTAGTCACTATGATAACCGTAGAAATTCGAAGAATTTTCGGCTAACTCCTCAATAAAATCTCTATATGTTGCAATATTCATGATACCACCTTGAAATAATCTCCTACAGATATCAGCTGCTTCATTGATTATTTCTGGTGAGTTATTCCCGGCTCGTTTTCCTCCTACAAGTACTTCTAATCGTGCTATATCACCGAGAATATTGCCAGGGCAAGAAATACTTGTATTTCCACTCGAAGAATTTCCAACTAAACCACTTCCTGTTTTAGTTTTTAATTGTTTTTTTCCTTTTTTTTCCTTTTCTTTTTCTTTTTCTTTTTGTACTAATGCTTCTAATACTACTACATCTTGATTATATTCTAATATTTCTTGATCATATTTTCTAAGTCCATCTTGAAAATAGACATATTCTTTACTTTTTTTATTTAAACGACCTTTAATATCCTGATTTATTTTAAATATCCAATCAACATAATTATTAAAACCTACTTTATTTTTTTCATTACTTGAAAGATTCAAAAGATCTTTTCCTGAGTTAAAATTATCAGTAGCAAATTTAGCTAACTCATAATATTCATCTATTTTCGATGTAGGGTAATTTTTAATTTTAGCTATACCACCCTCAGTAAATTTATCTATAAAAGAAACTGATGTTTTTTTTTCAGTATCTAATTCTTCTTCCTCTTCAGGTGGAAATGCTTGCATTTCTAGTGAGGGAATATCAACATCACTAAATATTCTCTCTGTTTGAAATTCTCGTTCTTCTCGTTCTTGTCGTTCTCGTTCTTGTCGTTCTTGTTCTCGTTGTTCTATAGCATCTACAAAACCAGCAGGAAGTGTTTGTAATGACTTTTTTGTTTGTTTAGTTCGTTTTGATATTTTCTCTAACACAGGGAGAAAGGACTCTTTTTGCGCGCTTTCTTGTTTAGAGATTGCTGTTTTCACACCCTCAGTTGCACTAACAATAGGTTTGAAGAGTTGTTCTGTATCCTCAGAAAAATCAGTCTGAAATAATTGCCGCTGTTGAAGTTTTTCGCGGATTCTATCACGAAGGGGTAATATTTTCTTAAGAGCTTCAAGTCTTTCTCTAGCTAATCTCGTTGTTAATGATTCTCCTACCATTATTGAAAGAGTATTACTAATTTTCAAATGCAAAGCATTTCTTTGCAAAGCATTTCATTGCAAATCATTTCGAAAGAAATCACTAACTAAAAAATGCAAATCATTTTAATACTTCCTTGTTGTTACACACACATAATTTTACTTCCTCATACCGTACTGGTTATACAAACAAGGGAGGCTCTCTACGCGTGGGCTCATCACCTTCAGAGTTTTCCATTAATGTTTTTAATTGTCTCACTTTACAATTAATAAGTCTCTTTTGTTCATATTCTAATCCTAATTGCTTACGTACACGTTCAACGATGCTACATAATGGTACGAAGACATTAACATCTTCAGTATTTACTAAACTCTCACGTATAAGCTTTTGGATATTTTTGATTAAAAAATATTTCTTAGATAGAACATATTTTCCTGTCTGTTCTGCAAATTGTATATCCTCGAAATTGGTCATAATTTGATCACAATCCAAACCTGAACATAATTTTACATTTTGATCCTTCAACTTATTGATTTCAATAATAATCAATTTGAGATTTTCAAGATTCATATATATATATATATATATAAAAATATATTTGTTTAAATGCAAAGTATTTTAAATACAAAGTATGAAAATTCTTTAAAATGAATTCTGGATACACTAAGGTGTTGATCATCTTAGTATACCCAGAAGCTTAATGCGATTATAGGTGATTATGATTATATATAATGAATGACGACTGCACATTTACCGTTTTAAACCCCCTTGGTGTTTTATACATCAAGCAGCGCCCGAAATCCAAGGGATTTCTACGGTTACAACCGACAAACACATAACAATAGATTATAGGTGAACAATGAATGAATTGATTTCAATGACAATGACGACGGTACAACAATAGATTATAGGTGAACAATGAATGAATTGATTTCAATGACAATGGATGACGCGGGCTATTCTACATTCAAGTGTAAACAAAACCGCAAAATCGAAACTTTGGTTTTGAATGTCAATAATAACGTTCATACCACATGTGACGGTGTGGTTTTGTTTACACTTGAATTTCGGCTAATGCCCAATTATAATAAAGACGAATTTGTATATATACACTCATTACGACGAGGTGATATAAAATAGGTGTAGTGATTGTAATTATTTGTTTGTTTATTAGCGATCACTGACAATGTTGAAAACACACATAATACTTGAAACAGACATTAAAAAAAATGTTTAAATACGACGTGTTTATAAAACAGTTTTGTTAATACTTGAAAAAAGACAAAATTGATTGTGTTTTGTTCGGATTTATTTAATTATAACAACCAATGAAAAATCGAAGATTTTCCAACGCTAGTATTTCCGTGTTTAAGATCCGTAACTCTGTCATTGGTGGAAATCCTATGGATTTCACACGTGTTATACCTAACGGAGTTATCTCCCTACATAAGAAAACTGAATTTTGTTTTTAAAACGTTTTGAAAAAGCCGTCTTATAAATTCCCTCTGCTACTTTTTGTACCGAGGGGGGGAAAATATCGAAATACCTACCAGCTTCTGTCATTGATTGAAATACCATCTCCGTGTCAGTATTAAACGATCTTACTGGTCTAGCAATTTTCGGGTATTTCCCAGTTCTTCCTCGTTTTGTGTTTTCACATTGAGAAATAGCTTGAAGGTTGTTCAATTTGTTATTCTTGGGATTAGAATCAATATGATCAATAACAAAACCATCCTTGATTAATCCATTATGCACTTCATAAACGAAACGGTGATTGAGATACATTTTCCCTCCAGCATTAAACATCAAATAACCCATACCATTATCCCGCCCAACAGATTTCTTATTTTTACTGTGTCTAACAACACCATCACTAGAAGCTTCGTAATTTTTAATAACAGGATGTCTTTGAAATTCTTGGCTCATTTGTATATATAATATATCTATTTGTCTAATTCGTTAATTGGCTGAATTATAACATTGGAAAATCTGCCTAAGTAATCTTGAGCAGTTTTTATGATTTTGCTATTGACGTCGTCAGGATTTTTGATTCTTCGCTTGTCATAATAACGTTTTAACTCTCTATAACGCTTACCCCCGCAATTAATACATAACTGCGACTTGCCTCTTACACCTACCCCACAATGCAAGCATGGTAGAGGTCCCTCCGAACCGTTTCTTACACTCTGCATATGATACCCACAGAATTCATTTCTACATGATTTGTTACACGGAGTCTTTGATCCAATCATAAGCCATTTGCAATGATTCATTATATAAAATTTTCTTATTTAAATACTTGTTTTAATTATAATATGAAGGAGTTCAAGAGATTATCGAAAATTAAGCCTTGGAAAAATGTTAGATTTAATCTCGATAGAATCTCTGATATACCTAAAAGTCTAGTAGATGATAAACCATTATTGAGTAAAATCAGCGACTGTTTTAATGAGTTTAAGCGTGATGGAGCATCTCATACGTGGTCGACATTTCGAATTATTGATGAAGATGTCAATATACCCGTAATTGATGCTACTATGAATGATATAAGAGCAGCTGTGATACTTTCACACCTTGGCCAGAAATCCAAAGGTAAATTGCAAAGCAATTCTCTACGGAGGTATTTTTTTAGAATAAAATTCATTATCGAAGAGGAAGGTGAATGGATTATCAGAGATAAATTTGACCCAATCCTTAAGGATAAAAAAACTGTTATTGTGAGTAGAGATTCCAAACCAGGAATTCTAACTGGAATTGACAAACCATACTATGAGAAATCTTACCCTGTAACAGCAGTTGTGTATGGGTTATATCCAATAAATAATAATCCAAGTATTGCAAAACTAGCTCCAATGTTTTCATCATCAGTGGCTTTGCCACTTAATTGTGTAGCAACACGGTTAATAGAACACTTTACAAATGCATCCCGGAAAAACAAATTAACTGATCTACGAAGAAAAAAAATAACCGAATGGGAACTAACAGTGAATCAACATGGAGCAACGATTTCCGATATAGCTAAATTAGAAGCATTATTAAAATTTCCAATATCGGTAGCGACAATAACCGGAGAAGTATTATACGAACCGAAATATCAATCGCGAGGAGCTCCAATTGAAATTATTGATCATAACAAACACGCGTGGACACCAGCGGTAAATATATTTCCACGAGAAAGAACTGTTCGATATATCCCTAAAGAATTTTCTAGGGATGGTTTAAAAAATGAGTATCATTTTAATGAAGAGAAATTATTTGATGCTATTCACGCGTTAACCAAAGACGACCCTGTGTCAGTATGGTTACTCAGGAGTAATGAGGATCCGGAAATAGGATTTGATCAGTTTGTAAAACCAAATGGTGAATTATATCGAACTGAAGAATTAGATACTAGAATGAGAAAAATCGCTAATGAGTATTTAGAAAATTCTAAAGAATTTTCAGAGGGAAACACTAGCATTTCTACAGAAAAACTACTTACGGATAGTTTTACTATTCCATCAGTGGTAGCTCACTTCGCACGAGAAAAGAATTCATGGCGTCCAACACGAAGTGATTTTCTGGAGGATGTGAAGTTGAGTTGCGTCGAATTTAGTCATGGAGGATTGTGGAATACGAAATACTCACGTGATGGTATGATTTCAATTGATATATCCGCGTGTTATCCTGGAAGTTTTCTCGGATATGGAAAATGCTCTGAATATTTTAAACGATTTGGACATCCCACACATGAAATGACTCGTGTTGCGATTAATGGTCCATTGCCTGATTTTGATTTAACCGGGTTCGCTCGTGTGATATCATTCGAATTAGCTACAGGGTTACATCCGTGTAGTTATCTTTGGCTTGGTAGACATATGTATGAAAAAGCGTGGATGCCAATTGTGCTATTGCGGTATATGATCGATTGTGGTATGCTAATATCGTTAATTGTCAGTGAAGCGATTATTTGTTATAACGCTCAGAAAGATGTTTGGTTACCAAAACCCGATCTAGAAAAAATAATTAACGAACAACGAAAACAATTTCTAGATGGAAATTCGAAGAATTTCAGCGAGGAACAAATCATAGATTGGTCTAAGAAATTATTCGAAGGTAGTAATAGAGAGGCTAAAGATCTCGGACGAAAAATAATCGGTAAATTCACTCAAGGTGGAAGATTTGATAATGCAAAATACTCTTCGAGATTAATCATAGACGATGAAGAATACAATTTCATAATATCTGATTTAATAAAAAAAGGGAAATTTGTAACCCGTAAGAACGCTTTTCTATCAGGGGAATTAGATGAGGAAGCTTACAAATCTGCGAGCGGAACTAATAATGTTTGGGTAGATGATGTCCTTCGAAATGGTAAGAAACTAGGTACGGTTGTTACCTACTGTGATGGAAAAAGTTGTCAATACACACATTTGAGAAGTTCTATGCTAGCCTATTCTTGTATTAATCTATTCTCGATGATAAATAGATTTCCTAATACCGCGGTTAGAGTAGCTACTGATTCGATGTATATCCATGAAAAATACAAATCAGATGTAGCTAAATTCACAGATCCTAAGGAAGCGTGGGGAAATTGGAGGTTTAAAAAAGAAACACTACATGAATATTGTAAATCCGCAGACGTTGCTATGGATGATAAATACTTGAAAAGTAACCATAATATCTCAGAGATTAAATCAGAATTTTCTACTGCACCGCCCGTATCCGATCCGATTTGTAGATACAAGACAGTTTATTTAAACGGCTGTGGTGGATCAGGAAAGACAACTCGTGCAATCGAATTATTTCGTAATAGAAACACAAGTGTTTCTAACATGATTGTGCTAACACCAACTCACAGACTCGCCAGAGAGATGATAGCGCGTGGAGTAAAAGCTTGTACCTATCACAGCTTCTTTCGATGGAAAGGCGATAATTGGACTCCTGATCGAATGGGCGATAAATTCATTCCTGATGTAATAATCTGGGATGAAATATGCACGGTATCGTTAACAGTATTACAGATATTTCTTGAATGGTTGTTATTGAAAAATACAAAAGTCGTCATGTGCGGGGATCACGGCCAACCGCAGCCATTTGTTGGTGGATCTCCACATGAATGGTTAAAAGGATTTGTAGATTATTATGAAGAGATTAATACCGACCATAGATCACTTGATGAACAATTACGAGAATTCAAAGCGCTAATTAGATTACAACCGGATAAAATCCAATGTGAAATAGCGCGTGAAATAATTTCAGAAACTCCCATGAATGATTTTTGGGAAATGTGGAAGCCAAATGATTTAATAATCGCGAGTAGAAAAATAGTCAGAGACGCACTTCAGATGAAGTTGTTTGCGCTACATAAAGAAAAATTTGCAACACTTCCAGTACCACTCTGTTATAGACCTAAGGATACACGAAAGCAGAATATCGACGTTGACATTCCTGGACAACAACAAAAGCAGAATTTAGTATTAAATGATATTGTGCTGGTTGATATCAGCGTCGTTAAAGATGCATTAGGTGCTGATAAATCCCCATGGACGTTAGGTTATGCAGCAACAATACACTCTTCACAGGGATTGACTATATCCGATACAACTCTTTGGATAGTAGATAATCATATTGAGTGGTCAAATTTAGTTTATCTCGCAGTATCCAGAGTACGGCGAATAAACCAACTTCGAAGAATTGTGGTTAATGATAATGACAATACAATAAGTAATATACACACCGATGATAATATAATCAGAAAAAAACTCTCTGGTTATAAACAACAGGATAAAAAAAATAAAAGAGAATTTGACATTGATGCTGAATTAATTAAGACACTAAAGCAACAACAGAACAATCACTGCGCGAGTTGTAATTGTATAATGAGTTGGAATTGGTCGGATAAAGATCCTCGCCAATTTACCGTAGATAGAAATGATAACAATCTCGGTCATGTCAGAAACAATGTGAGGTTGACTTGTCTTGAGTGCAACAGACGCAGAGGTGCCAGCACCTTAGGTGCTAGTTAAGACCACGCGGTGGCAATTGAGTATCCTCGGGAATCACTTGTAATTGTTTGCGTGTAAATCCTCGCTGAGGAGCAGTTGAATCCAGTCTATAGATTGGAGGTCTACCAGTTGATCGTGTTATACCGGATATTTTATGCGTAGTGACGCTCCAAATAGGATCGGTAGCTCTTTTTTTACCACCCTCAAGCTCTCCTGGTTCGTATAAGTACCTTACAATGACATTACTACCAAGAATTGGTTCTTTGAAATCTTTTTGTGAAATTCCTTGGATTTCCATTTTGATAGACGCCTTCTTAATAGCATTGACAGGTTTCATATTAATTGTTCTAGTAATCTCATTATTGATTGCGGTAATCACAGCTGGTAATCTCTTGACCCATTCACGGGATCGTTTATCCTGGATGAATTCTTTTGCGTATTGATATCCGAATAACCGCTCAGCAAGGGTTTTATTAAACCGTTCAACAATTGCCTGATCGCGATGTAGCGCAGTGTGTCCTCGTCTGATGGCGACATTATGATGATTCATCGTAGATGTAACAACACCTTGAAATTCCTTGCCAGGATCAACTTGTAACAGATTTGGCCAGCGCAGAGGACCTCGTCGATAAATTTTTTCAAATGCAGAAGCTACTTCAGTAGATGATTTTGTTTTTAACGGTTCTGCTTCTTTGTATCGACTTGCAATATCAACTAACGTTAACGCGTATTTGTAACCGTTGTCATGCGGCAGAAATAGTATATCAGCTTGATGAACTTCATTAGGTGTTGTAACATCAAAATGCGAATAGTTAATTTGTTTAGGCGCTGGTAGATAAATTTGCCATATTGCCTGTTTAGATAACCAGTTTGCCGCTGTAGTTTTTTTCACCTTTGATGCACTAGCTAGTTTATTGATTGCTGCGTAACCTCTCCAGTATCCTCTCGGAGAATAATAAATAGATTCCATATTAAAATGCTAACATTTTCAATTACCAGCACCTAACATCAATTTACCCTTCATAGCAGATTTTACCAACCAAGAAGCCAACTTTTCTTTGAAGGATTTATCAGGAATAGCATTTAACGCATGAATTAATTTTACATCTGCGAGATGTCTGTGTTGAAGATTGCTGCTTTTATAAGCGACATCATGAGCATGACACGCCTTATCAATAGCGTTTATTGGATATTCGCCGGGTCGAGGCTGATTTTGATCATCAAGTCTGATATCTAATCGTGTTCCCGGTCCACAGTAGCTATATCCTGGAAGGTGCTTTTCTCCTGGATACTTTGCCCACGGTGTTCCTGGGAGTTTTGTCAATTTGGCTGCAATATCACCTCCTCGTTTTTTTTTAAAGGTTTCGTGGAAGTAAATCTAAATTTTTTCGTACTACATTGTACGCATTTACCAGAAAGCGCTGATCGATTATTTTTCGTTGTAATCGTCGTCAAGTCATTTGTGCCAGTACGTGTCCTACACTTCACACAATATAGATCCATAATTTATATATAACAGTTATGAATGTAATTGATTATTCAGCTACTCGACAACGAAAACCTATTAAACATCATGCAATGTTACCAAATTATATTCGCGCGATTATCATCGGACCATCTGGAAGTGGTAAAACACAATTGCTACTTAATTTGATAACGAGATGGATGAAGTGGGATAAATTGTACATGATTGCTCCGACTGTAGACGATCAACGATGTTATGAAGTGCTAAAGGATTTTAATGATGCCGCGCGAGAAATTAACGGTGATGATATCATTGAGTTTATAACCGATATCGAAGAGGCACCTAGTATTGATGATATTGATGGAAGTATTAACAATTTAGTCGTATATGATGATGTTATGTTGGAAAGACAAACAAATCCTGCTATAATATTTTCCCGAGGCAGACATAAAAACATAGATGTGATATATGTTACTCAAAAATACGCACAGATTCCAAGTATAATAAGAGAAAATTGCAATTTAGTATGCGTATTTAACGGTACTGGAAAATACACATTACAAAATATTTTTAATTACTGGTGTGACGGTGATATGGATTTTAATAAATTTAAAAATTTCTTTAGTATGGCTAGAACCGCCCCATACGGATTTATAACGATAAATTTAGCAGACTCTCGGACAAGATATCGTATCGGACTTGATCAAATATTTAGTTAGTGAAATCCTTCGGATTTCCAATCGAAGATTTTCATAGCAGCCGAGGAGGTGAACGTCAACTAAATGGCGTCTTTTTTTTTTTACCCTTGAGGAAGGCTCCGTTTGACAAACAGAGATCTAAAATTGTTAAGTCTCAGTTTGGCAAATGGAGACTTAGAATATTTTGCTTAAAATATACCCCAATTAGAGAAAGTCTGTTTTCCCTCTCTGCTGCTCGCCTTATATACCTTAATTAAGATTATATGTTATGCTGTTCATATATTCCTTAATTAAAATTATATGTTGTGCCGTCTTACGGTATTGTAAATCAGCGGTTAAAGGAGCGGTTGTTCCGTACTTATATATGCCTTAATTAAGAGTATATGTTGTGCCGTCTCTGTATACCTTAATCAAGATTATATGTTGTGCCGTCTTACGGTATTGTCAATCCGCGGTAAAAAGAGCGGTTGTACTGTACTTATATATACCTTAATTAAAATTATATGTTGTGCCGTCTTACGGTATTGTAAATCCGCGATGAAAAGAGCGGTTGCACCATACTTATATATACCTTAATTCAGATTATATGTTGTGCCGTTCTTAAACTGAAAACGGGTCAAAAATTTAACCCCTATAATTTCTGCTATTACAAATTTGAAAAATCAACAAATACAATTATCAAATAAATTAGATTGAGACTTTTAATATCTAGAATACATAGCACTCAGAAACAAATATACACTACTGTCTCAATATAAATTTATTAAACGAATGAATCATTAGCTGTAAACAGAGAAATAGATACGTTCGTACCTTTGTTAACCACAGTAGAGAAAATAAGAACTGATATATCGAAACAATATGAAATTAAAAAGACTATACATTTTCGGGTCAGACAATTCAAACAGCTCATTGAAAATGAAAGTAGTAACACGTTTTCAGGAAGCGAAGAAGTCTTCTAAGAATGAAGCGAAAGTAGGTCAGTGTTTTTTTTTATTTTGCACCGCAGAGGATATTTAATAGTAAAACCGTACACGCGCTATCAAATTGTTTTATTTTGTAATTTTCACAAGGCATTTACCCATCCACCATATGTGCACTTGATTTACACGAAATCTTAAGATGGAGATCTTAAGATGGAACTATTAAAATGGGAAATCCTTTAAACTTTACTTACAGACTAGGTTTCTCCCGGTAAGTCCAATACATTATTGGACTGGTCAGTGAGTTTAAATGTATTATAGTTAATAAATCATTATGACATCGCATATAGCTCTCGTTCACGGGTTCTCGAATTATTAAAAATCCACGTGGAACCAGTGGTGCAAACGAATATAAAATGTATCCTTGCTGGGCATGTTTTGATTTTTCGAGATTTATTTGGTAACTTATATCACTAACATCAGATACTAGTTTTTTTGCAATCACTGAGGATATATTAACATTTGCAGAAGCTATGTGCCTACCCGATCCGTCTGGATCATTATTATGCTTGAGGACAGTTGTCTATGGTGTGTTTTTTTTCCATGCTGCGAGTATCACAGAAAAATACTCATCTATGACATCACTGACGGATTTTTTTTTAAAAATTGCGTTTCATTATATCCAGGAAGTTTAAATATTTAAATAGCTTCTACACGTATTTTATACTTCTCTGCAAAATTTACTCTCTCATAACCAGATTTGTCATCTAATACTTCTTGAATAAGTCGTAAGTTAATCAATTCCATGTCAAATGCAATTTGATTTAGTTTTTCCATGTATTTGATAATTGTGAATTTCGACTATACATCAATAATATGTTCTTGAAAACTGTGCCGTAATGTATCTAAATGTATTTTATGCTCCTTATTAAAAAAATCAAAAGAATTCAAAACATCGCCTTGTAGTACATTCTCGGAGGTTAATTGATGCCATTTAAATAATCCTTCTCCCCTAAAAATGGCTTATATCAAATTCTTTTGGATTTAATAAATGTATAATATTATTAGAAGGCACGTGTATAGAATAGAAATCTTCATGATATGATTTATTGTCTGTGATATAATCTGACGTTTAGGTTTAGGTAGATTTTGATAAAATGGAGCCTCAGGAGGGATTTCAGGCTATCCTAGCACTGTTCTGACCGAAATCTGGTAGATATCTACGACATAGCCGAATGACATTATTTCAATATCGGCTGATAATATTGGTTCATGAACCGTTATAGCGTTTTTGATTCTTTTCCTCTAACTGATTTTTTTTTCTACGCCGGAATTAATTATTGATCGGTTCGATTTCATATTCCCAGATGGTATAGAAACAATATTTCATTCCGGGTTTCCATCTGGTTGACATTTACACGCAAAGAAAGGGAATTATTCGGTTGCTGACCACCAAATGACTGATTTAATGTTCTGCCAACTGTAGCATACTGGTAATTTTCCTAACACGATCTCCTTTACCGGAATTGCAGTGGGAAATTTGATACTGACTTAAGGGTTGGTTGAGGTTATTGAGATCATGGTTTTCTTTGGTGTGTTTTTTTGAGCCTATCTGCTGAAGTAATTCTATTGTTGACATTGACATTGTCATTGTTGTTATTATTGTGTTGCTTTTTTAATTTTGTTGTTGCTATGTGGTAGATGTTCATCATCGCAGAGAACTCGCTATCTGATATTGTTGTGTCACCGAGACTGGATGATATCAGCAAAGATAATTGGGAATATACTGTTGATGTAATATGTAACTTAAGTATATACTTGTGTACTTTCTTCTGACTGCACGTGGATACTTGTTTTGCAATGATGATAAAAAAAAACTGTAATTATTGTAGCCGTTGAAACACAAATTGTAACAACTCTAGTTGCTATCACTGTTACCGCTGATAACAATATATCCGTTCCAGCAATAACAATTGGAACCGAATACACAATAATGTCAACACTGGTAATTCGCCTGCGGTATTATATATATATATATATATATATATATATATATATATATATATATATATATATATATATATATATATATATCTTCGTTTTATATTCGTCAATAAGAGTTTAAAGTTTAGTTTGAAAATCGCGCACTTGATCGTATCGATATTGTTGGACATTCATTATACTTTTGAATTAAATCAATTACAAATTCTACATAATATGTGATTGACACTGATGCTAAATTACAACTGTCAGAGATTATTACAAATATCTCGGTTTCTCCCTTATATATAATTTCACTTGCAGTATTAATTCCCGTAGATGTACTCGATGATACATGAAACTGTACCGGTGAAAGCAGGGCCAATCTATAAATACCCCGGACATCTGATGTAACTTTGATGGTGCTATTTTGAGGTGTTCATGTGAAAGATCCATGATGTGTCGTGTTCACGGTGTTGATATTTTGTTTATGCGGTATCTTGATTTTATCAAGCCGTGCAGCGATAGCAAGAAAATCAGCAGCGATATTGACCTGTATATGTTTAATCGTATCAATATTTGTTTTAATATCAGAACGTTTTATTGGGACAGTCAGCGGAGTACCAAAAAAGTATCTGCGATTTTATCAATTTGTCTAAAATTTCTACTAAGATTTCTGAACGCGCCTATATGAACATCATACTCGGCTCGCAGCATTGTTAGTTTATAATCCGTGGTTTTATATTCGTGTTGCAGCGCTGTTAGTTTATCATATGTGGTTTTATATTATTGTTGCAGCGCGTCTACATACTTTTTGTCACAGCGTCAGTATCCAATGTTAGATTACCACGTGCGATTATTTTATTTGAGTTTATGTCGAGGTTGCCTGTCATTGTGTCACCGGATTTTTACATCGGTTGTTAATATTATCAATCACAGTTGGAAAAAGAACTTCTGGTTTAATCTTACCAGTAGAATCAAACATTGCTAGGGAATGTTCGGTTACTCCATTAATTTTAATTAGAATATCATTCTAGGAAACATTACTCGTTTTCAATTTTCCCTGTTTGTCTTGAACTACAACTATTTCGTTTGGATCCACACTTGCAATATTTAACAATTCGGTTAATTCATCTTCGAAAAGTTTTGCTATATCTTTGGTTGCAGATATTTCCCCCATGGGTTTTTGAAGGCTTGAGTGAGCTCTCCCGTAAATATCAATCATTATATTTGTAAGATCTCGCTGAAAAGCGATTACACGTGTATTCGTGAACGGTTTTATAGGATGGTTTAGTCGATGATGATATAGCTTTAAGCACATTTATTACTTCTTGGCCGCATATTGGTGGGTCGGTCATTTTTTGTGTTGGTAGCGGGGAATACCAGGTCTTCATTTTGTGAACTAATTTTAATTGATTAATATAACTCAAAAAATTCTTTAGGTGGCGCTAACACGTATGAATCAAAATAAAAACAATTCCACGCGGATCAGCGTTGTTTGGTTGTTATGATAATTAACCTCGCATAAAATCACCTGTGAATTTTTTTATTTTTAATTCGTTGACGGCATCAAGTAAATCCAACTTTGACAGTGGTTTTAGTAAACTGGCCCTGGCAACTTCAGGCCTTTTCCATGCCAGATTGCATCATTATCATCAACTTTTCGCACGAGAAGAACTGTGTGTTTAGCTCCAAAGATAAATTTCTAACATTTCTACAAATTCAAATATATGAGACAGTAGAATCGAAAATAATCTACACGCTCCCTGCAATATATAATTACTTGTTGCAAATCCTAGGTTATAATAAAGATTATCCCCTCTTATAACATCAAAATCAGCAGCTGATTTATCTTCATATTCAACGTCGACTGGCTGTGGATCAGATGTAGTAGCTACTGGTGTTCGTAATTTGACATACTTATTATGATCAGCGCGATCAGTAGTATCTTTAGCGAACATCATAGATGGTCCAGTCGAGATCGTATAATCATCAGACTATCTTTCTAACCCCACTTTTTTCCTGGAGATATTAACATCTTTTTGAATAGATTCAATCTCTCTATCATCAATCATACATGTAGCGCTACTAAATAATGCCATAATACCATTATTGACGAAACCAACTCGAGGATTTGCGGCATATGGCGTATTAGCTGCACCATTTATTACAAGATCTCCGTCTGCTTCAATAAATACTTTAGCGGGTAGAAGGTATTTACTCGTATCATGAAACTGAAGTTAAATTCTCCTTCGTTCATTTGGTTGTATTGTTTTATATTGGTAAAATTGATATTTGTTTACAGAATCATCTTTGAGCACTAGGGCATCCATATCCAATGCTGGGTTGATTGAAGATTTAAACGTTTTATTATATATTTCTCGATCTAAATCGCGATCTCGCTCGGGATTTCAAACATTTTTCCCGCTATGATATTGGCAGTAATATTTCCTTGCGCATCAAATCCTTCTTTTATCAGTACTGCTATTTTTTGATCCGCCACTTTGTTTTTTTTTATCTTGCTAACACTCTCAGGCATAATCTTTGTAGATGGTAGTTTTTTTCCGGTGGTGGCTTTTTTCGTTGTCGAATCAGCGTGATTAGTTTTTCCTTGACCGCGAAAATGCTTTAACGGCAACATCACCAACAGCGCTAATACCCTTATCACGAATAACATCAATAGCGTTCATCGATAATCGTTTTGCGATTGGAGCCATCCTTGCGAATAACCCTTGAACAAGATCACAGAGACCATCTCCATAATATACTCTATAAACAGGCAATCGTGAATTTACTATATAAGTCATATTTGGCTTATTGTGATTACGATGTATGATCATTTTATTTTAAATGTTATTCATCTAATCGCATTTACTAATTGTCACGAACAATCAATCGCTATGGTAATCATCAACGAGTTCATCGATAAGCGCTCGATTTACGCTAATGTCCATGACACCACCTTCAAATAAATTTTCCAAAATATCACCCTCTTCGAGTTGCTCAGGCAGTAAATAAGTTGGCAGATGTTGTTGAGGTTGTGATCTATATTCCTTATCAAGTTTTATAATTTCTCTTACGAAAATATCAAATTTGGGATCATCATTTCTGGCTTGTTTTTTGTTGTAATATGCACGATATATCCATTTAATAAAATTATCATCGGTTATAGTAGAGTATTTTGGTTCTAAAATTTTATCTATTTGTACCAAACTTGCTAGTGTTTCAGCGTGTAATTTATTTTCCTCAATTTCTCTGAACTGTTCAATAACACCCTTTTTATATCTCGCTATTAGTTTAACATTTTCTTTTATTGGTTTGGGTTTAGGCGCAAGTTATTTTTTCATATCAGCGATTCCATTTCGAATATCTTTAAGTATCTCCTCGTCAACAAGCAGTGGTTGTGCAGCGGTTATATCAGCTAGAAGATCTCGTAGAATCTTTTTTGTTTGCTTGGCTCGTTTTGCTACTTTTTTCACGTTCGAGGAGAATAGCTTTTTTCCTCTATCGTCATCATTTATATCCCCTAATATAGCCCTTTCAGTAGCAATAATTGTTAAGCATCTATTGTAAAATCAACTTGAGCTTCCTGTCGCTGTTGAAGTTGTTGTTTGACAGAATCTCTCACAGGGATAAAATTCCTCATTTCCTCTAATCGCTCTCGAGCTAGTCTAGTTGTTAACGATTATCCTACCATTATTGTTATATCATATGATTTAATTAATAACAGCTAACGAAACCACGACAATAAATCGTCAGAGGCAATGTTTGTTTTTCTGTTCGTAACAGGCCTTGGTTTAACAAATAGACATCGCTAAAAGTTGTAGGGTTCACCCTCTCTCCATAATTCTGTTTTTTTGACACTATTTTATATGTTTCGCAGGAGGTCTTGGTTTGACGAATAGAAATCCTTAAAAGTTGTAGGGTTCACCCTCTCTACTACTAGTTATTAGCTGTTGATGGAGATGTTTGGAAGGTTCGTGTTCTGAGCCATCGCATTTGTTTACTTTAGGCTTATGGTCAGCTCATATTCATCGCTTGCTTTAGCAAAGCGGTACATCTGTTGCTGTAACTCAGCTTCAGTGTGAGTGGCTAGGGCAGCATCGCATGCTAAGAGCATGTCCCTGGTGGATGCTTCACGCATTTTACACGTTGCTTTTAGTCATGCCAGCCAGGTTAAAGAGTTTGTCAATTGATCTCTTGTGCAGGAAGATCGCTTCGGTGGACGACCCAAAGACATGCATGTTTCACTCCGCTGCGGATGCTGAAGGCGTTAAAAGTTGCATGGTACCTTTCATGTCATCGTCGAAAAACTGGATCATGCTTAGCAGCTTTCAAGAGCATTCAATTGTCGTCAGGATTGTGAAGAGTCCGTCTGTGTTGACCAGATAGAACGCTTTGGTGTGATATATAAAGGCCCGGAAGATGGTTTTGTGTTGTTCGCTGCATTTCTCTTGCAGTTACCTGACGGAGAAGATCATGTCGATTGTGGACTTCTCTTCGTCGAACTCGCAATGCGAATCTGGATACACTCTGAAAGATTGCGTCTGCAGGCTATTCAGGATGACGCGTGAGAAGACTTTATCTGCGATGTTGTGTTGGAATATGCGTCTGTGGTTGTTGCAATTGCTTCTGTCGCCTTTTTTCTTGTACAGGATTACGATGTTGGCGTCTCACATGTCCTAAAGCACTGCACTCTCATCCCAGTACTGGCAGAGGATGTCCTGAAGTGTGTGATACTATTACTATAACAACTACTACTACAACTACTGTTACTACTAATAATACTAATACTACTAATACAAATTCAAACGTATTACCCTTGTAATGATGTATCTTTCTGTTTGCTGCTGATTATCTTTTCCTTTCCTTTCTATTTTCATTTGCTGCAACCCACTCCACTGTCTGTTGCTTTACCTTTTTACACAAACTCTTTTTGTTTCTCCTTTCACTTGTTCTCTACTCCTGCCTTGACCTCTACATTCACCAAACGGAAGCTAATGGTTTCCATGTAACGCATTTAGTCATTATCTCACTTAAAATTTTTAAACATATAATGAAATATATTCTAGTGCTATATATTTTAATGATCATTGAATAATGTTCGTTCAGCAATAATACATTAATATACAAAATAATAATAATAATAATAATAATTAATAATAATAATAATAATAATAATAATAATAATAATAATAGTACTTCTTCTTTTTCTTCTTCTTCTTCTTCTTCTTCTTCTTCTTCTTCTTCTTCTTCTTCTTCTTCTTCTTCTTCTTCTTCTTAGTAGTAGTAGTAATAGTAGTAGTAGCAGTAGTATGCAAATACATATATGTTATGTTCATGCTTTTTCATATCGTACACATTTCTAATGTAAAGACTGAATGAAAACAAAAGATAATACCAAAAACAAGAGAGAGAGAGAGAGAGAGAGAGAGAAACGAGTAAGGACAATGATGCAGTTGTGTACAATGTTACGTTCCTGTAGAAAACGGATATCATAAATATTTTTTATCTTTATTTCTTACATCGCTAATACTTAATCTGTAAATATTTATCATTGATCAATATGTATCATACACTTGAAACAATGTTTATATATGCATATTAATGCGTCATGGGCGGATCACAATTTGATATAGAATATCAGATAGTGCTGGTATATGAAAATTGCTTTAAACCAACACTTTAAAAGCCATACTAATTTTAATGATAATATGTTTGTCTGGGTGCATGCATTCATGTATATATATATATATATATATATATATATATATATATATATATATATATATATATATGTATGTGTGTGTGTGTGTACGTACGTACGTACGTACGTACGCACGTATGTTTGCATGCATGCATGCGCGCGCGTGTGTGTATATGCATGTAGTTGTGTAGGTGAACAATGAATGATGTGGGATATATTGGTAAATAGGTAGTTTATAAGGTATATATGCGTATGTATATAGATAGGTAGGTAAATACCTATATATGTTGGTATGTAGGTAGCAAGATAAGTACGAAGCTAGACAGGTGAATATTTTGTATGTCAGCATGTTATTATGTTCTCTTCCACCTCTCGTGATTCAATGATTTAAAAGTTTAAGTACGAAAGTTCTGTTATGTAAGAACGTGCATATTTAGTATC
Organism: Unio delphinus; assembly: GCA_029339505.1. Classification (NCBI taxonomy): domain Eukaryota; kingdom Metazoa; phylum Mollusca; class Bivalvia; order Unionida; family Unionidae; genus Unio; species Unio delphinus. The sequence goes on along the minus strand of JAQISU010000138.1, from coordinate 2,805,406 downwards.
TGTTCGATGTCTAGTGCATGGATTGTATCAGTTTATTTATTAATGAAAACTATACAGCCAGAATGTATGTTTCGCATATAGTTAGGTATACAAGTTAATGTCAGTCAGTAACTGATTAGTAAATGATGGAGCCAATTCAATTCCTCTTATAACGTGATTCACTATAGTCAAATATATTATATATCAATGTAACATCAAATGAAACACAATACAGGAAACAAGAGTGTAATATGCAAGCAACAAATTAGGATCAACAGCCATACTTGAAATTCGTGATCTTCAGGTTTTGTAGCTTCCACTCTAAGTGTTTCAGCACATGATAGCCCTTATATAAGATAGTACATCTGGTGGAATACGAACCCGGGAATAATCACTTTTATGACTTGGTAGAGGGGCATTATATTATATATGAATGATCTCTGGTGTAGTATAGATACACTTCATTGCGAAAATCACTATTCTCTCTCTCTCTCTCTCTCTCTCTCTCTCTCTCTCTCTCTCTCTCTCTCTCTCATATATATATATATATATATATATATGTGTGTGTGTGTGTGTGTGTGTGTTTTGCTAGCGGAAGAATGGATAGATACGACACATGATCCAAACTGAATACATTTAACTTTAAGAAAATTGCTTCGCACGTAAACGTCCTGTTTAAAATGAGCGAAAATGAGAACCCGCCGCGTTTGGTTTCTACGTTACAGGTAGAATGGATTTATAGTTATTAGACAATGACCGAAATAATACACTTAACAGGAATGGGTACATTTTTACATCCTTGTTAGCTGACTTAAGGGAGCATGTTCACACGTATGGTCGTCACTGTCTGGACAAGCACCCAATTAAGTTCATGAAGGGAAGAAAGAAACTACACAGACAACTAGATAGTGAACAAGAATGAGCAGTCAACTTCTATTTTTCATCGTATTTTCTGTCATCCTTCATCTTGGATTAGGTAAGTCTATACCATGATCTATATCGCTACTTCTATACGTCGCACATGTCTGACACTGAAGGGACAAAAAGCTCAAACAAATCAATTGTATGCCCTTGTGTTTTTAAGTAGTTGACTATGAATGGAATATTTGTACAACGATCTCGTACTGTGTTAGATAGGTTTTGAATGTTGTTGTTTAGGCATAACACTTTAGTATACGACAGATTATACATATCGGCCAGTATTTCTTTCAGAAGTAGAACCTGATGAAACTCCTTGGATAATAGCTGGAGGAAACCCCTTTAAGAACCAACAGCCGAGAGAAAGCTACTGGCAAGCTTTCTCACAATACATGTGTTGAATAGTTTTTGTATTACTGTTGGTAAAAAGATCGAAACGGTAATGATAATCAGATTACCTCACTGGTTTTGTATATTGACCTCAGCCCCAATCCTTTTAGAAAGTACATTTGTCCGGTTTGCTAAATTCTAAAGTTAATATTTAAAAAAATTTGAGTGAAAGGATTAAGATTTAAATTTTGTCTAAATTGTATTAAATTAAGTTTTTATTCAATTATTTTGAAAGTAATTTCCACTAAAACATATCTACATTAATTTGATCTATCTTTGTAAGGTAACTATATGCTAATTTATAAATATCGCCCTTTACAAGGAAGTGCAGAAATAAAAAAATAATTGTAATGTATAGAAAGGTGAGCAAATTAGATTTGGTGTGAATATTCTGAACACGTAAATTATTATATCAGTAATGGATAAATTAAGCGAGACGGTTACTGTGGGGAAGGTCGAGCGCATTGTTTTGATCTGAAGTGAACGGAAAACAACATTGCGTATAAATAAAAGATCAGATTTACGCATAGTGAGTTCGTTCCCCGAGTCAAAATAGCTATTTCATTTCCTTACAGCGATTCAATTCTCATTTCTGAAGACGTAGCCGTATCTACACTGTTATGAATGACACCCTTGAAATGACAACCTGAATGAACATCGTCTTTGTCTTCTCTCTCTCTCTCTCTCTCTCTCTCTCTCTCTCTCTCTCTCTCTCCATGGTCAAAATCAATTTAAATCTTATGAGTAATCCCTTTGTATAGCAAGAAGAAGGTTATGATACTAACGTTCTCAGTACCCTTCCAAACTAGTTATACTGGAAGAATGGTGAAATGTATGATAAACGGTGGCATTTGATTTTTGAGTGTACGTGTCTTTTTAAGGGAACCATGCCTAGTATATAATATAATTGTTTAAAGCCATTTTACAAACTTGCAGATTATAGCATGAAATTCATTTATAAAATACATGAACGACTTGAAGGACTCCAACATCAAATAGTTCAAAACACATCAATCTACTGTAGCAACATTAGGGTTAAATTAGAAGCACCCATTTCGTTACGTTTCTAAATCGGTGTATACTATATAAGTAAATCTTATGTACGTAAAGCCCAAACCATTTACCGCAAGTTCACACGTCAAAGTCATTACAAAAGGACTCCTTGTTGTGGTTTTATTTTCATAAGGTCTGACGCGAGAAGTAAATTTACTGTTCATTGACATGCAATTTCCATGTCTTAAACGGTACTACGATTCCTTCCATGTTCAAGAAAGCCTTATCTAAACAGCGATTCATTTGTGAAAAACTTAAAATAAGGCACAACGGTCCAATGTCAGGTAAAATACATAAACAGATGACTAGGCTGTACATACCACATAGTTGTTTGCCTCAGTAGTTTCTAGGAATGACACCTGTTCAAACAGCTGTCACAGGATGATCTCAATTTATTTTGGCACAATAACAACATAAGCGGCGGTCTGCCATATTGTTTGATAATACTCCTTTTTTTGGTAATGTTTCGTTTGTCCTAGTTTTGTAACGGTCAGGGTAAACGTTTGAGTAGTCCAAGATGTGTCAAAATAGGCATAAATGTTTTTAATAAATTACCCTACTTGCTGAGAAAAAGTGTCTTAAATATGCAAATTGAATTCTCTGTACTTGTCTTTAACGAAAATTGCTCTGTAATTAGTATTTTCTTGTAGTTGTCAACGACATAAATATAAAGCAATTAAGGTGTTTCGTGCAAATCACATGTTCTATTTCGATTTCTGAAAATGGAGCTATGACAATAATTTCAAATGGAAAGGGTACATTATTGGTTATGTCAGTTCAGTAATAAATAGTTAACAGTAGTTTCTTCATCTCACAATTTGACACAACAAATAGGTGAAAAGCGCGATTGTAAAAAGATTATATCAGTATAAATATACAAGTTTGTGGACATTGTTATAGCAGATTAGTACTTGCAACGTATTTAAATTATCTATAGTCAAATATAACGACCGGGTTTTATTGAATGAGTTTTCAAATCCAAATGACACTATACATTACATGGTAAACCTGATATCCACGGCGTTTGTACTATATTTCCGACTTTGTTTGCAACTAAAACAATTTTTTTACTGTACGTATTTGTCCCAATAAATCGAGTACAACAGATGCAGAAAAGCGGAATTGAGTCCGGCCAACCGAAAACAAAGATCCCTGCATTGCCAACAAATGGGGAAAAAACATGTATTTTTTTTATCCGCGTTCTTTCAATATTAAACAGACCGAAATGAAATTTCATAGAAACGAAAACAATTGTCTAGCGCGCAACGAGCTTGAAAGTCGCTGAGCCTTGCTATATGCACTGTCACAGAATTAGGCGAAAATTGATTTTTTTTTTTCATGAATTACAAACCAATCTCATTTTTTTTTGGTTTCGTCGTACATGCGTTACCTGGGGTGAATAAGTGATTTTCTCCAAGGTAAGCGGCGTGTAACGATTTGCATGTGCCTGACTTTGAGTTACATAAAGTCCGGAACATTGGATTCACGTAGTGCACGGTAATCTCGCCGTGATTTCTGCTCACCTATTTGAGGGTATATAAGGCAGAATATTTCTGATAAATATTACGGGACCAAAAGTATCTTATCGTAGGAAAGATAGCCTGTCATTCTTTCTCCAGCCAAAGGGGTGAGTGTTAAATTTATATTTCGTTTTATTGTGAATTTTAATCCGTTTATCATTTCATGTAATGATGCCTTTATTACAATGCAGATTTAAACGTGGAATATTTGGAATTACTAGTCACTATTAGACTTTAAATGTAATAGTGTTATCTAAGTTGTAGATTGTTTTGAGACAACTATTATTAGTCTGGTTTTCTTTATTGTAGCTGATAGCATCTCTGATAACATCGCTGATAGCATCTCTGATAGCATCTCTGATAACGCATCTGATAGCATCTCTGATAACGCATCTGATATCATCTCTGATAACGCATCTGATAACATCGCTGATAACATCGCTGATAGCATCGCTGATAGCATCTCTGATAACATCTGATAACATCTCTGATAGCGTCTTTGAGATCGTAGCTGAAATTGTAGATGATTTATTGCGGAACATCTCTGATAACATCGTTAATAACGTCTTTGAGATCGTAGCTGAAATTGTAGCTGATATTGTAGCGGAGCATCTCTGTTTGTCGGATTGTCTGTCCGTCTACACATGTCGTGACGTGTAAATATCCTGAAATCTAGAAGTCCGAGTGTCGGAGCTGTCTAGAGTTGTAAACATCCGGGGTGGCATCTTAAAGTATTTGGGACCGTTGGTTCTAGTAGATGTTGTATGCTGTCTGTACGTATAACTGTGGTGGATCCGTGAAGGGCAAACGGCCGATAAAAGTATTGGTCAAAACTAGGTCTTCGGGGAAACTGGGCGGCGATTCAACTGTTGGTGAATCGTACGGTTATACAGGGTCGAGACACATGTATGTGTTGCAATTGTAGTACAATTGAATACATTGTTGTATTTACATGGTTACTTCAAATCACAATAGTATTTCAAGGCTTTGCATGAATATCAATAAAAGCTAGCAACTTGATTGAATACATGTATATGTTCGTGCTAGTTGTCGCAATCCATACGTGCGATAGTATAGTTTGATGTTCGTACGTATTTATCGCAATTTTATAGTTGCGTTAATATAACTTTTGTAAAGGTTCCTTGGATCTGTGTATAGTCCAAGAGATTCCTTTGTATATGTGTTTTATTTTGTATTAATATTTAATTTATTCATGTATTGTGAATGGTTGTGAGTGTAATTGTGGGTTGAACGCATGAGTTATTGTGTTGATACATCATTATTTTTCATTAATAATTTATTTCATAAATTTACATTATCTTTCACACTTGTGTTTGTGTTGTTCATTTAATCCACCATACACTCGGTAACAATTCTGTTACATGCACATTACTCTTGTTGCTGGATATTGATGAATCATCAGTTGTGTAATTATTTTAAACTAAAGCATACAATCTATTACGTTTCCTAGTGATGTTTTTCTTTATTATTTAGCCTTAGATAGGCAACTAAAACCCGTGTATCATGAACATGTTACTGCATTTATATGGGGAGATGTGAAATCGTTGTTTGGTACTAATACCTTGCTTCATGGTAGAATAATATTATCCAGACAACACTCGTTCATATATTTGGTTGGGTTAACAATTAATTCAATTCATATCAGTGCTCGGGAATCTTTTACAAACTCTCACGTTTTGATAAATGTTTTCAAACTTTATTCGAAAGTTTCATTGTCCTTAGTAAATATTTATTTTAGTCTGAGAAACCTTTAGTGAAACCAAAACGAATTCACCACAATAATTTCGAAAATAATGTACCATTCGTGTCAAAAGCTTTTTTTAAGCACTAATTGGTAAGTATTCCAAGCATATCCCTATTAAGATGAGTCCGTTGCTATCATATACGTTCCCGGTATTTGAGAAGTATTCATATAGTGAAAGTTTTCTTTAGCCGGGAAATAAAATACTGCTTTTGTGATTTTCATCGACATTATGGCTATTTAGTATAAAACTTGTAAAATGACCAATGATTTTCCTAGCACTGTTTCTTTCCGTATTCAGGTATTGTTTCTATTGCGAGGAAATTGCCTTCCTGGGTATAAAATCGCCGTTAATCCTGTTTTAACTAAAAGGAAATGTTCGGAAAGTTGATATTTTGTTTCTGAAATCCATGATTTGTATTCTGGTTGCGAACGTATCAGAGGTTTGGCGTTTAGCGCGCTTGAGAAAGACTTTGATGACAAAATTATTCCTTTAGCTAAAACATTTATTGGCAAGTCGCTTCTGATGAATATAGCATAACTTCTAGCATTGACCAATCATTAGATATGTATTAGAGTCACCATAGTTTATATTGTGTGGCTAGATCACATGTCTTAATAAATTAAATTATTGTAGCAAGGGTGTCAATTTCCTGTTGTTCGGTGAAGGAAATCGGTTCACGAATCACTGGGTTCAGTATGTTTTAACTAAATATTTTACATAATGTCCGTGTACAGTTAAATGTAATAGAATTTAAATTTCTTTCAAATGAAGATAGCAAAATTAATATTTTTAACTATGTCTCTGATTTCAAATATAAGATGGCAAAGTTTTGTTGTAATAGCAACACTTCATCTTCATCCACTGTGTCAAGTATGCAATTAATGTATTACTGAAATGCAAAGGAAATATGTTTTCAACTTGGTATAACAATTGTTTTTAACTCTCTTGCGCATATCTAAAAATCCTCTACGGTCTAAGTAGTATGGTCCTAACAACTAAAACGAAATGAAATGACTTCATTTGTGCCATCAACACACTTGAGATATAGAAATTAGAACGACATTTCATATACATTTATTTCATATAAATTTGTTAAAGAGCGTTTTGGTAGTAAGTGCTTGCCCATATAATTATGGAGAGCAAATTAGAACAGTCACGATTTAAAACATTTCGGATGCAAAAGTATTAAATAATCTAAACTAGAAACGTCTCAAATGTGCAATCGCCTTAAATCAATGAACTAAAACATCTATAATGTAATTGTGTTCACTCGTTTCCAAATGTTGAAACACTATTAAAAATACTTTTCATGTTTGAGAAAATGCATCCATATTGTATGGATAATGATTTTTTAGAAATAAGTCATGACAAAATGAATAGTTACTATATGTCAACAGTGTCGCCAAAAATGCAAACGGATTCACAACCATCGAGAAGAAGAGAAATTTGAATTAATAGTAGTAGAAGTACATATATTTTACATAGGTTGACATTTGGAACGACTTCTGGTAAATGTCAGTTACGGTAGAAGAAAATAAATCTCGGTATTGGCAACTCCATATGGGTTTTGTGAGTATAAATGGATGCCCCTTGAATGAAAAAGTCAGCGACAACATTACTACTTTCAGTGAATAGGGAACATGTACTTTTGGACAGTTGTGATGTGTACTTTTATGAAGTTATCATCCACTACAATCTCTGGCGATATCACATATATATTATAGGGAAATTCTAAGATAATTTCAGTGACGCAAATATGACAATTAATTTAGGTAAACGTGAGCGTCGATATGTTTGTGTTACATGTTAAGACTTATTGTCGGACAAGGTCAAGTTGAACATGCATAATTATTGGTTAAGGTTATCTTTGAATGCTCAATTTCTGCTTGCAAAAGAGCAACCGATGCTAGTTTTACTTACCTGAGTTTTATCATGTTATTTTGTATTGAGTACAGGACAATGAATCGAATATTCGTAAAACAATATTGTTACTGGCTTAGATAGGCATTGACTGTTGTTGTTTAGGCATAACATTATATTTCAGTACACGATTTAGTATATGTATCGGCTAGTATAACTGTTAGAAGTAGAACGTTATGAAACTCCAAGGATAATAGGTGGAAGAAAGAAACCCCTAGAAGAACCACCTGCCGAAGGAAAGCTACTGGCAACCTATCTCACAAGATACACTGGACAACAAATTTTTACAAAAGTCATGTTACTGAAATAAAATTAGTCAATTCTTATCAATTTTTATGTGATGAACACGAATATGACAGTCAAATTGCAAAATTGGCTCTAGTTTTTTTGTAATCTGCAAAAAATTAATGTTTACATAACGAAATGCATTCCAATAGTAAAAGGTCAACTGTAATAGCCTACCTATAAAAAATCAAGTCATTGACTACATCTTAGGTTTCTTCGCCTGTCTCTTGTACAGCTGTTCGGGAGCATCTCTGAGGAGTGTCCAGCAGTAGTCAGCCAGCATTGTAGTGGACCATTTTCCTTGGTATCTTTGTTCCATTGTTGCGATATCTTGATGAAAACGTTCGCCGTGTTCATCACTAACAATGCCACAGTTGCAAGGAAAGAAATCCAAATGGGAATGAAGGAAATGAATCTTTAGAGACATATTGCAGCCAAGTTTTTTATACTTCATCAACATGTCTTCTACTAGTTCCTTATAGTTTTCTGCCCTAACATTTCCAAGGACGTTTGTAGAAACTAGGCGAAAAGCATTCCATGCTTGTTTCGCGTCACCTTCCAGCAAGTTGTTGAACCGGTCATCTTTGAAAAGCTTTCGAATCTGAGGACCCACAAAAACTCCTTCTTTAATCTTTGCTTCGCTGAGTCGAGGGAATTTTTCATGCAGGTATCGGAATGCTGGCAAAGTCCGGTCAATGGCTTTCACGAAGTTCTTCATCAAACCTAGTTTGATGTGAAGGGGTGGTAGCAAGATTTTCTGAGCCTCAACCAGAGCTGGGTGTTGAATATTCTTCTCTCCAATGGCTACATTCTGCCTGTGAGTCCATTCCTTCCTCATGTAGTGCATTTCCCTTGCTCGGCTATCCCACTCGCATAAGAAACACATGTATTTTGTATATCCTTGCTGCAGTCCCATTAAAAGGGCAACTACCTTCAAATCACCACAGAGGTGCCAGCTGTACTTGTTATACTCAATGGAATTCAGTAGCTGCCTTAAGTTATCGTATGTCTCTTCATGTGGACAGCATACGCTACTGGAATAGATGGAAGAATGTTTCCATTGTGCAAAAGCACAGCCTTGAGACTCAGTTTCGAAGAGTCCACAAATAGTCTCCATTCTTGTGGGTCATGAGTGATTTTTAAAGCATTCATGAGACCCTCAATATCGGAACAGAATATCAGATTACTTTCCTTTCTGAAGAAAGGCTCCAATTGCTGGTGGCGCTTTCGATATGCAGTAATTGTGACATCTTCTTCTAGAAGATTCCATTGTTGGAGTCTTGATCCTAGCAATTCTGCCTTGTTCTTTGATAAGTCCAAATCACGAATCAGGTCATTTAGTTCTTCCTGTGTTATTCTGTGTGGGGTTTATGATGCACCACAGTGAAAATCTGGATCACTGCATGCTGATGGACCAGGAGAAGAACAGGTCGACTCACCTTTGTCTTCGTCAGATGAATCAAGAGAATATTCTGCTGGAGGTTCTGGAATAGGAAGTCCCTCACCATGTGGAACTGGTCTCAATGCAGACGGAATGTTTGGGTAGACTATTCTCGACTTCTTTCGCTTCGTTATTCCGCCGGAAAGTGGAGGAACCAAGCAGAAGTAACAGTCATTTAGGTGGTTGCTTGGCTCTCTCCACACCATTGGGACTGCAAACGGCATTGATGACCTTTTGTAATTCAACCACTGTGAAAGCTGTGTTGTACATGTAGCACAGCATATATGCGGAGCCCAAGGCTTGTCTTGGTCACCAACCTTGCATCCAAAGTAAAGATGATATGCCTTCTTCACTTGAGAATTGATACTTTTCTTCTGGTTGGCAAATGTCACTTCCCCACAAATATAGAAAAAATTGTCCGCGGTATTAACACACTTTCGAGGCATTACTGTTCTTTATTGTACGTAAATGGATAAAATAATAAGTTTTATGTAACAGTAGCTTGAACTGTCTCGCACAACGTCTAAAATATTTTAAATGCTGAACCTATCTGATTGGGCTTTATATAGTACACTGCTTATGTCAGCTTCAGCAGCCGCCTGGCATTAGTATAATAGGCCTACACATGTATAGTACACAGCTGACGTCAACTTACTTCAGCAGCCGCATGGCATTAGTATTGAATTGCATCAGAAAATGATGCAATCAACTGTGGATGATGTGAGCATGATGGTATTATGCAATGTTACATCATTATTCCGGATATTGCTGCAGTCCTACTGGAGAAATTTACACAGTGAAACATAGAAAATGAGGTATAGGAATATCTTCAAAACGAGAGCCAATAAAAAATTTCACGGTTATATTCGTGTTCGGCACACCAAAATACTATAGATTAGGGCCTTTTCAAGTCAGTAATGATTTCACTGTTGACCAGTGATATCTGTCGAGTGGTTCTTGTGTTCATATTGGTAATAGGATCAAAACAGTACGAAAATCAATTTGCCCCACTGACTTTGTATATTTACATTAGCCCTATCTTTTTAGATAGTACATTTACCCGGTTTGCTAATTTCTAAAGTTAATACAGATAATTTTTGAGTGAAAGTTAAATTTTCTCAAAATTGTATTAAAGTAAGATTTCATTGAATTATTTTGAAAGTCATTTCCACTAAAACATATCAACATTGATTTTATCTATCTTTGTAAGGTAACTATATGCTAAGTTATAAATGTCGCTCTTGACGAGAAGGTGCAGAAATCAATAAAATATATGGATCATGTATAAAATGGTCAACAATTTATATTTGGTGGGAATATTCTGAACAGGTAAATTAGTATATCAATACTGGATGAATTAAGCGAGACGGTAAGATAGAGTGCGTTTCTTTGATCCAAAGTGAACGGAAAACAACATTGCGTTTAAAAAGCGAGCAGATTAATGCATTATGAGCTCGCTCTTCGCGTCAGAACAGCTCTGTCTTTTCCATAGAGCGAATAATTGACACATAGCTCAAGATGTAGCCGTATCTACACGGTTATGGGTGACACCCTTGATATAACAGCCTGAACAGGTTTTTCTTCTTCGTCTTCGTCTCTCTCTCTCTCTCTCTCTCTCTCTCTCTCTCTCTCTCTCTCTCTCTCTCTCTCTCTCTCCATGATCAAAGTCAATGCATAACTTATGACTAATCCCTTTTTATTGCAAGAAGTTTATGAAACTTACCCTATCAAACTCTTCTAAACTATGTTTACTGGAAACAGTTTGAAATTTATGATGAAACGGCGGCATTGGGTCTTTGAGTGTGCGTGTCTTTCCCTGGAAACCACGCCTATAATATAATATAATTGTTTAAAGCCATTATACATTCTTGAAAGTGAATTATACAGAGCATTGCATGAAATTCGTTTATAAAATACATGAACGACTTAAAAGAATCCAGCATCAAAAGTTCAAAACACATCAATCTACTTTGGCAATATGTGTAGGGTCAAATTAGAAGCAATCGTTTCGTTAAGTTTCTAAATTGGTGTATACTATATAAGTAAATCGTATGTTTATAAAAGTGCAAACCATTTGGCGATTGTTCCCTGTTATAGTTTTAGTTTCGTAAGGTCTGACGCGAGAAGTCAATTTACTGTTCTTGACATGAAATACAGTTTCAAAGTTTTAAAGTTTCCATGTCCAGTCTGTTATGAGTTGACACAATTTCTGTATTATTGGACGTACACTCAATTCACTTTCTTATGAATATTTGACAGGTAATGTGAGTTTAAAAGTGTATATACATTGCAGATTGAACATCATCGTTGTAGACGTGCATACAATTGTAAAGCTGATGTTAATGATATTAATATTGTACTATTCATTCAACCTAAGGGAGTGAGATCAGTCATGCACCTTATAAATTATTGGTTTTCAACATCATCAAACAGGCAATGCTTTATGCAGTTACCGAGAGTTATTTCTTATTCAAAACGTAATTCGATTCTCTCCTTGCATCTAGTAATAAATATTTATCTAAGCAGCACGTGATTTGTGAAAAACATAAAATAAGCAGACAACGGTTTTATGGGAAGACAGAGGCTTCCGCCTTTACATTTGTTTTGTTAAATAGTATTTGCGGAAGCCTCTTTTGTGTCAAAGATGTTAGAATGTATGTGTACAGATACATATCTTCAAATATATTTTTTGTCCTCAGTTTCTTCCTTTTTTCTCAATGTATTGTTCTTATTTCTTCTCTGTCCATGTTTAATGAATTTTTCACTTCTTGGCTATTTATTATTCATGTTCTTCTTGATTGAGTTCTTCATCAATATGTGTATATTGCACATGTTAGTGATGACATTAATATGGCTGAGTTCAGTATCACTAATTGATTGGATTATCAGCTCTACACTCCATTCCTTCTTATTGGTTGCATACCTTATTATTTCATCAGGTTTATAATATTGTCGCGGATCAGCTTTCGTATCACAGTTTAACATTTAAAGCACTAAATAGTATAGTAACAGCTACTCGAGAACGTAGTCCTGGAACGCTTAATCCAGATTAAGTTTTATTTCCATATATCTTGGACATTTTAGCCTTTACTCAATATACGTTTGTATGATATATTGTATTTCGATATAACACCTCGATATTGTTTTATATCTCTGCCAACATCATGTTGGATCTCAGATCTCGTTAAGGATTTTTGTGCAACGGGAATTTGCTAACATCGCTAAGATATTACATATTACATTGCATTTCTTGTGGTCTATACATACATACATACATACATACATACATACATACATACATACATACATATATATATATATATATATATATATATATATATATATATATATATAATTGGTATCGTATCATGGACGTTGGGGCGATAGCGAGTTTGAAATCTGCAGATGTGTTAGGTTCCACAGTTAAATTTATGAATTCGACTTCATTACCTGCTGTGCATGACACGATGCCAATATTATGTGTGGAGTTTGTATATAAATATAGATTTACACGTTAGTCAAAATGAAACATCTATCATATCACGTATGATCCTTCTTGTGGTTTGTCCCTTCGACAACAATACAAGTTATGTAAATACCTGTACTAATATGTCAAGATATATACATGTTACCATTGGGTTCCAGTTACTTGAATATGTATTCTTTTAACTGTATTCTTGACTGCATGTAGATTCTGTACTTGGACACTTTAAGCATTTTGTTATCAATCTTAAGTCCATTATTAAAGTTTAGAAACGTAATGAGAAGTCGGGTTTATTTGGGCTAGCATATTTGTAGCGCACGTGCATGCTGCACATTATCATCAAATATAGCTGCATTTTCGCATTCATCACTCAATATATTGCAAGTGTATTTGTTAGGCTGTGGATTTGAACCCGAATCCATTTGAACATATTTGTTCTTCTTCTCTCGTCTTTAAAGTCTTGTACATGTTAGGAGCAATTCAAATACACTTTTGATATCTCTCGAAATAATTGCCATCTAGATAATGTTGTATTGTCACCGATGTCTGACTTTACGAAGTATTCTTGATGACATTAAATTCGTATAGAAAGAAGACTTGGAATGGCATTATATCCATACAATCAGTGTCAGCTCTATCAATGGGGCAACATTCATCATGATTACGAGAAAGAACAATACGCTGTACGAGTAGTGTAAGACAATATATTGACACACAAGGCTGCCGACCGGAGCAGTGGAATCTAAATAAGATGGCGTTTAACCTAAATGTGATTGAAGAGTAACATCCAATGTCAGGAAAATACATAAACGGATGATTAGACTGTAAATACCAGATAGTTTTGACTCAGTAGTTTCTAGAAATTACACAAATTCAAACATTTGGCATTGAACTATTTCAAGTTATTCTGGCACAATAGCAATATAAACGGAGGTCCGCCACTTCGGTTTGCTGGTACTCCTTAATTTGCTAGTGTTTGGTTTGTCCTAGTCTTGTAACGCTCAGGATAATATTTTGGGCAGTCCAAGAAGTGTCAAAATAGGCAGAAATGGTATTAATAAATTACCCTACCTGTTGATCAAAGGTGTCATAAAGTTGTAAAGTTTGTTCTCTGTGTATGTGTCCTTAACAATAATTGCTCTGAAATTAGTATTTTCTTACAGGCGTCAACGACATCAAATTAAACGCAATTCATGTGTTTTGCGTTAATCACATGGCTCCATTTCGATTTCTGAAAAGAGATAGGACAATAATTTCAAATGGGAATGAATACATTATTTTCTATGTCAGTTCAGTAATCAGTAGTTCACTCACAGTAGTTCCTTCTTCTCACAATTTGACACAGTAATTAGGTGAAGAGGTGATTTTGAAAGGCTTACATCAGAATAAATTTACACGTTTTTGGACATTGTAATATCAGATTAGTACTTGACACGTATTTAAATTATATATATTCAAAGATAACGACCCGAGTTCATTGGATGAAGTTTCATATCGTTTCTATTATATTAGTCAATTTTAAAGAAAAACATTTTTTGCAAACACTCTCGATTCCCGTCAAGTGAGCCCGTGAGTGTTATATATGATTTATCTATCGCAGAAGACAGCTAATTGATCTGCAACGTTCTGTATGGATACATTATATCCAGAGGCAATAGATAAATACTATATTTGTAACTGAGGCGACATCTATGCCATGATGATGCGAAATTGCATGTCGTTAATACATACATGCTTTCGAAAAAGAAATCATATATCAGAAAGCAAACTTGTGAATGCATTTGCCAAGAGGTGTCATGCATATTTAATACATATTGTATACCTGTCCTTTGTCATATTCGTGATTGAAGGGTGTTGAGATTTGTGCATCTGTCTTTCATTAAGCAGTAAACAATATACTGATTAAAATTTAATATCAGGGACTGATCTTGCTTTTAAAATTAATAACATGTTCTAGTAGGTTTTTCAAAAATGCATTTGTGGCCATGGTCATGTGGGAATGTATACTGATTATATATCGAGTTTGTTTTCCTCTGTTAACATTGTTAGAATCGTTCAGTATTATTCCATATTGAACGGCTTCCTTTGCACGACAAGTGTGAACAATATTGTTTGATGTATTTGTAAATACTTTGATTGTAATCAAAACATACATTCTTGCAGCAGACCATTTATCTCTCAATTTATCACATTGGTATATAAAATAAACTATCCAAGCTGTTTCGACCAGTATGAACGTAGACATGATAATCTTAACGACATGGGGTAGTTCACATAGTCAGCAATAACAATTTAAAATCAGCAACCTATTGAAGTTGATATTCGCAATGTCAGCAACAACAGAGGTATGAGACGTAGTCGTTGAAAATACCTTTCTGAACATTTAAGCATTTGTTAGAAGAGGTAGTCAAAACGTTTGAAAATAGAATGTTTCATATCACGCAAGTATGTCAGGATCTAGCATGCCAGCTATGTATTTACATTTATGCTTCTTGTATCTCCTCGAAATGTACTTTTGTATTTCTGCATATCCAAATGACACTACATTTAATAGGAAACCTGAGAGACACCGAAACTGTTCTCGAATTCCGACGTCTTATCTAACTGAAATCGCGTTGTCTTTGCTACACGCAATGTCCCAATACACCCAGTACATGAGATGCATAAATGCGGAAGTGAGTTGGGTCAACATAAAAATAATATTTAATTGCCAACCAATGGAAAAATGTATTTTTCACATTCTTTGAATTTTAAGACGACCAAAATTAGATTTAAAAAGTAAAACGACCAACTATCTAACGCGTATCGAAGTTGAAAATCGCTGGGCCTTGATTTGTGCAAATTAATATTGTTACTTTGTTTTGACAAGTAAACAATTTGTGTATTTCTTTTAAAATCAATTATACATTCAATTACATTTTCTAGTGATGATTTCCTTTTTTTAAGCCTTAGATAGGCAAATAAAATGCATATATAAAAGGGTACTGCATTTATATGGCATGATATGAAATTGTTTTTTGGGCACTAATACGGCACTCCATGGTTTCATCCCTATTTGAGTGCTCTAAAATCTTTGATAAACCATTTTTGATTACATATAATTTGGGAATACTTATGAATTCAAATTGATATTTGGAATTACAAAGTGCTTATATAAATTATAGATTTAACCACTTTTTTCATTATAGAGAACACAATCATATATATTCTGGATTTTATAATATAGTACACCAAGACTATTGGTCCATTACCACATCAAAGACTATCAATATTCATTCAAACATTACACTAAGGAACGTTCGGAATTATTTGCGACTTAGTTCAGAATACTGATTTTCTTTTCAATTTCCACTTACAAAGTTGTTAAATTTACTATTTCTTTTACATTATATATTTAAAGTTTTTTAATTCCTTACTGTTGTTTAGTTCAGTACTTAGGACCGTAACATTATTGAGTTCTTGTCGAGGAAATGTATTTCATTAAATCATTCCGTAGATATTAAAATGGTCTTGACAATGTGTACAAACATTTCTTGAAATTTACATTGTCATTAGTAAATATATATTAGTCTAAGGAACCTTTAGTGCAAGCAAAGAGGATTCATAATACAAATTTAGAAAAACATGTGCCAACAATGTTGTAAAAAATCTGAACGGATTCACTTCCATCAAGAAGAAGAGAAATTTGCATGAACAAAACTAGAAATACAACATATATGACACAGTTTGACCGTTTAAACGAATTCTGGTAAATGCCAGTTATGGAAGGAGCCAAGGCATCTCGGCATTTGCAACTCCATATCGACTTTTTTAAAAGAATAAATGGATGCCCCTTGCAACGCAAAAGTCAGGGACGACATAACAACCTTTAATATATACAGAACATTTGCTTTAGATAATGGTGATGTGTACATTGAGGATTGTATCATCTACAACAATCCCTGGATATATCACACATAGATCATGTGGAAATTCTATGATAAATTCAGTGTTGCAGACTACATATTCTTTCGAGGCCAAGGATAAAAGCTATTTTGATGCGTAGAAAACGACATCTGCCTGTGTGTATTGTTAAAGTGGTAATTTACCCTTTGGATTTTGATTTGTTTTCTGTGCGATGGACATACGAGTAACTATAAGCTGCAGTTATGGAAGACTAAAGGTATTTTTATCTGCAAATTTGCAATGGTCTTGAACATATAGAAGAACCGTTTGCTTACGCTACCTACTGTAAACACATGCTAAATGCACTTTCACGCATATTTCGTGCATATTTAATAGTCTAACAGTTATTAAATAGAATCAGTTAAATACAAAACTACTATTTTAATGTATGTTTCAAACTCACAATGTTTGTGTTTTGCTCACTTTGTTTCGTTTACTTTACAAGAAAGTATGCATTTATCTTAGAGGTCAACATTGTAGTTCTTTTTTTTTAAAACATCAAAGTTTAGTCTCTTCTTATTCTGACTATACTTTTATTAAGTATTGAAATATCTTATAAACGTACAGTTGTAAACTATATTGTTTTATTGAAGTTTTTTTTCCTTGCAAGAAACTTTGCAAGAATGAAATGTAAGTAAAAATACTCCAACTGCTTTAGACCACAGTGATGGTTGCAATCCCTCACAATTTGTCCTTCATATAATTCAAAGTAGATGGAACATCTACTCTCTGTTAGATATCTACCTTAATGTCGGAATTATTTACACATTTTATCCTCAGATATACTCAACGAATTTTAATAACTGTGATAATTAAAGAATATTTCAAAGTTGTTGCATTTACTATAGCTCCTCAGATACTTCATGAGACTTTTTTGAGTCTCTGAAGTTTTAATGGCCGTATACCTTCGGTACAAAATGTAGATGACGTATATAGTTGAGTGTCTCTTCTCTGTGTCGTCAGTGCTATAGCTATAAATGGGGTCATTTGTCCATCGGTTCAAACGCTTACACAAATGTTTATGTTGTTTAATCAAAGCTATTGCAGAGTTATTCATACTGACACTACTTACCGTGTTATATTAAGATAACCAAATAATTGTATTATGATCAACACATTCGTGGAAGTGTGCTTTGCAAGCAGGAGTTTACACATGTTTTCCATTATCGTGTTCCATTTAAATACTTTGCGGGACAACAATTTGCACCAGAAACCGTCAGTTAAAATCATTTAGGGATGATGGTCGATGATTTCATTTGACTAGGATAGATTTCGCAATCTTGAACTTTGCATATTATGGTCACTCTTTCTTTCGAATACCAAAGAATTAAAAGGTCGTAAATGACCGTTGCTACTATCACTTTTTTAGTGGATACTTCAGTAAATTCTAAACACTCCTTCCCATTTACCTACCCTCCTACTTCAATATATCCACATCTCAATTTTCTTCTCATCAGTGAAGCCAGATAAATTGGTGTTGTGGTACAATGCATTATTCGATACAGGTTTCGAGGTTGTTGAATAAAAGTTGGCCACCACGTTTCCGTGACAATATTTTCGTCGTTTCGAATTAAATGTCAGATCTACTTGGATGAATTCCTAGGCCTTTTTGTGTAAAGTTTTCGTGGCGAGAATTCAACACTTTGAGACTTGTAGCACATTAGTATAAAGATGCAACGGTGTATAATTAGGTATTGTCCCTTACATATGTGTCGGTAAATATGTGGTAACTATAGTAAGAGTATCTGATTCATTGCATGTTTCATTAAAATTACCAGGTATTAACAGATACAAGTGTCGCATTCAGAAAGGATAATATTGCCATTTTCCTTTCACCTTGAAGGAGACTTAGTTAAGCATGCGCTGTATCTGGACAATAGTATTGAGTTTTCTTGCTATTTTGGGGTATTTGTTTTACTTTCAACCTTTTACCTTTAATATAAGATTTCATGTTCAAGTAGCAAAGTAGTTTGCTTCGCTGTATTTGGTGTTTCTGTGTGTGTGATTTGGATTTGTAACGTACCTTGAACAATGTTGCAGACATATCTAAGATGTTTGCAATATTGCAGTTAATAGTGATGTTTAGCACTTTGGCAGCATGCCGTAGACACGTAGCATCATAACCAGCCAGTCACATTATCCTGATACCAGGTCAACAAGTTCTAACACTAACCTCTTTATGCTAAGTGCCTAGAGAGGCAGCTGTTAGTGCAAGTTTGTTTAAGTCTTTGGTATGACTTTAATGGGGTTATAACCCGCAACCTCTCCCACATCAGGGGCAGATGTTCTAACTACTTGGATACCTGAGTGGTCATGTTTGATGTCACGTTTCACACCAGCTTCATCTGGAAATCACCAGTAAACAGTCTCTCCAATATTCATTTCGTACAATCAGCTATAGTTATAACAAAATACTGCAATACTTTTATAAATACAAGAAAATACTTTTCAAACTCTCAATCACAGTATAATTTCACCTCCTGACTCTAACAGAGACTCTAATAGAGAATCTAACAATTAATGAATATATGTTTACGTATATCTTGCCAGGTATTAATAATAATTGTAATAATAAGTCTTAAAATGGCGACTATGGTATAGTTTCTCAGTGGCTGATAGGATTTAAACGTTTCGAGAACAAGACTGTGTTTCTGATTAGTTACGTGTATTCATATTTATGGAGTCCTTTACGCCTTTTGTGTTCGTGATATAAGTCTTCAAACGTGTTTGATGCTGTACTTTGAGATTGTTTGAGAGGATATTACTTGTTTTAGAGTGTGTATGGGGTGGTGGAAAGTTCTCATTTTTTGGACTATACTGTTATTCTGGAACTGTTATAATGTATTCTGATGAATTGTGGAGAGCGCCTTCTTACTCCGTCACGATGTTTGAAGGATCAGTACATTTCCGGTATTGAACATTATAATACTTTACATTCTTTGAGGACTTTCATAGACCTTATAACAACATTTATGGATTTACTTTATTTTTTTGTACATTTGTCTTCCACTTTCGTTGATCACTCTAATAGTTAAATTGTTTGTCAAGATTTACAAAAAGTATTGAATTTGCTTTTCCTTTAGGTTTCTTAAGTTGTGAGCGTAGGGCCGTAACTGAACATTTGAGACTCGTCTGGGATATGAATTTCATAGTAATTGAAATTGAAATTGAAATTTAATGTTTAATTCATTTTATTTCAGAATTCTCTTAGGCCTTAATTATTTTAGATTTTACATAGTTAAAAAAACAAGCTTTCACCATGTCAACTAAGGTGGATAACATTTTTTTAAAATATACATCAAGAATGTTTTGAGGTCTTGAAAAGGCCGAACTACTGGAATTTTCCAGACAATATGATCTTTCAGAGGCAAAACAGTCTTTGTTAAAACAAGAACAATGAAATGTCCTGGTTCAATATTTGATAAGAACAGAATATTTTTGATCAATCGTTCTTTACGATTGATTGGTCAGTCTGATTCTGGCTCTAATATGCAGATTATGTAATTGAAAGAGATGCAAAAGCATGAAAGTCAGTGAGAGATGCATGCAGGAAAAATAAATAGAACGGGAGATGCTAATAAATTAAGGGGACAAAACTTTAGAAAGGAGAAATGCCTATCAAATTTCTTAAAGATGAGATGCAATTGAAAATGCAATCGCAAAAAATAAAGAGAAACATAAAAATGCAAGTAAAATGTTAAAAAAAGAGAATTGTACCTCCTTGGAAAGAAAATGATGTAAACAAGTAGTTTTCTGTTAATGAAAATATAGCTGTAAATTCCAAATGGCTAAGAAAGCACTGGACTTTATTATTACAGTGCGTACGTATTGGCAGACTTATATACGTATTTACTTCACTGTCAGTACAATCAAGTGTTGACTATGACTTAATCTAATGAATGTATCTTGAAGGTCTACGAGTTGATCCCTAAGTCATATCGACAGAGATTTTGGAATTGTAAAAATAGAAAACAGCCAAACACATGTACAATTGGTTCGGACAAAAGAACAAATACTTGACCTGTGGTGTGCATCTAAAAATTGATAAGAAAATAGGACAAACATAGACAACTGCTTTTAGTCGGAGAGTTCAAGAATTACATCTATAGCAATTGAAAATTTAGTTTGATAAACAGATACTTGAGAATACGCTGCAGGTGATGCTGACGGGTATTCCTTGGCACATAAAGTTTCATTTCTCAATACGTCTTCCTCTCAGCAAATAGTTTATGGAAAATCGATGTAGTATTAATCGAAGATTTTCAAAAATATAATTTGTTTACTGCTAAGAAACCAACGTCTCATAGGACTAATCATAAATCCTTATTTGTTTATACGTTCCTTGTTGTAAGAAATGGTGTGCGTTATATAAAAAAGCAGAGTAAAAGATCCAAATGATTTTGTTTATCATTGATCAAAGTCACGATAATGAATTGGATAAATAATATTGTGGTGTCTAGCAACCTTAAATCTTCAGGTTGAATCAATAATGGAGAATTGTATACCGTTCATATCGATGGTTTCTATATGACGTATTGGTGAATAAGCTAATCCTTATAAAATATTAAAGGACACAAGAGCTTATCCGTGTCTTTAGTAGTGAGGTACTTTGCATTTGGATGATAATTCGTCTTCTTCCGAAAGTGTTTCTATTCAACGAGTAGAGTGCGAAGTTTTCAAAACATATCCCTATAATAATATTTTAACATTAGACATGTTTTTTAACAGAGAATGTTGGCGTTGCAAACTCTTTTTCCATTGTGGGAGTTCTTTTATTGCGAGAGAAGTACATGACTGGAGATATGGTTGTGATTAATCCATTTGTATCTAACAAGCCAAGTGTGGATTAAAAGGTTGAGCCTATTGAAAAAGAAACCCTGATTTTACCCCGAGTGTGCAATTGAAAGAGCTATTGGAGAAAGAACTCTTGGCTAACACATGCATTCCGCATGCTGTTAATAAGGCCCCTTTTAATCCTGTTACAGATAAATTTAAAGGTATTGGTAATTTTTAGCAGCTTTTCGCTATTCATTCTCTAACGTCTACTCAAGGTGACATATGACAAGCTCTTATCGTTGAAGAGGATCTTGGTATATCTTGTTTCTTCAGATCTATGTTAGCAAAGCCGACTGCAGCAGCAAGAAGAGTGTACAGACCGATAATATTTCAGACAGACGAAACTAGAGAAAAAGAAGGGTGAACAGACAAGTTTTCAAACAAAATAAGGCCTCTACATAGACCGACACTATTTCAGACAAACTAAACAAAAATGACAGTTTTGGTATTAACCGAATATTTTATCAAGTCACATTCGATATCTCAAACTATCGTTATAAATCCACGTGGGACCGACTTAGCATGACTAAAGAAATTTCTAAAAATATTATAATCCATATCTCCACTGCACCAGGTTCGGTGAATGTTTTGTAGCATATGGGTGTCACCTCCATTAAATACAGCAGGAATATTATAGTTATTCCTGATCACTTTTGGTATTTGTGTATATCTCTGAGTAACATAAATCACATCAGTATTTTTATGTCTACCTCTAGGAAATAGTCTTGCTTGCTTATCTAACATCACATCATATATGACTAAAGTGTTAATACTTCCATCAATAGAATCAATACCCGGTGCTTCTTCCAAATCAGTTATAAATTCAATAATATCCTAATCGATTTATGAGTTTGCTTTCTCGTTAAAATCCTTTAACACTTCGTCACATCGCTGATCGTATACACTTGGGGCTTCCAAATATAGTTTATCCCATTTCAAATTTCTTCCGTGACAAAGTACAAACCATTAGAGATTCGCTTGACAGCACAATTTCAACTGATTTGTAACCATACAGTTATGATACAGAATTTCAGCGACAACCGTTAGGAGCATTTGAATCTGTTGCAATTGATTTAGTACGGACAATTGTGATGAAAAGTGCACCAAAGTCTTGTGAACTTGATCCAATTCCGACATCACTGCTGCTTGAATGCTTAGACCCAATATTGCCTTCACTAACTGATATTATTAATATCTCTCTTTCATCGGGGGAATTCCCATAATTTTTCAAAACTGCCATCTTAAAGCCACTGCTTAAGAAACCAACACTTGACCATAAAGATTTTAAGAACTACCGCCCAGTTTCCAATCTCCTATTCATATGAAAATCTTAGAAAAGGTTGTTCTCACTCAACTTGTATCTCATTTGAATTCAAACAGTCTTTTTAGCAATGCACAGTCTGCATATCGCCCTTACCACAGCAGGTAAACTACTCTTCTGAAATTATTTAATGACATTCTCTCTGCTTTGGATAGTGGAACGATTACAGTCCTCACTCTCCTGGATTTATCTGCAGCATTTGACACAACAGACCATAATATATTACTGCACCGTCTCCAGCATGTATTTGGCATTCATAATATAGCCTTTCCGTGGTTCAAGTCCTACTTAGTGAACATGACATAAATTATATCTGCAAATGGAATACACTCCAGCCAGTTGACGTATGTTGTGGTGTTCCCAGAGATCTGTTCCTGGACTTGATGTCTTCATTCTGTACACTCAGCCGCTCTCAAGTATTATAGATGATCACACAGTGTCGCACCAATTGTATGCTGATGACACCCAAATATACAAGTTTAGCCACCCAACTGAAGTTGATGCTACCATCCATAGAGCAGAGAGGTACATTTCTGATGTGAAATCATGGATGACATGTAACAAGCTGCAGATGAATGATGATAAAACTGAGGCTATTCTGATCACAACACAAAGACTTTCTCATTCACATACTTTACCTCAGACAATAAATATCAGCAACACCAACATGAAATTCTCACAGTCAGTACGAAACCTAGGCCTTACTCTAGACAGTACTCTCACATTGCACCAACATGTCATGAACATATGCAAGGCTGCATATCTTGAATTGAGACGCATCAGTTTCATTCGTAAATATCTTTCAGTTCATGCCACTAAAACACTTGTGTGTTCATTAGTACTTTCAAGACTGGACTATTGTAACTCAATTCTGTCTGGTTCGTCACAATATTTAATCCAGAAAATGCAAAAAGTTCAAAACACAGCTGCACGGATCATCTTTAGAGCACCTCGATCAGAGCACACCTCACCATTGCTCTGTACGTTACACTGGCTATCAAGTCGATACATAATCAAACTCAACATTTGCTCTCTGTGCTATGTTTCAATGACAGACTCCGGTCCAACATACCTGTCTATCCTCATCCATGTGTATACATCAGCTAGATACTTACCCTCTTATTCTGATAATTGTATACTCATTGTTCCCACGGTGAAAACAAAGTCATATGGACAACGTTCGTTTGCATACCAGGGCCCGGCGACGTGGAACGAATTGCCGATTGAAATTAGACACAGAGACACAGTGGTCGCTTTTAAGAATGCTCTTAAAACTCACCTGTTTCGACTGCATGGACAAACTTAGAGACCTAATGATGTTTTGTATCTCATATGTTTTCAGCATGTTTTTATGTTTTCCAATTTCATTGTCTTTGTCATTTGTTTTTCTGTAGTGTAGTCATATCATTATTGATGGTGTAAAGCGCTTAGAGCTTCGAAATATTAGTCGCTATAGAAAGTTCTCATTATTATTATTATTATTATTATTATTATTATTATTATTATTATTATTATTATTATTTCATCCATCTCGTTATCAAATTAAGTAACAACTGCGTCTTGCCACTTCCAGGTGGTCCAATTATAATCATGCGAATATAATTTGGTAGCGCTGCATCAAGCTTAACTGGTTTCTCGTGTTTTGTCGCCAAAATATCAATTACATTCATGTTATTACAAATGCACTATGGATCTATATTGTGTGAAATGTAAGACGCGTACTAGCACAAACAACTTGACAACAATTATAACAAGCAAATAACAGATCAGCACTTTCTTGTAAGCGTGTACAATGTGGTACAAAAAAATTAAATTTGTTTCTATGGATTTAAAATCTATGAAATCGGGTAATGATTAAAAAACAAACAACGAGAAGGTGATATTGCAGTAAAATTGACAAAACATTCTGTGACTCCATGGGCAAAATATCCAGGAGAAAAACACCTTCCAGGGTATAGTTATTGTGGCCCTGGAACCCGACTCGTCAAAAGACTTGATGGCTAAGACTAACCTCTACCCGGCGATTATCCGATAAACGCCATTGAGAAGGCGTGTCATGCTCATGATGTTCCTTATGAAAGCAGCACTCTGCAACACAGACATATCGCAGATGTGAGATTGAGTCATGCGTTAAATTCTATCATTGATAAGTCCTTCAAAGAAAAATTAGCTTCGTGGTTGATAAAATCGGCGATTGAAAGTAAATTAATGCTGGGTGCTGATAATTAATAACAACATGGAATCTATTATTCCCCACGAGGCTACTGGAGATGTAAATCATTAATCGGTAAACTCGCTAACGCCGCAAAAGTAAAAAATACTACTGGGGCGGATTGGTTATCCAAACAGGCGATATGGCAAATTGATCTACCACCGCCTGAACAAATTGATTTCGCACATTTTGATGTCATCGTCCCTAATGAAGTTCATCACGCTGATATATTATTCCTGCCGCATGATACTGTTAGTAAACACATAAACAAGTATGCGCTAACCGTAGTTGATGTTACGAGTAGATTCAAAGAAGCTGAATCATTGTTGACCAAGTCATCAACTGAAGAAACTCCTGCGTTTGAAAGGATTTATCGACGAGGTCCTCTGCAGTAACGAAATCTATTGCAGGCTGATCCTGGGAAGGAATTTCAGGGTGTAGTGCTATCAACAATGAAGCATCATAATACCACGATACGACGAGGACACACTGCACTATATCGCGATTAGGCAATGTTGAACGATTTAATTGGATACTTGCTGAGCGGTTATTTGGATACCATTACGCGAAGCAATTTATCCAGGATAAACGATCTCGCTAATGGATCAAGACATTACCAGGTGTGATAGCTGCGTTAAATAATGAAATTACTCGAACAATCAATATGAAACCTATTAACGCTATAAAAAAGGTATATACGTGTAAAAAATACACAAAATGATTTTGCAAAACAACGAATACTTATATCACTAAGATATATTTGTACGAGCCGGGTGAACTTGAAGGTGGTAGAAAAAGAGCTACTGATCCTATTTGGAGTGTCACCGCACATAAAATATCTAACATAACAAGATCCACGGATAGACCCGCAATCTATAGATTAGATTCAACTGCTACTCAACGCGGATTTGCACGTGAACAATTACAAGTGATACCCCATGATACTCAATTACCGCCGCGTGGTCTTCACTAGCACCTCTGCGTCTGTTACATTCAAGACAGGTCAACATCACATTATCTCTGGCATGACCACGACTATTATCCTTTCTGTCTGTGGTAAATTGGCGAGGATCTTTATCCGAATACTGCCAATGCATTATACAATTACAACTCGCGCAGTGATTATTCTGTTGTCGTTTCAGCGTAACTATAATTTCAGCATCAATATCAAATTCTCGTTTTTTTATCCTGTTGCTTATTACAACCGTATAAGTAACTGGTTTTATATCTACATATTCGATCGGATATTGAAGGGGCTTTCGATAGTTCTGATATCTGATTATGTTTTATGTAATTATATTCAATTGTAACATTTCCTGATTTAGAATAATCACGCAACATTTCTTTTTTTTTTTTTTCCATATCTCCAACACTCGTCGGAATTTGTAAAATCAGCCACTGTTTATTTTTGTTTGATATCTATATAAAATGGATCAGTGGCGAATCTAACCGCGGTGTCAGGAAATATATTTACCATCGATAGCAAATTGATTGAAGCATAAGCCAGCATAGACGCCCTTAGATGTGTGTTTTGGGGATTATCTCTATCTACGTAAGTAACACTAGTACCGAATATTGTTCCATTAGACAAGAAAGCGTCTTTACGATTGACATATATACCTCTAGATGTTGCATCCGCGATTATAAAATCGCATCCATCATCGTCGAGAATTAATCGTGAATAATGTCGCTTGTGATCATATTTTCTACCCTGCGTGAATTTACCAATTATTCTTCGACCGAGAACCTTTGCGTGGTTATTTCTGACTTCGATATAAATATACAAATGATATTATAAACGCAATTTCAAAATTTAAAAACTAAAATTATACAATTATCAGATTATTAGATTGTAATCAGATTTTCTCTGATGTTAAAGGCCTCGATGATAACGCTGAAAATAACAAGTACGTATTACCATCCCAATAATCATTTATTAAACGAATACAACAAGCCGTTAACGAATCATTAGCATGTACCAGCGACATAAATAAATTCATTCCGCTATATACCGCAGTCGAAAAGGTTAGGGGTGAACTAGGTAGACAATATGAGGTTAAACGAACCATCGATTCTAGAATAAAAACGATTAAAGAACTTATTAAACACAGTAACACACTGCTATTGTAAATGTTTTTGAAACATAAATATACCAGGAAGTTTGAAATAGGACATGTAATCACTAAATTTACTTTCACCAGTGACAGGTATGACCCATACAAATAATTTTGTTAGTGACAACTCGCATGGAACAATGTCATTTTGACAGCAATACAAATAGTTGTATGGGTTTGAAATTCTATAACACCACTAGGAGGTTTAAATATTTTACAGGTATGATACCTTTCCAGGTAAGATAATGTAACTGGGTATGTTATTTTTGTTGTTTGCAAAGCAGTGATTTTATCACAGAACACGGAACTAATATCGAATACAGAATTTGCCTTGTTGTCATGGGAGGGGGCGGGGGAAGGGAGGGGTTAGCTGCTTACAATTAAATTATTTATATATCTAACAATAATGGCAGGAGCATCGTTAATAGTCAGACTGGCTAGAAAGCAATTAGAGGAGATAAAGAGTTTTATCCCAGTGACAGAAACTCAAGCTGATTTTGCAACAGATGTTGAACAATTATTCAAACCTATTACTACAACCACTAAAGAGGTTATATACGGAAGAGAAGGAGAAGAAATAAAGAGAAGTGTTCTTCCTGAACTTGAAGGAATAGCAAAAAAAAAAATAAACAAACATCAGAATTGCTACACATATTTCCTCCTCCAAGACTTCAATCCGGTCCGAAAAGAACCGATGATGAAACAGTCCAAGAATTACAAAATAAATTTACCGAAGATGCTTTAGCATATATCGAGAAAAGTGATTCGAAAGATTTTCTCGAATTTGTTGCTACGCGTTATGAAAATAAAAGAAAATGTTGAAACCGGGACATAAAACATATATTAAAGGTTCGCAACACTGGAAGGATGTACTTTATAAAATAAAACTAACACAGGCTGATTAGGATACCTCTGTGAGGTAAATAAAGTATTTGGTCAATATAAAACATTTAAGCAGCAAGAAATATAAACACTACAGCGAAAGGAAGAACTACGACGACAAGAAATGGAAGAACAAGAACAACGAGAAGAAGAATTAAAACAACGAGAAAAAGAATTAAAACAACGAAAATCGCAAAGAAAAAGATAAAAATCTTCAAAGCAAAACGCTTTCTCACCTCAACAAGAAGAAATACCTGCTGATGTTTTAGAAAGAATTAACAGATCACTGGATGAAATATCTCGCAATGAACAAGGTTCAACTGGTACTAAGGTGAGGGTTTTTCTCAGAGTGTAACCCCAAGCGGTGCTTTTGCTAGTGGTCTTGTTCTCTGTCCTAATAATGTTTTCGGAGACATAGCACGATTAGAAATTGTCATATTGGTAGACGAGCCGGAAATAACTCACCGGAAATAATTAATGAAGCCGCTGATATCTGCAGATGACTATTTGAAGATGGTATCATGGATATTGGTGTATATCGAGAATTTATTGATGAACTAGTTGATGATTAAAATAGTGACCAATGTCACCGTTGATTCATCACTGATTAGATAAATAGCATTTAAATAAGACGATCATACACTTCAAACACTAAACCAACCATGACCTACGTAGTAAATTCACAATTGCCTGTTTATAAGATGTATTATGGAGATGGTCTCGGTGATATTGTTCAGGGGCTATTCGCAAGGATGGCTAAAAAAATGGCACCAATCGCAAAACAATTATCGATGAAAGCTATTGATGTTATTCGTGATAAGGGTATTAGCGATGTTGGCGATGTAGCCGGTAAAGCATTTACCGCGGCTAAGGGAAAACTAATAACAAATTCGACGACGAAAAATTCCATCATCGAGAAAACTACCATCTACGGAGATTATGCCTTCGAGTGTTAGTAAAATAATAAACAACGCGGTGGATCAAAAAATAGCAGTAGCGATTAAATGAAGGATTTCATGCTCAGGAAAATATTACTGGAGATATGATAGCGGGAATTGACCTGACAAAGTCATCGAGATCGCGATTTATATCGAGAAAATATATAATAAAATGTTCAAACCTTCATCCGACAGAGCATTAGATATGGATGCCCCAGTGCTCAAAAATGATTCTCTAAATAATTATCAGTTTTATCCTTATAACGCAATACAACCAAATGAACGAGGAAGAATCGAACTTCAGGTTCATGATACGAGTAAATATTTTCTACCCGCTGAAGCATTTATTGAAGTAGAAGGAGAACTTGTAACAAATACGCCATATGACGCAAATGTCCGAGTTGGTTTCGTCAATAATGGTATTATGGCATTATTTAGTAGCGCAACATATATAATTGATAAAAGAGAGATTGAATCTATTCAGAATAATGTTGATATTGCTACAACAACAGTGGGGTTAGCGAGATATTCAGATGATTATACAAGATCGGCTGGACCATCTATGATGTTCACTAAGGACATTACTGATTACGCTGATCCTTTTCAATATAATAGTGTAAAGGCAACACGAGATACTGCAGTTGATCCGGCACCAGCCGGATATACGAGGCCACCTGGTACTTTTGATGTCATAGATACTAATTCTAATTACAACGTAGGATTTGCAACTCCTGTAACAATGTTGTAAGGACCGCGTATATTATTTTAATGCGCAATTCCACTGTCTCATATATTTGGATTTTGTAGAAACGTTAGAAAAGTTATCTATGGAACTAAACACACAGTTGTCCTCGTGCGAGAGGGTGATGATAATAATGCAATCTGGTGATAAGCAGACCCTGTTGCAGCTCCAGTCGCTGCTGCTAAAGTAAATATAACAAAATTTACATTATGGATGCCATCAATGACTCCATCAATAGTCGCAAATCAACAATTACTATCATTTATGAGTGCGGGTGGTAAATCATTACTGTCATGGCTAAGAACAACAACAGCTAGTCTGCAGAGTGACATTAATGGAGATTTCTCATGGTATGTTACATCAAACAGGGTGGTTTCTGCGCCTCGACACATATTTATTGCATTCCAGGCTGTTGCGAGATTAAATTCTCAAACGCGCAGCCATATGATATTTCATCAAGTGGTTGTTAATCAAGTCTCGCTCAGAATAAACTGTCAACAGGAACCATCTGTGAATATTTCACTAAATTACGGACAAAATCAAATAGCACGCGCATATCATCGTTTGCTGACATTATGGCACGTGATCAAAATGTAGATACCGGCCTACAAATATCACAATTAGATATTAGAACCTTATATCCGATTTATTACTTTTCACTGGAACATCTTGACTTAACCAGACAATCCGTCATTGACGTATATTTCGACGCTCGTTTAACCGATCCTCCTGCTGGTGATTACAGAGCAATTGCTGTAATTCCCAGGTATAAATCAATGCTACCCGAAGGTGTTGGTGTACGAATGATTGTGGTTTATGCGCCAATAGAAAACATGTAGTGGTCCAAATCATGTAGACAATTAGATCAATCTCATATTAAACAAAATGATATATAGTCTCGTTAGTGTTACTCTGACTCCTGGTCAAATTAAACAATTGTAATCGGATTCAGCTAAAAAATGTGGAACTATGATATCGTTAAAACACAATCAGATGTCTGATGGTCAAAATAAGCTGTCACTGACAGGTCGTTAAATTAGGCATTTCAATGATGCTATCAAAAATAGAAAAGGTGTTCAGGTCACTCTTTCTATGCGTCCGCAATCAAAGACTTGATAAAATCAGATGGTATATTTCCACTTCTCGCTGGACAAAATCGATCAGTGATCTCCTCGATGAGTACTTCCTACAATTACTCGCCGCACGGAAAAAATAACACAACCACAAACAACTATCCTCAAACATAATAATGACCCCGACAATGGTGGTAGACATATTGCTCCTCAAAATGTGAACATATCCTTGGTGGTTGCAGTAAATCTAGTATGTCACGCTATCAATGGAAGTTACCAAATAAATCTCGAAATATCAAATCAGGCCCAGCAGGGATTCATTTTATATTCGTTTGCACCAACGGCTCCACTCGGCCGTTTAATAATTGAAGATATCCAGTGTATTTGCGATGTCATAATGATTCATTAACGATAATTAATTTTAAACTCGCTGATCAGTCCAATAATTTGATTGACTTGAGGAATGAGACTTTACAAATTAGTCTGTATGTAAAATCCAAAAGGATTTTCATGCTAGAGAATTTTCGTATGAGGTCTTTTACCTGAAAGAAACTTCGGTTGAAACCAAAAACTGTCATTTTTTTTAGTTTGTTTGAAATATTTTCGGTCTCCGTAGAGGCCTTACTTTTGTTTGAAAACTTGTCTATTCACCCTTCTCTCCTTGTAGACCTTATTTTTGTATGAAAACTTGTCTGTTCACCCTTCTTTCTCTCTAGTTTCGTCTGTCTGAAATATTTTCGGTCTGTTCACTCTTCTTGCTGCTACTCCAGAGATGTACCAATGTGATGTTTGTAAACAAAATGTTTTCTGTATAAACCAGCGGAGACCAACATAGGTTCAAGCACATGACGTTTTTTCAATTCGATATCAGCGTGTGGTACCAAGTCATATATACAAAAAGGTCTCTATTGAACCCATGAAATGTCCTTGGCTGCTCATTACGGAGGAAATAATACCTATCTCGCATCAGTGTTATTAGCTTAAAAATATGAGTGATGTTTGTAGCTTCGGTCGATCTTGTCACTAAACGGTACATAAAGCTAATTTAAAACTAATGTTTCAAAACCGTTTAGAAGAATAATGGTTGCTAGTCTAGGTCCCGTACCCAATACCAAGTCAGACTAACAACACCTGTTGACATATAATGTGTGGGTCAACAGGTTCTCCAGATGAAAATTGTTTCGGATACATTTTTCGTAGACAATCAAAGTTGTTGAGAAAAAACAACCTTTACCTGAAATATCAGAGAATAATTTACTTAATTATTTCTTTGCCTTTAAATATAAATCAAAAGCTTGTGAAATCACAAAAAATAATATTCTGTCTACCCTATCAAAAATGTAATCAAGTATGACAAATCTACAAAGAAGATAACCTGGTGATAAATTCTAGCTGTCTTGCCCATCATATAGAGTTTCCATCAGGCTAGGTAGTATGGTCCATATACAGTTCAAAAGAACGTTAGTTATTTAAGCTGCATCATCGATGCTCCCAGGAGACTAAACTCTAACGAATTTGGCCATTTCAATATGTTAACGAAGTATGTTGATCGTAATAGCTATGTAAATCATTCAATAAATTTATTTGTTCCTGACCCACGGCATGAATATTTAAATGATGACGCAAAATCAGAACGTTATATTTTTGGTTCAAGCCATCTACAGCTAGAGGAGACGAATCCGTTAAAGCAGCTAATATGTGAATATAAACACATTTCCCAGATATTCCAGCTGTAAAATTCAAATTGACTTCAAAATGGAAATTGTGGCTTCTAAACATTAAAACAACACCCTTACATAATGAATCCTCGTAAGCTCTAATGTTTGAAGAAGAACGTTGAATAGTTGTTGGAGCGTGGCTTTATTGAAGCAACCAGAATTAGCTTAAAAACGACTTGTGAACTTCATTCAATTCCGACATCACTGCTGCTTGTGTTGTTTGATCCAATATTGCCTTTACTAACTGATGTTATTAATATCTCTCTCTCATCGGAGAAATTTCCATCATTTTCAAAACTACCATCTTAAAGTCTCTGCTGAATAAACCAACACTTGACCATAACGATTTAAGAAACTACTGCCCAGTATACAGATACAGAATCAAACACAAAATTTGGTCTCTGTGCTATGTTTCACTGACAGACTATAGTTCAACATACCTATCTGGCCCCACCCATGTATACACACCAGCAAGATACTTACGCTCTTCTTCTGACAATTGTATACTCATTATTCCCATTATTGAAACGATGTCATATGGACAACTTTCTTTTGCATACCAGGGCCCGGCGATGTGGAACTAATTGCACATTGAAAGTAGACACAAAGACACAGTGGTCTTTATAACAGTGCTCTAAAACATTCACCATTTTTGACCGCAAAAACAGACGTAGAGACTAACAAATAATTTGTATCTGATATGTTTTCAGCATGATTTTATGTTTTAAAATTTCATATTTTTTGTCATTTTTTTAGTGTTGACACATCATAATATATAGTGTAAAACGGTTACAGCTTCTAAAGATTTTTCTGTATACACAGCCCTCATTATTATTTATTCTGACATTGTTGCAAAGAAGCGTTTAAGGTGCATCGGTTATAGAAATATTATACATGCATATGAAAAGATATATTTAGGAAATGAAAACAGTCTTATCTACAATCGTTTGTAAATAAAAGGAATATTCTTTTACCTTTTAGGCACGGTGAATTTTGCTCTAAATAAGCCTGCAGTCCAGTCGTCAACATTGGATTATATTTTCAAATGGACGGCTGATAAGGCTGTGGATGGGAATTCCGATGGCAGCAATCCGATGGCGTCTAAGACATGTAGCTCAACCATTCCGGAAGGCGTAAATGTAAACAACACCTGGGAAGTTGGCCTTGGCCTCCAGATCATTGTAAAGACCATCACTGTATACGGAAGAACTGACGGTATAGTAGCATCACCATGGCAGTTGAATTGTTTCTCAATATACATATTTCATAATAGTAAAGAATGAACACATCAATCACATGCAGTAATAATAATCATTTCATGAAAGCCTGGATATTTCCTATAAGTGTGAGTATTATTTGGTGCTCCCAATATATGTATGAAGACGCCTATTTTTTATACCCCCCCCCGCTACGTCTATCAATAAATTGACCATCCGATTAAACAATATATGTATGTAGAGAGGTACAACTAATCGAATTTAACCGCTATATAAAAGACATAATGACAGTGTAAAACATTTGATTACTGCCTTAGTTATTGATGGATAAGATACAATAATGATAATATGTCGCGAAGTGGTTTTGTATTCACCTATACGCCGACACACCCTATTTATATAGACTGGATTGTTTATAGACCTGATGATAATATTCTGCAATCCACCCATGTATCACACGAACTTGCATCGGATAACCTCTGCATTGTATCAGTCCTTAACCCTCCACCTCTATTTGCTACTAAGAGAAACCTCCGTATGATAAATAGAACCAATTGCATGCATGCCATCCAAGAAAACCTAACAACTTTCTTACATCCAACAGCGGAACAACTTGATAACTGCCTGCGTTCATAGCTTAAAAAACATGCCCCAGCCACCAAATGCAGAGTATCAATAAAAAATAAGAGTTATCCATGGTATAGCAGTGTTAGGGACCAGTTTCCCACTGCTAAAAGACATCGCCGAAAAGCAGAGAGGCTTTGGCTTTCCACCAGACTCAATATTCATATACAAATCTACGAAGCCGCTAAAAAGAACGTCACAAACATAGTCCATTTAGCTAAATAATCCCACTACAGCACTAAGATCATGGAGAGTTCCAGCTGAAAAGAGTTCTTCGAGATAACTAACAAACTAATGTCAAGGAGCAAATCTGCACCACTACCAACAACCTTCTCTCCACTAGACCTACCAGACCAATTTGCAAATTTCTTCGATGACAAAGTACAAACCATTAGAGATTCGCTTGACAGCACAATTTCAACCGATCCGTCGCCACACAATTATGATGCAGAGTTTGAACGACAAACGTTAAGAGCATTTGAACCTGTTTCTTGATTTAGTACGGACAATCATGATGAAAACTGCACCTAAGTTTTGTGAACTTGATCCAATTCCGACATCACTGCCGCTTGAGTGGTTAGAACCAATAT
Organism: Unio delphinus; assembly: GCA_029339505.1. Classification (NCBI taxonomy): domain Eukaryota; kingdom Metazoa; phylum Mollusca; class Bivalvia; order Unionida; family Unionidae; genus Unio; species Unio delphinus. The sequence continues at coordinate 2,770,438 of JAQISU010000138.1, read as the reverse complement.
TGCCTTCACTAACTGATGTTATTAATATATGTAACGTTGTCGAGCCGACCCTTTGAGACTAGGCAGGGTTTTAAAGAAATAACAAACACGTTCGGTTAAAAAAAAAATCAACATGATATATATATATATATATATATATATATATATATATATATATATATATATATATATATATATATATATATAATGAGCCCACAATAATTAGATATCCAGTTTACAAATTGATCAAAGTTTTCTCCCTTTTCTGGCTTACTTGATCGGAATTTTTCCCTGAAACCCTTTTCAGTAAGTTCAAACCTTTTCAGTAATGCATCCTTTAACAAATCGAAATTAGATGCCTCTGCACTTGGTATCCTTGAGTACACTTCCAAAGACCTACCTTTCAATAAAGTGCTAAGGTGTAATGCCCAATCTTCTTTTCGGAGATTTTGCGCAGTAGCATATCTTTCAAATCTCAACAGGTAACTATCTAAGTCATCTTTATATTTTTCAAATGCTGGAAGTTGTGGTTTGTTTAATTTACTCGATTGAAATACCCTATCGTTCTCTAGTCTAGACCTTTCTAACTCTAGCTTTTCCCTTTCGATACGCGCGTTTAGTTCTAGTTTTTCGCGTTCTGCCTCCTGTTCACGTTGAAACCTTTTCTTTTCGACGCGTGCGTTTAATTCTAGTCTTTCGCGTTCTTCCTCCTGTTCACGTTGAAACCTTTCCTTTTCGATGCGTGCGTTTAGTTCTAGTTTTTCGCGTTCTGCCTCCCGTTCTTCGACGCGTCGCTCTCGTTCTCTATTTTGTTCGTCCTTGATAAACTGCCGTAAAGTTTCCCCTCATACCCCAATTGCTTACCAAGCTCTAACAATTCACTAGTGGACGACATGATATTAGATAAACGTTCGCTTCAAATGAGCGTCACTAAATTAACTTGTTTATCTAAGGGAAGATCAAATTCAGTTTCGTTTACAATGAAATGTAAAATAGTATTTCTCAAAACACTCCTGTCTCAAATGCTTTCCCCGACACTTGTTGGATATGAAAACTCAAACTAAGAATCCAAAAGTTTTCTCGGATAGAAAGTACAATCCCATCGTTGCCACCAAAATTGTAACGTTGTCTAGCCGACCCTTTGAGACTAGGCAGGGTTTTAAAGAAATAACAAACACGTTCGGTTAAAAAAAATCAACGTGATAGGTATATATATATATATATATATATATATATATATATATATATATATATATATATATATATATATATATATATATATATATATATATAATGAGCCCACAATACACAAACGAACCCACTACCCTACTAAATGTCTAGTCATCCACTACTGTACTATATACATCTGTAGTCATCCACTACTGTACTATATGTCTGTAGTCATCCACTACTGTACTATATGTCTGTATCCAATATACAAAACGTAGCATTACATTGACTATAGACACGATATTCGTATCTCACACAAAATAGTCAACAAATCAAATCATAGGGTTTAATTGACTATAAACACGCTATTCGTGTCACACACAAAATAGTCAATAAAACAAAACATAGCATTCAATTGACTAAACACGCTATTCGTCTCTCACACAAAATAGTCAATAAATCAAAGCATAGGGTTCAATTGACTATAAACACGCTATTCGTGTCACACACAAAATAGTCAATAAAACAAAACATAGGGTTCAATTGACTATAAACACGCTATTCGTGTCTTACATAAAATAGTCAATAAAACAAAACATAGGGTTCAATTGACTATAAACACGCTATTCGTGTCTTACATAAAATAGTCAATAAAACAAAACTACGAACGTTAACACTGCACTTCCTTTCGGTGCGAAAGTAGTTCATGTTTGCCCGTCTCCACTCCACAGGTTAACATTGGACTGGAATACTCATCTATTCACTCGTTGACCGGCGAGCTGAATATAAAAATGGACAGTTTTCCAAATAATAAAACGAATTAACGCAATACACAATAAAACGAACGTGCTATTACGAAACTGAACATTTAACTGAAACATTAACCAAAAAGAACGCATTTGATTCACCCAACTTTTTGGCTCTAATTCCCGACAAATGAAACGTTTAGAGGTCTGCTCTAATGTCCACTGCGTCATAAAATGACCCTGCACTATACCTATATAGTAGTATGCCGTACATGTAAAAAGTGATTCGCGCTAAACCTTCATTATACGCGCGGCACGTGCGACTTGCTGTTCAGGACAACTCACTTAGAGGAGTATGGTGTACCCTCTATGCCATATCGGGTATTTCGTAACACACCTCCCCCCTAAAAAAAGTATATTTACTTTAAAAACCACGAATTTTACACGATATGGGTAACCAGATAATCAATGTCTACTGAGATAATCCGCACCTACATTTTCCGTACCTTTGATTGCCTCGATTCGGAATCTGTAAGGTTGTAACAACAAGGCCCATCGCATCAACCGTTAATTGTTAATCTTTGCCTTATTGAGGTAAAGTAGAGGTTGATGATCTGTTTCCAGATTGAATTCTCGGCCCTGGAGGTAGGTTTGGAATTTATCTATTCCCCACACTACTGCTAAACACTCTTTCTCTATTACCGATAAATTCTTTTCTCTTGGAAGTAATTTCCTGCTGGCGTAGGCGACTGGGACCTTGATTCCATCTTGTTCCTGTAATAAAACCGCCCCTAGTCCCAACTCTGAAGCATCGGTTCTCAAAATGAATGTTTTGTTCAGTTCGGGCAACTTAAGTACGGGGCTTCTGTTAGCAGCCTTTTTAAAGTGTTAAAAGCCCTGTCTTGATTATCTCCCCACTGAACTTTGTTTGGCTTCCCCTTTTTGGTTAGGTCCTTTAAAGGACTGGCTATGGCTGCAAAGTTAGGGATGAATTTTCGATAATACCCTGCCAGCCCGATAAATGACCTAACTTGCTTCTTTGACGTGGGTGGCAATGAATCCCTGATTGCTGCAATTTTCTTGGGGTCGGGTCTCAACTCGTTTACCCTCCCAACTACGTGTCCCAAACACTCTAAGCTCCTATATCCCACGTTGCATTTACTAGGTTTTACAGTCAACTTAGCTTTACGTAATCGATCTAGAACTTTAGCAATATCACGTAGATGCTCTTCCCACGTATCACTAAATATAAAGATGTCGTCAATGTAGGTATCCACATGCTTGAGTCCCTGCATCACTTTCTGCATTAGTCTTACAGCGCAAGCCCCGGCGTAAACCAATCCGAACGGTAAAACACGAAATTGGTACAATCCACTTCCGGTGGCGAACGCAGTCATTTCTTTTGTTTCCTCCGACAAGGGTATCTGCCAATATCCCATTGTAAGATCCAGTCTCGTGACATATTTGTGCCCCGCCATACGGACGAAAATACTTTCAATGTCCGGTATGGGTTCGGCATCAAATACCGTACGCGCGTTCAATTGGCGGAAGTCGATGCAGAATATGTTTGTGCCGTCACTCTTTTTCACTAGAACGACAGGTGATGCATACGGTGAGCACGACTTCTCTATCACTCCTAATTTAAGCATTTCTCCAACTTCCTTTTCGATGATATCTTTGGATGCATGAGGCATTGGGTACCCCTTGACTCGAAATGGTTCATGCGACGTAAGTTTAATCCTATGCTCTAGCACATCTGTCTTACCAGGTTTGTTCGAGAACACGTCGGGATAGTCATTGATGAGATCCTGAGCCTGCTTTCTCTGTTTCTCAGTCAGATTGGGACTCATATTGAATACAGTCTTTCCCATGTCGCACTCCAGTAACCCACTCAAATTAAGACCTGGAACTGACTCTTGTTCCTCATCCTCCTCAATGATGGCTACCCCGACCACGTTTAAAATTCCTTGGTCTGGCTTTGCATTTGTCCGATCGTAGTAACGTTTCAATAAATTAGCATGAAACATACGGGACTTTCTACCTACATCGATGGTATAATCCATGCCTCCCTTTTCATCTATGATGGTATATGGACCTTTCCACTGTAACATTAATTTGTTTCTCTCGGTTGGCAGGAGAACCAAAACTCTGTCACCCTTTTTAAATTTTCTATCACGCGCTTTTGAATCATAGTAGCGAGCTGCGCGACTACTAGCTTGCCTTAACGTTTCATGGGCTATTGCACACGTCTCTCAACGTGTCCTTCAAATCACATACGTACTGGCATGTCGTTCGAATCTCGTCATCTGTTTCGTCATCTGACCATAATTGTCTTAGAATTTTCATTGCCCCTCGCACCTTTCTCCCGTATAAAAGTTCAAATGGTGAAAACCCTAGACTCTCTTGAGGAACCTCTCGATATACAAATAATACTGCATGGAGATATCTATCCCAATCGTTGGGACACTCTGCACACATCCGACGCAAAATTTGTTTGAGTGTTCCATTGAACTTCTCAACCAGCCCGTTGCACATTGGGTGATATGGAGTTGTCCATAGTTGTTTGATTGATAGAAGCCTACTAACTTCTGCCATGAGTTCTGATGTGAAATGTGACCCACAGTCTGTCAGAATCTCTTCCGGAATCCCTAATCTACTGAACATCTCTACTAGGGCTTCGGCTATTCGCTCAGTTTTGATGGATGGTAGAGCGACGGCTTCCGGATATCTGGTTGCATAATCAACAATAGTCAAGATGTACCTGTTCTTGCGGTCTGTAAGAGTACCAACAATATCTATCGTCACGCGTTTGAATGGAGTTTCAATTAAAGGCATTTTACCGATAGGTACGTGTTTCACTTTCCCTTTGTACTGCGTTTTCTGACAAATGTCGCATGATCTGCAATACCTAGTTACATCACTGTGAGCCCCTTGCCAATGAAATTCTGCACATACACGGTCTTTAGTTTTTGTAGAACCCAGGTGATCCCCCATCGTCGACTCGTGTGCTAACTTCAACACATGCGGTCTATAGTTCCGAGGCACTACTACCTGTGTAAACCGTCGGCCTTCACGAGTAGTATGCTCCCTATGCAAGACATTATTGAGATATTTGAACCTGTAGCTACCGCCACATTTACATTTCATGACTTCCCCTGACGCGGCTTTATTTCTGATTATTGACAACGACTCGTCTTCATTTTGCTCTTCAATTAGTGTCCCTTTATCTATCATCGGTATGGCATCTGGTACTTTTAGTTTTGGCAAAGGCTTCTTACTCTTAGATATATGTGACCTAGTTTCAGCAGCCATGGAAGTTGGAACATCGGCCACAGCTTTGCCTGGCACAACGAAATTCGCTACCCCTTCTATATTACCTACAATCAGATCATACAGCGGTCGCTTTACACAACATGCTGTCACTGTGCCTGTCAAATAAGGTGTTTCAAAATGTACGCATGCAGTCGGCACTTGTACTGCGGTATTATCCATCAATCTGACAGATACTGTTTCCCCAAGCTATTGATCCGGCCTTGCCAGACTTTGCTTAACAACTACTGTATTACATCCCGTATCTCTAAGTACTGAGGCCCTAACCCCATTCACTAATCCCTCACACTGTATTGATACGTTTGATGCATTTTGATTGGAGCCACTCCTATTGCTATCTACACAAGCTGAGAGCCTACCATATACGATACCTCTACCGCCTTTGGTAAATCCTTTTTTACGCTTCGGACATGCACTAGACATATGACCCCATTCTCCGCAACTGAAACATTGTTTTCTCTGTCTATCTTGACTTCTAGGTCCCATCTGATCTAACCTAACCAACTCACCCTTTTGGTTTTGTGGTAAACCCCTCCCAAAATTAGTTTTATCTGAATTGACCTGCTTACTTTCCTTAGGACCCCTCGTGTCTCGGACTATCACGTTCATAACCCCTCCGTGCGCATCAGAGAATATATCTGCTTGTTTAGCCATCTCGCTTGACTTATTAATGGTTTTCTCTTTTAAGTATTGGAATAGTTCCTTACTACATACTGCAAGCAATTGATCTCTGACAAGAAAATCACATACTGCTTCGTAAGTTTTTGCGACTCCCCCGCAAGCTAACCAACGGAATAGGTAATTAGATATCCGGTATACAAATTGATCAAAGTTTTCTCCCTTTTCTGGCTTACTAGATCGGAATTTTTCCCTGAAACCCTTTTCAGTAAGTTCAAACCTTTTCAGTAATGCATCCTTTAACAAATCGAAATTAGATGCCTCTGCACTTGGTATCCTTGAGTACACTTCCAAAGTCCTACCTTTCAATAAAGTGCTAAGGTGTAATGCCCAATCTTCTTTTCGGAGATTTTGCGCAGTAGCATATTTTCAAATCTCAACAGGTAGCTATCTAAGTCATCTTTATATTTTTCAAATGCTGGAATTTGTGGTTTTTTTAATTTACTCGATTGAAATACCCTATCGTTCTCTAGTCTAGACCTTTCTAACTCTAGCTTTTCCCTTTCGATACGCGCGTTTAGTTCTAGTTTTTCGCGTTCTGCCTCCTGTTCACGTTGAAACCTTACCTTTTCGATGCGTGCGTTTAATTCTAGTTTTTCGCGTTCCTCCTCCTGTTCACGTTGAAACCTTTCCTTTTCGATGCGTGCCTTTTTTCTAGTTTTTCGCGTTCTGCCTCCCGTTCTTCGGCGCGTCGCTCTCGTTCTCTATTTTGTTCGTCCTTGATAAACTGCCGTAAAGTTTCCCCCTCATACCCCAATTGCTTACCAAGCTCTAACAATTCACTAGTGGACGACATGATATTAGATAAACGTTCGCTTCAAATGAGCGTCACTAAATTAACTTGTTTATCTAAGGGAAGATCAAATTCAGTTTCGCTTACAATGAAATGTGAAATAGCATTTCTCAAAACACTCCTGTCTCAAAGGCTTTCCCCGACATGTGTTGGATATGAAAACTCAAACTAAGAATCCAAAAGTTTTCTCCGATAGAAAGTACAATCCCATCGTTGCCACCAAAATTGTAACGTTGTCTAGCCGACTCTTTGAGACTAGGCAGGGTTTTAAAGAAATAACAAACACGTTCGGTTAAAAAAAATCAACGTGATAGGTATATATATATATATATATATATATATATATATATATATATATATATATATATATATAATGAGCCCACAATACACAAACGAACCCACTACCCTACTAAATGTCTAGTCATCCACTACTGTACTATATACATCTGTAGTCATCCACTACTGTACTATATGTCTGTAGTCATCCACTACTGTACTATATGTCTGTATCCAATATACAAAACGTAGCATTACATTGACTATAGACACGATATTCGTATCTCACACAAAATAGTCAACAAATCAAATCATAGGGTTTAATTGACTATAAACACGCTATTCGTGTCACACACAAAATAGTCAATAAAACAAAACATAGCATTCAATTGACTAAACACGCTATTCGTCTCTCACACAAAATAGTCAATAAATCAAAGCATAGGGTTCAATTGACTATAAACACGCTATTCGTGTCACACACAAAATAGTCAATAAAACAAAACATAGGGTTCAATTGACTATAAACACGCTATTCGTGTCTTACATAAAATAGTCAATAAAACAAAACATAGGGTTCAATTGACTATAAACACGCTATTCGTGTCTTACATAAAATAGTCAATAAAACAAAACTACGAACGTTAACACTGCACTTCCTTTCGGTGCGAAAGTAGTTCATGTTTGCCCGTCTCCACTCCACAGGTTAACATTGGACTGGAATACTCATCTATTCACTCGTTGACCGGCGAGCTGAATATAAAAATGGACAGTTTTCCAAATAATAAAACGAATTAACGCAATACACAATAAAACGAACGTGCTATTACGAAACTGAACATTTAACTGAAACATTAACCAAAAAGAACGCATTTGATTCACCCAACTTTTTGGCTCTAATTCCCGACAAATGAAACGTTTAGAGGTCTGCTCTAATGTCCACTGCGTCATAAAATGACCCTGCACTATACCTATATAGTAGTATGCCGTACATGTAAAAAGTGATTCGCGCTAAACCTTCATTATACGCGCGGCACGTGCGACTTGCTGTTCAGGACAACTCACTTAGAGGAGTATGGTGTACCCTCTATGCCATATCGGGTATTTCGTAACAATATATCTCTCTCATCAGGGGAATTCCCATCATTTTTCAAAACTGCCATCGACAAGCCACTGCTGAAGAAACCAACACTGGACCATAACGATTTAAAGAACTACCGCCCAGTTTCTAATCTCCCTTTCATATAAAAAATCTTAGAAAAGGTTGTTCTATCTTAACTTGTATCTCATTTGAATTCAAACAGTCTTTTAGCAATGTACAGTCTGCATATCGCCCTTGCCACAGTATGGAAACAACTCTTCTGAAACTATGTAGTTACATTCTCTCTGCTTTGGATAGTGGAAAGATTACAGTCCTCACTCTCCTGGATTTATCTGCAGCATTTGACAAAAAAGACCATGATATATTACTTCACCGTCTCGAGCATGTATTTGGCATTCATAATATAGCCTAACAGTGGTTCAAGTCCTACTTAGTCAACAGGACACAAGTTATATCTGCAAATGGAATACACTCCAGCCCAGTTGACGTATGTTGTGGTGTTCCACAGGGAGCAGCAGCAGGAGCGAATCAGACAACTTTTAGAGGCGTCGAATTGGCAAACTGAGGCTTCTTACAAAATAGTAAAAAAAAGCGTTTATTTGGCAAACTAAGACTTCCTTGTAGCTTTATAGAGGCTCATGGGCAAAAAAAGACGCCACAATTGTTGTCGCACCCCCTGCTGCTGCTATGGGTTAACAATTATTTTTACGATAAAAGTTGCTACGATCTCACAAACAGACTAATTTGTAAAACTTCTTCTTGTAAATCAATAAAATTATTGAACTGGTCAGTGAGTTTGAAGTTAATTCTCTATAATGAATCGGTATGGCATCGCATATAGACCGGATTAATTGGAGACTCAATTATTAGAAACCCTGGAGGAACTGTTGGTGCAAATGAATAGAAAATATATCCTTGCTGAGCTTGATTTGATCGTTCAAGATTTATTTGGTAACTTCCTTCGATAACATCACATACTAAATCCGATGCAATCACCGCGGACATATTTACGTTGAACGGAGAGATATGTCTACCACCGCCGTCTGGGTCATTAATATACTTGAGAATTGTTGTTTGATGTTTCCATTTGGCGAGTATCAGAGAAACGTTTTCTTGAATAAGATCATTAACATATTTTTTAGTTCATTTGCGTTACACCCAGGAAACTTGAAATCGGGTAAATCTGCTTCTTTGATATTGTAACCAATTAGGAATTTTTGTTGATCTCCGTTCTTGTCATCAATTATTACTTGAAGTATTTGCTTGTTGATATATTCCATGTCTGATACAAGCTGATTTAATATCCTAATGTGTTTTATGATCTCATCACGTGGCCTTGTTATATCAGAGAGATGCTCATGGAAACGCCGTCGTAGTTGTTCTAGTTGTGTTCAATGGAACTGATTAATCTCTTTCAAAAAATCAATGATGTTAGTTAACGTAAATGTAATTACAATGGATGAATCAGGAGTTTTCTCAAAAACAAAATACCATTGTATGGTATTGTTATCAAGAAATGTAACAGATATATTGGTTAATGTTGCATTTTTTATATCCGATAAATCATCTCGATATGATGGGTTGATTTCGTGGTATGATTGTACATCCGTGACATAATCAGATTTGTGTGGTTCAGGTAGAGGTGTTATTTCAGGCCAACCCAGTATTGTCCTTACAGAACTCTGATAGATATCTACGGCATAACTGGGTGAGTTTATCTCAATCGCGGATGATAGTGTTGGTTCATGAACTGTTATAGCGAATTTTCGATTCTGTTTCAGTAATGGATTTTATTCTGCGTTGAAATTCATTATTAATTTGTTCGATTTGGTAGGACCCAGATGGTATCGAAACAACGTTCCAGTCTGGAGTACCATCGGGTTTATTCTTATTCGCAAACACTAATGAATTATTCGGTTGTTGACCGCCAAATGCTACCGACCTAATATTAGGCAAACTGTGATATACTCGTAACTTTGCTAACGCTATCTCCTTCACTGGAATCGGAGTAGGGAAATTCACATTGAATTCAGGATTCGTTGAGGTGATTGATATCATGCTGGTTTTCACCGTTGTGGTATTTTCCGCTATTTGTTGAAGTAGTTCTTGCGGTGTTGTCATTATTATTATTATCCTGCTCTAATTTCGAGATCGCGGAATCATAAATACGTACCATCGCGTAAAACGCACTATCTAATTTTAATGTGTCATCGAGTAACGACGATATCATCGATGATACTTGTGAGTATGCAGTGGACACAATATGAAATTTAACTACGTAATCTTGTAGTTTGCGCTGGCTGCATGGTGATATTTTTTTTGTTATAATCGAAATAATTTCCGCGATTGTTGTTGCCGCTGATATACAAATTGGAACAGCTATTGGAGCAATCATTGTCACCGAGGAGAGTATAATACCAGCTCCGGTGATTACACCACTCACCGAGTACACGGTACCATCAACTGCGGTGATTCTTCGTCGGTATTTTTTTATTTTTACTTGATACTCCTTAGTGAGGGTTTTGAGTTTAGTTTGAAATTCTCTGACCTGATCATAGCGGTATTGAGATACGGAAGGTATCGTCGGTGATGAAATCATTAGTGATGACATTTTATTTTTAAATCGTTTACGATTTCAATTTGGTTATTTACTAAAATCCGCTACGAATTCTACATACCATGTTACTGAAACCCTAGCCAAATTGTTATCAGTGGATGCTATTGTATATAAACCGCTTAAACACTTTTTATAAAATGAAGACTTGGTATTCCACGCTACCAACACAGAAAATGAATGATCCACCGATATGCGGCATAGAAGTATTGAATGTCCTCAACGCTATTTAATCATCGAGAAAACCACCTCATCAAGTCGTAAATGAATATACTATTAGTCGCTTTTTAGAGAGAGAAAGTAATATAAAATAACATGGTTGATATTTGGGGGAGATCTTTATCAATGTTGAAAAAACCCACCACGGAAATATCTGCAACCGGATATATAAAATAAATAATCGAAGATGAAATATCCGAGATGTTGAACTTAGCAAGTGTTGATCCCAGTGAAATAGTTTTATTCAAGATCATCAGGGTAAATTGAAAACGAGTAATGTTTCTCTGGATATTTTAGTTAACAAACGCAACGCAGTAGAAAATACTATCGCGTTGTTTTCCAATCAGGGTAAACTCAATCCGGGTGTCCTCATGTCAACAATCACAGATAAAATATTAACACTCGATAACAATTATATATCCTCGGCGAATTCATTGAAATCACTGTTAGAATATTTTGGTAATCCTCCAGTGACCACACCGAAGCTCACAGAGATATAAACTTCTATGTTGCTATGTTGGAACTAGCAACACTTCAATCCAGATATGTAGATCACGTTGAAAAGTTTACATCATTTCGTAAAAATATCATTGATACATTTTTACAACCATGCTGGATAAAATTGACACAAAACTCCCTAATATTAAAAAATCCATCGAAGATATGAAAAACTTCATCGAAACAATCAAAGATGATTTTCCGAGGATGATAGCAATCATTGAAAAAACAAAAATTCTTAACGAAGAAAAAATATCATAAATAACGTGTACGCGATCCAACACAGATCATTTGCGTGGACACCTACAAACATCATATTAAATATCACTGCGACCGTCAAAGGTATTTATCGATTAACACTAGTGACACCAACTCAATTTAAGATTTTATCAATGAGTTCATCTGAGGTCAACAATATAATATCAACGATCATCGACAAGGATACAAGACACCACAAAAGATTTTTTCGCTAGTTTTTTAGCAGAGTCGAGTAAATCAAAATTTGACATGGGAGTTAGTAAACCGTTCCTGGGATTCTAGGGCCGCTTCCGCTGTACCATGAATACGGAGTTCTTTGTAATCTTAGACCCTTTCCCTTTTTTGTATCCTTGTCCAGTTGCATTCTTTAGTGCCATCCCTGCCGCATTACCAAGGGCTCCTAACGCTGCCGCTTTAGCTACCGCTGGAGCCGCTGCCGCAATCAACGCTGGTAACGCAGCTAACAGCGGGAATATACCACCTGATTTTATCATGTTTTTGATCGAAGCTGCAGAGAAAGTGATCTGAACACCTTTTTTTATCTTTGAAAGCATCATTAAAGTGTTTTATTTGACGAGTCGTAAGGGGCAATTTATTCTGACCACCAGACATCTGATTGTGTTTCAGGTTTATCGTGGTTCCACATTTTTTAGCCGATTCTGATTGCAATTTTTTAATTTGACCAGGAGTTAACTTAACACTAATATGACTATATGACAGTATATTAATAATAGATTGATCTAATTGTTACATATTTTCAGAATTCATATATAATAAATATTATATCTCTAATATGTGATATAAATATATATTATTCCCTTTGGTGTTATACACATAATACAAAATAGAATTCATACGTAAACGAATTAAATTGAATTCTGTTTTTAAAACGCTTCGAAAGGGCCAATTGAGTTTTATTATCTGCAACAAATCTACTGAGTCTCTACAAATATCGAAATACCTACTGGCTTCTGGCTTCATTCATTTATTGAAATGTTTTTTCTTCGTTAGTTTTTATATTAAATGATTTTATACGTTTTGCATTTTCTTTGTTTCCCAGTCTCTCCTCGTTTGGTGTTTTCACTTTGTGAGATAGCTTGTAGATTCAATAAAGAATTGTTTTTAGGATTGGAATCAATATGGTCAATAACAAGACCATCTTCGATCAATCCGTTATACACCACATACACGAAACGATGATTAAGATATTTCTTCTTTCCAACACCAAACATAAATCCCATGCCATTGTCAAAACGAACTGGATTTTTCAGTCTGCGGATTCTGACAATACCGTCACGAGACGCTTCGTAATCGCTGATCACAAGATGAGGTTGAAATTTTTGGTCCATTTATATACTAATAATATTTGTTTAATTCATTGTTTGGTTAAATTATTACTTTGGAATCTATGAATATAGTCTTGAGGTGTTCTTATGATTTTGTCAGAGTCATTGATGGAGTTTTTGATGGAATCTTTGATTCTTTTATCATAATAACGCTTCAACTCTCTATATCGCTTACCACCGCAACTCAGACACAATTGCGATTTACCACGCACACCTACCCCACATCGTGTGCAAGGGAGTGGTCCAAAACTTCCAATACGAACGCTTTGTAAATGATATCCACATAATTCTTTTCTGCATGATTTGTTACATGCGGTTACTTCTCCTATCATAAGCCATTTGCAATGGTTAATTATATAATAAATTCTTTATTTAAATACTTGTTTTAATTATAATATGGAGGAGTTGGAGAGATTAACGAAAATTACGCCTTGGAAAAATGTTAAATTCAATCTCGATAGAGTCTCCGTAGATGTACCAAAGGGTCTAATAAGTGATAGAAGCATGATAAGGTAAAATCCGCGATTGTATTCATGAATTCAAGCGCGATGGAGCATCTCACTGTTGGTCGACATTTCGAATCGATGGTGACGTTGAAGCTACCATGAACGACGAAAGAGCAGCAGTGATAATCTCACATCTTGACAAGAAGAAGTATCTTTTAGAGTGAAATTCATGATCCGCTCAGAAATAGGAAATTGGATTATTCGAGATAAATTTGAACCAATCTTGAAAGATAAAAGAACCGTCACTTTGAGTCATGATTCCAAACCAGGAATTCTGACTGGGATTGAAAAACCGTATTACGAAAGGTCTTATCCTGTAACAGCAGTTGTTTATGGGATATATTCGTTAAATGATAAACAAAGTATTGAGAAACTAAAACCAATGAAACTGTCACCGTTGACTTCGTCAGGAATAAATTGTGTAGTAGAACGAATAATAGAACACTTCACAAATGCGTTGCACGGAAACAAACTGACGGATCAAAGACGTAAACAAATAAATGAATGGGAATTAACAGTTAGGAGGAACGGAGCAACAATTCAAGATATAACCAAATTAGAAACATCATTAAGTTTTCCAATAACCATAATGACCATAACAGGAGAAATATTACACGAATCAAAATATAAATCACAAGGAGCTCCAATTAAAATTATTGACCATAATGATCACGCGTGGACACCTGCGGTAACAATATTTCCGCGGGATAGAACCGTAAAATATTAAACTGGAAATTTATTTGATTTTATTTTTCAGTCAAGTAAATACGATCCTGTGTCAGTGTGGTTACTTCACAGTTCTGAAGACGAAGAGGGTAAATTCGATCAATTTGTAAGACCCAATGGCGAATTATACCGTACTGTATCCCTGCACAAATGAAAGTAAAATACCTAGCTAGTAGTTTTTCAAGAGAACACGACGACCAATTATTAACAAACTGTTTTACAATTTCGTCGGTTGCAGCTCATTTTGCGAGAAAGACGAATATGTGGAAACCAACAAGAGCTGAATTTCTATCAGATATCAAATCAAGTTGTGTGGCATATAATCATGGTGGATTATGGAATACAAAATATGACCCTGAACATATTATTTCGGTTGATATAGTTGCGTGTTATCCCGGGAGTTTTCTCGGGTATGGAGAATGTGCTAAGTATTTTAAACGATTTGGACATCCCACACATGGAATGACTCGTGTTGAGATTAATGGACCACTGCCCGATTTTGATTTAACTGGATTTGCTCGTGTGGTATCATTTGAATTGGCTACAGGACTTCATCCGTGTTGTTATATTTGGTTTGGTAGACACATCTCTGAAAAACACTGGATGCCAATAGTGTTATTACGGTATATGATTGATTCTAAAATGCTGATATCGTTGATTGTCAGTGAAGCAATTATATCATATCGAGCGAAGACTGAGGTCTGGTTACCACAACCTGATAGTCTACATAGTATAATCAGCGACTATAGAAAACAATTCCCCGATCTCGACGAAGAATATATCGTGAAATGGTCCAAATAAATCTTTGAAGTTAGAAATAGACAAACAAAAGATCTTGGTAGAAGAATAATTGGTAAATTCACTCAGGGTGGAACAAAATATAACAATAACAGATATTCTTCGCGGTTGATTATAGATGATGCTGAATACGATTTTATAATCGCAGATGCAACATCTAGGGGTATATACGTCGATCGTAAAGCCGCTTTCTTGTCTGATGGAACCAAATTGGGTACAATTGTTACTTGCACAGACGGATACAGTCTTCAGCATACACATTTGAGGTCGTCTATGCTGGCTTATGCTTCTATTAATATTCTTTCGATGATAAATAGATTTCATGAATCCCCAGTTAGAGTAGCCACTGATTCATTTTATATGAACGTAAAACATAGCGAAGCAGTGGCTGAATTTACAAATTCTGACGAGAGTTCGGGATCATGGAGAAATTAAAAGGAAATATAATGTGATTATTCCAAATCAGCAGATATTACGATTGTAAACAATTACTTGAAAAATAATCAGATGTCAGAACTATCTAATGCACCGTCGATATCTGATCCATTATGTAGATATGAAACAGTTTATTTAAACGGCTGTGGTGGGCCAGGAATGACGACTTGTGCTATTGAATTATTTCGTAGAAACGCTAGCGTTTCCGATCAAACATGATTGTACTAACACCAACCCACAGTCTTGCCAGAGAGATTAAACAACGAGGAATTAATGCTTGCACTTATCACAGTTTCTTTCGAAGGACTCCTGATCGAATGGGTGAGAATTTAGTCCTGAAGTCATCATTTGAGATGAGATATGCACAGTGTCGTTAGATGTATTACAAAGATTTCTCGATTGGTTATTGCTAGCGAATACAAAAGTAATAATGTGTGGTGATCATGGTCAACCACCACCATTTGTCGGTTTATCCCCGCATGATTGGCTAAAGAATTTTGTAGACTATTATGAAGAAATTAATACTGATCATAGAGCACTTGATGAACAATTACGCGAATTCAAGAAACCACTTAGATTACTACCGGATAAAATCCAATGTGAAGTAGCCCGTGAAATAATTTCAGAGACCCCATTAAGTGATTTTTGAGAAGCGTGGAGACCAAACGATTTGATAGTGGCAAGTAGAAAAATAGTCAGAGACACACTTCATTATTATTATTTATTATTAACAGTAGTATCGCATTGCAGCAACATGTCATTAATATATGCAATGTTGCATACATTCAGCTGGAGAGCATCAGCTCCATTTTCAAATATATTTCAGTTGATGCTACTAAACACTTATGTGTTCATTAGTACTTTTAGGATGCGGCAATTGTAACTCAAATATCTCTTTTTTTGTCTCAAGTATCTTGCTGGTGTGTACAAGTGGGTGAGGCCAGATTGGTATGTTGGACTTAAGTCCGTCAGTGAAATGTAGCACAGATAACAAGTTTGTGTTTGACTCTGGATCGGATCGATAGCCAGTATAGGGTACATATCAGCGAGGAGGTATGTTCTGATCATGGTATTCGAAGGATGATCTGATCAGCTGTGTTTTGAACTTTCTGATGTTTCTGCAGTTGATATTAGACAAACCAGACAGATTTGAGTTACAATAGTCCAGTCCTGTAAGTGCTTTTATACCAAAAAGTGTTTTAGTAGTATCAACTGAAATATATTTGTGAATGAAGCTGATGCGTCTCAGCTCATGATATGCAGAATGCGTATGTTCATGAAATGTTCGTGCAATATGAGGGTTCTGTCCAGAATAACACCTTGTTTCGTAATGACTATGTGAATTTAATGTTCGTGTTGCTGATATGTATTGTTTGCGATAAAGGATGTGAATGAGAATTTCTTTGTGACATTATCAGATGGCCTCAGTTTTATCATCATTCATCTGCAGCTTGTTAGATGTCATCTATGATTTGATAATCATTTTAATCTTTGGATGGTAGCATCAACTTCATTGGATGGCTAGACTTGTATATTTAGGTGTCATCAGCTTACAATTGTTCATACACTGGATGATGATCTATGACATTTGAGAGTTCCTGATTGTATAGAATTAATTATATAGGTCCGTACAAGAACAGATCCTTGTGGAATACCATAACATAGATCAACTGGAATGGAGAGTATTCGATTTGTAGATACAATTTGTGTCCTGGTGTATATGAATTATTGCTTATAATAATTATTTTATGCCAAATACATGCTGGATATATATATATATATATATATATATATATATATATATATATATATATATATATATATATATATATATATATATAAAATAATAATAATAATAATAATAATAATAATAATGACTTTCTATTTCGCCTAATCGTTCAAAGCTCTAAGAGCTTTACACCATCAATAATGATATGACTACACTACGGAACAACAAATGACAAAAACAATGAAATTGGAAAACATAAAAACATGCTGAAAACATATAAGATACAAAACATGATTAGGTCGCTAAGTTTGTCCCTGCTGTTGAAACGGGTGAGTTTTAAGAAAACTCTTAAAAGGGACCACTGTGTCTTTCTGTCTAATTTCAATGGGCCATTCGTTCCACGTCGCCGGGCCCTTTTGTGCAAAAGAACGTTGTCTATATGACTTTGTTTTCACCTTGGGAACAATGAGTATACGATTATCAGAAGAAGAGCGTAAGGATCTAGCTGGCGTATACACATGGGTGATGCTGGATAGGTATGTTGGACTTGAGAGTTTCATTGAAACATAGCACAGAGAACAAATGTTGTGTTTCATTCTCTATCGAATTGATAGCCAATGTAGGGTACAGAGTAGACTTGGGGTGTGCTCTGATCGAGGTACTCTAAAGAAGATCCGTGCAGCTGTGTTTTGAACTTTTTGAAGTTTCTGGAGTAAATATTGTGATCAGCCAGACAGAATTGAGTTAGAATAGTCCAGTCTTGAAAGTACTAATGATCACACAAGTGTTTTCGTGGAATCAACAGAAAGATATTTACGAATGGAACTGATGCGTCTCAATTCAACATATGCAGCCCTGCAGATGTTCAAGACATGTTGGTGCAATGTGAGAGTACTGTCTAGAGTAACACCTAGATTCCGTACTGACTGTGAGAATTTAATGTTGGTGTTGCTGATATTTATTGTCTGAGGTAAAGGATGTGAATGAGAAAGTCTTTGTGCTGTGATCAGAATAGCCTCAGTTTTATCATCATTCATCTGCAGCTTGTTACATGTCATCCATGATTTCACATCCGAAATGCACTTCTCTACTCCATGGATGGTAGCATCAACTTCAGTTGGGTGGCTAGACTTGTATATTTGGGTGTCATCAGCGTACAATTGGTGCGACACTGGGTGATGATATATGACACTTGAGAGCGGCTGAGTGTACAGAATGAAGAGAACAGGTCCAAGAACAGATCCCTGTGAAACACTATAACATACATCAACTGGGCTGGAGTGTATTCCATTTGCAGATATAATTTGTGTCATGTTCACTAAGTAGAACTTGAAGCATTGTAAGGCTATATTCTGAATGCCAAATACATGCTGGAGACGGTGACTTAATATATCATGGTATATTGTGTCAAATGCTGCATATAAATCCAGAAGAGTGAGGACTGTAATCTTTCCACTATCCAAAGCGGAGAGAATATCACTAAATACATTCAGAAGAGTAGTTTCCGTACTGTGGCTTGGGCGATATGCAGACTGTACATTGCTAAAAAGACTGTTTGAATTCAAATGAGGTACAAGTTGAGTTAGAACAACCTTTTCTAAGATTTTTGATGGGAATTCCCCTGATGAGATAGAGAGAGATATTGATAACATCAGTTAGTGAAGGAAATATTGGTTCTAAGCACTTAAGCAGCAGTGGTGTCGGAATTGGATCAAGT
Organism: Unio delphinus; assembly: GCA_029339505.1. Taxonomy (NCBI): domain Eukaryota; kingdom Metazoa; phylum Mollusca; class Bivalvia; order Unionida; family Unionidae; genus Unio; species Unio delphinus. Next base: position 2,751,518 of record JAQISU010000138.1, on the reverse strand, counting down.
TCACAAGACTTTGGTGCACTTATCATCACGATTGTCCGTACTAAATCTATAGAAACAGGTTCAAATGGTCCTAACCGTTGTTGCTGAAATTCTGCATCATACCTGTTTTGTGACGAATCAGTTGAAATTGTGCTGTCAAGCGAATCTCTAATGGTTTGAAATTTGTCATTGAAGAAATTTGCAAATTGGTCTGGTAGGTCTAGTGGAGAGAAGGTCGTTGGAAGTGGTGTACATTTGTTCCTTGACATTAATTTGTTAGTTATCTCGAAGAGCTCTTTGCAGCTGGAACTCTCCGTGATCTTAGAACTGTAGTGGGATGATTTGGCTAAATGGACTATGTTTGTGACGTTCTTCTTAGCGGCATCGTAGATTTGTTTATGAATAGTGCGTCTGGTGGAAAGCCAAAGCCTCACTGCTTTTCGGCGATGTCTTTTAGCAGTGTGAAGCTGGTCCCTAACACTGCTATACCATGGAGAACACTTTTTTATTGATATTCTGCATTTGGTGGTTGGGCATGTTTTTCAAGCAATAAACGCCTTCAGTTATCAAGTTGTTCCGCTGTTGGATGTAAGAAAGTTAATAGGTTTTCTTGGATATCATGCTTGAATTTGGTTCTATTTATCATACGGAGGTTTCTCTTAATAGCAAATAGATGTGGAGGGTTAGGGACTGATACGTCGAAATGGCATACAATGCAGAGATGATCCGATGCATGTTCGTGGGATTCAAGAATTGATTGCAGAATATTATCATCAGGACTATAAAGAAACCAGTCTAAAATGTGACCAAGTTTATGGGTAGGTTGGTTAACTGACTGTTTAAGATTGAAAACATGAATTGTATCTAGGAGTTTTGACGTGTTTGGTTTACCAGGACAGTCATAGTGAAAGTTGAAATCTCCAAAAATAATTAGGTTGCCTCCTATCGAATTTCCATACTCTAGAAGATTTGGAAACTGCTCCAAAACGAGAGATTTAGTCAGCTTGTTTCTTCTACTAGGAGGAGGACGGTAGAGACAGAAAAAATGGACTGACCTTTGTTCCAGTATGAGTGTTGTTTGGACTAGTTCAAACGATGTGTGGCAGAAGTTGAAAGTTGTGTTGTACTTGAGGCATTTGATCATGAAATTCTTTGTAATTATATCAATTCCACCTCCGCGAGAGTTGCGGGGGAACGACTTGATGGAGTAATCGCTGGGTGTTAAATCCGCATACTTACATTCATCACCTACCGAAAGTAACCAAGTTTCTGTCAGGAAGAAGACGTCAATATTCTGGTCATTGATAAAATTAACAATTTCTGTGCGTTTTTTCGGTGATCCTACTGATTGAGCGTTGAATAATGCAATACGTAGTTGTATCCCTGGGACATTTGATACAACAGTTGACGATTTAAGAGGAATTTGAACCAGGTTATTGAAATTAACGGCATAATTTTTAAGTTGTTTGTCCCTTACGGGCGAAATGGAGATAACTGGAATTCTTCTTCCTGTTCTACGCCGGCCGCCTTTGAAAGAACGTTTTTTTTTTCGCTTCCGTTTACATTTAAGAAATGATGAATGAATTCCCAGTTCGTTCAGTCTTGAGCATATTGTAGTATCTAGAACCAAGTTGTGGTCATTTAATCGAATTAATGAGGATTCGTCGTAGTGTAAGCGGTCACGTGACGGCGGTTTATTCAAAAACAAATTACGTCTCAACAGCGGGACAAAACAGCTGAGAAAAAATCCAATTGCTTTCGCTTCCAACACAAGGAGATGAACCAACACACACTACCGGAACAGCCAATGCATGATGAACCACAACAATGTAGACGATGACAGAAAACAAGCACAAATATCACAAATATAGTACAAAATCGGAAGAACCCACTTTCAAGCAGTCAAGCGATGGCGGCCATGTTTCCGGAACATCCGGAATTGTTATGAGTGACACGTATGTTTCGTACATCAGGTTTTGTAGATCATTAAGGCAGTGTTACACTGTCGCCTGTAAATAGGGTAATGGTAGTACAAGGGTTTATAGGATAGTGTAGTAGTATTGTTACTACATCAGGTTTAAGTGATTACAAAGTCAGATTTATTCTATCATCTGGAAATAGGGTATTAGTCCATATAGGTTTAGGGATCAATGTAGTAGTACTATAACAGGTTTTGGAGATAATAAAATCAACAGTTTCTTTAAACAAGAGCAATGCTACTGCTGAAACAATTGTTTGTTGCTACATCTGTTTTGGAGATCACAAGACCAGTGCATGAAAATAGGATACTGTTACAAAGACGAGTATTGGTGGATGCTATGTATTATTGTCACTACATCAATTTTCAAAAATCACGAGTCAGTGATTGGAAACAAGGTAATGCTGCTAAATTGCTTTGGGGGGGATATCAAAGTACTATTGGCATTTCATCATGTCTTTGAGATCACAAAATCAGTGTTTCGAAACAGACTAATGTTCCTACATGGATTTTGTGTTACCGCCGAACCTTGGAATGGTCTGGACTCTTGAATATGTTGTTCGTGTCGCTGCTACTATATATGCCTCTCTAAAATAACCTTTGCAAAGAGCAGAATGTCCTTGAGTTTTGTAAATATGCCGTAAGAAACGTAGGAACTTCTGAAAATAAGTTTCTCAGATGTTAGGAAGATCTATGATTTGCAATGATGTGTTGCAAGTTTTAACATTACCTGTTATAGGGTATGCATATTTAGTATTTCTAAGGTATTAAGTGAGCTCAAAGTACTTAGTCAAGGTTGCCGAGCAGGAACAGAAGGAACGAGTTATATTTAAATGGTTTGGATAGCAATTGGTCAAGATCAATGGTAGGGACTCAGTTGGCTTGCAGCACGTTCTAGTTTTGATGTTCTTCTCGCATATCGTATATTGGGCACGCAATAAGATATTGTACTTGTCAAAACCTAAATTTTATACTGTAATATTGATGTCATTGCGAAATTAAACTGATAGTTTAAACTTGTTACTGGTTCCGAAATATTTTGAGCTTAAGTCAGTAATGAATATGTACCAACGTAAAGGTCTATGGGTAGTTTCATTGTGTATGAGTTTCCCCATCCCTTCCATGAATATAATTTCTCGCGAACGAATCATCGTATATAGATCCCATTGCGGTGTCATTGACATACGATATTGTTGGAAACGACGATACGCGTCCATATCACACGGGTTAAACAATTGAATTAGATAAAAACGGTGGATCAGGCTAAATGATTCGTGCTTTGCATCCTTGGGCTGAGTGAGATGTTTCTGGATAAGGTCGTGACTTTCATATAAGCAAAGAGAGTGTTGTCATGTAGTTAGACGTATCATAGAGGTATGTAGACAATGTTTTAAAATATGAAGTTAATAATATAAAACAAAGAACGTTTATGTCATTTTAATGGTTGTTTCCAAAAATTAAAAGAATGAATACAACGGTAACTAGTATAATATTCAACGAACAAGTTACGATGCAAAACTGGTGGGAAACTAATCTCTGTGCTTTAGAAAGCGTATATGAAGAGCACAAAGGAGAAAGTAAATATGTCAGTGTTCAATGATCACTGAAAATCATATTGGTTAGAATACATCAATACAGTATATTTTGAGTATATACTTCATGAAATGTTTTCTGATAAAGAATAACTGAGGTAGTATACGTTTCATCAGTAAGATAATAAAGGGACTGTTGTGTATTCACCTGAAGGAAATACATTTCAATTTTCGAAACTCGGCACACGCAGATGGAATACAAACAAAGTCGTTGTATTATGTCCAACATGGAGCATGAAAAACATCAAAAACAGCAACGAAAACAAACCGGTTAATATGCAGAAAAAATAAACTGCATCATATGTGTCTTTTCAAGATGAAAGTGCGGAAGAACATTCTTTTACCATACAGTACTTGAATTAATATTTAAAGAACATCTTAATGTTCTTTTCTTCTCTTATGCTTCTAAATTCTTCCTTCTATATAACCCCATTGACAACATCTCATAACTGAGTTTAATATTATGAAGGTATTATATAGGCCCCTAAAAACGTGATACCGCTGTGGTTAAAGTATAACCACTAACACGCGCCCCTAGCTATGGTCCCAACTAGAGTGTTTGAGGTAGTCTCAAAACCAAGACTATCAGGTCCAGCGACACAATGTTGCAACTAAAAACCTCACCATATATGCATAGGTTATGACCCCAAATTAGATCTTATAAGGTAGTCTCAAACCCAAGACTATCAGGCCAAGCAACACAAGGTTGCAACCAAAAATATGCTAATTTAGAAAAGACCTCAAATTCATACACTATAAGATAGTTAACCCCAAAACTATCAGGCCTTGCAGTAACCTAATGACATCGTGCATTAACTAACAATGCAAATAGTTGTCATATGGGGTTATATATTCTACACAAAACAGCACAAATAATTCCAAATTGATAGGGAAAAATACGGAAGCTAATTGACAAGGATGTTTAGAGTGAGAATCCAAAACAAGACACCCAACATGTATACAGGGAATCAACGAGTGAGTACAGGGTCAAACAAGACACTCAAGAAGTATACAGGGACCAACCACAGGAGCAGAGGAATAATCGGTCACTAACAAGTGTTCATGGGATTCTCCATACAAAAGTCCTTTTTAGGGTTATTGTCGTTCATTGCCTTAATAGGGTCTTCCACTTAGTTACGGAAACCCTCCTTGACAAGCTCTATCCAAGAAGCCTAACTTGATCATTTTCGGACTCACCGCTCAAAATTAACAATCTAATCCTCTCTGACAGTGGTTACCTTTCAAATGACGTTTAGTCATATCAGCAAAAGAAATTGTTAGGGACATATAATATATACACTTTGTACTAGAAGATTGGAATAGATAGGAACGTAATTTAATTCTTCAACTCTTCCATTTGATGAAGTGCATCGGAGGCTTACACAATTTTGACATAGGGAAATGCACTAGAAAAACTGGATTGAATTTGGAATAAGCGTACGTACTTTCGATTGGTTGATAGGTTGAGTGCGTGATGGGTCTATTCCCACTCACCCAGGTCTAACATTCATATCATTAGCCCCTTTTTAGGGGTATGATATGACGATCAAATTAAAAACCGCACTCTGTGCGCATAAACGCCAGGAAGATGTGGCACCATTCCATCTTCCTGGATAAATTAAATCACGGCCATGTAAATAAATGGCAGTGCAAAAAAGTGAACATATGACCCTATTGGCCGGTTTCACTTTAAATCCAACTATTCATTCATTCATGTTTTCAATAAAAGATCAATCACATTCCATTCAGGTTGAGAAAAGGCAACAAGACATGCTACCGTCATTTGGCATCATAATCCGATTAAATGTGATTTCTAAATTAGATCTGGCTTGTAATTGCTAACGCGCGTTGTTTAAATTAATTACATTTTCAAATATTGACTTATATAGAATGTTTTATGCTGGATAGTCTGCGATAATATAAGCAGTGTTATGACATTCTTTTCTTATATTTTTAGGCTTGGATCACCTTAGTGGGTTTAAGCTGTATATTGGGAATGTATCAAATCCATGGAGATATAATCGAGAAATACCAATTAATTCATCAAGCACCCCACGCTATGTTTTTAAACCTAACGATGCGATTGCCAGTATTATATCGTTGACGAGATTTGATAAAATCCTAGTCATATGCGAAGTAACTGTAGAAGGAGGTATGTACTTTCTTACATGTTATAAATAGTGTAAGATATTGAAAAAGAAAAAGAAGCATGATGGTATGATCATGCAATGATTCAGCTATGAACCTTAAGTACTGTCAATATAATTAAGACTGATTACGCAGTCTGTTTCCATGGTAGAACAGGAAAAAGTTAACTCACATAAATATGTTTAGGGTAAAATATATTACTATTCTGCAAAGGATTCTTCTTACAGTAGCGATTAGTTGGACTCGTATGATCACCCTACTTATAACTTTGCTTAACATGATTAGTACTGCGTATATCTTTAAACGGATGACAATAACGTGCTCACTATATATCAACTGTATCAAAACTTTAAAGTATATAATATCTGTTAAAGGCAGAAATCGATGACAGCGAAATATTGTTCTTCGCTCTATTAACCCATTCAAAGGAGACGCTGTGCAATGTCGTTTGAGATATGTATTAGCATGCTGACATCAGAGTGCAACATTAATAGCACCGCAACCTGGTAATTGTCATGACCAGAAATCATGTATACACTCATTGCGTCATCTATTTATATGTTCTGAATAAATATACCGAGAAAATAAGTATGACAACCAATTCACTTATGTATAATCGTGGGTCAACGAGACAGGTAAGGTTTACCCCGTATTGTCATGAATAATATATAAGCTTGAATGCAGCAAAAAACGTCCAGATTCAAGGAAAATTGGAGGTTTTAGTAAATGTCTTTAAAGAGAAGAAAGTTCCAGTTTTCAATCTTTGTTTGTTTGCTACCACAGTTTAGCTATGTAATTTACATATCATATAAGAAAGACGTATATATGATGTAAATATGAAAACATATATCACGATCCTAATAAGCGAAAGACAACTTGTTTTAAGAGATTTATTATTTAGTGTAATTAATAATTATATAGATAGCAGTCATACCGATTTGTTATATTTAAAGCCAGATGTCTCAAAAGCAAGTAACATCACATTATGATTAACCTTTGTGGAATTGAAGATGTCTTAGATATATGTTCATGGTTATTTCTTTTGTGTAGAATTCTCCCTCCTAAGTCTTTGTATCTTATAATATGTGACGCTATCCTTTTGTTAAACGTCTTTCAACGGAACTTGCGTAACATTTTGTTATATTAAATGTTTAATCCATGTACTAATATATGGATTAAACGGCCATTACGCGGACACGGTGATTTTAACTTTTGAAAAAGATGGTGATGATAGTGACGGAATTAACTTTTAAAAATCATCCATACATTTCACTTTGTTTTTAATTAATTGCAAAGTCTCGTCTATAGTTTAAATTGACTTTGACGGTTTATTTTGACCGATTGTGAGTAATTTTGTATCGAGTTGAGTTAGAAATATAATTTAACATTGTGTATGACCTTTTATATCTATTTGAAACAAAAAACATTAATATTATATATCTAACATTGACCCCAGAGTGTCTCGACGGGAACTTCTCTGAGTTTTGTAACTTAACGTGTGGGAAGTGTTTCGCTGACCAACCATGTAACAAGAAGAATGGAACGTGTCCTTTGGGGTGCAGTCAAGGATGGAAAGGAACATTTTGCAAAGAAGGCATGTGCACATATGTAAATATATTAGAGGTTGGTTGTATCTGAATGGTACATTTCACTGTCGTATATAAAGGTTAATTGTGATTAACATGCATTAAATTATAATTTCTAAAACAACTATATCATCACTATATTATATTGTGTCTGTAAATAATTTTGTTTCTAAAATAAATTTAAATTGTTGTGTCTTACGAATATCACAGTTAACAATTAAACGTAAGGATTTTTGATAGTAATCATGCACTTATTGTATGGTGTAGTATACTTATGTGAGTTGAGTTTGTTGTGTATGTATGTATGTATGTATGTATGTATGTATGTATGTATGTATCTCTCTCTCTCTCTCTCTCTCTCTCTCTCTCTCTCTCTCTATATATATATATATATATATATTTATTTATATATATATATATATATATATATATATATATATATATATATATATATATATATATATATATATATATATATATATATATAAAGATATATATTATTAAGTATGTTAATCAGTACAACTATGACCTAATACCTTATGTCAGTCTAGAAACCTATTTTTGAATATACTTTGGCAGATGTTGGAGTCTATGGCATTTTATTCCGAATGTGTTTTTAATTATGACTGGATTACATAAATAGTTACATACAAGTAATAAACATTACTTAATACTAATGATAATACTGCACATGATGGCAAGGTTATCATTGCAACAGAGGTATGACCTATTTTCAAACTAAGCTAATGTGCCACAAAATTAAGATATTGGTATTCTGCAATAGTATACATTTTCCCGTATACATAATTGTGTGGCTAGGGAATAATGGAAGTATAATGATCAACCTATTTTAATGACAATCTATACAGAGCATTAAAGTTCTCTAACTTACATGAGAACAAAATTAAACAAAGATTAGTCTTTAAGATTTCTTTGTAGAAACTATATGAGATTGACGTTTGTTGATGTTACTTGGTAATTTAAACGTTTAGTATGAAAAGGTGATGTGAAAATCGATTGATGTTTCCCAAATATTTTGTATTGGCTTATTCATTTTCCAGGATGTAAGAAATAAAGCCAATTTTTATATAGTAATATAGGTTTTCATATTTTTGGCAGCCAATGGTAATACCTTAGGACAACTATTATTACCTCGCAAATGCAGCCCTCCCGGGCAAAATATGTTAAGTTAGGGAAAACTGAAGGTTATCTGCTCACTAAGCTGCTAATTAAAAAGGGCAGGCTCCTAAATGATACAGGATTGGCAGTTTATCATGGTAAATCGTCCTTAGTACTGGAGCAAAAAGGCATGCTCTCTATATGGGTGTTTATTGTTCAAGCTGCCCAGGAGTTTGATTATGGTGTGTGGTAAATACAAAAACCTATATTACTAGAAAACAATCTGGTTTGTTATGCAGATACCTAAAAAAAAACATGATACCTTAGGTGAATATGTAAGAGGTGGAAGGAGATACACTCTGTTAGCCCTGAGACACGTCTCCGATAAATAAAAGGTATTTGAGAGTGGTTCAATATGACCATACTGTAAAATTGTCGCGGTGTTTCTTCAAAATGGACAACAAAATGTATCGCAAATACTGCGAAAGTCGTGTGCCCGCATAATTATGAAGCTGTCAAAAGACCCCGTTAGATAAACGTTTGTACCATAGGTAAAAGTTTGGCCAGATAGGACTGAGCCTAGTAGATACATATATATAACTGAACTCAATTCTCCATTGCACGGTATGGATAATAACAATTATTGAAACTTTACACATATGTAATGTTTATGATCAATCTAATAAGTTCTTGCGTCTATACGCCAGACAAAAATCAGTTTCCGATGCTATATCCGATATGCGATCACTAGAAATTAACTTACCCTCAATATATAAATTTCTTGTTGCGGAAGGTCCTCTAAGTGTGCTCATTGTATCTTTAAATTCATTGTAATCAAAACTCTAAACGGATTTTCCTAATCTGTTTGTTTATTTAATTATTATAATTAAGAGGATAATATGCGTCACCTGATTGGAAACTTATCTTCTTTTCGTTTTATTATTTAAGAATGTGATGCAGGAACTTACGGATTTACCTGCAATCAAACATGTGGCTATTGTTTTTATGGAAACAACAGTTGCTCACATATATATGGTCAGTGCAATGGCGGGTGTCAGGCCGGGTGGAAGGGTGAAACATGTAAATCAGGTACTAATTATATATTCTGAATATACATGTTATACTGTTATCTCAAATGTTACGTCTATCTTCGTTGTATTCGTACGTTTAATAATGCGTTAAAGACGTATTTAGTTGTTACGCTCGCGATGATCAGCTTGTACAGTATTGGGTTATGGAATTCCATGCATCTTACATCAATATTACATGAAGTAATTTGATGTGAAGTTTGTTAGCAAACTATTTTTATGTATTATCCCAGAATATCTTGGATTTCTAAGACTCAGGTAATAATGCAATTCACCACGTAAACCTATCATATACACCATGATATTAAAAATTCAATACCATAAAAAGACTGGTGGTAGACTCTGGTCACCTTCTGTGTAGAGAAAACAATGTGAGCCGCAACCTTTTCTGGACCTGCATATATTTAAACTAAGTGCTTTCAATTTTGCAGCAAAGATACAGGTGTTAATGTTAGTAATAAGTGTTCCAAACTCCAAATTGTTAAATGACTGAAATTCAATCAGTCTGATATTGTGATATTGCAAAAGGTTAACATGACAATCTATATGTACAAGTATTATTCCAAAAATGATATTTAAATAACACAAACTATCAAATATTAATCGCAAAGGACATTATAACTAAGTTAAGGTTGCCATTTGTCCATTAAATTGCGAAAGATAAAGTTTCAAAACGTTCACTGAAAGAAATGAGTAGGATGCACAATCATGAGTGCTTATCACTATTAAGCATGGTAGAAGATACATAACTGGTCATATCTGAAGCACTATGTCTTAAAACACAACTGGGAAATATGTTATTTCCATAATTTTGTATATAAATGGTATATAGTAAAAATTGTATATATGTATTGTTTAGATAACCAAAGTGTAAACCATTCCACCTAACACCATAATGTTCACACTTTTTCACCTCCCACCTTATTTCAGTTGATATATCTGAATATGTGTTTACTATCCCACTGAAAGTAACTCTGTGGTTTACAAAAGAGATTATGTTTGCTTATTAACCACACAAAAGACATAAACAATATGATAGTATTTATTTTAAAGTTATTGCACTCGCATTCGTGGAGTCACTCTTTTGTTGGAGCTGTCTATATGACTCGCGGTACTAGTTCAGTGCCCATAGTATACCTATGCAAACACCATTATATTATAATTAAAAAAATGAAATAACATTATGGGTGTTCATGATCAAGCCTATATTGTAAAGTATAGACAAACCTGAATGTCATATAGTGTGAAGAGCAAGGAGACACGGAATTTTCTGAACCTGCATGTGCTTTTAGGTTCGCACAGAAAAGGCAGATGATTAAATTTAGTGTGGTGTTGTTCATCCGTCGATTTGACGAGAACCTATCTAGTATTCCGATGGTTGGAGGGTGTGGTGCTGTTTTGGGCCTGCGCATGTGGCTGGTGAGGCCAACCTTTGGATGAAACATTTGTTTGCATACGTGACTGGGATTGAGTGGGACATCTCCAGCAGGGTAAATTGCACGTGCTTTTCTGGCTTGCCTCTTCAGCTCTGTAGCAGGTGTACTACTAGATTCGGATAACTTGGATTCTTTATACACAGAGAAACGCCAATTGATTTGATCACTATTTATTTTCTCGCATGAATCAGGGTTAATGATGAATGCTTTCAATGCAGCATTAAGGTTGTTTATAAAGCGTGTCATCTGACCACCGCGTGATCGTTGTCCTTGCTGTAGCTTCCGTAGCTTTCTTTGCCAGCCCGTGGTACAAAATCGTACAACATGTCCCACCCAGCGTAGCTGGTACTGCATCAGCATGGTGTGGATGGCAGGACTGAGTACCTCAGTGTCTGGAACCTTGTCCTGCCACTTGATATTGAACATTTTCCTGAGACCTGTGGTGTGACACCGGTTCAGGTTACTGGCGTGGTGTTATCACATCATCTACGTTTCACATGCGTTAAGTGGTGTGGTGAGCGCAACTGCCCTGTAGATCTTTAGATTGGCCTGGATGCTGATGCTTCTTATATTTCAGACCCTGGCATACAATATGCCGAACGTTGAGTTGTCTCTGGCAATGCGAAGGTACACCTTGTCGTCAGTAGTGTCGCTCCGTGACAGTGTGCTGGAAAGGTAAGTGAGGCTGTTCACTTCGTTTAGTGTTTGGCCGTTGACAGTGATAATGGGCTCTATCTAGGGTTTTCCAGAGGCCCGTTTGTGCATGACTTCCGTTGTCTGGGTACTAATGTTACTGACACCAAAATATTTGCATTAGGGGCAGCACGTATCAACGCTGCATTGCAGGTCGTTTTCTGAGCCAGGATTGAGGGCACATCATCGAAAAAATCAGAAAACCTTACGTTGTATGTCATTACCTTCATTGTTTGCTTGAAGCCAAATGGGGTGTATTAGTTTTCCATCTATAAGGTAGTTGATTCCGCGAACAACCTCTCCGTTTCTGAAAGCAGTTGTCAGCATGTTTGGAGAATAATAGACGGAACAGTGTCGGTGCCAGAAAAAATCCCTGCTTGACGATATTGGTTACTGGGAATGGCGCCGATGTTTCTCAATTGTCCTGGACTCGTGCCTGCATGCCATCGAGGAATTGCTGCACCATGGATATATATTTTCTTGGGCATCCGTACTTGGCCATTACCTTCCAAAAGCCTTCGCCGCTTACAGTATCAAAGGCCTTTCTAAAGTCGACGTAGATGGAGGAAAGGCATGTTGTTTTGTTCTTAACATTTATCTTGTAGATGCATCGAAGAAAGCACCATGTCGATGGTCCCATGTTCTTTTTGGTATCCACACTGGCTTTCTGGTAGTAGTCTCTGGTCAAGGTGTGTAGTGATATGTGTGTGTGTGTGTGTGTGTGCGTGTGTGTGTGTGTTTGTGTGTGTTTGTGTGTGTGTATGTGTGTGTGTGTGCATGTAAGAGGTGGAATAAGATACACTCCCTTAGCCCTAACAGACGTCTCCGGTCCCCTAAGGTATGTGAGTTTGGTTATAGATGACCCTACAATTGTCGCGGTTGTTCTTCAAAAAGGAGAAGATAATTTCTCGGCAATAATGCGAGGGTCGTGGGCCCGTATATTTATGTAGCTGTCAAACGACCCCGTTGGTTAACCTTTTGTACCATATGTAGTGGTTCAGCCAGATTAAACTGAGCCTAGTAAAATGTAAGATCTCTGATATAACTATATAATTGAACTCAAATCTATATTGCACGGCATGGATAATAACAGTTATTGAACAGTTACACATATATAATGTTTGTGACCATCCTACTAACATCTCTAGTCTATATGAGAAGACGAAGTTCAGTTTTCGTTGTTATATCCGATATTGGAAACGTATATCCCACTTGATCCAGGAAATGAGTATCCGTGCTGAAAAGATACCCTCCCCTCTTTGAAGTCAAGATGAGGCGTAAACTCCCTATATGCAACATATCGGTCTTCCATAAGTATTAACTCATTACTCACACTGGATCACGCTACCTTGAGGTGAAGTATGGAGTATACATGAGTTATTAACAATATATGATTACCCATATACGATAGCCTTTTCTTTGCAATAACAGCTAGGGTATCATGAGTAATAATGATCCGTCTGGTTGAAACTGCATGCAGGTGGATAAAATAATATAAAAGACGTTCTCTGATTCTGTCTTCCGTTCACTAATGAGGTTAGGAAGTATGCCGTAGATGACAATGCAAATATATAAGATCTTGAGAGTGGTTCAAATGGTGTTTTAAAATCAATGAAGCATTTGATTTGAGTAAGAATCCTGTATAATGGTACGGGCCATTCTAAATTAATCATAATATATGATAGGTATTGGATCGTCTGATATGATAGCTTATGTGATAATATCGTGTGGCAGTGAACATGGATTTGTGTGTGCTAAGTACTGTTTCTTGCAGTCAAATAAATGTGCTTGTGCGCTACGCAGAAAATATATTCAGTTCACGTCGTACGTCGTTCAAGTATTTTGCCGTCTCTCCTCCCCTTTTGAGAACTGCTTGTTCTGAAGGGCGTATTTCAGTAAGATCCAGGTGTGCAATATAAATAATTCTTGACTGAGATTAAACATATACGGCCTTGGTTTCCGAACGCAACTGAGTGAATGTTTGTGTTCTAATCTTAGTGGAGTACTTAGGATGAGGAGACACTCCGATTAATTGTCTTGCTGTATTTCATTCGGAACCTAAGCTACTGGGGAAATGTAAAAATTTCGTCTATCCAATCTATGCGAAATCATAGATCACTCAAGTCTTTGAATCGGGAATAGGCAATACAAAGGTTTGTAATTATTCATTCTACTCTGTCAGCAATAGGCCCATCATAGATCAATTCCATCGAGGATCAATTGAGTGTAAAACGAAGCCCAAAGAGAACATTATTAATTTTTGCGTTACAATGAGCCAGTGCATACACCAACCAGCTGAGGTTATATCAACGTGGATTTATTGTTGAGGGTGCAACTTTAGAAAATCTCAAAGAGGAATCTAAACGTCTAGTTTCTAGGTTCTAACTTGTGTTTAGAGATACGTTACCACAGTAGTGGTCTCCAATGAAATGCTTTAAAAACGGTTCTCATCTTGAGAATATCAATATAAAAAATAACACTCCTGGTATTGGAGATTACACTCATATTGCATTCCGAAATAGTAGGACACTTACTCCCTCAGTCCACTGTGTTTGCATCAGTACTGATCACAATTCCCATACGTTTTACGTATAAAGGTGTCATTTACGTAGTTTCCCTGTTTTAGAGTTGCAGTCTCACATTGTTTAGATTGTTGACAGTTGGTCTAATAGTCCATGTTTCGGCTTCCATTTGGTTTGTATAATCTTTGTAATTGGAGGTCAAGATGGCAACCTAGGAACTAGACGTCAAGTTAAATTTAGCAGGCGATGGATTGCTCCGTATTGGCAATTTAACATTGCATTTATTTCCTTTCTATCTGAGTGGGGGAACATTTTTATTTTCATTTGAATATTGATTCTAGACTTAGTCAACCAAAATCTTGGAATGATACAAGATTTTTTTGCCAAAGATACAGATAATAAAAAGGAGTTTAACACATGCTAGTATGTCTTACAACAAACTATTATTAGCATGTATGGTAACCTGTTGTTTTGATAACCTAATTATATGACTTCGGGAAGATGTGTTAGTGAAGCCGAACTGTAACGGGTCTTGCAAGTAAGTACTAATTATATATTTTCTCAAGTGAACTGGATCAGAACCCGTTGCTCCATATTGCCTCGTAAGTTAATTTAATGTTCTTGGGTTGACGACTAAATGAGAATTAGTTTGTTTGTACCTGAGAGAACTCTAGGAAATATCCACTGCAATGACTTATCGAGTCTACATGTCGTCATAGTAAAACTTCATTCGGCTATTCAAGATCGGAGACTTCTGTCTATCGAGATATGCGATAAAGGGGAATGAATGTATGTTATTTGATATAGGGAAGTTCTTGTAGAAATGATCGCAAACAACCATCAATCTCCTTTAGTCTTTTCCAATTTGGTCATTAGAACACTATTTTTCGACGCATGTATGTTTGGGAAGATTATTGATCAGTCGCATGTGTTTAGGGATTGGTCGCATTGCAAATAATGCCGCTGTACTTTATTGATGATGCTATTCATAAAGGGTGAAGGTAGTAAGCATTATATCTTCGTCCGTCTTTTGTTAGTTGATAGACGCTATGATGTTCATGGCTATAGCATGTTGGTTTCTACGGTTATAAAGTTGACCATTCTGTCAACATGCTCCTACCTAAGTCCAGTGCGATTCTGGATGGGAGAAGGTGTGCTTTTAAACGCCTATTGAAACAGATATTAGATGAAACGTTGATCGTACTATCATTAGGTTGAATTCATCTGAATGGTATCCAAGCGGAAAAATGCGATTAAGGAAGCAATCGAAAATAGATTCCGCAGTACGAAATGCTCTCCTTATGTCGGAACCGTAGTCAACGTAGGTATGTAGATTGAATGAAGAGGTCAGGATGATATGAGCGATCGAGAAACTTCCTCCCAAGACAGCAATGCGGTGTTTTATTGGTAGAATATAATGTCAACATGGGAACTTGAGAGCCAGTTTTCGTCGCTGTGGATTAAGTTAGCAAAGCTGATGTCTATCGTGCTGCCTTCAAAGTAGTTGAAGATTAAATATCAAGGTTAGCGGCTCTCCATTAGTACAACATCTAATGAATGTGATCCATTTATTGTTCAGTTGTCGCTAAGTTGTGGCTAAATTGTTGCTCGCTTTGCGTTACAAAGGCTTGAGTGCGAGTTATGAGACATTGCTTGGAATATGAGGCTCTATTAGAGACATCGTATGCTGAATGTGTCTAGGTAATATGCATGTAGGTTTGATACGTGAGAGCTCCTTTATAAACTGGATGTCATCCGTGCAAAGCACCTAGCGGCATTATGAGCGTTAGACTAATGCATGTGTGTGCCTGTACAGACTGGACCTCTTCCACATTAATTGGCTAGCAGTATTAGTTAGGTTAGACGTTCAATTTGTGACTGTCATAATTAGCTGGGTTCTTGTGTATTGCAAAGCTAATCTGGGTATGGTATGCATACATTTTTTAATGCAAACGGCTAACTTCAAAAAGCTATTTTTGTGTTGGATGATGATGTTTTATTGATTGTGCTCATGGTCAATTGGGATCAGCGTTATATATATATAAGGACGGGTCAGGAGCAGACATGGTCATCTTGGCTGGTATAACGTTGTACAGTTCTTGAGCTTTGATGCGGTTCGGGATATAGATCCGCTTAGCGGGTCCTAAATTCTGATATGCAGGACTGTAACTTGGGCTGATGTTACTCCCTATCGCTCTCCACATTACTTATATGGTTTTGAAGCCATGCATGCAGACTGCTTATGTTTCGTCCCTCAAGGTAAGAGTGTGCTCTTTCCGTAAGGACGCAAAGAGTTGTCGCCTACTGACTTGCATCCATCATATGCAAGTATGTGATATACTTCAGGAATGTCAGCCAGATAAATATATAGATGTCCAGTCGTTGACAGACTGGATTAGTCCATGATTTAAATATGTAAGATAAATAGAGCACACAATGTGCATGCATACGTCTTGCTCTATCAACTTTAACTTTAGAGTGTCCATGCAGACTTGCACATTATCATAAATACCTTTACAATTGGGCTCTTGGTATGTACAGGTAGCGAATTATAGTGTAGCTATAAATAGAAACTATGCGGACGCGAGACAATTAATTCGAGTAACAGGTTACCTGTTGGAAGATCAAACTAATACTGCCTGTAAGGGTAAAATCACTGATACTTTGCTTATAATTACTGCATGTTTCATCTGGATACCGAATTTCCAATTCTCGTAATAGGTTATTCAAGATAAAATAATTTGGCACTGCCTATAAAGGTAAAATTACCGAAGCGTCGCTTATATTAATCTATGACCTAAACTCTTTGAACCAGTCAAGTATAGATAACTGAATTATACATATCCGACCACAGCAAAAATAATTGCATTAATCAGGCTCCAGACCATCGCTTGCTAATATGGTTAATGTAATGTGAAGGGACCCAATTGCAATCTACACAAATACGTGTTCAAGTCGCACATAGGTGTGTGAAGACGTGAACATGATAATATTGAAAGTTAACTCGATGATAGAAGATGCGAAACATTGAAAATGTATAGATACAGTATACATCTCTAAGGAGATTAAACTTTGGCAACTTTTTGTAATGTAAAGCGCTTTCAAACTGTATTTTGCTAATCCTATCTGTCTGAAAATTGCGCGCTACTCTGGATGAGAGGTATCATTCACTAACGATTTCACATAATGTTACGTCAATCGCGGTCTCAAGTAGAGATTACTTTATCTCACTGCCACGTATGTGGTGACATAACACGTGTAAGCGCGGGACAGATAATGTTGCAAGATATTAATACCTCTCCTTAGGTATTATCACTGTGTATCATATTTGAAGGCTACTCTAAGATAATAACTACAAGACGAGCTGTGGTAGTTGTTTCAACTATAAAAACAGTTGTTACACATTTGACAGATACTTACTTACGGATGCAAAGTTGGATAAGTTGGTCATCATTGGAATAAAGAATTAGGGCTGCCTCCTTTTTCCTTAATTGCTGAAATCATGCCAGTAGATAAAAGAGTTTGAAAGTCATAGGCAGGTCATAAATGTTCTGCAAGACAAATAGCAACTAAACTAATTAAAGTCTTTAGTTTTTTTAATTTCAGTATATAAATTCCGTGATTAATGTTTTGTAATGCTACTTGATAATGTTCACTTTTAATGCGACTGCATGCCCGTAACAAAGGAGATGTTTGTAAAGTTTTGTTTTCATCAGAATGTGTCCCAGGAACATACAGTTATAACTGCAACGAAACGTGTGGTAATTGTCTATATGGCATTAAAAATTGCTCCACATCATACGGACACTGCACCAACGGATGCAAGGCTGGTTGGCAGGGTGATGATTGCAGAAAAGGTATGGGTTAATTTCATAACAGACAGAATAAGAAACAAAAGTTTTATCTGATTATGGTACGTTGCAGTATTTTCTTTTACTGAAAAAAACTTTTGATATCTCAGAAAAGACGAAAGGATCACGGCTTGACAGTCATGAACAGACAAAGACAAGTCTCCACTAAACAAATTAAATACTTTTCTTTTTCATTTAATGATTTAAATGTTGATTGGTTTTTTTTGTAATGTTACCTGGTAAGTTTTAATTTTTATATGAAACATCGCCTTAAACCGATGTGAGTTGGTAAACATTTTCGTTCTTTTTATCAGAATGTGACGTAGGAAAATACGGATATAACTGCCATGAAACGTGTGATAATTGTTTATATGGCAATATCAGTTGCTCCACATCATACGGACACTGCAACTATGGATGCATGTCTGGTTGGCTTGGTGATGACTGCAAAACAAGTATGGATCATATTCAGAAACGACATAAGTTCCACTAAACGACATATCGTAAAAGTCGAAGTCATTCTCGATTTTCGTTATGTATAAGCATTTATATAACAACAATAATGATTATATCAATCTTCACCCTCCGTTTCCCTTAAGATCTAAATCAACTAGTAACACATTTAATGAAGAATAGTGTTTGAAAGATTATGGACGTAGTTCCATATACTCATCATTTTGCTAACAACAGAGTTAACCTTACAACTTGTTATTCGATGCTAGGGTCTGGTTACCTAAAATAGAAAGGTATCATTTCTGAGAATAGTTCAAATTGTTTTTACTGTAAAGAAAAGTTATGTTTAGATTGTTTTGAAACGGTGGCGAACGTTTGAAATAGTCCTTAATATTCACAAAGGTATATTTTCGGACTAAAAGTGCCTTTCTATTATATATATATATATATATATATATATATATATATATATATATATATATATATATATATATATATACACATTATGACGTAAATAAGACATTGCGAATGTATGAAGCATTTTAAAGTTTGCAAATATTTGTTTGTTTAGTTTTTCGCTAGAAATTAACTTACCACTCAATATATATAACTCTCTTGTTGAGGAAGGTCTTATAATTGCATTTATTGAGTCTTTAAATCAGTAGCATGCTCAACTCTAAACTGGTTTTTCTAATCTGTTTGTTTATTGAATTATTATATTTAAGAGGATAATATGCGTCATGTGATTGGGAACTTATCTTCTTTTCGTTTCATTCTTTAAGAATGCAATGCAGGAACTTACGGATTTACCTGCAATGAAACATGTGGTTATTGCTTGAATGGAAACAATTGCTTACATACATATGGCCAGTGCAACGGCGGCTGTCAAGCCGGGTGGAAGGGTGAAACATGTAAATCAGGTACTAATGATATATTCTGAATATACATATTCGGCTGTTATCTCAAATATTACGTCCATCTTCCTTGTAGTCATAAGGAATGTCTTGCACAATAAATCAATATTACATGAATTAAACTAATGTGATGTTTGTTAGGAAACTTTAATTTTATGTATTATCGCAGAGATATTTGGATTTTTTTAAGGCTCACGGTAATAATGCATTTCACATTGTAAACCTATACTAACACCATGATATTAAAAATTCAATAACTTTGGAGTGTTCATGATCAAACCTGGATGTCATCTTCTGTGCGGAGAAAATAATGTGAGCCGCAACATTTCCTGGACCTGCATGTGTTTGAACTACTAAGTGCTTTCAATTTAGTAGCAAAGTGTCGGGTGTTAATGTCAGTAAAGAGTGTTCAAACTCTAAACTGTTAAATGACTAAATTCCCATCAATAAAACCAATATCACTTTGTTTTTCACTTCCAACTAGGCTAAACTCTAAGAGATTTCTTTAACTAAAACTTAACTTGTTTTATTTAAAAAATCGGGGCCAGCCAAACCCATATTCTCCAATGTAAAATAATGTTCAACCGTTTTTTGTCTGGTTCCCATTTTACCATATAATTAGTACTGTATGCCCTATATTTACCCATAATTTTTCTGACAACCCTAGGTGTTCAATACATACGTAAGCAACGTGCATAGTTCAGACTGTAACAGATTTTATTTCTGAATATTAAATTATATTTCAAATTCATGTTACCTCATGCGCAGTTGTGCATTTCAAGCTATATATGTGAGCCTTTTATAAGCGAATCAGATAAAGAGGTTAAAAAAGTCGTCTTATTAGTGTTAGCTTTTTTAAATATCACCAGTTATATCGGTTTCATCAAATACTGAACTATATAATAGCCTGGGTATACTGTCTAATTAATGATTAAAAGTTCAAGATGACCATCTACATGTACATGCATTATTCCAGGAAAAGAGAATTGAATGACAATAATTAGATAAACGTCATCCGAGAAGACATGCATGCTAATACTAAAGTAGTCATACGTCCATTAAATTGCAACATATGGTGTTTCAAGACATTTACTGATAAAAAATTAGACGGGGTGGAAGAGACTTAAGTGATCGTATCAGAAGCATTATGTTTCAAAACAAAACTTGGAAATATCATATTGATTACCATAATTACTATATAAATGTAATACTGCATACCTTTTATATTTGTAATGTGTATATAAAAACCAAAGTTCAAACTATTCGACCTAACAGTCCGATATTTACATTGTTTCACCTCCCTTTCATTGCCACAGTTGATAAATCTGACTATGTTTTTAATATTCCACTTAAAGTCACGTTTGGTTTACAAAATATATTTTTTTTGCTTGTTAGCCACAAATAGAACTATAAAATTGCATTTGTAGCAAATATAATTGCACTTGCATGTGTGTATTCACTATTTTCTGTAGCTGTGTATAGGACTCACGGTATTAATTCAGCTCCCATAGCAAACCTCAGCAAACACGATAAGATTCAAATGCCAATAATTTGAAGTAACATTTTGAGTGTTCAAATATATAATTAACAATATAGATGAAATGTTGATGTCAATTCTTTGTAGAGAAATGAATATGACCAGCGGCATTTTCTGGACTTGCATGTGTTGGAATCATTTGCCTTCCATTCGGCACCGAAGAGTCAGATCCTAATTTCAATTATGAGTGTTTCAAAACTCAAGACTTAAAGGAATGAAATTCTATCAGTAACATCAATGTTTACTTTTTCATTTACAACTAGGATAAGCTTTCAAAAGCTTATTTGTTCTAAAAGATAACTTAATTTATTAACCAATCCTGGCCAGCCAAATCCAGAGATGCTAAGTTGTATGTTAAACCATTTCCAGGCTGGTTCCCATTTTTCCATATAATTAGTACCGAGTGTCATATGGTGCAATGCGATATGTTTAACAAATGTTTTTGATGATATTATAACTAATGATGTTTTTGAGTTTATAATTTAATATATAACTATTACATGATTTCAATTTTTCTTGCTTTCATCATTTGTGTTTTGCTTGTACTAAACTGTACATACATACATACATACATACATACATACATACATACATACATACAGACAGACATACATACATACATACATACATACATACATACATACATACATACATGCATACTAATTTCACTTAGCACAAAATGTACGTATAATCATGTCGTATTAAACAGTGTAAATATTGTCATTTGTAAAACGCAGATATGAATAGGAGATGTCTAAAGGAGGAGTAGACAGAATAAAGAATTGTTGAATATATTGATATTTCAGAGAAATGATAATAGTAAGCTATGTATTTGAACATAAAATGGAACAAAATCAATTTATAGGTTTAGAAAGAAGTGATTAGTAACATGCCATATATTATATAGAGCAAAGAAATACTAAACATGAGATCCGTCATTGTGATATTCATCAAAACAAATATATTCGTGTTTTTTCAGAGAGTATTAAAATCACCATGCTGACTGGGAAATTAAATTTGCTCTTGGAAGATTGTACTGGCCATAAAATATCGCATAATAATTATACAACTAAAACAATATATATATATATATATATATATATATATATATATATATATATTATATCAGCCTGATGAATGGTTTGTCAAATAAAGACTTTCATGTCATCGATGTCATTTCTCGTAGCTTGATGTTTAAGAATTTGCGATACTGACAGTAAGAACATATCGCGATACACTTTTTATGCTGGCGTCAGCATGTGCATACGGGTTGAAACTATTCTAGAGTATTGCTGAGTAGAAATATTACATAAATATAAATGGAATTATATACAAGTAGTAAACAATGTTTAATAATAATGATCATAATGCAACTGTTTAATTGGGCAGTTGATAGAGTATACTGAAACGACATTGTTTATACGTGCTAAATGAGAAACGAACAGAGTCGATGGGCAGAAATATAAAATGTTCTATTTTAATATCATAATATCAATTTTATTCCTAAAGTTAGTTCATAAAAAGCCATAGTACTTGACAATCTTCATGTAGGATATACAGATTATTTTATCCGGAAAATTAAATAAACAGAGGTTGCAACCGCTTAAGTGGGTTACATTTATTTCATGCAGGATGTGAAAGTGGAAACTTCGGATATAACTGCAATGAAACATGTGGAAATTGTTTATATGGCAATAGTAGTTGTTCCATAATAGACGGAAACTGTACCAATGGATGCATAGCTGGATGGCAAGGTCATCATTGCAATAGAGGTATGATCTATTTTCAAAATAAGCATATGTGCCACGAATAGGTAGACTTTGGTATTCAGCAGTAGTATACATTTTTACCGTATACATCATTTAAAAGCTCGGGTATAATTAAAGAATAAGTATCGAGCCATTTTGTTGTTCGTGATAGCTACAGACATGACACAGTATAAAATAATTAGGGCAATCTAGACAGAGCATTACAGTTCTCTAACTCACAAAATCACAAAATCATACAGGTAATTCAAGCCTTTTACAATTGTTCTTAGGAACGAAATGAAATTGACGTTTTGATGTTACGTGCTAATATTATAGTTTAGTAGAATATAGTGACCTGACAATATTTTGAGGGTTTTCTAAATAAGTGTTATACGATTATTCCTCTTGCCAGGTTGTAGGAAACGAAACAACTATTTATATTAAATCAGATTTCTTAGATATTAAATTTGTCAATCATAATACCTTAAGTTAACTAGTACTATTACTTCCTAAGTCCAGCCCTTCCAATGAAAAATTATTTTGAGCTAAGAAAAACTAAGGTTATCGATTCACCAACGAGGCGGTTATAGAAGGTGACCTCCCAACTGATAACCGGATTGGCAGAATATCCCGGTACGTCGTCAGTTACTAGTGGATCAGAAGGAACGTTCTTTATATTGGTATAAATGCTTGGAAACTGGCAAGGTGTTTGTGTATGGCGTTTGGTAAGTATTATCGAAGAAACATATATTACTAGAAAACATTCTGATATCTTATTCAGTGAGCTTGCTTCTAGATAACCGGACTGGAAAAAGTTTCAGCTGGTATGGTGTTTCTTCGAAACGGAAAAGAAATTTATCGTAAATACGTCGGAAGTCGTGAATCCGCATCATTAAGAAGCTGTCAAACGACACTGTGGTGGAACCTTTTGTATCATCTGCAAAGGTTCGGCCTGATCCATTTGAGCCTTGTAGGATGAAAGATCTCTAAAAATAACTATACAATTGAATTCAGGCGATATGGCAAATTAATCTACCGCTACCTAAAGAAATTAACTACTCGCATTTTGATGTCAGCGTCCCTAATGAGGTTCATCAGGCCGATATATTATTTCTGCCGCATTATGGTTTTTACAAGTATGCGCTAACCGTAGTTGATGTTGCGAGTCGAGAACCGTTAAAGACGAAGTCATCAACTGAAGTGGCTTCTGCGTTTGAAAGGATTAATCGAAGGGGTCCTCTGCGTTGGCCAAATCTATTACAAGTTGATCCTGGCAAGGAATTTCAGGGTGCATTGTTATGAACAAAGAAGCATCATAATGTCACCATCTGACGAGGACATACTGCATCACATCGCGATCAGTCAATTGTTGAACGATTTAATCGGACGCTTGCTGAGTGGTTATTTGGATATCAATACGCGAAGGAATTTATTCAGGATAAACGATATTTTGAATGGTTCAAGATATTACCAGGCGTAATTACCGCTCTAAATAATGTGATTACTCTAACAATTAATATGAAACCTAACAACGCGATTGAAAAAAGTTTATACCTGTAAAACCACAAAATGATTTTTCAAAACAACCAATTCTCGGCAATGTCACTGTTAAATATTTATATGAACCGGGAGGGCTTGAAGGTGGCAAAAAAAGAGCTAATGATCCTATTTGGAGTGTCACTGTACATAACATATCTGGCATAACGAGATCTACGGTTAGACCGCCAGTCTATAGCTTGGATTCAACTGCTCCTCAGCGAGGATTTACTCATGAACGGTTACAAGTGATACCCGAGGATACTCAATTACCGCCGCGTGGTCTTAACTAGCACCTCTGCGTCTGTTGCACACAAGACAAGTCAGCATCACATTATCTCTGGTATGACCAACATTGTTATTCTTTCTGTCTACGGTAAATGGCAGGGGTCGAAACAATTGTATCGGATATATTCAATCCCTGCGAAGAATGTATCGCCGCTGCGTATCCTAACTTCCATGGGGATTTATCAGCGCGCAATGCATCTTCGACAACACTGATATGAACCAACACAATATCATTTAACACAAGAATCTGATTTTCTGTCCCTGTCTCTGTCAGGCCTGGAATATCAACGTCGATACTTTGTCTTCGAGTATCCTTGGGTTTATAGCACAGCGGCACAGAAAGTGTTGCAAATTTTTCTTTGTGTGTGTTAAATAACTTCATCTGATGTGTATCTCTATCTTTCTATTTGCCACTATCAAATCGTTTGGTCTCCACGCTTTCCAGAAATCATTTAATGGGGTTTCCGAAATTATTTCACGTGCTATTTCACATTGGATACTATCCGGTTGTAATCTGATTAGTTTTTTGAACTCGCGTTATTCATTATCAAGTGCTCTATGATCGGTATTAATTTATTTGTAATAGTCTACAAAACGTTTTAGCCAATCATGTGGAGACAAACCGACAAATGGTGATGGTTGACCATCATCGCCACATATTATCACTTTTGTATTCGCTAGCAATAAGCAATCAATAATTTTTTTGTAATACATCTAAGAAAAAATATCTGAATCACAGATTCGTGTACGAAGTATTCAATGGATTGATCAAGGATGGTTTTACTATTGATCACATAAATGGTATAAAAACTCATAATTCTTTAGATTATCTACAAGCTATTTCACAAAGTGAAAATTCCAAACGAGGAGGGACTGGGAAATACTCGAAAAATGCGAAACTTATAAAATCATTTAATACAGAAAATATCGAAGAAAAAGTATTTAAATTAATGACTGAAGCTGGAAAGTATTTTGATATTTGCGAACCCTCAGTAGGAATAGTATCAGAGCATATAACTAGATCAGGAATTTCCAAAAGAACCGAAAATAAAATTCAATTTACATACGCCTGAATTCTGTTTTGTACTATGTGTTATAACACCAAGGGGAATAACTCGTGTGGGATTGTGTGTGTGTAGTTTTTAAATAACGATAACTCCTTTGTTGTAGTCACGAATCTCAATGGGATTTTTGATGATTTAATAGTTTTTTTGTGTGGTTTAATGTTTCACAAGGTAGAAGTTCCGCATAATACATTATCTTGTTGTCATCATTAAACTCTTCAAATGATACATATATATCGTATTAAAAATTATAGATTTATAGATTACGATCACTTGTGTATTGCATACACAGACGGAACCTCGTCCTGGGGCACATCGCTCAAATCTCGTGGCAGGTATTATTGTCGACGGTACCGATCGGAAGGTTTTTCTATATTATTGTTGGTTTTAATTCAAACCGTGAAACCACCATACCCCACACACCGTCACATGGTATGAATGTGCTTTTACATTCAACCCGGGGTGATTTTGTTGGGGGTATGGTGGTTTCAGTTTGAATATAGAACAGACACCGCCTGTGCATATCATTTCATCGTCAATACCATTTCATTTCATTGTAAATACCATAATGTATATACTTGTAAATATCTATATGTATATAACGACGTCCATTCACGAAATATACCTTCTTGGAGTTCTAACCCGTTATTTAACGAGTTAGATCTCCTCTTGGAGACTATGTTTCGTGGTACCTCTCGGCCTCTCAGATGTGATTAACACCAGAGGTGTTCCAATGGGGATGTATTGTTTTATTTATTAAACCTCTGGGTCCCTCCGATGTGAATAACACCTGAGGGGTTCCAAATGGGGTTTTTCATATATATCTATGAATACACCTTATTGCGAATGGAGTTAATCATATATAATCATATATAATATCTCTAAGCGCAATACACCTTATTGCGAATTGAGTTACGAATAAACGGGTCAAAAGTTGACCCTAATTTGTTTTTATTTAATATTAAATACATAATATTTCATATATGAATTTCGAAAATATGAATGTCATTATTAACGAGATTTCAAGTTTGAAACTCAAGGAATTAAATTGTCACATAAATTAGATTTTAATCAGATTCATTCTGAATTTCAAGATATTTATGATAGCGCTAGGAATAACAGGTATGTGTTATCGAAATCCTATTCATTTATAAAAGAATTCACACGCTATTTATGACTCCCTTCCATTCTGTAACGACATCAATAAGTTCTTCCCGTTATTCACTGCTGTCAAAAAGGTCAGAAACGAATTGGAGAAACAATATTAAATCAAACGCACAATTAACTCGAAAATCATAACAAAAAAGATATTATCCGCCAAAATGAAAATCCCCCCCCCCCCCCGATTGCCTCAACACCGTAAACACGCTATACTATAGACAGGTATGCGTTACTCACCTTAAACAGAATTCTATAGACAGGTGTCACTGGTGATTTATCACTGCGCGGGAGTATAACACACAAAAGATTTTCGGGTGAGTTTTTTTTACACTTACAATTTAGATCGTATATTATATTTATAATAGTATGTGAAGTACTGACAACTAAATTAGCACGTAAATAATTAGCTGCGATTAAGAAATTTATTCCAGTTCGTGATTCCGTTCGAAATATGCTCCAAACGAGCCAGGATTTTCGAAGTGATTTTGCGGCAGACACTGAACAGTTATTTAAAGCCGTCACTTCAACTACTGAAAGAGTTATATTGGGAGAGACTATTGAGGAAGAAGGTAGGAAAAAGGGTATTCTCCCGTTGTTAAAACAGATAGCTGAAGATAAACAACAGGGTGATGTTAATAAAACAGAGGGTGTTTCTTTAGTTGATAAAATTACCGATCAGGCTAAAACACTAATAAAACATGTTCGATTTTTAAAACAAAAGGATTATCACGGTTTTGGTAATTTCGCTGCTAACAGTTATCATTCAAAAAGGATTTTTTGAATGATATGTTTAAAGAAGATATAATAAAACGCAATCATTGGTTTGATTGGTTGTATAAATGATAAAGGGATTGATCGTTTAGATAGGAGGGAGATGGGGTATATAGAATTTAAAAAGGGAATTAGTAATTATGATAAACAAAAAATATAAGAACGAAAAATGGAAATAGAAGAACAACAACAAGAAACAAAGCGCCCAACACCAACACGGAGAGAAACACAAAGACATAAAAACCAAGAAGAACCTCAATGGGTTGATGATTTAGATAGGGAACGTCAAACACCAACACGGAGACAGACACGAAGACAAAAAAAAGACAAAAAAAACCTCAATGGGATGATGATTTAGATAGGGAACTTCAAACACAAAAAAGAACAAGAAGAACCTCAATGGGATACCACTTGAAGATGATGATGATGATGATGATGATGATGATGATGATGATGATGATGATGATGATGATGATGATGAATTTATTAGATGCTTACAAAATCAGGAAAAGGATATACAGGGCGCAACTGGTATAACTGAAAAAATGGAGATGGATGTCCAAGGGGTTTTTCAGGTAGTGGTCTAGTTCGTTCTCCTAATAGTATTCTCGGGGATATATCACGATTAGAAATTCTCGTAGGAGGGAAACGAGCCGGAAATAACTCACCGGAAGTAATTAATGAAGCAGCTGATATCTGTAGACGACTATTTGAGAGTGGTATCATGGATATTGATGTATACCGAAAGTTTATTGATGAGCTAGCCGAAAATATTACGGATTTTTACGGTTACCATTGTGATTTATTTGATGACTTCGTCGAATTTGACGACTTCGTCGAACATCCATAGGATTGGAAATCGTTTACGATGAAAATACGTAGGATTTCTAAATCGTTTACGATTTCGCGATTAGATAAATATCATTTAAATAAGATGATCATACACTACAACCACAGCAAACCAACTATGGTCTATGTAGTAAACGCACGATTGCTTGTCTATAGAGCGTACTATGGAGATGGTCTCGGCAATACCATTACAGTGTTATCTGCAAGAATATCTCCCAAAATAACACCAATCGCAAACGAGTTATCAATGAAAGCTATTGATTTTATTCGTGATAAGGATATTAACGCTGTTGGTGATGTTGCCGGGAGGGAATTTCCCGCGGCTCAAGAAAAACTAGTAGCGTTAGTTCGGCGGCGAAGGAAACCGATGACAAAGTCACTGGAAGCACTACTATCTCCGGAAAGTATGTCTGCGAGTATTAGCAAAATAATAAATAACGCATTGGATCAAAACATAGCATCACTGAGCAGTGGCCAAGATAATATTACTGCAAATTTGATAGCGGGAAGTGGCTTGAAATCGCTAGCGAGATCACGAATTTGATCAAGAAATATATAATAATATGTTCAAATCGTCCCCTGTCACAGCGTTTGATATGGACGCTCCAGTGCGCAAAGATGATTAAGTACTTAATTATCAGTATTTTTGCTATAATGCAGTTCAAACGAATCTTCGATCAAGAATCGAACTTAAAGTCCAGGATAGCAGCAAATTCTTTCTACGCTACGTTCTACGTAACGTATAATCGTGCTGCTAATGATCCGTCATACTCACTTGGTGCCAAAGTCGACTTTGTTAATACTGGTATCAATGCGCTATTTAACAGCGCCAGATACATGATTGATGGAAAAGCGACTGAATCCATAGAGCGTGATGTTGATGTTGCCACAACAATAGTGGGGTTGGCAAGATGCTCCGATGATTATACACGATCGGCAGGTTCCTCTATGATGTTCTCTAAGGACATTAATGATCACGCTGAACCCGTCCAGTATAAAATAGGACGACCAACGGATCGTGGTACCCCTGCTGCTGGTGCTGCTGCTGCTGTTCCTCCTGCTCCTGCCAATATCGATGATATGATTATAAATACTAATCCTAATTACAACTTAGGGTTTCCAAAACGCGTATCAATATTGAAAAGAGAGCATAGATTATTCCCATGCGCGATTCCACTACATCATATATTTCGATTCTGCAGAAATGTTACAAAAG
Source organism: Unio delphinus (assembly GCA_029339505.1). NCBI lineage: Eukaryota > Metazoa > Mollusca > Bivalvia > Unionida > Unionidae > Unio > Unio delphinus. The sequence continues at coordinate 2,721,989 of JAQISU010000138.1, read as the reverse complement.
TTATACAGTAGCCTTAGTGCGAAAAGGTGATGATAGAGATGCAATCTGGAGGATTGCAGCAGATAATGCAAATTTGGATAATGACCGTGGCAAGGTGAATATGTCAAAACTAACACTGTGGATGCCAGTAATGAATCCATCAATCATCATAGAGCAAAAATTACTATCATTTATGAGTACAGGCGGCAAATCATTACAAAGTTGGTTAACAACTACCACGGATATGGTTTAGAGTACTATGAATGATATACTTACTTGTCAACTGGCATCAAAATAAGGAATTTCTGCACCGCGGCATAAATTTGTTGCGTTGCAGAATACGGCGAGATTGGGTTCACAAACACGCAGCTATATGATATTTGATCAACTCTGTGTAAATGAAGTCTCGTTGAGTGTAAACGGCCAACAAGAACCAACAGAGGATGTTTTACTTGATTACGATCAAAACCAAATAGCTCGCGCTTATCATTGCTTGCTATCATTTTTGGCACGCAATAATAATGTAGATACCGGTCTACAAATATCACAGTTGGAGGGGCCCCGAGTGGCCGAGTGGTCTAAAGCGCTGTCCGTTACGGACCACTGCCATCTCACCTCTGTCTGCGTGGGTTCGAGTCTACGATTCGGCTAATGTAGTTAAGTGAGAAAGCTTGCCAGTAGCTTCTCGTGGGTCGGTGGTTCTTTCCGGGGTTTTTCCGGTTTCTTCCTCCACCACTAATACTGGCCGCCATGTATAGCCTATATATTGTGCTGAAAAATGGCGTTAAACCATAAAAAACAAAAAACAAAACATCACAGTTGGATTTTAAAAACCTATATCCCATCTACTACTTTTCATTGGAACATCTTGACATGACCAGACAATCCGTCGTTAAAATATACTTTCGAGCTCGTGTAACCGCTGCTGGTGGTTACAGAGCAGTTGTTATAATTCTCAGTGACAAATCAATGCTACTCGAAGGTGTTGCTGGACGAATGAAGGTAGTTGATGCACCAGTGGAAAATATGTAATATTTTCAAAAGCATGTAATGTAGCAATTAGATGAATCTGTTATTAACATAATGTCATATAATCATGTTAGTGTTACGTTAACTCCTGGTCATATTAAAACATCGCAATCGGAATAAACTTAAAAGTGTGGAACCACAATATCGCTGAAGCACAATCAGATGTCTGGTGGTCAGAATAAACTATCATTGACAACTCGTCAAGCAGCAGAGAGGGTGAACAGACCAACTTTGTAGCCGTCAACGAGGCTTACCTCTCGTAAATATTTAATAGAAAGGTCTATTTGACAAACTGAGGTTTCCTAGTAAATATTTAATAGAAAGGTCTATTCGTCAAACTAACGCTTCCTCGTAAGGGACCATTTGACAAAAAAAGACGCCATTGTCGTTGGAATTGACCCTCTCTGCTGCAATGTGTTAACAATTCTTTACGAGATTCAGTAAACAATTTTAACCGAATATTTTATCAAGTCCGGCACGATATCGCGTACGAGGATCTGATAGATTTATCGTCACAAATCCATGTAGGATTGACTGAGCGCGACTAAAGAAATTTCTAAATTGATTATGATCCATATCACCACCGCACCAAGTTTTCCAAATATTTCGTAGCGTATGTGTATCAACTCCGTTGAATACAGCAAGAATATTGCAGTTATCTCTGATTACTTTTGGTATTTGTGTATATCTTTGAGTTACATATATCACATCAGTGTTGTTATGCCTACCTCTGGAAAATAGGGATTCTTTTGATTGTCTAACATGATATCATCGTATACGACTAAATTGTTAATTTGTCCATCAATATCATCAATGCTCGGTGCTTCATCGATATCGGTTATGAACTCAATAATACCCTAGCCGGATTCTTCTACCGCTTTGTCGTTACAATCTTTAAATACATTGTAACATCGGTGATCATCTAGACTTGGAGCTACCAAATATAACTTGTCCAATTTCATCCTCCTCGTTATTAAATTAAGTAACAACTGTATTTGAATTCGGCAACATCGCATGGTGTTTAATAGGTTCCCGTCGTCGGGGTGCTGAATAATCAATTACATTCACGTTATTATAAATATATTATGGATCTATATTGTGTGAAATGTAAGAAGCGTACTGGTACAGATAACCTGGCGACGATTACAACTAGCAACAACAGATCAGCACTTTCTGGTAAGTGTGTACAATGTAGTACAAACAAATTTAGATTCGTCTCCAAGGATTTTTAAAAAAACGAGGAGGTGATATTGCAGCCAAGCTAGCTAAACTCCCGGGAACACCATGGGCAAAGTATCCAGGAGACAAACACCTTCCAGGGTATAGTTATTGTGGACCCGGGAGGAGACTCGATATCAGACTCGATGATCATAACCAACCCCGACCCGGTGAATATCCAATAAACGCCAATGATAAGGCGTGTCATGCTCATAATGTTGCTTATAAAAGCAGCAATCTGCAACACAGACATCTCGCAGATTTAAAATTAATTCATGCGTTGGATTCTATCACTGATAAATCTTTCAAAGAAAAGTTGGCTTCATGGTTAGTAAAATCGGCTAAGAAAGGTAAATTGATGTTAGGTGCCGGTTATTAATAACAACATGGAATCTATTTATTATTCTCCAAAAGGATACTGGAGGGGCAAAGCAGCAATCGGTAAACTCGCTAGCGCCGCAGCGGTGAAATATACCATCGCTGCTAATTGGTTATCCAAACAGGCGATATGGCAAATTTATATACCGCCGCCTAAACAAATTAACTACTCACATTTTGATGTGACCGTTCCTAATGAGGCTCATTATTTATGCCACATGATGGTGGTTACAAATACGCGCTAACCGTAGTTGATGTTGCGAGTCGATACAAACAAGCAGAACCGCTAAAGACAAAATCATCAACTGAAGTGGCTTCTGCATTTGAAAGGATTTATCGGTGGGGTCCTCTGCGTTGGCCAAATCTATTACAAGTTGATCCTGGCAAGGAATTTCAGGGTGCGGTTCTATCAACAATGAAGCATTATAATGTCACTATCAGACGAGGACATACTGCACTACATCGCGATCAGGCAATTGTTGAACGATTTAATCGTACACATCCTTAGCGGTTATTTGGATATCAATACGCGAAGGAATTTATTCAGGATAAACGATCTCGTGAATGGATCAAGAGATTACCAGGCGTTATTACCGCGCTGATTAATGAGGTTACTCGAACGATTAATATGAAACCTAACAACGCGATTAAAAAGAAGTATATACCCGTACAACCGCAATTTTTTTCTTCAAAACAACCAATACTCAGTAATGTCACTGTTAGGTATTTATAGGAACCGGGAGAACTCAAAGGTAGCACAAACAGGGCTACTGATCCTATTTGGAGCGTAACTGTACATAAAATATCTAGTATAACACGATCTACAGGTAGACCAGCAATATATAGACTGGATTTGACCGCTCCTCAGCGAGGATTTACTCGTGAACAACTGCAAGTGATACCCGAGGATGCTCAATTACCGCCGCGTGGTCTTAACTAGCACCACTTCGTCTATTGAACTCAAGACAAGTCAGCATCACATAATCTCTGGCATGACCAATACTGCTATCTTTTCCGTCTACGGTAAATTGTCGAGTATCTTTATCCGACCAATGCCAACGAATTATACAATTGCAACTCGCGCAGTGATTATTCTGTTATTGCTTCAGCGTAATTATTAATTCAGCATCAATATCAAATTCTCTATTTTTTTTTATCCTGCTGTTTATAACCAGAGAGTTTTTTTTCTGATTATGTCCATGATTTTGTCAAGGTTGACACTATAAGTGATTGTAGTTTTATTATCATCTAAAACAACTCTTCAAAGCTGATCTATTCTTCCTAATATGGATGCTGCGAGATAGACTAAATTCGACCACTCGATGTGATTATCCACCATCCAAACAATTGTATCTAGTCAATCCCTCTGAAGAATGTATCGTCGCTGCGTAACCTAGCGTCCATGGGGATTTATCAGCGCGCAATGCATCTTTGACGACGCTAATATCAACCAACACAATATCATTTAATACTAAATTCGGCTTTCTTGACTTTGCCAAGCCTGGAATATCAACTCAATATTCTGTTTTCGTGTATCCGAAGGCCTATAACACAGCGGTACTGGAAGTGTTGTACATTTTCTTTGTGCAATTCAAATAACTTCATCTGAAGTGTGTCTCTGACTATCTTTCTACTCGCCACTATCATATCGTTTGGTTTCCACGCTTCTCAAAAATCTTTTAATTGTGTTTTCACGCGCTATCTCACATTGAATTATATCAGGTTCTAATCTGATTAGTTTCTTGAACTCGCGTAATTGTTCATCAAGTGCTCTTTGATCAGTATTAATTTCTTCATAATAGTCTACAAAATTCTTCAGCCAATCATGTAGGGATAAACCGATAAATGGCGGTGGCTTACCATGATCGCCGCACATTATTACTTTTGTGTTCGCTAACAATAACCAATCGAGAAATCTTTGTAATACATCTAATGACACTGTGCATATTTCATCCCAAATTATAACTTCAGGAATAAATTTCTCGCTCATTCGTTCAGGAGCCCATTCATCGCCTTTCCATCAAAAGAAACTGTGATAAGTACATGCATTAATTCCTCGTTGTTTCATCTCTCTGGCCAGTCTGTGTGTTGGTGTGAGTACAATCATATTTGATTTCTCACGAAATAACTCAATCACACGAGTTGTTTTTCCTGATCCACCACAGCCATTTAAAAAAAACGGTTTTGTATCTACATATTGGATCAGATATCTGCGGTGCATTAGATAGTTCTGATATCTGATTATTTTTCAAATATTTATCTTCAATTGTAACATCTGCTGATTTGGAATAGTTAAGCAGCATCTCTCGCTTAATTCTCCATGATCCCCAGCTCTCGTCAGAATTAGTGAATTCAGCCACTGCTTCGTTGTGTTTCGTGTTGATATAAAATGAATCAGCGGCTACTCTAACTGCGTTGTCAGGAAATCTATTTATCATCGAAAATAAATTGATAGAAGCATAAGCTAGCATAGACGCCATCAAGTGTATATACTGAAGATTTTCTGGGTCTGCGTAAGTAACAATTGTACCAAATTTTGTTCCATCGGACAAGAAAGCGTCTTTACGATCCACCTATATACCCTTAAATGTTATATCCGCGATTATAAAATCGTACTCAACGCTATATATAATCAACCGTGAAGAATATCGTTTATTGTCGTATTTTCCACCCTGAGTGAATTTACTGATTATTCTTCTACCAAGATCCTTTGCATCTTTATTTCTAACTTCAAATAACTGTTTGGACCATTTAACGATATATTTTTCGTCAAGATCGGGAAACTGTTTTCGTTGTTCGTTGATTATACTATCTAGACTATCAGGTTGTGGTAACCAAACCTCAGTCTCCGCGTGATATGATATAATCGCTTCACTGACAATCAGCGATATCAACATTTTAGAATCAATGATATACCGTAAGAGCAAAATTGGCATCCATTGTTTTTCAGATATATGTCTACCAATCCAAACATAACAGCACGGATGAAGTCCTGTAGCCAATTCAAATAATTCCACACGAACGAATCCGGTTAAATCAAAATCAGGCAATGGCCCATTAATCGCAACACGGGCCATCTCGTGTGTGGGATGTCCAAATCGCTTGAAATTACTCAGCGCATTCTCCGTACCCGAGAAAACTCGCCGGATAACACGCAACCATATCAACTGAAATAATAGTTTCACGGTCGTATTTTGTATTCCGTAATCCACCGTGGTTGTATTCGATGCAGCTTAATTTGATGTCTGATAGAAATGCAGTTCTTGTTGGTTCCCATGTGTTTCTCGTTCTCGCAAAATCAGCTGCAACCGACGAAATTGTAAAACGGTTTGTAAGCAATTGTTCGTCGTCGAAACTCTTCGAGAAACTACTAGCTAATTTTTCATCGCCTCATGGAGGGCTTCAGTGCGGTATAATTCTCCATTGGGTGTTACAAATTGATCGAATCTTCCCTCGGAGTTACGTAACCACACTGACACAAGATCGTTTGTACTCAACTGGTGAATAAAATCAAATAGTTTCTCTTCTCCGGAGAACTCTGCGGGTATATATTTTATGGTTCTATCCCGCGGAAATATTGTTACTGCAGGTGTCCATGCGTGTTCATTATGATCAATAATTTTGATTGGAGCTCCTCTAGATTTTTTTTTCGGTTCGTATAATATCTCGCCTGTTATCGTCATCACCGATATTGTGAATTTTAGTATTCGTTCTAACGCTGCCACATTTTGAATTGTTGCCTCGTGCTCCTTTACTGTTTGTCCCCACTCGGTTATTTTTTTGCGTCTTAGATCAGTCAATTTGTTTCTACGCAGCGCATTTGTGAAGTGTTATATTATTCGTTCTGCTACACAATTCAACGACGACAGTTTCATCGGTGCTAGTTTTTCAATACTCAGTTTATCATTTAACGGTTATATCCCATAAACAACTGCTGTTACAGGATAAGATCTCTCGCAATACGGTTTGTCAATTCTAGTCAATATTCCTTGTTTTGAATCTTGACTCACAGTGACAGTTCTTTTATCCTTCAAGATGGGTTCAAATTTATCTCTGATAATCCAATCCCTAGTGTCTGAACGGATAATGAATTTTATTCTAAAAAAAATACCTTTTCTGCCCAAGATGTGATATTATCACTGCTGCTTTTTTATCGTTCATGGTAGTATTAACGTCACCATCGATTCGAAATGTCGACCAACAGTGAGATGCTCCAACACGCTTGAATACATTAAAACAATCACGAATTTACCTATCATGCTTCTATCACGAATTTTACCCTTTGTTGTATCAGTGACTCTATCGAGATTGAATTTAGCATTTTTCCAAGGCATTATTTTTGATAATCTCACGAAGTCCTTCATGCTATAATTAAAACAAGTATTTAAATAGAGAATTTATTGTATAATTAATCATTGCAAATGGCTTATGATTGGATCAGTAACCCCGTGTAACAAATCATGCAGAAAGGAGTTCTGTGGGTATCATATGCAAAGTTTTCGACGTGGAAGCCTTGGTCCGCTACCCTGCATACGATGTGGGGTTGGGGTTAGAGGAAAATTGCAGTTGTGTCTTAGTTGTGGTGGTAAGCGATACAGAGAGTTGAAGCGTTATAATAATAAGAGAAACAAAAACACCATTAATAACTCTACCTCTGACTGTGTCAACGACAAAGTCATAAGAACTCCTCAAGACTACATCGGAAGATTCCCAAATAATGTAATCATTAGAACAAACAATGAATTAGACAAATATTATAGTATATACAAATGAATCAAGAATTCATACCGCATCCGTGATCACAAACTATGAGGCATCTAGTGATGGTATTATCAGAAACTGCAGGTTGAAGAAGCCAGTTGTGCTGTGAATAATCAAGGGTATTTGATGTTTGGCGCTGGGAAGTAGAAATATTACTGCCATCGTTTCTTGTATGAATGTTTCCATGGATTGATAAAGGATGGTTTTGTTATCGATCACATTGATTCCAATCCTAAGAACAATTATTTATCAAATCTACAAGCTGTTACATAAAGTGAAAATTTGAAAGACTGGACAATAATCGAAAAAATTTCGTAAGAAATTTTAATACAACAAATAATGAAGAAATAGTATTTAAATAAATAGCTAAGGCCGGTAGATATTTCGATATTTGTCCACCTTATGTTCAATGCGTTGCAGAGTGAATTTATCGGTCTGCGATTAAAAAAAGACCGGACTAAAAATTCAATTAATTTATGTCTGAGGCGTCCATCTCTGGAAATATATTTTTTATTTAGAAGTATATAATTATCAATAATATGAATTCACAAAATATCAATGAGGTTATAACCGAAATTTTAATTTTGAAATCTCAGGGGATTTACACATCTGATAGTTTAAACTGCGATCAAATTATGTCCGACTTCCAGGATATTGAATACGGCGCTATGAATAACAAATATGTACTACCTAAAAAATATGCCCTTTTTAACGAATTCAGAATTCAATTCGCAAATACCTTCTATATTGTGACTACGTCAGTAAGTTTGTCATGTTATTTACTATCGTGGAAAGAATAAGAAAGGAATTAGGACAGGAATATGAAAAAAAGGACGTTTAATTAAAAAATCAGAAATATAAGATTGTTAATTGAACAAAACGAAAATTCCTCTTCGAATGGTCGGTTTTAGTCAATACTGGCGTGTAGTAATTTTTTTTAGATTCAAATTGGAAAATTGTTTAACAATTGAAAATCTACGATTTTTAATAATGGTTAATGAATCATTAACGACTAGATTGACCCGTGAGCGACTAGATGCATTTAAGAGATTTATACCAATGCACGACTCTGTCAGAAATAAACAACAAGCTAGGCAGAGTTTACAAACGGGTTTTGCTGCGGGATCTAAAGCGTTGTTTAAACCAATAACCACAGCAACAAAGGATGCAATATCAATTACTGAGCGTGCTATATGGGGAAGACCCTCCAAGTAGGGAACAAGAGAAGAAAAATCTCTTATTGGTGAACTTGAAAAAATAGCAACAGGAACTGAACAAACAAAACAAGCTGTACAAAAACTCCACGGTGATATATCAGCTCAGCAGGAAATTGAACGATTAGGTGATATTGATGTTACTGAACCACCTGAATCAAAAAGAACAGTAGATGATTAACGCGCGAGATTTAACGAGGAGGGGTTAGCAGCAATTGTTGAGACTAAACCAGCAGAAATTCCTGTGTTTGTTGTTACGACTTATGAAAACAGAAAAAATGTTGAAACCAGAACATCATAGGTATCATTGCGTGGCTATTTCCAAGAATGTCTCCAATAGTGGCGCTGCTAGTAAAACAATTATCGATGAAAGCCATTGATGTTATTCGTGATAAGGGTATTAGTGCTGTTGGAGATCTTGCTGGAAAAGCGTTTTCAGCCGCGAAGGATAAACTAACAGCGCTAGTTCGGCGGCGAAGGAAACCGCCATTGACGACTCCGTCGTTACCGTTTTACCATCTACAGCGGAAATGCCCACGAGTGTTAGCAAAATAATAAATAACGCAGTGGATCAGAAACTAGCGTCGCTGGTGACTAACGCCCAAGATAACATAACCGCAAATATGATAGCGGGAAGTGGTTTTAAACCACAACGAGGTCGTCGACAACGATGATTTAGACCTTGATAAATATAATAAAATGTTCAAAGGGTCACCTGATACAACGTTTGATATGGACACCCCAGTGCTCAAGGATGATTCCGTACGTGATTATTAATTTTATTCTATCACGCAGTACAACCAGATCTCCGATCAAGAATCGAACTTCAAGTTCAAGATACCAGTAAATACATTTTGTCTTGTGAAGCATTTATCGAAGTGGAAGGAGAACTTCTACAAGAAAATGATAAAGCATATGCAGATGACCAAAATATCCAAGTTGGCTTCTCAATAATGGTATCATGGCTCTTTTGAAAGTGCAAGATATATGATTGAATTGAATCCATTGAAGGTGATGCCACAACAATAATAGGGTTAGCAAGATATTCTGATGATTATACAAGATCGGCTGGCCCATCAATGATGTTTTCTAAGGAAATTACTGATCACCCTGGACACGTTCAGTATACTAAGTTACGATCACCGTTATTAGATTTCCTTGGTAATCCTCCATTGACCACACCGAAGCTCACAGAGATAAACTTTATATGTTGGAACTAGCAACAATTCAATCCAAATATGAAGAACATGTAAAACAGTTTTCAACTTTTCGTAAAAATATCATTGATAATTTTTTTGCAACCACATTCCATAAACGTGATATAAAACTCCCGGATATTAAAAAATTCATCGATGAGACGAAAACCTTCATAGAAGCAATCCAAGGTGATGCAACGAGGATGATAACAATCATTGAAAAAACAAAAATTCCTCATGAGAAAACCAACAACGTAGTATACACGATTCAATACGGATCATTTATGTGGACACCCACAAACAACAAATTAGATATCACTGCAACCGTCAAGGGTATTTATCGATTAACACTAGTAACACCGATTCAGTTTAATATATCATCGTCGAGTTCATCTGGGGTCAACAATATGATATCAACGATCATCGACAAGAACACAACCGAACAGTTCACGATAGCATCCACTGATACTAATTTGGCTAGGATTTCAGTATCATGGTATGTGGAATTCGTAGCGGATTGAGTAAACAACTAAATTGAAATCGTAAACTGATTTGAAAATAACATGGCATCACAATACCGTTATGACACCGTCAAGGAATTTTCAACAAAACTCAAAACTCTTTCTGAGGAATACCGAACAAAACTGACAAAATACCGGCGAAGAATCACCGCCATTGATATAGCTGTGAACTCGCTGTCTGGTGTAGTTGCCGGCGCTGGTATTACTATATCATCAGTTAAAATGACCGCTCCGGCTGTTATTCCGGTTTGTATAGCTGCAGTGTCAACCATCGCGGGAATAGCCAACGCGATAGCAAAAAAATATAACCGTGTTCTCAACAAAAACTACATGATTACACCATTAGATATGATGCGGTATTTCATGCACATTCGCAATTATCTAAGTTGATTTCATCGTCGATCGACGACACGACAATAATCGAGAATGAGTTTTCGAGAATAGTATGTTGTACGAGTCAACTATGTTAGAATTAGAGCGTGACAATAATAATAACAATGACAACACCACAAGAACTACTTCAACGGATAGTAGAAAATACCTAACCTGTTAAACCCAGCATAATCTCAATAACCTCAACCAATCCTGAATTCTGTGTTAATTTCCTTACTCCGATTTGCGTGAAGGAGATCGCCTTAGCAAAACTACGAATGTATCACAGTTGTCCGAATATCAGATCGGTAGCATTTGGCGGTCAACAACCGAATAATTCCTTGGTATTTGCAAATAAGAATCGCGAAGACGGGACTCCAGACTGGAACGTCGTTTCGCTACCATCAGGATCATATCAAATCGAACAAATCAATGCTGAATTTAAACGTAGAATAAAATCCATTACTGGAGCAGACTCGAAAATCACTATAACAGTCCACGAGCCGACGCTATCATCTGCCATCGAGATAAACTCGCCAAGTTATGTCGTAGATATCTATCAGAGTTCGATAAGAACAATACTGGGTGGCCTGAAATCCCACCTCGGACAGCTTATCGAATACCCGAACTTGAAAAATCTGATTATGTCACCGACAGAATAAAATCTGATAATCCAATAAAAAGTTATGACGAATACAATAAGTCAAAATTTTTCACTGACATGATAGACGATCGCGCTAATAGACATATCATACATACATACATACATACATACATACATACATACATACATACATACATACATACATACATACATACATACATACATACATACATACATTCATACAAACATACATACATACATACATACATACATACATGCATACATGCATACATACATACATACATACATACATGCATACATACCATTACTACTATGCTCACAAAGTAACAAAACCAATACAACCAACAAATTTTGTAAAATTTAAAATGTTAATTAAATTTTTAAAAATTATTAACGAGAATATGAGAGTAAATTGCAGTAAAAGGATGAGAATCAAAACTGTTATATGAAAGTTTTAATGAATGAAAAGTATAAATTTCTAAAATGTAAATGTAATGTTCTCCACTAACTGACATTTGAAGATGGCGTCTTCCAGAACAACCACCAATCAATCTACAACATAGTTCCAGAAGAAAGTTAAAGTCGAAATAATGAGCACTTTCTGTTTTCAGTGACGGGTCCAAACGTATGAGTTTTTTTCTTTCTTCTCTTGAATGCTATATAAGTACAATATAAAACAAGTTTGTATACTTACAATAGGAACACACGATATGAGGATCATTGCTTATATTTGCGTTATATTGAAGCCATATTTTACTATTCACATCACGTGACGGACCTTTCAACTTATTTTGTCTCGAGAACGCCTATTTATTTGACCTTGCCCACACAATTGAACTTACAGAACTCGGCCAAATCCACTTAAATCTCATCAATCAAAGATGTATGAATCCATGGCGCCATTAAATCTAATTAGAATAATTATTACAAATAGTCAACAAACGCTTAGCATCCATCAGACTGATGTCACATAGTAAATAAATATTCATGGATGCTTATATTTATAAGGTTCAAACAAATTTTTATACTCTCAATATATATATATATTTATATATTTAAATTAATTTAAAATTAATGCATAGTCATTTCACTCGTAATCACATCAAAATATAGTATTACGCAAAATAGTAGACATTGTTATAACATATATAGGAGAAGAAGAACATCACAAAAGGAGCGGTGAACATAATATAGAATGAAAGAATATGATAAAGTTTATGGTTATGAATATGTCCATATTTCTATTGAAGAATGACTTTTAAGCTATGGTCTAAAAGCCAGACAAAATAAAAAATTTTTTTAAAAAATATTAAAACTAGAAGCAAACGAAAAGTTACGTGCCACAGCATATATATTGAGAAGACATTTAATGCGAGACCTGTCGTTCCTATTTCCACCCACACTCCTTAATTCGAGGTTTCCCAAATTACTGACTGGAAAATTCAATATGCTGTTAGTAGAGTTAAAGTTACTAAACTAAAGCAAAATGGCAATGTCGTAAAATAACATCGATACGTTGTATGGAAATTGCAATATACTGTACGCAATATATTTTATGAACATGCACAGAACATGGGTTTTGTTATAGCATTGCATGCATTAAGAGATCATAAGTTGATAATTACAGTTTCAAACATCAATCAAAATAGGATTTAACTACATTATTTATATTGGCCAACAAATTAGTATATGTTTTGTATCTAAATAAGTTTGATGCTATTGATATGTATATATAAGCAATTTAAAATGTATTCGTTTGTTTTTGTGTGGCTAGGATTTTGATTCTTTGCCGACGAAGACCGACACGATAGTATACTTAAATCCAGATTTACTCTATAATTTTTCAATGGAGCAACTTCGCTGTATACATGCACTTAATTTAGTCTCGACTGCCATTTGTCCTCAAAGACATTTCAAGTTGTCGTAATGATCGTCTCTCTCTCTCTCTCTCTCTCTCTCTCTCTCTCTCTCTCTCTCTTTCTCTCTCTCTCGTTGCTTTTCTCTCACTCTCTCTCTCTCTCTCTCTCATGACAAATATAAAACGTACATATATGAAACACAATTGCTAAAACCGGAATATTTGGTGAGATGAAAGCAAAGGTTGTTAATTTATCTAGCCATAAAAAGTTAGTCGCGGGCACGACTGAATATGTTAATGCAAACTTCAGACCAAACTAGAGTATTCTTTAAATCATTCCCCAACAAACGTTTCTGCGTCAGCAGATCCCTCGTTGAACATTTTAGATTGTGTTTGATTTTTCAATACTGGAAATTAACCGAAAACAATTTCTAATTGAGAAATTCATGAGTGTTGAATGATATAATTTTTCGGGGGAAACTAGGTCTTTGATAACGTGAAATATATTCAAAGAATGATAAGATATGTATCATATATGATTCTTGTATTTTCGTCATCATGATGTCTTGAAATCACAATTGTTTGTGCTCTAACCTCGTCATTATTTCTTTCAAACTAACTTAAGTTAGGCGCCTTCGTTTAAATCTATGTTATAATTTTCATCTCTATGGGCAAATGTTTACGGTATACACTCCGCTCTACAATTAAATGTATCAAAATGCCATTAACAAAATACGTGACATAAATTAATATCATTATACAAATACGTGTCTTGTTTCATGAAGCTATTCAAAACGGTCGGCGATATATTAACTGTCTGGCTTAAATAGTCTGACTTACGGAAGCATGGGCACGTTCCCCTTTTTTAATACGCATGATGCAAAGATAAACGGTTGAAAGGTTATTGTGATATTTTTCAAAACCATTGGTGACGGACGGACGGACGGACGCAGATGCTTACTCTAGTATCCCGAAGTCATGAGTACGTATATTGTTTATTCCTTCAGTGTAAATAATCCATATTCTCTACACTAATATTTTCAAGTTAATGGAAAGTTTGGTTTCCGTCCATTCATTAACATTCATCTGCATTATACAAGTATTGAATTAGATTCAGTCTTTTCAGTGATTTGGAAAATATAAATCACATGGTCTCTGCTGTTTGTTCTGGCAACTGCCAAAGAAACTACTGTAATACGACTCTAGGCAGTACAATATGTACTCAGTAGCCTGAAGTATCTAAATAAATCAACAAAGAATGCAAACAATAACTGGTCACGTTAGATATAAAGTTTAGCTGTGTTTCGTCGTTATGTGGGATTTGCTCATCTGGTCTCTAAATTTTACATTATACACTTGTTTTCTATTAAGTAGAAAAATAGGACGCTTTAAGAATTATAAAAAGTAAACAATATGTGTAATAATAATAATAATAATAATAATAATAATAATAATAATAATAATAATAATGATAATGATAATAGTTATACTACTGCTACTACAACATATACAACTGCTACTACTAATAATTACACTACCATTACAAATTATATCAGCTCAGCACCTCTGGAAATGAAATAAGATAGCGAAGTCACCTGATTGGAATCCTTACTAGTACAGCGTTTAATTTTGTGTAATATTTTTAAAAGGTTTTATTTGTTTTTCTACGTAAACGTAGCGCTTACTCATGTTTTGTTCTGATACAAATGTTCACCGAATTCATTTTGTTAAGCGTTTAAGCGAACCTAACTAGATTCGCCTAACGTTGTTTTGCGTATTTATACACAATTTCACTCTCATTATGTGGTATTGTTAGTTTTGTAGAAAAACGTAGTCTTATCAATTGGAGATATTTTATGCAGAAATTATTATTTGGGGAGTCTTACCTAAAGATAGTCGAATGGTTAACTCTTTGAATGGCTATTTATATCATGGCATTTGTGAATACTTATCTGCACTTAGAATATATTTATCTATGATAATCATCACATGGGTAGATTGAAGGGGCAAACTATGTAGAAATATTCTTATAAGCTGCTCCAAAAGTACCTGTTATAATCTGCTTCATCTTCCTGGCAGCCACTATATGACATATTCTCCTTAGCCATCATGTTGCAACACGTTTGTAATGTATACCTCAGTAAATTTGTGTTGCATACATATTGCATATATTTTCCTGAACGATTTTAACATTAGCTGAATTGCAGCGTCAGTGACAAGTTGTATATCAACTAGCTTGGTACACCTTTGTATCTTGTGTAGCCATGATCCAACATTTGAAACGTCGAGCAAATGCCAGGTTAGTCATTCCAGATTTATGTGTAAATTCTTGAGAATTTAAGTATTGCTTTAATGGTCAGTATCACATTACTGTATGTGTCATTTTCTTAGAGCAGTTAGCGCTCACTTGGTACTTTGATTGCTTATATATCATGCAGTTGCGTGCGTTTGATGAATTATTCTTGCTCAGACTTACATATTTGCCATATCTATGTGTCTTTTATGCATTCAGATATGTTAGGGACGGTAAATCCTGTTGATGTTGGTCCAGATGCTGGTGTTATTGTCGGATCCGTGCTAGCAGCTGTGGGAGTGTCTATCTTTGCAATGGTGATAGTTATTGTCATCGTCAAAAATAGGTGAAAAATACAAGGAAATTATATTATTATTGTTATTATTATTATCATTATTATTATTATTATTATTATTATTATTATTATTATTATTATTATTATTATTTCGTTGTTTGCGAGTTATTACGTTAAAGGTGCCAACTGGTATATGTACGTTCCATACAATCCTTACTTCCCACGCCATACCCTTGTTTATATTTTTCATTCTTTGTTTAAATCGCCGATGTGGCACTATTACTTCTGATGCTGCTACTACTACGACTACTGCTGCTACTACTACGACTACTGCTGCTACTACTACTACTAATAATATTAAGAAGAAGATTAAATGGAAAAAAGAACAAGAAAGAGAAGTGCGATACTTATCTTGTATTATATACAAAGCAAGACCAAACTCGTATGATGCTGTCTTTCCTATCCCTTATTTTAGTTTCTCACTTTTCATTTTTTTCATTCTTCTTCTTTGCTTCTTCTTCAAACTACTAATATTACAATTGGTAGTGCCATTATTATTACTATTATTATTATTATTATTATTATTATTATTATTATTATTATTATTATTAGTTCACATCCTTCTGAATGTAAGCTCATCTCCTACATGATATCATGAAAAATTTACGGCGTCAAATGTATCGTTATCATCTTGATATTCATTACATATTTATTACATCTCAATATATATTTGAAGATTAAGCTCTTCACAAACTCACGTCTCTTATTTATACAAACTTATCATGATAACAAGGATGTGATGTACCAACATTTCTTCATATAAATTCAATTATCTAATACATCATAAATTTCATAGATTCAAAAGAATACGTAGCACTTCATACACGTATTTGCTTTCTTGTATGTTTGGCTATATTTGATCAATTTGACTTCCCTGTTACGGACACCGTAGAGAGACTATGTGGACTATACGTATATATATAGATAGAAGCATATTAATTAACGTATGATGGAATAACACAATTACAGTAGGAATTTTGTTCAATATTCAAGCAGAATGTACGTGATGATTGAACTATATATGCTTGTAATTCTTTTTTAAAGGAAGAAGGATAACAATGAAATGATCACAGACAATGTAACAACTGCTGCACTATATGCTAATTTAGTAGTTGGCAACCCAGGTAATTATTATTATTCATTACCAAAATATGTCTCACAGTTGTTTGTTCTGCATTCAGGTATAGAAAGATGTTTAAATGATGGCAATGTTCTATTAAATGATCACATGTGATCCAA
Source organism: Unio delphinus (assembly GCA_029339505.1). Classification (NCBI taxonomy): domain Eukaryota; kingdom Metazoa; phylum Mollusca; class Bivalvia; order Unionida; family Unionidae; genus Unio; species Unio delphinus. The sequence goes on along the minus strand of JAQISU010000138.1, from coordinate 2,704,951 downwards.
TAATAAGATATAATTCTATTAAGGATGCATTGTGTTTCCAAAAAACAAGAAATATGGATGAGGAACTATACAGTTTATTTACTTCAAGAATCTATAGAACTCACTGACCATTTTCCTTACAACATAAATTACGTTCGCATAACATAGTAAATATTAAGTGTTATAGGGATATACTATATGAAACCCAAATGTTACGTTCCTCAAATCGATTAAACGACATTTACGGATGGAAACACTCAACATTGACTTTTCATCTTGAAAGGAGAGCGGTCATCTTGCAAATTGTATTAACCCATATCTATATTATTTAGATGCAGTCTGCAACATCACTGTCCGCTCTAGAGAAGAGAGGGAAACCACATTTTCTGCAATTGAAGAAGCAAGTCTACAGAGAGGAATGCCGATTGGCGGGACGAATATCCATAGTGGCGTAATGGAATCCGATGTCCCTGTGCATAATGAGTACGAGGTACTGAACTCTATAATGAAATTGATGCTGCATTTTTGTTATTTATAAAATACTAAATAAATTCCTCTTGAATTGTAATTATTGATTATATATATATATATATATATATATATATATATATATATATATATATATATATATATATATATATATATATATATATATATATATTAACCTAGACTCACACATATTAATACAAGTTTACGACACTGATTTCAAAGTTTTGATTCATGCATCATTATATAAATATATAAATGAAGTAAGAGTGTTTGTGTGGTGTTATATGTGTATGTGTGTATATGTCTGTATGTGTGTGTGTGTGTGAGAGAGAGAGAGAGAGAGAGAGAGAGAGAGAGAGAGAGAGAGAGAGAGAGAGAGAGAGAGAGAGAGAGAGAGAGAGAGAGAGAAGGGTGAGGGAGAGAGAAGAAGACTGTGATATGTTCTTTTATATGTAAATACATGAACAATCATTCAAAACACCGAGATTAATTGCAAAGATTTAGCTGATTTGATTTAGAGAGAATACAGTAAGAGATGTAGTATAAATTAGTTTATGGTTCATTAGGGTAGCAAACTGTGTGTCTTGCAAATGTTGTGCACTATATAATAAATATTCATATATAAAATATAATGATTTTAATCTCAGAATTATTTAATACACTGCCAACAAAAAAGATAAATTGCTATATATATAATATTAATTTTGAATAACAATGTATTGATATAAATAATTATGTATATAATCACTATCTGAAACCACCATGTTTGTAAAGGATGAGACAAGATTTGGTGACAAATACATTATCCAACTTATCTTTGTCACATGACTTTAGAATTAGGAATTTCCATAATGTCGATCAGGTATTTGTAAATACGTTTGCAACAATGTTTAGTCAGTTACAACAAAATGTAGTTTACAGCTGTTACGTTGATATGTGAATGTTTTTTTGTGTAAAGATATCAGTTGATATTTAGTTACTGCTCCTATTCAACCTTGGTATGATAGACTATTTGTTTGAATCGTGAAATGCTGAGACTGATGTATACTTAACATCTGTTCCCTAGCATTCCCAAGGTCTATTACTATTATAATTCCATGTTCGAACTAATTCTAATACGAGCAACACTAATAATATAATTGTGCTACGTAGGACTATCTGAAAGAACATGCGATGCATCAGATGAAAACGAATTTTCAAAATTGATCCATGAACAAGACCTAAATGTCATTTACTATCCTTTTACTGGTCTAGACAAACAAGATGAAACCAGAGATACATTTGGCATGCTGCCTGTACGATGTGTTTTCATTTTGTTTGTGTAGTTGTATGTCGATTAATCCATGTTATCTCAAACGCTTTTACAAACGCAAACGTATGTGTCTAACTAATTTTACCAATCAAAATACATATCATTAACAATTATATTAATTGTACGAACTTAATTATTTCCGACACATTTATAAAATATATTGTTTATGTCATGTAAATTCTGTTTTGATGGAGATGGAAAGAAAATAATTTGATTTATTTGCGATTTTGCTAAATGTGTTATACGTATGATTCTATAAAATGGTAGGTCACTCCTTTTTCATCTTTAATGCTATTTATATTATTTTTATCACTTGTATAAATTCAGTTGGAAACGTTACACCTAGTAATGTGAACTCATTGTCTTTCCATTATATTTGATTACTATGGCATAATCGATCCTAAGTCACAATTGTATTACCAAATTAGATAACATTAGTGTATTTAATATTGCCGTTAAATCCAAGAAAAATAAAATAGACGATCAATGACAGACGTAAAAGGTACACTAATCCATACAGTGTTAAAATGTATCATTATGATATTGAGTGATCGAGTATCATCAATTATTACCTTTTAGTATATTAATAGTGGGACTACCTCTTAATATATCTGTATCTATGTATAATGTATATATGATGTTTGTCCATCGATGTCGATGAGGACCATTGAATGTCATCGATTCATTGAGGGTGGGTCCGGAGATGGCTGATCAGTCCGATCCGGGCCCGGAATACTCTGTTGCAGTGGGGAGATGGATGTGCAGGTTGTTGACTGTTAATTACAGAACTGCTGTTCCTGGATTATCGCAGATCACGTTTCTCAGCTGCGTCCACCAGTCTTTTGTGCTCAAAGGCTGCCGCACCGGCATTAATTTGACTGCGCCAAGCAGATCGATCAGTGGCGACACTCTCCCAGCTGTCAGGATCAATGCCTAGGTTCTTTAGCGAGGCCTTGAGGGTGTCCTTGTACCTCTTTTTTTGACTGCCAAGAGATCTCTTGCCTTGCTGTAATACTCCATAGAAGATTTTCTTGGGCAGGCGTTCTGTCGGCATCCTGACGACATGGCCAGCCCATCGAAGTTGTGCCTTGCACAGCATGGTGTGGATGCTTGTCATGCCAGCCTGCGTGAGCACCTCTGTGTCCGGTACCTTGTTCTGCCATCTAATTTTCAATAGTTTTCTCAAGGAGCTCATGTGGAAGTGGTTCAGTTTCTTAACATGGCGGCTATACACAGTCCAGGTCTCGCAAGCATAGAGGAGGGTGGGGAGAACAACCGCTGCGTAGACTTTTAGTTTGTTGGCAAGCCTGATGCCACTCCTGTCCTAGACATTAGAGCGAAGTCTGCCACAAGCTACACTGGCTTTGGCAATCATTGTATTGACCTCATCATCTATGTGAACTGCTTTTGAGAGAGTGCTGCCGAGGTATGTGAACCTGGCTACATTTCTGAGCTTTTGGCCATTGACAGTGATAGATGGTTCCAGGTAATCTTCTCCAGGGACTGGCTGATGCAGAACCTCGGTCTTGCTGGTAGAGATGGTGAATCCGAAGTTAGTGCACGCTGTGGAAAACAGGTCCATGTTCTGTTGCATGCCTGCCTCCGTGTTGGAATTGAGGGCACAGTCATATGCATACAGGAGGTCGCGAACGTTCGCAATTTGGACTTTGGATTTGGTTAGAAGCCGCCTCAGGTTGAATAACTTCCCATCCAGACGGTAACAGAGACCTACTCCCACATGACTGTTCTTGAAAGCATCCTTCAACATTGCGGAGAACATGAGGCTGAAGAGAGTGGGGGCTAAAACGCATCCATGTTTCACACTATTGGTGACTGCAAAGGGTTCGGAGTAGTTGCCCTGGTCCTGAACTTTGGCATGCATGCCGTCATGAAAATGCCTCACCATTTCAATGAAGACCTCTGGACATCCAAATTTGGCCATGATTTTCCAAAGGCCTTCCCCGTTGACAGTGTTGAATGCCTTAGTCAGTTCTACGAAGGTGGTGAATAGCTTGACATTTTGCTCAATACACTTTTCTTGCAACTGCCTGGCAGCAAAGATCATGTCGATGGTGCCTCTCTCCTTTCTAAAGCCACACTGACTTTCTGGTAGTAAGCCATGATCAAGGTGCTTTGTGAGTCTGTTCAGCAGTAGCCTGGCGAGGATCTTACATGCGATGCAGAATAGAGCCATTCCTCTATGGACGTCATAGGATTGGTGATTGCCTTTGCGTTTGTAAATATGGACGACGTATGCATCTTTGAATTCCTGTGGTATGCGTTTCTGCTTCCACTTCCCACAGAACATCTCTGTTAGTCTTTCCACTAGCTTAGGCGCACCAGACTTGTAGATCTCAGCTGGGATGGAGTCTGCTCCTGGAGCTTTTCCACTAGACAGGAGCTCAATGGCTTTATGAGTTTCCAGCACTGTTGGAGGGTCAGCTAGTCTCTCGTTGATCTCCACTTGTGGTAGACGGTTGATAGCTTCATCATTGATGGAAGAGTTCTGTAGAGGACACCGTCAAAGTGTTCCGCCCAGCGTTCCAGTATCTTCTCCTTCTCGGTTTTCAGAGTGCTGCCATCTGTGCTAAATAGATGGGCTGTGCCTGCTGTTACTGGGCCATAAACATCACGAAGAGCGCTATAGAAATTCTTCTTGTCGTGTCTGTCGGCAAAGGATTGGATATCATCAGCCTTTAGGCTCAGCCATGTGTCCTGCATCTCACGCAGTTTTTTTCTGCACAGATTGGCGGACCCTGCTGAATGCATCTTTCATTGCAGCGGACTTGGGGTCGATGTTGTATGCACGATGGAGACGATGCTTCTCCTCTAGCAGGGACTGTATCTCTTCACAGTTCTCGTCAAACCAGTCTTGGTGCTTTCGCGCAGTTATATCAAGGGTTTCAGATGCGGTAGAGTACACCAGATGTTTGAAGTCCGCCCAGCATTTCTCTACGTCGTTGGTGTCAGAGTAAGTGGTTTCTAGCTGGCTTTTTATAGCTGCAGACAGAGCTTGCTCAGTGTTGCATAATTTCAACCTGGAGATATTGAGCCGCTTTCGGACTCTGATTCTCTGAGGACGTCTGGGAGGTTTAATTCTGAGATTCATCTTGGAAATCAGCAGCCTGTGGTCTGTCCAGCAGTCAGCACCACACATGGCTTTAGTCACCCGGACATCCTGCCTGTCAGTCCCGCGTACTAAGATGTAGTCGATCATATGCCAATGCTTAGACCGTGGGTGCATCCAAGTTGTTTTATTACGGTTCTGCAGACGGAATACAGTGTTAGTGATCAGAAGATGGTAAGTTGCACACAACGTCAAGAGCAGAAGTCCATTGCTGTTGCAGTTGCCAATGCCATGTCTACCAATAACTCCCTTCCACGAGATATGGTCCGCGCCAACTCTGGCGTTAAAATCACCAAGAATGATTAGTTTATCTGACTTTAGTACCGAAGCAATTTGGGCTTCCAGATCGTCGTAGAACATGTCTTTGGCCTCCTCCAAGCTTGTCATGGTTGGTGCATAAGCACTAATGAGTGTAGCTTGCCTTTTTACATGTAATGGTAGCCTCAATATTATTAATCTGTCATTAATCACCTTTGATGAGGTAGAAATCTTTTTCACCAAACTCGACTTGACTGCGAAACCAACTCCAGCCTCACGACGTTCATCAGTGCTACGTCCACTCCAGAAAAATGTGTATCCAGCTCCAACTTCAGTCAGCTGGCCATCGTCGGCCAAGCGAGTTTCACTCAGTGCTGCTATCTCTAGCTTGTGGCGGGCAAGTTCTCTTGCAATCAGGGCAGTTCTTCTCTCCGGTCTGTCAGCCACTGCACGATCCAGTAGAGTGCGTATGTTCCACGCACCAAGAGTGAGTGGAACCTTTTGGGTTTTCTTTGTGTTTCGACCGCAAGAATGGGATTCCCTCCAGCGGCGGTAAGCTGGTCGGGGTGGTTGAAGCAGGCTATTTTGTGGGCACCTTTTCTAGCCCTTTCTTCAGGCTAGGGAGGTAAGCAGCGCTATCCTTAAAAGGTCTGCTTAGTCGCTCAGACGGCTGCCGAGATCCAATTTTGCTTCAGGTCAATGGAAGGCGACCCTATGGCCTGAGCCGCCTGCGTGCAGGTCCGCCACTACGGCTGACAGTGCATCCACACCTGCCGCGTCGCAGCTCGCCCATCGCAGCAGGACTTTGAACAGATGATGATGATGATGATGATGATGATGATGATGATGATGATGATGATGATGATGACATTAATGACTTGCGCGTGAATTGGATTAAAGTGAGGGAGAGTTGCACTACGTCAGCCTCACTCTCTCGTCCAGGTCCCATTTACTCCAGTGGCATGACGTAGTCAAGACGGCCGGAATGGAGACTGGATGAAGTGGTTGACCAAGGCGTCCACGTCTTTTGCCGTGCTCTTAGCGTTCCACAACGCTTTGCTGGGTCCGTCTTTCTGCCCGTTGACCAGCTGGTGGTTCCTCCGCGCAGTCCGCCCGGTCCAGTCTTCACATGCGAGGAGTGACACTCCTTGACTCACCGAAGGTTTGAGACCTGCCGGTAACCCTCAACCTGGTTTAGCCGGCCAGTCGAAGCCGTTGCCCGTGGTGTGGCCGCTGTGCATACTACAGCTTCTTGGAGCCACAGGTGAGATCGGGGTGCCAGGTGAGGGCCAAAGGTGGACTAGCTACCCCCAAGAGGATACGACTGCTACTCCCACCAGAGGTGCTACCCCTCCAAGAGCACCCCTTACACCACAAATGTATACATACAGAAGGATATAATAGGTTTTCTTTCCATCAAAGTCGTTGAATCTCGATGAGATGCTGCTATATCGTGTAATGAATGATTTTGCATTATTATGTATAAACCAAGCCATTAAATTAGTCAAAGTCAAAGCTCATTTATTTGTAATTTTAATGAAAAAAGGATAGTATAATCTTTTGCCATGCAACAAGAACTCCATTGGAATATAAAGCGTTTACCGAAGAGAGTCGTTAATGATAATATATGTATGTGCATAAAACATACATAGTTCGTTCTTAGCACATCTCTTCGTTACGCTTTTGTGGCCTTGGTGGCTAAAGAGGCCGAGTTCGAACCCGGCCGAGTCATACCAAAGACTAATAAAAAGTATCTGCCTTTTTCGGCGCTCAACCTTCAGAGGTTAGTGTTTGGAGTGGTCGGACTGGTGTTAGCAGTGTGAATGAGTGGGCCATCATGTTACTTGTATGCATCATGATTATACAGTGCTAGACATCTCGTTAAACTGTCTCACGGCTTACATCGTATCGTATTTACTGAAAACAGTGTTAACTAGATAAAAATCCCAACTCCCAACCCCCCCCCCCCCCCGCAACACAAATTAAATCTAATAAATACATTGAAAGGTCATTTTGATTTATTATACTAAGAGCATGTAATAGTGTATCTCTAGTTGTATTCTTATAAGGACATCTTAGAGTGAAAATTGAAGCTACATAATGTTTGGCTTCTTGGAGCTTAATTCCATATATTGCTTTATGAATGAAGTTATAATGTCTTTCAATATCTTGCGTTCTAAATGTTAAATTTTAACATACAAATGCTTGATTCCTCAAACTAGTTAAAGAACATATTGACAGTGTAAAGCTGTTTGATTAAAATGGATATTCATGGATCATCCATTAGCTATGTTCCTCTCAACTGCAGTCTAATTTCAGAATCGAGATATACATATTACACCTTTCACGTTCTTTTCTTTTTACATTGTATGTAACTATTTGTTTTCACAGAAACTACGATATGTCACCGAGTCAACTGAATCTGGTTACTTGACAATTGACCATAACCTTATAAGTAAGTGTGCTACAATATTTAGGATGTAAGAGTGTTAAATACAATTTTTTAGTGTACGAAACGGATATGGCATTGCTATATTACAATTGAATTAGTCTGATTGATTGAATATTTTGACTACATTCTTTTGTTTATTCATGTGACCAAAAAGGAGAACACGTCTTTGTAAAGAGCTTGAGAGAGCTAGAGCAAATGTAATATTATCAGTTGAATCCACGTGACGTCAGAATTACGTATGCATGTGATAAGGAATTATTTTAGTTACGGAGAACATTGAATAGGCTTTGATGCTTAACTTTGCGTTTCAGGTTTCCAATTTTGTTTTGGTAACATATACATTTGCAAATTGTATCCTGATAGTTGCAATGGTGAAGAGAGGCAAGTGCCGATTTTTGTTGCCAATACTTGACTTGATATTGAATGCGTTGCTTACTGTGATGTGTGCCACACATATATTTTGTCAGTATGTTAAGGTCATTCTCCCAAAGAGGAAATTACAACGTGATGGAAATTCACTAGCTAATTGCTAAGCTATACGCGACGTGTATGATACCACACTAGTGTGCAGACCTATTCCTTATCATTCGTATATAAGTTGCTGGTTTCCTCAATTTCACAGTCACGTAATGATGTCCTTTTCTGAATTAGATATTATGTGGGAGAGGATTCAGTTCTGGTGTTGTTGTTCCTGATACACCTCAAGCAAATACAAGAAGATTAGGTAGTGCTATACCATAGTATGTCACCTTTTTGCTGAGAATTAAGCGTCAAAACCTGTATGTTATTGCATTAAAGTGCTAAGAACTGGATATTGAGCACTATATTTTGTTCAGCAGAAAATAAAATATGTACTCAACTGGAACACATTCCAGCCAAGTTGATATATGCCTTGGTGTTTCACTCGGCTCTGTTCTTGGCGCACTTCACTTCATTCTAATTACACATTCTATATAACTTTCACAAATCGACAAACGGAGTCTCAACAACTTTTGGACCGCACCGGTTGTATAGTGATTACTGTCTTCGCCTCTGATGCTGGATGTCGCGGGTTTGAATCTCGGCTGGGTCATACCAGAGGTTTATAAAAATGGTACTAAGAGATGCCTCGCTTGTCTCTCAGCATTAAGAAGTTAGTAGAAGGACTGGTTCGAATGGTGTCATAATAATAAAACTGGGTAGGAGAGCATGCTGCCTCACTACAGGCATCGTTAATATAAAACTGAAAAAAAAATGTTAAAGCTATGTTAAAAATATGAATCACACACACACATACAAACACACCCACAATTTGCAATTTTCTGTCGGTTGATGCCATCAAATCCGTTAGTGTAGTTTTGTACTTTCAAGATTGGACTATTTACGTATATATGGTTCGTCTTAATATCTACTACAGAAACTATAAAATGTTAAAACACTGCTGTTTGATGCATACTGACAGTTCGAAGACCCGAGTGTACCGCCTCCATGTTATGTAACCCTCCTATCATATAGACTCAATCAAAATTAACAAAAACAAAGAAATGTGTTACTGTGCTCTATTTTGTTTCACTCAGTCTAATCAATATGACTTAATTTCGGTATACACACCAAATTGACACTTAGGCTCCTTCTGAGACACTTCCATTCTTAATTTGCCCACTGTTAAAACAAAATCATATCGCAACCTTCTTTGCCTAGCAGTGCCAGCTTCGTGGAACAAATGGTCCGTAAAGTGGAGATATATGACCATTGTGTCCTCATACAGGAATGCTCTTTAGACTGAACAACTTTGAAGTTGTAGTAGTTGCAGTAGTATCTCCTTAGCGTTAATGAGTAGAAAAAGCGACAGTCTGGAATAATATTGAAAAGATATTTAAATGAGCTCTGAATAATAAAACCATAACTTACCAACCTTTGCACAATTGTCCACAGAACCTCCGAGATAAGAGGAAGACAAAGGCCTCCGACAAGGATAAAGACAGCGCTATTGTCAGTAAGTAAACAAAGGTATCAAAGATAACACAATGCATACCCGGTAAGAAGTTATAGTACTTTCACACACACACACACGTGTGTGTGTGTGTGTGCGTGTGTGTGAGTGTGTGTGTGTATTATGTTGGTGTGTGCGAGAGATTGTATGTATACGTTGCGCTTGATATAGAACGAAAGGCAAGCGTATTAGTGAAAATTAAACAAGCAATCCGAGTTTCACTTCATGACAAATTTATATCATGAAACGATAGAGAATACATTACACACTATGTATATAAAGCCGTTAAACTACACCATAGTTCACATCTCATCTATACGTTCGAGAGAAATACGGAGTATATACGAGGCGTGTAGAATTGTAGTTTTAAATCTTGCTGAATATTAATGTCTTGTCTTTTCTGTCATATTCGTCATTGCATAATGAATAATGAATACAGAAAAACTCAATGGTCATAGTCAAACAGAGAATGGTTACACTGAGGAGAAACGAAGAGCCGCCTCATCAACTCTTACCAATTAACAGAGAGAGAGAGAGAGAGAGAGAGAGAGAGAGAGAGAGAGAGAGAGAGAGAGAGAGAGAGAGAGAGAGAGAGAGAGTTCAAATCGACAGTTCTTATTCGCCACCACAGAGTCCTGTAAATCAGACCGCAACCTTTATTAATACATATTATGAATGTTCCATGGGCAGACTAGAAGCTTATCTAAATTTATTGCGGCTCTTTAGTTGCGGATGGACAAAGGATACTTTGGCCATATGTGCAGACTTTTTCTGGATTTTTCTTTTGTCTGAGAAATGCACGTTGTTCTAAACGTTTTTATGACTCTACGGATTTAAGTTTATTAACTGAAATTAGTAAACATAAACAAGTTTTGTTAGATTCGGCAAGTAACATATTTCATTAAAACATAAAGTAATATTGAAGAACATCACCGCATTACTGAGTTGATCAAAGGAATTTCCAAATGGTATCTAAGTGATATCACTGGGCTTCGTTCTAGACAATGGCATCATCGATGTAAGCAGCAAAATAACATGATCCATTTATAATCATATTTAGTAATGATTTGAATGATTACGAAGACTTTTTATACAAAATAGTATGAATAATATTGATGGCGTTATGAATGCAAACATTTCCTGAGCTCTTTCCGTGAATGGAATGTGCCAGAACCATTTAAAACGTCAAACCTGGAAACATATCATTGATTACCAATTTTGTCAAAGCATTCATCAATTATGGGTATTAAAATTAATCAGCTATGGTTCTCTTATTAATAGTCATAGCTCATGCGGAATTTTATCTGATTTTGGCACCCAAATACATGGTGAAAAATAAAATTACTCTATTTTTCATTCTTAAAGTCTTTCTACAGAAAATATTGTATTTTTCTTTTGTCTAATAATGATTGCGTGTCAAATGTGTGCAATCTACAATTTCGAAGTGTGTGGAATATATTACTTTGTTTTTCTCGTAGATTAAACTCTAGCGACACATGATCATATTTACATAAGAGCTATTTGTATATATATATATATATATATATATATATATATATATATATATATATATATATATATATATATATATATATTTATGTTTCTGGTACGGAGAGTTCACTGTTTGCAATTCTGAAGATTGATGAATCTAAAATGACTACATTCCTATTATATACAACCATTTAAATCCTCTCTTTATGGGACAGGTACAACTGGGTTATTTGAACGATCAACAGGGTTATCTTTCTCAACATAGGACAGTAATACTTGCATATGTCAAAATTGTTTATGTTGGTGCCTAACAGGACTACCTATCACGGAAATACTATATGTCACTTACTTTCATTTCAATAGACCTATAGTCTATATATACTGACTTCCTGAAAGATGGCCGCTATGGTTTGAGCGGGTATAAGCAGCTGTCCCATTGTTCTTCTGGTTTTCATGATGTATGTAAGTGCTAGTTGTCTATCTTCGTGTACATTATTGTTTTATCATGCATTGGCTGTTCAGTTCGTGTGTGTTGTCTTCATCTGCTTCTGATTTTTTTTCAGGTGTATTTCTCCATATCAACAGCGTCCTTTGTTCTTGAATAAACAGCTATTATGGGATCGCCAGTCAACTCGTTTATGCTATAATGGACCCTTAATAATTGATTTGAATGACCACTCCATGGATTTCCATACTAGATTGTGCTCAAAACTAAAGGAAACCAATATCCATAAAATCTCCTAGATTATATTCATGTTTTCAACCTTAAGCAGTCAGTTAATCAACACACCCATAACATGGTCACACTTATGTACTGGATTCGTCATACAACTGACGATGGTATTCTTTGGTCCACCCGTGTATTCCACGAACTTGCATCAGACCATCACTGTATTATAAGCCTTCTGAACGTATCAGTCCTTAACCTTTATTTGCTACAATGAGAAACATTTCTATGACAAATAGAACCAAAAACTAATGCATGACATCTTAGCAACAGTCCTACCTCCTACAGCAGATAACTGTCTGGGTCAACTGATAATATCATTGTTAAATTGTTATTCTCTATTCACAAGAAAAATATATTTTATTGTTATGAATGTTAAACATGATCGAATGTTCATTATGTGAAAAATGTGCCAACACCACTAAGTCCAGACAATCAATTCAAAAGTGTTTCCCGTGGTATAGCAGTGTTATGGACCAGTTTCGCACTGCAAAAAAAGACCTACATTGGCTTTCAACAAGACTACCTATTCATATACAAATATATGAAGCCGCTAAGAAGAACGTCACACAGATATAGGCCATTTAGTCAAATTATCACATTACAGTACTAAGATCATGGTGATGTCCAGCTCCAAAGGGCACTTCGATATAACTAACAAACTAATGGCAATGATCAAATGTACACCTTCTCTCCAGTAGACCTTTCGAACCTGTTTTCAAATATCTTCCTCCACAGGAACAAACCATTGGCGATACGTGTGACAATTTCAATTTACTCGTCGTCGCCATACAGTTGCGATACAGAATTTCATCTAAAACCGTCAGCAGCAGTTAAATATTTCTTTATGGATTGTGTCAGGACAATGTTGATGAAGATCGGATCAATATCATGTGAACCTGATCCAATCCCAATAGCACTGCTGCTTAAGGCCTTAGATCCGATATTGCCTTCGCTATCCAATGTTATTAAAACCTCTCTTGCAACTGGGATATTTCCATCATGTTTGCAAACTTTTATTGTACAGCCTCTCCTGAAGATCCCAACCCTTGTCCATAACGATTGAAAGAACTACTGCCCAGTTTATAATCTTCCGTACATATAAAACATGGTATAAAAAGTTATTTTCACCCAACTGGTATCTCATCTGAATTAAAACATTATGTTTGCAATGTACAGTCTGCATATAGTTTTTGCCTTAGTAATGAACTTCTCTTCTGAAAGACTTTAATGTCATTCTGTCTGCTTTGGATAGCGGAAATATTATAGTCCCCACCGTCCTTTATTCGTCTGCAGCATTTAATACAATAGACCATAATATATTACTTCATCGTCTCCAGCAGGTATTTGGCATTCAAAATACAGCCTTACTGTGTTTCAAGTTTAACATGGTCAACATGACAAAATGTATCTGCAAATGGATCACGCTACGGAATAATTTATATATTTAGTGGTGTTCTACAGGGATGTTTTTCTTGGACCAGTATTTTTCATTATTTACACTCAGCCGCTTTCAAGCGCCATAGAGCAGTATCCAGTATCCCACCAAGGGTACCCTGATGACAGCCAAATATACAAATCGAATCATAAACCTGAAGTTGATGCTATCATCTTAAGAGTAGAGAGGGGCATTTCTGATGCGAAATCATGGATGACATGTAACAAGCTGCAGATGAACGATGATACAACTAAAGCCAATCTGATCGCAAGATAAATAGTTTCTTATTCACATTCTCTACCTAAAGCAATAAATAGCAGTAACACCAACATTAAATTCACTAGTACAAAATCCTGGTGTTACTCTGGACAGTACTCTCACATTGCACTAACACGTCATGAACATATGCATGGCTCCTTATCCTGAGCTGAGACGCATCAGCTGCATTTGCAAAACGATTTCAGCTGATGCCATTAAAACACTTGCGTATTCATTAAACATTTTAAGACATTTAGTTGTATTGAGGGAGTAACTAAATTAAACGTATTGTTATTATATAATGTTCTGCATGAAATATCTGCATATATTATTTTTTGTACTATTCTGTAAATATATTAATAGATATAAGCTTCATATGGATGTTCGCTTTGTGTACACATTGAAAAAAATGTAAGATATGTTGATATGTAAAGTATATTTTCATTGTAAATTCGCCTAAATTTAAAGATTTATTATAAGCAGTTGCTATATTTTTGACGGATAAATAGGAAAACAGATATGAATTTCAAGACGTTTGCCATTTAACATTAAAACAAATAGCTCCAAAGCTGGAATGATACAGTACTTCAAGCACATATAGCTCAGAACGTTGAATGCTTGACAAACGTTTAATTTTTAATTTGGATAGGTGTAAGATAAGTAAAGTGGCTAGGAATAATAAATACATCCCATGGTAGAATTGCCCACAATGGTTGGTTCCTTATATTTTCTCTACTGGGTCTTATACGTGACGGTTAAAAAACTATCGTGGAATGTTTTATGTTGTCTCTTATTTATATGAACAGGCTGGCTTCACCACTGACGCCAGTTAATTGTATTTGATTGGATAATTTTCAATTTTTAAATCAAATCATCAATGACAAAATGGTTTCCATTAAGTCAAGATCGGAGTTTATTTAAAATGTACGATTTGAAAACAATATGCATAGAGTCAAGTCGGATCTGAATTTTGCGTTAGATATGTTGTGATGCTGATTAAAATACTATGCCAGTACCTGATATAAATAGCATAACCAGAATTGCATGACGTCCGTGGACAAGATAACCGATATGCTTAGCGTTGTTGTCCCAAATGTCATCATGTACATATTCGTCGGTAATAACTATACTTATGTTTAAACACGTACACTGTCAATTGTAATGGCCGTAGAGTTTGACCAGCTTGTAATTGATTTCATGGTCAAATGGGTTCCCACATGAATTTGAAATATGTCATCAGTTTCATTGTGTATTCTCTGCGTCGGCTAAATGTTGCATAAGAACTCTGAGTTCGAGCAAGATTTTCTGTGAATAATTGCATATGCAACTCGAAGTTGAGTGTTCATATTTGAATATAAATAATCTACCAGCTAAAAGATACCACCTACGAGGAACATCGTTGATTATGTCTTTCAGCAGGTTAATATTTCAATGGTATCTTACCGTTTCAGGATTGTTTTGACAATCAATGTAACTGAGATACTTATTTACTATGGCGACGAATTGTTCTTCTGAGTGAATTTTGTGTGCGTTTTCATAAATCACTTAAAACGATCCAACAATCGTCTCAGAGCTTAGATATGTTCTGTCCCATTTAAAAATATATATCTTTTAGATTTTGTTGATCTTGAAATGACTGATAAACCATGATTGATGATATAACGGAAACTTTCGATCTATATTCTCCTTGTGAAGATCAGATCAGGTTTTGTGGTTGAAGGATCAACATAGTTCAGCGTCTAAAATATATTTATATAATATCCGTATTTTGAAAAATTTATATGCAATTACAAGCCACCGCACCATACTCCAAGAGCTTCTATTGCTATATTTGATCCAACAATGGTATCAGGGTTGTCAACTTTCAAATTATCATCCCGTTTAACCTTCATGTCAGGCAGTGACAATATTTCTATGATAGTGTCAACGATTCTGTAATATATCCTCTTAAATCAGCACATATTGTTTTTAATATCTACACGCGCATTTGTCTAGTTCCTGATGATGGCTTACGATGTCTTAGTCTTAGCATACCAGCGTGTTCATGTAAAACTAACTTGACTGGATCACGAAAGATGTTAAGGATACCGGGCAGTTTCTCTTTATCTCTCTTGTCGATGAAAAGTTACAAATACAATTACAATAAGGCAAAAAACGTAAAGATGTGAGACAAACTGAGCTTCCTGTTAGTGGATTCTAAGATATTCCGTGTTCAAGCGATGCTGCTTTCAATACAACTCCTGCAGTAACGACCTGAATACAGCGTCGTTAAAGTACAATGTTGTCAACGTTACTTTCATATTGCAGCCGTTATTCCTGACGACGTTACTAAAATTGCTCGCAGACGAAGTTTCAAAATACTAATTAGTGTTGGAAACTAAATCTAATTCCAATTACGCCGTGATATAAGTAGCTGAAAGTGCTCACTTGCTAATCGCTGCCAAATGATAAAACTCGGAAAATGCGGAAAATGACTGGCTTGACTCGATGTACGTCAACGATTGTATAAAATCATCGTTGCGATCAAGTCGATGCGAGTCAACGTACATATTGTTATTAAAATCGAAATCTTTAGTTGACATCTACCTCAACAAAGATTATCTAAAATAATATGTTCAGATCATCTATCATAGACCCGCCTTCCTTTGAAAGCGCGTAATCGGCGATATGCTTGTAGCTCATACTGATATACCAATGTGGTATTTAATAGAGGAGATAATTTGTCTATACATGTCGAGCTTACCCTTCATCTTGTTCCAAAAGTTTTAATGTACATTGTTTGTATCGTTCATGTAACATTGTCGGTGTACGTAAATACCTTGTTGAGTATTAACCGGATAGCGAAGGAGGACGTTTTTACGCCGCCAATTTGGCGCCGGTCGGTTTGGCGCGACCTGTTTGGCGCCGGCTGTTTTGGCACGTGCCGGTGTGGCGCCGCCCACTTTGGCGCCGAGCATTTGTTATTCCTGTTGAGAGGTAACCTTACATTAGTGGAACAGGTAAGGACAACACTGATTAACTCCGGGATCAGAGAGATCTAGTAAGTGAAATATAAAGTGAAAAATAAAAGTGAACTTATTCCAATGATAAGCCTGTGTTTATTAAAATAACTTTAACTATGTTATGTGCATTCATCAGTAGAATGAATTGGGCGTCATCTACAGCTGTGCGAAAACGAGCTTTACCTTCGTTTTTCAACTCGCATTGCCAAATTTCTTTTAAGCTTATCGGCACTGTATTTATCATAGAGGTATTGATATCCATGGTGCTAGTACTTTTCCTGACCACGCTTCGATTTCATAACGCTCATTTCCGAAAAAAAGCCTTTTACTTTAATACATTTGACAGCACGCTTATATAAACAAACAACTATATTGAAGTGGGTTTGAGCCTGAATTGCTAAATTGATAATCCTTTGCGTGGATTTCTTTTACCTTATCGCTGCTTTTGTTTTCAAATATGAATAACACGTTAGACGTCGAAAGTTTAAATTGTTAATCCTTACGTGGTTATGACTCGCACAACAATATACCAATAAAGTCAAATATCTTAAGCGTCCTCCTTATAGTGGTTTTTCTTAATCCTTTTGCAAATGCCGACATAGCCTCTAATTATCTTAATGAGAATGTGTAATCTTTTGAGGTTAATCCTTTTGTCGGTGCCAAAACGTCTGGCGCCAAAACGGCCCACGCCAAAAACATTCAAGCGCCAAAACGGTACGGCCAAACCGGCCGGCGCCAAACCGGCGGCGCCAAAACGTCACGAACCGCTGGATACAGATGTAAAGTAGAATAACTATGTCGTACGTAAGGAGTTCAGTCAGATTCTCTAATAATGCTGATCTCACAAATATCAACGTTAGAAATGTGTTCACTTTTGGTTCAATTAAAATCTGGTTAAGTTGTCACTGATAGTGGCGGTTCCAGGGTTGTACCTCAGGCGCTATTGTATTTAGGACTAAGCGTGTTATCACATTGGGCATGCTATACAACGTTATTATTAATGCACGGTGCTATGGGTAACTCGTTCAGGATACTTACCCCATGTTCAAATTTCGTTTCATGGTGCAGCCGGTCCTAGTTAACTTAGAACTGGCATATGTGTTTAGCCGGGACCACATTGCAAGATTTAACATGTGTTGTTTTGGAGATGTTAAGGTCAAAGGTCATCGTCTACCGCACAGAGATACCTTTATTTACTAACGTGAGTCAGTGTGGGTGCACATGTTCAGTTCGTCTGTCAAGATATCATTGGTGGTAACAACGCTGCATCTTATACCCGATATAATCTGTAAGTGTATCGGCTCCGATGAAAGTGCTAAAGGCAGAGTAACTCATCTAATTTATAAGAAAAAGTGCAATTAAGACGTTTATTACCGCTAGCATCCAACGTCAGGCATTTCAAAGAGTAAATCCCCCCAGTCTGGATAACAATTGCTTGTTTTGTTTATATCGAGTATAAAAAGGACGTGAACACATTAAAGAAGACGAGTGTGACACGACGGTTTGTCACTTGCTGCTATCATAATATAGACAATGTCCGGTAACGTGATGGAGGTGAGTTCGTTTTATGTTGGTCAACAATGGAATGCTAGGGCACTGAACCAAGTATATACTACTGATCAAACACTTGTCTGGATTGATTAGAGGACGATGCAATATCCAAGCTGCAAAATGCATTACTACCGAATATGTTTATATGGCTACAATAGTGTACAAATACTTAAGGATAAAAGAAACGATTGCACGCAAAGCATACGTTCATCGATGCATAAGTGCAGATGTTGTCATTTTAATACTTCGTAAGATTCAAGCGTATTTATAGCGGTAATGTGTGCTTATTTTAACTAGCTGTTGATACCGGTGGTTTGTCCCGAGAATGATCCTGATAAATCATCCACCAGATGTACCATGAATGCATTCACTGTGGTAGTGCTGAAAAGGTCATTGGCGTTAACCAAAATATTTTAAACCTCTGGTGTTTTGCTGCTATTTTTCATCTGGTATTATTTTCAAACTACCAAAAACTATAATCAGCAGGTTATTCTAAACAAGATATACTCGATTAAACTTGCTGATCGTCAAAAGGCGTGTTACGTTACATGGTGTGTTAGAAATAGTTGTCATGAACACTATAAGCTAAATTAAACGTACAATGCATACAATGCAATGAGATCAAAACATTGCGTTGAGGCGTTATGATGATAAACGTTAACTGTTAAAAAGCAAATCTACTATATTAGCTAATTGACAAGTTGATGTTGTAAATTAGAGATGAGACTATATTATTGTATCTATTATGGTACCGAAACGTTATCAACGTTGTCATAATGCATGTTTACGATTCGTGGTCATTCTACTGGTGGGATGGCTTAAATAAACGTCGAACTAGTTTTTCATTCGAATTATTTCCTTTGCATATTTTGATGAATTATTTTCTAGGCAAAGCAATATGTTCACTTTCTGATATTAAGAACTTAAATTGTTTTCGTTATTTGCTCGATACAAAGGTTTGAGCAACAAAAAACCGATGGTGGATTAATTTGTAACATAGGTACTTAAGAGTTAATGACCATATAAACTGATCGGAGCCCTGGTATTTACCTGTAGATGCTAGATTAAGCACATGTTTGATAAAACCATATCGGAGATCACAATTGTGGCTTTATATTCTCATATCCTCATATTACAGTATTACACCAAATATTTGAAGTTCTTAAGTTCTAATGTATCTTCCTTTCTCAGCTTCATTAACTTTTTCCGTCTCCTAATCGATTTGTTTGTTTCTATCTTATCCACTTTCTATTTCTTTCCCATATTTATATCAACTTTTCAAAAGGTTTATTTGTTCACATGTTCACTATTTCTGCCGCTTCTTGACTTCTAACCTCTTTTTTGCACTAAACGGAAGCTGGGGCGTTTCCGTATAACGAATTTATTGCTCGAAACTATACAGGTACGGAACCGATGAAAAACGCGTACGGTTTTCTGACTTGACCTATATTCAAACTTTAATGGAGATTACTGAATAAAGATGAAAGATAATACCAATAGGAATGTTCAACGTTGACAATATATCTAGCCTTTTAAACCTCATATTAATGTATGTATGTGGCTTACTGTTGGTACTATGTATTGTGAAAATGAATTGGCATCACTTTCCAATAGCATATGTTGTCAGACCGAATTAAGGTTTTAATGTTTAATGAACATCCCATATGATTGATATTATATACGAAATCGTGTCAATAACCCATCACAAGTTCACGCTTTTTATTTTTATCATGATCCCAGGAAATCGATCTATTTGGCATGCAAAAAAGTGCAAAATTGTAATTGAACTTGGGATCAACAGCAGGTAATTCATCATCGAAAAAATCAGATTGTATAGGTTCAGGTAACTGAAAATGAACCGCAGGAAGACTATTCAACCATGCAGTGTGAATCCGTAGGAAGAATTCGTCGATGGTGTCACTGAGTTTTTGACGTATCCATGGTACGTAAAATCCTTGAAGCTTAAAATCATAGATATCTTCAACGCGGATATTATGCTTTACTGCAAATTGTATTCTCGTTGTAGGACTTTCATCACGGATGATAAATTTAACTATATCCAAGTTGAAATCTTCCATTTCGTCGATAATTATTTTATTAGACACCTCCATGTACACGATAACGTCATCGCGACGTGGTGGTATTTCACTAATTGCTGTTATTAAATAACCTCGAAATTGCTCGAAATCGTTACTTATTAATTTAAACTGTTTATTAACAAATGGCTCGTTTATTTCATGATACCAATCAATAATTTGATCATCTTCTTTCCTTAACAGAATATCATTAATCCTGAATTTTGTTTTATAAGTTATCTTAGGTATACTACCAACATCTCCATTATAAAAACCGTGATAATCTTCCTTCGACGATACATAGTCGGATTTTAGTGGCTCGCGTGGTAGATCTTTTATATCAACGGTGCCTGGGATATATTCAGGGTACCCCAATAAGGTTCTAATTGAGCTGTTGTATATATCTACGGCGTAGTTAGGTGAATTTATCTCAATGACCGTTGACAACAGCGGTTCATGTCCTTTAATTTCAATAGGAGATTTATCAGGTCCATCTGGGAAGTCAATGGTATTTTTTCCTGTGATTGCGTCAATGGATTCTATGATTATTTCATTGATATCTTCGATGTCATATGCGCCGGTGGGTAGGTGTATTGTGTGCCTGTTGGAGTTGATTAAATTTGGTTATATCATCGTTATATTAGTCGCGTAGGTTTCCTAGATCCTCGATGGATTGTAAACCCGTTTGATCGCGTATTTTTTTAAATTCATCTAAGTTTGCTATCGATGAAATAGCTCTCCTGATCATTTTTTTTACTTGCCCGATGGTAACTTCTTGTTGGTGTCGTGATACTGATCTTCCAAAAATATCTGCCATGTAATATATTACACGTTTCTCTTTAAGTGATTCATCATCGTGTACTCGTGGATGACTTTGTGAGGTAATTTAGAACTCGTGGAGATAGCTGTTAGCGCGTTAAGAATCTCTCGTCCGCATATTGGAGGAACTGTTAATGTCTGCGTGGGTAGCGTTGAGTACCAAATTGGGATCTTTGACGAAACTTTAGTTTGAGTTGTAAACAACTTAGATACATAACTGAGAAATTTCCTTGGCGGAGGCAACCCATACGAGTCAAAATAAATAATTGATTGGGGATGTATCGCGTAACAAGCCCAATGAGTTCCAGGTCCAGTGTTGTCATCTAGATTAATTATACCAGTTTCTGCGATATGTGGTTGTGCTGGTAATTGATCTTTCGTGAACATACCTCTGAAATGTTTTATTGGGAGTTTCTTTATTGCGTCAGCGAGGTCAAAATTAGACATTGGAAAATCCATAGGATTTTCAATCAAGGACTCTACCACGTCAGAATTTATCTTGGTCCGTAGTGTTTTGTGAACCGACCTTTTCCCTTTTTTTGTATTTAGATCCGCGAACTGATCCACCGGTTGCTTTCTTTACTGCAAGCCCTGCCGCGACACCAATAGCTCATGTCGCCGATCGCAGCTTGTGAAAATGTCAATTTGATTCCTGTACCAGCTTTCAATGCTTTATTGAAATGATTAATCTGAGTTTTCGTCAGCGATAATTTATTTGATCCACCTGTTATTTGTTGTTTTTTTAAGCGTTATCGCTGTGCCACACGCAGTATAATTTTTCGGTTGAAGTTTCTTTACCTGACCAGGTGTCAGGGTGACATTAACATGATTGTACGACATTTTATTTAGATAGTGATAATCTAATTGTACCATTACATATTTTCTATTGGTGCGTCAATGACTCGCATTTTCCCACCACCGCCTTCAATTGTCATAGATTTATCACTAAGAATAACAGCAATTGCTCTAAATCCTCCAAGGGCATCGCCGATACGAGCATGAAATTTTACACCAACGGTCGAGTGTTTAGATAGATCAAGATGTTGCAACGAAAAGTAATAAATTGGATACAATTGTTTAAAATCCCACTGTGATATTTGGAGTACAGTATCAATGTTTTGATCACGACCCATATAAGACCACAATCGATGATATACTCGTCCTATTTGATTGCTACAGTAATCGAGAATAAGTTGTTCTGCGGGTTCTTGCTGATTGCTTATTCGCAATGATACCTCACTGACACCACACTTATCAAATATCATATGGGACCGCAGTTGTAAACTATCATTTGCAACCCCAGCTATTTTTTGAGTTCGATTCACATTTTATAGGGCAACAAAAACATGTCTCGGCGCGGAAACATTTTTAGTAAGCGCAAGCTGCCAAGTAAAAGCACCAACAACGTTACTAGTTATCGTAGCTGTTGTGATATCAGACCAACTCAGCAATGATTTTCCTCCATGATCCATAAAAGATAACAACCGCCTCTAATCGGTCAAAGATGGAGTCATAATTGGCATCCATAGCGCTAATTTTCTTAATTCTACATTACCATCGGTAACACCAGCAACACCACCACGCCAAAGAGCATAATCATCAGTTGATCTTCGTGTTAGCACTACAGTTATACTAGCACCAAAGATAACTCTTCGTACATCTCTACAAAATCCAAATATATGTGATAGTGGAATCACACATGAAAATCTACCAAGGTTGTCTATGTTCTTTCTTCACGATGCAAATCCTGTGTTGTAACTATCATATTTACTAATAATCATATCCTCGACTTCCTCATTATTAGCAGGATTAGGAGCAGCACGATTCTTTGGTTGTCTGAAAAGAAGTTCAATATGATTAGCGCTATCGGTAGTATCCTTCGCAAACATCATTGAATGACCCGCAGATTTAATTAAATCATCAGAGTATCTAGATAAACCTATTATTGTGGTTGCAACATCAACATCGTTATCGATGGATTCGATTCTAATAGAATTAATTATCTACTGCGCGCTGCTAAATAACGCCATTATGCCATTGTTGACAAACCCAATCGGGATATTTTCGAGGTGATCGGCAGCAACAAATGGAGTATGATCATGCTTTACTAGTCGTCCCTCTACTTCTATGTAAGCTTCACACGGCAAGAAGTATTTAGATGTGTCATCAAATCTAAGTTCAATTCGTGACCTTGTATTTGGATTCTGAGCATTATACGAAAAATACTGATAATCGCGTATAGAATCATTTTTTCGTACAGGAGCATCTACATCAAAAGCATCATCGATTTCGTGTTTAAACATTATACTATAACGCCGTGGATCTAAATCATTAATTGTTTCAGACCGGAACCAGCAATTAATCTCAATCGCACTTTTGCTATTTTATTAATTGCGCTACTTATTTTAGTGGGCATTTGATTCATAGATTGCAATTTTACTGGTTTTCTCTTCGAGGTAAAACCTCTTGCCAACGCCACAAGCATTTCTTTAGCGGCATCAAACGCATCAACAGCCTTATTACCAACTTCTGTACCGATTTTATCACCGAGAACCCCAATAGCTTTTGACGCCATTTTTTTACCGATCGGTAGCAGTTTTGGGGCAACTCGAGTAAATAATCCAGTGACAACATCACCGAGTCCATTTCCATATGTCACCTTGTACACTGGCAATCGTGAATTTACGACATAAACAGGTCTTGTTCTACTCATACTACGATGTACTATCATTTTATTTAAATACTAGATATCTAATCGGTGATCAATCGCGGCGATTAATCGCTGTAGTAATCATCAGTAAGTTCATCGATGAAACAGCGATATAGTTGTATATCCATTACACGACCTTGAAATAACCGTTTACAGATTTCAGCAGCTTCGTTAATTATCTCCGGGGAATTATTTCCAGCTCGTTTTCCTCAAATGGGATTTTCTAACCGTGATATATCATCGAGGATACTTCTTGAACAGGGTATAAAACCACCGTGATACCCACTACCAATTTTGTCTTCTTTAGGTTCTTCTCGTTGAGGGTCTTCTGGTTTTTGTGGTCGTCGCGATAATATAATTTCTCGTTGTTGTTTTTCTAGTTGTTT
Organism: Unio delphinus; assembly: GCA_029339505.1. NCBI lineage: Eukaryota > Metazoa > Mollusca > Bivalvia > Unionida > Unionidae > Unio > Unio delphinus. Next base: position 2,680,905 of record JAQISU010000138.1, on the reverse strand, counting down.
TTGTTCTTTTTTTCGTTCTTGTTCTTCTCTTTTTCGTTCTTGTTCTTGTTGCTTTCGTTGATGCTGTTCGGTTTTTAATCGTTGTTGTTCAGATACTAACAAACCTCTTTTTTGTTGATTTTCGTAATATTTTTGTTCAACAGCAGTTACATATGCCTGATACGTGGGATCATCATTATCAATTTGTGGCAGTTGATTTTTAATTTTATAAACTGCTTTAGAAAAATCATCTACATTTTTGATATAACCTTTATGTTCGAGTTTTAAAAAATTTCCTTTAGTGCAATATCCCAACGCAGCAAACCTACTAAATCTATTATATCATTTTTATCGATATATGATAAAATCTCCTCGGTACATCTATCTCGTAGTTCTTGAACTTTAGCATCACTTCTTTTTTTAGGTTTTACCTCTGGTTGAACCTCTCGTTGTGCAACCGCAGGTTGTGATTCTTTTATCGCGGTCACAACTTCTCCAGTTTCCGCAGTTATAGGCTTAAATAATTGTTCAGTATCGGCGGTAAAATCTAATTTTGCTTGTTGTCGAGCTTGCAAATTATCTCTGAAAGTATCTCTCACCCGGAGAAATTTCTTAATCGCAGCTAATCGTTCTCTAGTTAATCTAGTTATTTGTGCTTCTCCGACGTTTGCCATTTATGTAAAAAATATATCGCTAATTCATCATTGTATATATGGCTAATTCGGTTAACCCATTAACACCAAGGGTGCTGCGACAACGACATTGGCGTCGTTTCGAAAAAGCCTCGGTTTACCGTGGACACTTCTATTAAGCATTTATAGCGCCTCTCTCTGTAATGAGACTCTGTCTCTGTAGCAGCCTTTTTTGTGAAATATATTTTCGGTTTGAAATAGTTTTCGGTTTGTCTTAATAGTTTCGGTTTCCGTAGAAGCCTTATATTTGTTTAAAAACTTGGTCTGTTCACCCTCTCTGCTGCTATACGACATTTTATGTAGATGACACATGATCTAATTGTTCTATTTGGGAAAACATTTACATGTTTTTTTTGGGAACGTCAACTACTCTCATCTTTCCACCACGACCTTCGAGTGTCATAGATTTATCACTTAGAATAACAGCATGTGCTCTATATGATCCAAGTACAGGTGGATCCACACCTGGTGCCGAGATAATAGGAAACTATCCTACACGAGCTTGAAACTTTACGTCGACGACAAATTGTCTAGATAGATCAAGATGTTGCAGTGAAAAGTAGTAGATCGAATACAGATTTTGGAAATCCAATTGTGATATCTGTTGTCCAGTATCAACATTTTGATCACGACCCATATAAGACCACAAACGATGATACACACGACCCATTTGATTTTTACCGTAGTCGATGAGAAGATTTTCAGCGGGCTCTTGCTGATTAATTACTCGCAATGATACCTCGCTGACCTTCAACTTATCAAATATCATGTGACTACGTGTTTGTAGAGGATCTCCTTGTACTCGTTGTTTATTTTGGGGTAACGCAATAAAGATATGTCGTGGTGTGTTGATATTTTTGTTAGCGCGACTCGCCAAGTAAATGTTCTAACTGTATTCTCTGTTGTGGCAGATGTTGTAACATCCATCCGTGACAACAACGATTTTCCTCCATGATCCATAAAAGATACCAACCGTGTTTCAACTGATTGCGATGGGGTCTTAACTGGCATCCACAGAGCTAGTTTTATTAGATCTACCCTACCATCAGCAACACCACCAGCGCTCCAAAGAGCATCATTATCATTAGATTTTCTCATAAGAACTACAGTATGACTAGATCCAAAGATAACCTTTCTGACATTCTGCAAAATCCAAATATATGAGAGAAAGGAATCGTACACGAAAGTCTACCATCATCATTTAACATCTTTTCTCGCGCTGCAAATCCTGGATTGTAATTAGGATTATTACCAAACACAACATGTTCAACATGATCATCATCAGTAGCAGCTGCACGTTCTTTGGTCGTCTTAACGTAAACGGATTATGATCAGCGTGATCAGTGAGATCTTTCGCGAACATCATTGAATGAACCGCAGACTTAATAAACTCATCAGAATATCTAGCTAGACCCATTATTGTGGTTGCAACATCAACATCGTTATCGATGGATTCTATTTTAGTAGAGTTCAGTATATACTGTGCACCACTAAATAACGCCATTATATCATTGCTGACAAAACCGATCTGGGTAGTATCGAGATGATCATATTGTACACCAGTTTCTCGCACTATTAGTTGTCCTTCTACCTCGATGAATGCTTCACCCGGCAAGAAGTGTTTGGATGTATCATCGAATCTAAGTTCAATTCGTGATCTCGCGATGAGTATTGGGGCGTTATACGAAACATATTGATAATCGCGTACGGAATCCATTCTTAATACAGGAGCATCCATATCAAAAGCTTCATCTGGCTCATGTTTAAATTTGTTTTATATACTTGTTGATCTAAATCATAATCTTCTTAGATCAGAACCAGTAACTGATTGTACTAGTGGAATTAAAATTTTATTTACAATTGCATTAATTTCCCTACCTACTTGAGGTGACATCTCACTCGTAGACTGTAGCTTTACCTATTGTTTCTTCTTGAATAATGACACGAGTTTTTCCTTTGCGGTATCAAATGCGCTACCAGCTAGATCACCAACCGCGCTTACAGCTTTGTTCCCGATAACCCCAATAGCTTTTGACGTTATTTCTTAACCAATCTTCAGAGCAATTCTAGTAAACAATCCAGAGACAACGTCAGCTAATCCATTCCCGTAGTATTTCTTATATATGGGTAACCGTGAATGCATGACAAACACAGGCCTTGCTCAATTCATACTACGAAATATGATCATTTTATTAAGATGTTATTTATCTAATGTGGTGATCAATCGCTGTGATAGTCATCAATGAGTTCTTTTATAAACAATGATATAATCCAATATCCATTACACGACCTTGAAATAGTCGTTGCCAGATTTCAGCTGCCTCGTTAATTATCTCCGTAGAATTATTTCCATCTCGTTTACCCACGATAAGAACTTTTAGCCGTGATATATCATCGAGGATACTTGAACAATGTATGATACTACCCCAACGATATCCTTTACCTGTTTTACCAGTTACGCCTTGCGATGAAGATTTTTCTATATTTAAAAGTTTTGATTTCCCCGGTAATCTTAGAGAAAACTCAGGATCTGATTGTTGTTGTGGAGGTGATTTAACTTTTTTAGTTCGTCCATAAGATTATTAAATTCTTTATTATTAGGTATATCCTCGGTAAATTTTTCAATATACGATATAATCCACCATACCAAGTTTTTCTATTCATTGGAACATAATAAGTTTGAAGATAATTTCTTCTATAATTAAAATATCATAGAAAAATTCGGCCATCTTTGTCGTATCATCAAATCTCATTTTGTTTATGTCTTCGATCTTACCCGGGAGAAATTTATTATCAAAAGATACTTTTTCACTAATAATTTCTTCTTGAGGTTCGGGTTGATCGACAACGGGTTCAGGTGGTGCGACAATAACAGGTTCATCAAAAAGGGTAGATGGTGTGACAGGACGAGGGGTTGCAGCAGTTACTATATCACCGGGAAGAGTTTTCAAAGATTTTTTTTTATAGTTTTTTTAGTTTCTTTTGCTATCTTTTCTGATACCATATCAACCCTTTCAGTAGCGATACCAACCTTTTCAGTAGCGGCAACAACTTGTTCAGTTGCTGTAGTTATCGGCTTAAACAACTGTTCAGTATCGACAGTAAAATCTGATTTTTGTTCTTGTCTCGCTTGCAAATTATTTCTGAAGGAGGAAGCGAGGAATCCAAATGGTAGCTGGTCATGTGAGATTGGAAGTTTAATTTTATTTCGTCCAAATGTAGGATTTTCCCACCTGATCTCTAAATGTTAAATTATAAGTTTGCTTTCTATCAAGTAGAATAATATGAATCCATAAGAAACAAAAGTGTACAATACGTGTAATAATAATAATAATAATAATAATAATACTAATAATAATAATAATAATAAGAATACTAGTTTTGTTTTTGTTATTTTATGGTTTAACACCATTTTTAAGTACAATATAGGCTATACATGGCGGCCAGTATTAATGGTGGAGGAAGAATCCGGAAAACCCCTGGAAAAAACCACCGACCCATGAGAAGCTACTGGCAAGCTTTCTCACATAACTACAATAGCCGAATCTTAGACTCGAACCCACTCAGACAGAGGTGAAATGGCAGTAATCCGTAACGGACAGCGCTTTAGAGGTAAAGGATGTGAATGAGAAGGGCCACTCGGCCACGCGGCCATTAAATTCACAAAGTCAGTACGAAACCTAGGTGGTGAAAAAAAGAGGACGCGAGAAACTTAATTTGCATGATAAACAAATAAACACTAAACTCGTGTTATGCGATTTTTACTATCACTTATGTTAGTTTCGCACTTTAATTCTTGTTCTCTTCTTCTTCTTTCAACTATTAATATTATCATTATTACAGTCATTATTATTATTGTTCTTCTTCTTCGTCTTCTTCCTTATTAATGTTATTATTATTATTATTATTATTATTATTATTATTATTATTATTATTCCAAACCCTTTTGAATTAATATTTTGTTATTATCCTATATAAGAGATCATGAAAAATGGACGGCGTCACATGTATCGTTATCAGCTTGGTATTCATTACATATTTAATAAATCGCACTATATTTTTTGAAGAATATGCTCTCCAGAAACTCACAAGTCCAATTTATTGAGACTTATCATGATATCAAGGATGTAATGTAGCATGTTTCTTTTATAAAAGCAACTAAATGTATCTAATACTTCATACATTCCATATCTTCAAAAGCATGCGTCGGTATTTATGCAAAAATTTGCTTTCTGTTGTTTAGATTTTATTTGATTGTTTTGTCTTATTAAATTTGTAACTTCAAAACACTGTGACGCTTGCTGTTGACTTGATTTAAATGTTTGGTCTGATTATATGTTTAACTTCAAAACTTCTTGTACTGAGACGCTAATATAAATTGCAGTAATAATAAGGTTTTCAGTACTTGTTTCGCTTTAAATTGCAATATGGTAAACAACTTAATAATATTGCTGGAAATAATATTTATGTCAGGCATGCAACATTATAAGTAAATTACATTTGGTTACATTTCCTCGTGACTCGACCGATTTGTGTATTTTACAACAATGAAGCTGTATGTTGTGGGTCTTGTATATTCAGCTCTATTTTAAAAATTTCACCTTTTTGTTGCTGAGACCGTAGAGAGACTATGCGGAGTATAATTATATGTGGATAGAAGCATATTAATTAAATTATGATGGAATAACGAAGTTGTAGTAAGAATTATCTTCAATATTTAGGCAGAATTTACGTGATGATTGAAATATTCATTCTTGCATCTTTTTAAAAGAAAGAAGCATAACAACGACACAAGCACAGACAATATGAGAACTGATGCACATTATGCTAATTCGGTAGTTGGCAACCCAGCTAATTGTCATTAGTCATTATCAAAATAGGTTTCACAGTTGTTCTTTCTGCTTTCAGTTTGATAAATATATATTTCAATGATGTCATTACACTATTACATGATCATATGTGATTAAATAATAAGGCATATTTCTTCTAAGCATGCATTGCTTTTCCAAAAGCAAGAACTATGGTAGATACACTGTACAGTTTATCTACTTTAAGAATGGAAATAACTTTAAGACTCGAAAGACTCGCTAACCATTTCACTTATAACTACAATTACGTTTGCATAATATAGTAACTAAATTGTTATTGGATATACAATAAAAAGACCAAAATGAAGTGTTATGCATGATATCAAGGATGTAATGTAGCATGTTTCTTTTATAAAAGCAACTAAATGTATCTAATACTTCATACATTCCATATCTTCAAAAGCATGCGTCGGTATTTATGCAAAAATTTGCTTTCTGTTGTTTAGATTTTATTTGATTGTTTTGTCTTATTAAATTTGTAACTTCAAAACACTGTGACGCTTGCTGTTGACTTGATTTAAATGTTTGGTCTGATTATATGTTTAACTTCAAAACTTCTTGTACTGAGACGCTAATATAAATTGCAGTAATAATAAGGTTTTCAGTACTTGTTTCGCTTTAAATTGCAATATGGTAAACAACTTAATAATATTGCTGGAAATAATATTTATGTCAGGCATGCAACATTATAAGTAAATTACATTTGGTTACATTTCCTCGTGACTCGACCGATTTGTGTATTTTACAACAATGAAGCTGTATGTTGTGGGTCTTGTATATTCAGCTCTATTTTAAAAATTTCACCTTTTTGTTGCTGAGACCGTAGAGAGACTATGCGGAGTATAATTATATGTGGATAGAAGCATATTAATTAAATTATGATGGAATAACGAAGTTGTAGTAAGAATTATCTTCAATATTTAGGCAGAATTTACGTGATGATTGAAATATTCATTCTTGCATCTTTTTAAAAGAAAGAAGCATAACAACGACACAAGCACAGACAATATGAGAACTGATGCACATTATGCTAATTCGGTAGTTGGCAACCCAGCTAATTGTCATTAGTCATTATCAAAATAGGTTTCACAGTTGTTCTTTCTGCTTTCAGTTTGATAAATATATATTTCAATGATGTCATTACACTATTACATGATCATATGTGATTAAATAATAAGGCATATTTCTTCTAAGCATGCATTGCTTTTCCAAAAGCAAGAACTATGGTAGATACACTGTACAGTTTATCTACTTTAAGAATGGAAATAACTTTAAGACTCGAAAGACTCGCTAACCATTTCACTTATAACTACAATTACGTTTGCATAATATAGTAACTAAATTGTTATTGGATATACAATAAAAAGACCAAAATGAAGTGTTATGCATGATATCAAGGATGTAATGTAGCATGTTTCTTTTATAAAAGCAACTAAATGTATCTAATACTTCATACATTCCATATCTTCAAAAGCATGCGTCGGTATTTATGCAACATTATCAAGGATGTATTTATCTCATCGATTAAACAACTTTTACCGATATTACAAATCAGCATTTTTTTTTGCACCTTAAAAATACAGAGGTCATCTCGCCCATTTCATTCAGCCATAATTCTTTTATTTAGACGCAGTCTACAGAATTGCTAGCTGCACTATAACAGAGATGTATACTACATTTTCTGCTATTGAAGAAGCAAGTCTACGGAGACGAATGCCGATTCGCGCGACGAATAACCATAATGACGTAATGGAACCTGATGTCGCTGTACATAATGTGTATGAGTTATTGCATATCATATTGAACGTGATGCTGCATTAGTGATTTATAAAAGACGAAATAAATCACTCTTGAAATTTAGTTATTCATTATGTATATTTATTATCTTACAACTATTAATACACGTTTATGGCACTGGATTCACTTATTTTCAAAGGTTGGGTACATGCATCATTATGAAAAAGAATAAATCAAGTGAGAGTGTTTGTGTGGTTGTGTGTGTATTTGTACGAGATAGGGGGGGGGGGATTGACTATACTGTGTAAATGTATATGAAAATACATGGACAATCATTGATAAGACTGATATCCATTGCAAAGATTTATTTGATTTGATTAAGAGAAAAGAAAGCAAGAGATGTAGTATAAATTAGTGTATTGTTCATTAAGGTATTATACTGTGTGTTTTTTATGATATGATTATATGTTGATCACAGCCTTCTCTCAACAAACACTTGCTTACTGTATGGAAGCAAATTAGTGAAACTCTTCCACGTCTATATGTCGCTTCATAATCTTTAACACCGACTAAGTAGCTGGTGTTTAAAGCGTGTAAAAAAAGTGATATTTGAGAATGGATATTACAAACCGTGCACTTATAAATGCGAAACGTTCCTCAAAATAGAATAACTATTCATATATAAATTCCTCTAACACGTTTCGTTTGCAATCTCTGAATTATTTAAACATTCCCAAAAGAGCTAGAATATGGATTCAGAAATCTGCCTACAGTAAAGAGAAAGGGCTATCTATTATACCAATTTCTAACAAAAATATATTTGTAGAATGAATTCTGTATAGAATCATTATCTTAAATTATCATGTTTGTAAGCACGTTTTTATTGTGGAAGTATGAGCCACGATTTGGTGCCAATCACCATCTTCTACTTTATCAAGTTATCTTTGCCAGAATTTCCATAGTTTTGATTCGATAGTTGTGAATACTTTTGCAACAAGTTCAATCTGAAAAACGTAATCATTATTTAGCTTTATTTTGATGGTCTAGACAAAACAAGTTCAAATTAGTGATATATGTGGCAAGCTGTCTCTAAGATGTGTTTTTATTTTGTTTAAGTTTTAAGTTGATCAATACATGTTATTTGAAACACTTCTACAAACGTAAATTCATTTATGTCTAACAAACGTTCCCAATCAAAATTCAAGTATTAACCTTACAACTGATTTATTTTCCACACGTTTATACAAAATATATTGTTTATTTCATTTTAAATTTTGTTTTGATGAAGATGGAACGAGAGAAGTTGATTTGCTTGCGATGTTGTTATAAGTATGATTATTCAAAATGGTATGTCGCTCCTTTTTCATACTTAATATTATTTACATTGTTTATATCATGTTTTTTGAAGTTGAGTTGGAAACTGTACATCTAGTAATGCAAAAGCGTTGTCTCTCTAAAGGTGTTTGTAGCGTTTGCAATGGTTGGGGTAGGGTACTTCCAATATATTAATTAAAATATTATGGAAGTTCCTCCCTGGCTCGTGAATTTGCAACGTTAAATTAATGACGAAATCAATGTACAGCTCTGAGCCACCCGTCAGCACTGCCGACGGTTAAATTATATAGAACACGAAGATAAGACTCAAAATAATAACAATTTAATAAAGTCGATAATTTTAAATGATAAATACAATCACTCGTCTTCCAAGTGACAGCCTACTTCATCGCGTGATTTTCAGTGTCAGTTCGATTTTCCCCATTCCTTTGGTTCTACTCATCTCTTTATTTCGTTCCTCCCACTCCTCCTGCATTTCACCTCTCTTGACTTCTCTACTTCCTTCTCTTTTATTCCATCTCTCCATCGGAGACACTGGGACCACTATCACTGGTCTGTCCTTCGAAGCTTCCTCTCTCAACTTCTCTCGTTCCTTCACTTTCTTCCGTCTCTCTATCGGATACACTGGGACCACTATCACTGGTCTGTCCCTCGAAGCTTTATGTGAAAACCACAAGGCGTTGACATATGGTTTATCGAATCTCACCTCACACTAAATCATCAATTAACCATCAGATAAGGCTATTACTTTTTAGGTCACGCATACATACACATCCAAATTCCCGCACACTTCTTAAAGTGAAAACAATGGCGTAATAACACGGTATCATACATACATTAATACATCGTATCATATCAGTATATCCAAACATATATTTAATCTCATTGTACTTACAATATTACAACAACCAGACGCATGTCTGTACACTACACTCCCACAAGCGTACACAAATATTCAAATATTCATATTACTAATTTCTCATAGTGCAACCATTTCAAGATACCATTCAATTCAGCAATGGCAAAATATATATTGCATGGATAAATGTGCTAGTCTACTATAAAAAAACACATAGCGAATTATAATAATATTAACTCTTCCGACGGCTAGCAAGCGATATGATTCTTTACAAATATTAACTCATTCTTCAAAATATACAAAGATATTAACATCACAAAATAATTATTCCTACTACGATTTTAGTAATAATAATAAGTATATCTACGATCTACAATTAAATGCAGTCGCATTCAGCAAAGATCGAACAACTAGCTCACTGACCTTTCTAGAAGCTACACTTGGAATCCTGTTCTAAGGTTTTTCCCGCCAATAACGTATGGCTAACCGGAGTTGCTATCTTCTGGCATTCTCTCTAACGAATTATAGCGAACTAAATCTTGCTGGCAGGTTTAAGGATATTAAACTTAGCCCAAATCATTGTCCCGTCACTATCTCGATTCTGATTGGGTAGTGATGTGACCCTGTCAAATTGGATAAGCGACCAATTCAACCTGGCTGTCAGTTTGCGTATCAAGAAGATAAGGCATGCCCACTCCTTCTGGGAACTTCTTTGATCTGCACAAGCGCGTTCCACATCAAGGTGATAATTGCACTTCTGACGGCCTTGGTCGAGCTTTGCACCCTAGGTACGGCAAACGTACGTATGGGATGGTGTTAGCCTGCGGTCATGTTTAACATTAAACAGTGGCTTGTCCGAATTAATTTGACTATATATGTTTCTAATTTAATTTTGGATCGGGCAAAACGCCACAGTCATATACGTATGATTTGACCAAATCGTATGTCGCGACATTTGTACATTGTTGTAATGTCTTTTTTTTTTCTTTAATGTTATTTACCTGATTTATTTTATACCATTTTTTTCAAGCGCAGTTGGAAACTTTACACCTGGTAATGTTAACTCGTTGTCTTTCCAGTGTATTTGATACATCTGGCACAATCGATCTTTATTCACAACTTTATTCTCAAATTAGATAACATTAGTGTAGTCAATATTGCCGCTAAATCTAATACAATACAATAAACGATCAATGACAGACGTAAAAAATCTACTAATGTTTAAAGGTATCATGATGATTATGAGTGATCGAGTATCCTCAATTATTGCCTTTATTCTTTTTACCTCTTAATATTTGTATATATATATATATATATATATATATATATATATATATATATATATATATATATATATATATATATACATATATATATATATATATATATATATATATATATATATATATATATATATATATATATATATATATATATATATATAATGATTACATACATGAGGAGATAAGGTGTACTCGTTTCTACATTGTTTTCAAATCTAATGATGTAGCTATATCCGTAACGCATGATTCTTTATTATTATTGTTAAACCAAGCTATAAAACATAAGCCTGAGCTAGTTTTATAATCCAATCAATTTTGTTCGTAGAAGCCTGTGCCAAACAACAACAACATCTTTGGCATATAAACTGTTTAACCCAGTGAGCTGTTGATCAAAATATATTCATGTGAGCAACACATACATAGTTGCTTTCTGTCTTAGCACATTTGTCTCTTTACGCTTGTGTGGCTTCTATGGTTGGAGGGTCTCCCTCTGATGCGGGAGGTCGAGCCTGCGAACCTGGCAGAGTCATATCAACGACTAATACAAATATTAAAAGCAGTTGCCTCTTTAGGCCTTCAACCCTTAGTCGTTAGTGTGAGGACTGGTCGGACTGGTGTCAGAAGTGTAAAGGAGTGGGCCATCATTTTACTTGTCTGCAGCATGATTCCACAGTGCTATTCATCTCTATAAACTGTCGCACGGCTGACATGCGATATGACTGAAACAAGTTATAGCTTGGTTAAAACCCCAAATCACAAGCACACACACACACACACACACAACGAAGTACAAACTGATAAAAACATTAAAAAGTCATTATTATTGATTTTTACTAAGAGGATATAATAGTGTAACTCTAGTTGTATTCTTATAAGGACATCTTATAGTGATAATTGCAACTTCAGAGTGTCTGGCGTCTTGAAACTTACTTTTTTTGTCATACCATATTTCATTTTTTATTGAGTAGAGTAAATATTAGTTATTGCTACTACACAAGCCTTTGACAGTTTATATTTGAAATCGGAAATATAGTCATGGATATCTTTACCGTAACTTCAGCCGAAAGAAGTTTATATTTCCATAAATTCAATGATGCCCAAAAACGAACTCAAAACGAGTAAAACATAATGACACTTGAACTGATTCCCTAGCAGCAAACATAGGTAAATGAGCACCTTACATTCAGTCTTTTCCTGTATCAAAGGAATTTAACTGAATCCTATTCTCCAAAGTTGGATGAAATAAGTCCCATGCTTCTTGCCGTTGAGGCTGAAGATTTGGTCGTTTATCGGACTGGACAGATTGTAGAGGGCCAAGAAGTGTAAGAACTTTCACTGCGGCTTTTACTTTGGTCTTAGTGTTAATATTCTACAACAGAAGATGGTAAAGATCATACCGTTTTGACTGTCACGTGTCCTGACAAATTTACACAAGTGAGATGATCATTAACAAAAGATGTTCTCTATTCACATAATGAGAACACTTTTACTGGTAGGCAAAGTACCCGATAATACAAGATTCGGATGTGATCCTGTATTCGTTAATATTGTAATTCAGATTGGCAGAATCATTAACAAGTGATACAGGATCTTGTTTCATGAATGAGTCGTACTTCGTCATAATAAAATTAGATTAGGATTTATTTGACTCGACACATGCGTTTCTTTCAATACATGGTGGTGACCGTCACCACTTTGGTTCAGTAACATTTGTAATGGATCTGTCCTTACTTTCCTGTTCATTTTGCAATCTGTATCAATATAAAATAACGTGTTCACTCTTCTAAAACGTACGTGCGCACAATGAGAGATTTATTGACAGAGTTTTCAGAAGTTTTATTATTAAATATTGTTCCAGATAGTGATTTAGCAGTGCTCATATGAGTCTGAGAAGCTCTTGTGTTGTACAAAAATGGGAGATAGATTTACTTCAAATGAAACTGGATGCTCACCAAGGTAGGTCTTGACGTCACTATAGACGCAATTGTTGTAGCTGAAAACGAAGAGAATTGCTTGCAAAGTATTGTTATATACATTTTACTTTACGAAAATATTTCTAAAAACTCAATGTTATCATGTTAATAAGAAAATGGAAAAATATCTGAAAAAAATAGATAAAACGTCCCCACACATATCCTCTTTATCCGTTGAGTAATTTTGAGAAGAATCTATTTTTGTGTTAAATTGTATTGTCCTGTGATTATTTACATCTTTTCTGGACGACAAGACATGTGTTTTTTTATTCTAGCTGGTGGGTTCAATTACATAAATGAACGAATAACAATGTAAGCGTGAAGTAATATAATGATGCATAATTTGGATTTCTGTCCTTATATATAATTAATTAATTAATTAATTATATACCTAATTAATTAATTAATTACTACTATTACTGCTACTATTTCATGTGTATCTCATTTAGATTTTGTCCAAGCATTGCAGTCCATTGAAGGAGAACTGCGAACCTTAGAGGAGAAAAGAAAGTGCCTTTTGGGAAGAAAAGAAATCCTTCTGCGCCATAAACTTGCGAAAACCACTGAAAATGAGAAATATGGACATTCCTTGATACCGAACAAGAGTTTACAAAAAGGATATGAATTAAATATATATTTATTCCTAATACACGTAACATCAATGTTTACTATGTTTTATGTAAATATGTATCAAAACATAGTATTCACCCGAAAGGGCATTATATATTTTAGTGGATTCATAATGCACTTGGTATGATTGATCTACTTAATTTCGCATGTGCCGCTGAAAATGTTGTTACTGAATCGCAGCTAATTCATAGGATAAAAAGACCATACTTAATTTTCTGTATGAGGTTAAGATCCAATACCAGCTGATTCAACTTATAATATTATTGTTACGTGTGTATGCTATATTCATCCTAAAAATATATTTATTATTATTATTATTAAGAATATCAAATTTGGTTGAGTGTAAAGAAGTCAAGTGAACACCTTTGCTTTTCAGGGCATAATCCACTTATAACTTACGCTGGTTGTGCACATGTCTAACGTAGGTGTAGTAGTAATATTTTGTTATATTGAGGGAGAGACTAATGTAATGTTAGTATATAATGTTCAGCATGAAATATATGCATATATTATTTACATTTATACTTGTATTAACATGTGGCGTGATTTGACGATGTTGCTTACACGAAACGTTTTGAACATTTATATTTAATCCTGATGCACTATTTTGTAAATAAACATACTTATAAGCTTCTGATGGATGTTCACTCTGTGTATAAATCTAGTTTAGATCTGGTCAGAAAAAGTGATATCTTCATTGTAAATTCACTTTATTTTAAAGCTATGTCATGAGTAGTTGCTATATTTTTGTGGATCAATAGGAAAACAGATGTGATTGTCAATACAGTTGCAGTTTAACTATTAAACAAATAGCTTCAAAGCTGGCATGATACAGTACTTCATGCACATATAGTTTAAAATGTTAAATGCTTGACGAAGTTTTAAATTTAATTTGGAAAAGTGTAGTGTAAGTAAAGTGGCAAGGAATGATAGTACATCCCATGGTATTATAGTCAATAATGAATGGTTTCTTATATTTTCTCTACCTGGTATTCTATATTTGGTTAGAAAACTATCGTGCAATGATTCCAGTGGCATTTTACTTGTATGAACAAGTTGTTCGCACCACTGACGCCAGTTAATTTGTCTTTGACAAAGTATTTGACATATATATTTGTATGAACTGCACTTAAATCAGCATGATCTTCTATCTGTCCTGATTAATTGGCACAATTAAGAGAACACATCTGATGTTGTGAAATGAAATTTGGTATTCAAGTTTGTATAGAGATGCGGATGACATGATTAGTTTACAATATATATATATATATATATATATATATATATATATATATATATATATATATATATATATATATATATATATATATATACATACATGTTTTGTCTGATTTGTTGGTGAATATTCACGTTAGATATTTTTTTTTATTTTTATGAAAACTTTGATAATTCATTTACGCAGACAAAGCAATGCCAATTCATTTCATGCATATAATTGCTTATATGAATATGTAGACCCTCTGACCAGTTCCGTAATTTATACCATGTACTATCGTTTATTTATTTATTTATATTTGGGGGATTTCTAAGCGCTACGGGGGACATTGGTCGTATTACAACAACGGCATAAAAAATATTGAAAGCATGCTTCTTGGCACATGCATATGTTTTCTTTAGATTTTTATTCGATTTTGAGTATTCTTTTTTGATCTGGAGTTATTTAAAGTAAAACTTGCGAGATCATTCACGATTTAGTCGTTTGAAAAGACCAAATTAAATTTGTGTTTCTCGCATAGAGAATTGTCTACGAATAAACTATATTTAAATTACTAAACAAACGTAAGGAATATGATATGAGACAAGAGAGATAAACAAGAGATTAATATTTCACTTTCAATTCCAGCAAATATCTTATTTTTTTTTTCGTCCCTACTGATTGGACATTAGACAGTCTGCTATCTAGTTATGGAAAAGAAAATATAAAATGTTCGTGAATCACATTTATGAACTTTTCAGTGATGAGCCCATTACCTTACTTTGTAGAGTATTCAAAGATGAGTACTTCACATATATATTGATGCTGTAGCTGCATATTTGGTAGGTAATAACATTTCTATTAACCTATTGGCATGCTTTTCAATTACTTTTTTAAGGCCATGTCTTAATTAGTTTAAGGATACTTAGAAATTTGTGTTTTTTACCTTTATTTTATCAATTGTTTTATGATACTTCAATATGTTACTTGAGTAATTTTGGCTGCAAAACAGTGTTAATAAATATTGATTTGCTACTTGATGTGCATTTCCGTTTCGTATCCAGATTTTCGTGGAAATTTTCTTTTGGCTCTAAATCATTCTTGACGTTTCCTTTACCTTAGAATATAATCAGGACAAGGAATGAGAACGCAGTTGTAATATTGATATAACAAAATGTACATTCTACAATGAACATTTGGTCCGTCCACAATGTATATGTGTCTATCAGTCTGTCTCTCCTCATATATTATAATAACTAAACTAACCTGTTTGCATGTCTATCTGTCTATCGGTCTATCTCTGTCTCTCTCGACCACATATGATTTTAGTATTATAATATATATTATATTAGTACAAAAAAGTAATATGACCTGTCTGCATGTCTATTTGTCGATCTCTGTATGTCTCTATCACATATGATTTATTATTTTATTGCATATTAGTATAACTAAAGTAATATGACCTAGTTGTATTTGTAACTTGTACATTATCAGGATGTAACCTTTAAGACCAACACGTGGATGCTTATATTTATTCGCTTTTTCTGTTAGTAATAGTAAAAAAGTGACAATCATCTACGTGAACCTTAATATTTTGTTCAGGCTCGCCACCATACTTAGGCTTCTGTGTTTGTGTTGAGGTTAGGGGCAAGTTGAACGTTCTGGATCTTTCACAAACTTTTCATGGTATAAACTGAGCAAGAAATGTCGATCTTAGACTTGCAATATGAAATCATGGAACAAACGCCCAAAGAAGCACATCACGTAGCGATTTGTTAAATTTGATGTCTATATTATGTACGTGTACTGCCAGATATTGAATTGGTCAGTATTGTTTTAGAAATAATGACTAATATTGTGCTAGGTCTTACTAGGTGTGATCAGATAATATATTTATATTGCCTATTTCTTTGAACGGTTAAGTACGTGTAGAAAATATTCTATAAAAACCTTTTCTACACACCATACTAATATCTAAAATGTTTGGTACTCTCATTATTTAATTAGGTTTATTTTATAAGATATTGATGAAATTGTATAAATGTATCGTCCAGAAAGTTTAACAACATTGGGCAGTAATACACAGTGACATCCTTACTGCATACACAATACCGCTATTTCCATCACTTTTAGCAGTTGTATTTCCCATCTTATTGGTGGTATGATCTCGTATGAAATTAGTGCAAAGATTAAGATCGCTATGTTGGTGTACTTGTGTGACTATTTGTATTGTGTGTAGCATGCATGGAATACATACCATTCAGTCTCTGTTAGTAACAGAACCATTCTGCAAATAGGTCATTTTAATTTAAACAATCAACTACATCACAACAAGTATGTAACGAAAGATTAATACTACATAAATGTAAACTATCTGTACAATATTATTAAAAGTCAAACAGTGCAAATGTCCTACTGTCAGTTTGACACACAATTCACGTTTAGTTGAATATATCGTTGGGTGTACATGTGTGTTAGTCTGCACCTGACCCACAATTCACGTTAAGTTGAATATATAGTTGGGTGTACATGTGTGTGAGTCTGCACCTGTTCTTTATGAGAACCACTTTTTCTATTAAACATTTAATTCAGATCTTTAAACTTAGAAGAAACTTAACATGGAATGATTTTCAAAAGAATATTAGGTCGGTTCGTTGATTTAAGATGGACAAATAAATGCAGACAGATATGTCAAAGAACAAAGAGTAAGGATTATATTGGAAGCATGAGATGCAGATATTTTAAAATAAAGGCAATTAAGGACAATATACTCGTAAATCTATCCTTATGAATGTACTGGATGCTATACAGAAGACAGTAAATATAACACGACTTGTATTAATGAACAAAAAGCACGCTATAGTTACTTTATTCCAGGCTTTGCGCCTACCATCTGTACACAGCCATGCAATATACATTGATAACAGCCGTATCCGTACGTCAACGTTACCGTCACAAGTAAATATGTACATGTTTCAGAGACAGCCTTGGACAACTATAACAACGTACGTACGAAAATTGTAGTTTCATAATTTGATTTATTTTGTTTTATTATACAAATACAACAGGGGGTCCCGAGTGGTCTAAAGCGCTTTCCGTTACGGATCACTGCCGTCTCATCTCTGTATGCATGGTTCGAGTCTAAGATTCGGGTAATGTAGTTATGTGAGAAAGCTAACCAGTAGCTTCTTGTGGCCGCTATGTCTAACAGTGAATGCATGAAATGGTCAGTTTTGTGCTTTACCTTTTTGTATTTAACATGATGTTGGTGTTGTGTGAATAAATTAATACCTCTGTTGCAAATAGCTATAACAACTTACGTTTCTGCAGAACAAAAGCAACAATACAGTCACGACAGCTTCCTGACACCACTGAATAATATTGCATTTGTTAAAGGCAAGATTCTCCACATAAAACACATATACGCTGTTTCTGTTTGAGTGCTTTTAATTTCATTAAAAAAATTAATCATTAATTTGATAGCTTGGGCTAGTATTTTATCCATTGAATATATGGTTTTATATAAAGCAACAGTTCTAACAATGTTTATCTGAACGAACTATACCCTTTATATAAATATAACAATACTATAAAA
The DNA here is from genome assembly GCA_029339505.1 of Unio delphinus. Classification (NCBI taxonomy): domain Eukaryota; kingdom Metazoa; phylum Mollusca; class Bivalvia; order Unionida; family Unionidae; genus Unio; species Unio delphinus. The sequence goes on along the minus strand of JAQISU010000138.1, from coordinate 2,662,738 downwards.
AAATATCGTCAATACTAAAAATAATACCGTCACTACATTGATTTACATCATTGCATCGACAATAGTGTTTTCTTATAAGGATATGGTGGATAATAAATGAAATATAATGAATGGTTGAAATATAACAAGATGAAGGGCGATGCATAGAGATATAAAAAATAGGACCTCACAATGGACAGAGAGAGAGAGAAGGATCAATAAATGGATACCACGAATGCATTTATGCATTGCTACTCAGAATCATTGGATTCCAAGAACAAGAGCAGTTCATTGACATATTTATGCGATTGACTTAGTCACTAAAAACCCTGCAACATTATCAGGTGTGCTTTGAGACCGCCATGTAAATGCCTGATTTTATGGAGGATTTTTCGTTCAATATTTTAATGTACCCCTGTTTTACAAACCAGTTAAATAGGGTTTGATTTGGAATAGAGGCATATATTATGGATTTAGTCGAAAGTTACCTCTCATTGATTTATGCGACTTCAATTCATTAATTATCTGCGAAGTTTTTGTTTTCAAGAGTGTTTGTTGCGAAGTTTTACTATTGCGGTAATTCAGTTAGATGATGTATTACAGTAGTATTGGTTATATATATGCTACCTTCATGCCATGATCACTGGAGAAGACCTGTCCCAACTAATAAACTGTAAAGAAAGATAGGCGCTATTAAACGTGACGTGTCTTTATGAAATATTCATAGAATATACTGTCATCCAAAGGGTATATTGTTACTGTATCAAATATAAGACTTTGGGGCACGTTTTCTTCTATATAATTTGAAAATAAGAATAGCATAATTGTGTCACCTTTAAATAGATGAAATGCACAAAAACAACCTTTAACGAGCCGATAGATGAAATTAGGCTTTCTCGACACTTAATTTTTAATTTTCAAACCAAGGCTAAGTCTAATTTGTCCATTTTTCCACTGATAAATTTAATTATACCACACCAACCTATTTGTTACACCCCTCAAATAAGTAGATTAAGGAGAATGAAAATGAGATCATTATGTAGTCAGTCATTTCAATTAAATAAGTTTGAGCAATCTTGTTATCAGTATTTCTACATAACAAAGTTAAGATTTCCTTGAACGTGTGGACTATTTTGTCCAAAATAAGACTGATGCGGCTCAGATATCCAATACGGCAGTGACAATAACGCTCTAGAAAATCTTTTCATATTTTTTCCTGCGACAGAGATGTTCAAATAAGCATGGGGTTTTCATGGTTTTTATCTTAAATACATTTCTGGCGCCACGGATTCCATGTTAAATCTGGTTATTTTTGTTTTTGTGTCTAGTTAGGAGATACATGTTTTGCAAACATGTCTTGTTACTATTTCCTAGTAAGAAGCTATTATTTTTTTTGCTATTGATTGACCTTAATCATGTCTAAAAAAACTTTCACTAACATACCAAGAAGCTGCCTTAACGTGAGCTTTTGTATTATCTTGCCTAATTTTAACAATATATTGTATGAGGTAGTAACAATCCAAATGATGAAACATATTTTTTTAAATTTTGTAATTGCATGTATTAAACACATTTAACTCTGGAAAACAATTTCATGAATTAATCTTCCTACAATAAATCATCAATTTACCCTAAGAGATAAACCAAGAATAATTTCAAGAACATATATAATATTTTACTGTCTGTCATTATTTCATTGTTCAGCAAACTTGTCTCACATATAATGAAACAACAGGATGATTTTTCAAAATTTTAATTTTGGGAAGACACGTTGGTTGCAAATAGTTCTGATTACATAATTTCACTCATTATCATACTAGGGATACAAATTAATATATTGGTTAAAATCCGTGGGAGTGTTTATTGTTAGACATATATTTGCTTAATAAATGCTTGGATAACTTTTCAAAATGTGGATGGGTCTTCTTATTGAGAGTTCCATTTAACGTTGTTGTTTTTTTTTGGCCCGAACCTTCTGTTGGGTTTATCGCCACATGTATTATTTGTTCTTACAAGCATGACTCCACTTGTGTGATCTCCCTAGTGACCATATCAGACTGTGTTTAATTTAGCATCCTTATGTAAACATCATGGGAAAATTAATTGATGTGTTCATTACCACATTAACATGCGCTCATACCTTATATAGTTAATTAGGCTACCACTATGAATATAGTCAGAATGTAAGAACTCTTGCAGAAAGAAACCACTGGAATAATTATCAACCAGTACAGCGCAAAACACAAAACAATTGAATTGTAATATGTCTTGAAAATGAGCAACACAATTGTGTTTTTATTATTCATTTGTCGTTTTCGTCGTGTTGTAAGTACCCTAGCAAAATATTATCTCCTTCAAATATTTTTAGGATGAGAAGTTACTGTGGTGGCTGATCACGGTTTATATATCGGCGCGGTTTATATCAAATATACAATGACTAAGTTATGGTTTAGTCCCTGGTACCATAACATATATTACTGTATTGATTATGGTAGTTATACGGATACAGTTGCAAAATGAATCGTAACATGGTTCGGTGAGAATGAAATGATAACACCTATTTCTGTTTTTACATCAAGATAACGTGCCAAGGTGTACGTATGAGTTAATCGAATTTCACGAGAAGAAACACAAGGATGAGCACGGTGGTGCAAGATTACTATTCAACGTTTCGTTGTAGTGTTTCATCACGTTTAGATAATTCTGTACACGATTTTGTTATTTAAACCGACGCTGCGCTTAATCACAATCAAGCATATGATGATGTTAATGGCACATACGCGATGCTGACACAAATGCTACCACAGTAAGTTAATAATGCTGGATACTCAAAGTTTACGGTTTTATGCACAACGATGATAGATGAAACAAAATGTTTTAGGTCATAGATTTATATTCGAAATTCACCACGCAATCAAGCCAGTTGTTTTCAATGTTGATTATATCCATGGTGATGAATTTAACAAATGTTGTCCAATTTTGAATTGACATTGCCGACCGAAAATTCAAAACGACCTTAGACATCAAAACATCCTTTAAATATCGATACGGTAATTACAAGTCATGGAGACAGGCAAATTGACATAGTAGATGTCAATGACGAAAGTATATAACGATCAAATCTTCAAAAATAAAAAAAAAATAACATATAATATGGAAAAATGAGAACATCAATGTAAAACAAACGCCCGCTACACACTTAAATTCAAATTTCACTTCAAATATTTACTCTCACACATTTTTGATATCCGCGTTTATGTAAGGAATTAGAATTAACCACAACTTGGTAATGATCGGTTTTGCAATATTCATGATACTCCAAGAGTCTCGATTACTTTGTTGGATCCCAAATGGTATCAGAGTTGTAATTTTCCAAAGTATCATCCTGTTTAGTGTTCTTGTTTGGCAGCAACAGAATTTCCATGATGGTGTCAACATCTTTGTAATATATCCTTTTGAATCGGCCAAGATTGGTTTTGTTATCCACATGCATTTATTTTAACTCATAATGGTGGTGTACGACGTTTTACTCTTATCATATCAGTGTGCTCAGCTACAAATAACAACTTGAACAGATCAACGATAGAGACGCCAACGATACCGGACAGTTTCTATAAAACTCTTACGTCCATGAAAATTACAAATACAACTACAATAAATCACCAACGTAAAGATTTGAGAAAATGCATGTATCGTGTTAGTGGAGTCTGACGTTTACCATTTTCCAGCGATGCTTCTGTCCCCCCAAAAAACTGCATCAAATATCGGACTACAACGGGGCTAGAGTACAGTGTTGTCTGTCGCGTTGATATTCCAGCTGGTATTATTGATGGCGTTACTAAACTTGCTCTCAGACGAAAAGTCAAAATACTAATTTCTGTTAAAAACTAAATATAATTCCACCCCGCCGTTCTATATGTAGCTGAAATTGCCCATTCGCTAGTTGCTGACAAATGATAAAACACGACAAATGCGGCAAATGACTGCCTTGGCTCGTTGTACGTCAGCGATAGTATAACAAAAACGTTGTTTTCAACTCGACGCGAGTGCATGTACATATTATTAGTAACATCAAAACAGTTGACATCCACCTCATCAGTTTACTTGAAATATATCTTGAGATCATCTATCATATACACGCTTCCCATAGGAAGCGTGTAATCGGCTATATGTTTGTAACTCATACTGAAGTACCGATGTGGTATTTAATACGGTTTATCAAATGTCTATACATGCTGTGGTTACCCTTCATTTTGTTCCAAAAGTTTAAAATCGTTTTAAGTGTACGAAAATACTGTGTTGAATGTTACCGAAATCGAACTTTGAAACTGCTATCAGGATAGAGATGTAAAATAAAATAGATCTGCCCTACGGATGGCGTCCAGTCAGTTCCCGAGAATGCTGATCTCACAAATATTAACGGTATAAATTTGTTCAAATTAAATCAGTGTTATTGTTATGTTTCCACTGATAGTTACGTTACCATGGTTGTACTTCAGGAGCTCTTATACTTAGGACTAAGCGCGTTATCAAAGTTTGCATGACTTAGGCAATGATAAGTAACATAATTATTACCACATTTGCAAGTAGTTGCATCTTGCTATATATGTACACTAGGTAAGTTCGCATGCGCTCTTTGACCACAAATCTTTGGTTATTAAAGTATCACATACGTCAAATAAACTTATGTTATGATCATATTTCACATGGTGTATGATATACAGTGCACGATTCAGAAAATACTGTATTTATTACAAAACATTTTAGAATACTATACATTCATGTCTGACTAATTCACAAGCTTCATTTCGTATTAACATAAGAATCATTCACGTGAAATGTATTAAGGTTGGATCCAAAATAACATGACTGGTTTAGACAGGCATATTAAATTAATATTTTCAGGATCATATTCCTTTCTTCTAAATATGCGTTTATCATATTCCATTAATGTATTCAACAATACAGTGCAATATGTACTTACATACATGCACAATGGTTTAGTGTGTTTTACAATTAAATAAATCATTGTTTTAGATTGTTTTATAATTAGGTAATGGATCCAAATCATAGGAAGTAATATATATATATAACCTGTCAACTGGTGAAAGATATAACGAAGACATATTATCCGATAGTATTCTTTACTTGTGGACCTCTCACACCTGCAACACTGACACAATTGTATTAGTTGCTGGATAAACTAGGTGTTTCTAACGATAAACTTCTTGTTGTACAAATGGTTTTTGCTGCTCGTCTCATTTGCACCCAATGATTATGATATGGATTTTCCCGTGGTATTGTATTGACGTTATCTGAACGACTATCTGTCGAATCAACAAGATGTGGAATATAACCAATGTTACTGCGAGATCATTTGTTCTGCAACAACACATACAGTGTATTTACAAGATCAGGTACAGCAACATTAACCGATGTTTCACGTAACGTAAAGAGCATTCGTTGACGTGCCTGCGAGAGCAGTTGTATTTCTTGCTGACTAGTGGACTTAATATTTGTTTGTCTGATCAAATAGGTATATTTAAAAACATAAGACTGTTCATATCAATCACCTAGTATGTTTTTCGCAAACAAACATGCATTGATAAAGTATCATCGGAAGATGGATGTAGAAAAATCAAAAGAAACGTTTGTGACGTCCACTTGAAGAAGGGCAACGAAAATGTGCTGCTGACTTTGTTAATCGATCTGGTGATTTTGAAGAAATATAAGGGAGAATTGATGAAATAAAGTTAAGTCAAGAAGAAATACCTATACCAAAAATACTTTTCGGAAGCTCATAATTTAAGAATGGATATCCCAAAAAGTTTGTTTTTAAAAAAATAAAAAAACAAAATAATAGATAACAAACTTATTTTAAAAAAATAGATGATATTGATAATGAACAGCGAAATCGTAACAATGTTTGCTAGTTGGAAACGTGGAGAATTCTACAAGTTAAAAATAAAACGCAATCAATTGTTTAATATGGTCAAAATGATGACAATGTATTTTAAAGCAAAACACAAAAATGAAATTATTTTATCTTTTACAACAATACGTGACGGAATTATTGCTAATCATATAATTATAACAGCTGAAGAATTGATGACAAGATCACAGCCATTCGATAAATCAGTTAAGTTTGCTAGATTGTTTAAATTTATGGCAAAATACGTGAGAGACCTTTTAGTATCTGGTGCATGATTACAGCTCATTAATTCAGCAGCTGATATTGTTGAGTGCCTGATGCTTCTAATCTCATCGAAGGAAGATGGAAACACTAGCACATAAATAGACAATGAAAATGTTGAAATTGGTTATCATTTGAAATCAAACGGCTCTTTAACGACGAAGGAGTTTCATTTGCTGTACAGCGACTTATCTATGAATACAAAATAAAATGACGCCGATGACGTTAATACTTGATTCATGTCAGACAACATCAACAGCGCAAAGTGTTGAGTTAATTATATAACTCTGGAATTGAACCTGGAATGGATCAGTATGAGATCGGATCGATACTGTCTGGCACTATATGGCAAATGTTAAAACTAAAGTCAATGACTGTTTTACATTGCGAATAATAACCAATGGTGTCATCGAGTGGAAAGATAATAATAATAATAATAATAATAATAATAATAATAATAATAATAATAATAATAATAATGAGGAATTTGTAGAACGCATAATCTTTAGAAGCTCTGCGCGCTTTTCACCATCAATAATGATATGACTACACTACAGAAAAACAAATGACAAAAACAATGAAATTGGAAAACATAAAAACATGCTGAAAACATTTAAGATACAAAACACAATTACGTCTCTAAGTTTGTCCCTGCAATCGAAACAGGTGAGCTTGAAGAGCGCTCTTAAAAGAAAAAAATGGACTGACCTTTGTTTCAGTGTGAGCGTTGTTTTGGACTAGTTCAAACGTTATGTGGCAGAAATTGAAGGTTGTGTTGTACTTAAGGCATTTGATCATGGAATTCTTTGTAATTACAGTACTTCTACCTCCGCGAGAGTTGCGGGGGAAAGACCTAATGGAATATTCGCTGGGTGTTAAATTCGCTCACTTATATTCATCACCTGACGGTTGTAACCATGTTCCTGTCAGGAAGAAGACGTCAATATCCTGGTCGTTGATAAAATTAACAATGTATGTGAGTTTTGCCTGTATTCTCACTGATTGAGCGTTGAATAATGCAAAACGTAGTGGTAGCCCTGGGACAGTTGACACAACGGTTGACGATTTAAGAGGAATGTTAACCAGGTTATTAAAATTAACAGCAGAATTGTTAAATTGTTTATCTGTTACGGGCGAAAAGAAGATAACTGGAATTCTTCTTCCAGTTCTACGCCTGCCAGCTAATAAGTTACCACAACATGCCTACAACATTAAATTGATCAACAGAACAATAAAGTATGCTGGTAGCATTGGCATTTCAAATGATAGTTTTTTGTCATTGTGATTTATAACACGTCTCGAGCTAGGATAACATTTTGAAAACAAATTGATTATTAATTGTAGCGGCCAATACATAATTGGACCATTACTCGGATATAACGAAACATAAATACAGATCTGATCCATAAAGCGGATCATATCCATGTATGCGACATTATCGTATGACAGCGAGTCAGCTGTTCACATCACATAGGTATATTGATCAACGGTTCTACTGCAACTGTTAGACATAACACGTGGTAGCCGAAGACAGACATTTTATTGGTTTAATCCTGATCTTTCACTTGGTTAATTCAAGTAAATCTGGGACAGATTATATACTATCCTAACAGTGTCGATAAAAATATCATATATGACGCTGCTACTTACCAATCAATCTTACGATCCTCATCTAAATATCAGAAATAGCGAAAAGTCAATTTTATCAGACAATTTGAACAAACAAAATGGCACACCGAAATAATATCACAAAAACTCGTAGGTGGTGATTTTGGAATATCTTCTAAATAACAGTTGAAAGTATTCATTGCACAGCTCACAAAGTACCAAAAACCGAGTTAGATGCGTCTGAAAAGTTTTTGCAACAGGGTTCGCATCTATTGCAGAAAATGCTGTTGCACAAAAGATCGACAATAACCTTAGCGGTGAATATCTCAACGAGAATTCTAATGACATTAACACGATGGGAATCAGAACATTTATTACACGAGACAAAGATATGTTTTTATTGCCTCATAAAGCCTCTTTTAACGTTCAAGGTAGAATAAGAACAGCTGTTAACTGTGATGTTGGCGACAATACACCAGCTGTACATATCAATAATGGATGGAGCTTGTTTAAAAGTTCCTCGATATCATCTAGTGAATCAATCTGTAGAATATACTTATATGCACTTCCTAGATGCAAGTACTAGTCTTAACGTGGTGTCGTTCGGCGATAATAATTCTAGATCTATTTCAACAAACGTATTGTGATTCAAAGATACTGGAAGTAGAAATGATGTTTTAAAGAAATTTCTTTTAATATGCTTGTTTGGAGCTGATGATATAACTATATTTAATTTATAGTAAGAAATTGTCTTAGACATGAAGCAGTAACTTTAGTTGATGAAGATGCGGGCTTAATTACAGCTGAAGTTAGAAATTCTTTTTTAAATCTTTGTAATATTCTTACGCTAAACAAAAAGCGTTTTTTAACAGAACAAGATACATGATGTTACCAACAAGCACAGTTTGGGAGGTTTTCAGCGACTAAAAGAAGGTATTTTGTGATACACTTATTCTTGAAAACTGATAGACGTCATTCATTGATTAGAACTGCTGTCGTTCTGGTGGTGGTGATCCTGCTAATAATATTCAGTTTGTGATTTCACGACTAGCATTATGGATTACACGAGTTGCTGTATCCGTCTCAAAACTGATTCAACTTTAAACAATATTAGCGTTTTAAAGCAGAAAAACAGATTTCGAGCTATTTAAGGGTCATCAGACAGGTGTACAAAATTTGACTGAAAACACATAGCCAATAACAACAGAACCTAGGAAACAGCTATGGATACATATTTGATGTATTTTGACGACACGAACGACGTAATAATCAACTATTAAAATATATTTGGTTTTGATAATGCTGATGTCCGATATTAATGAGCGATCAAGTGCAATGTTTTTAGATGACGCTAACAAAAATTGAATTCGTGTTGATATATATCTGATGGAGACGATGCAAAAATATATATCAAGATTTTTCATTTTCACACCAGTAAGCACAGCTAGTGAGCTTTTAGATGAATCGCTAATATAGAGATAGCACGGACGTTATGAGAAGCATCAGCTGATGAATAATAATCTGTCACAGGTACAAATACAAACACTAGCATTAGCAATATCTAAACGAGAAACAGTTTCACTAAACAAAGATTTCAAAACGTATCGCGTTCCAACAAAAGTACTTCTAACAACGCCTGATAAACAAAATACAAAAAATAAGCCGTTAATACTCGATCTGTCATTGACACAAATAACATAATTTACCAGATCGAACAAGATCAAAGGTGGATCAATCCGAATATCAGTTGCTGTTATGCCATGAACACTAATGCTTTAGATACCGCCTGTACTAGAAACGTTAGATATATCTACAGCGTCAGGTGCACTATTAGGAACAACACAAAACAGCAATTATAAACAATGCCGACAAGAAAAGCTAGAAAGGTGCTTAGGACAACAAGAAAAAAAGACAACCAAGGCGGGTTCATAGGTCCACTGCTAGCAGTGGTATCAAAGATGTTATCAAATATGTTAGGAAACGGACTAGGACTCCAAAGCAGTCTGATGCAATCGCACCCTGTGGGAAAATGACTCAGGGACGAGGATTATTGCTACTTGGATCCAGACCAATAAATCGTTGACGAGTTCCGGAATTCGAATGATGAAATCGTCGTCGAGTTGTGTGACTCGCGCATTAAACTATTTGAGATTGCTGATAAAAAAACTGTATAACCAATATTCAAGATTTCAAGACATTATCTAAAACGCATTGGTTGGTTTACAACTACCTTGACTCGTTTTGTCTTCCTCTAAGTGATGCTATCAAAAAGCACATCTTACCAAATATAAATAAAAAGTTTTAACTCGAATCATTTTCAACCAGTTGGATCGTCAGGTTGTGGTTATTATTGCGATATGCTTATGTTGCAAATTTCAAAACGGATGGTGAAACAGGTAACCTCTTTAAATTTATTTTGCAATTTAATCTGTTTCTAAGTGTCGTCAATAATCGCAAAGTTATAGAGTGTTAATTTTTTTCTAACATCAATATAAAATATCAACATACTGTCGAAAATACATAATCAAAACCAATAACTGTAATTAAACAACATGAACTACTAGCAATAACAGTAAAATGCAGAAATATGTATATCAGATGTATGTTGCTGGCGAAAGAGAATGCTTCTTAAACAAGTAAATCCAGTAAAACAGTCACGTGTGGTTGTTCGATGAAAACACTGAGTGCTATCACTTCGACAATAAAGTTATTTTAGTTAACGACTAAAATAAATAGAATATAATAAAGATATATACCATGATATATTGAAATAGTTGTTTATTTTTACATTGTGATCACAGAGGGTTTATCAGATCTGGATTGGATATTTAATAAAATTATTGTCAAAATTACCAAAACCAAAGGGAGGCTGGACATTACCAGGTAGACATATTGTGTTCCATGGAATACACTCGATCAGCAACTCAATGAAAACGACAAACTAGGTTGCTGCTTGACGAAATACATACAATAAAATCTATCGGAAGACGAAAACGAGTTGATCTAAAGCTTGTTCAAGGTATTATTGGAGCAAAATATAAACTCAGAATTGGGACTCTTGGCAAGCTTGCGTCAGATATCAGTGGAACGCTGTGCGTTCTGGCTCATGAAGTTCACAAACCTAAAAAATGTTTCTTCGATCAAATATATATATGAGTCGCATAATGTACCATGTATAGTATTCCATCTCATGTGTCAACCCCTGGAGTCTCCCAATTAGCGCCAGAGTTCTAATGTCCCAGGTGGCAATGGCGATGCTGTCTCTCGCGCTGATATTTTTCAAAGTACCGGTAGCATACTTGTCACCTCCGTCCTGATGGACATCGGCAGACGCGGTCTTTTTTGACAAGAGCAATGACCTATCTGGTATGCTAGATTCAGATCTGTCCAGCATTGTTAGTGTTTCTTCGGCAAAAGTCGTCTGTGAGAGCCCATCCGTTTCCAGACCAAGGGGTTGCCAGATGGGGTTGTAGTACATTGTTCAGTTGCCTTAGGATCTCCACTCAGGATTTTCTTATAGGATTTACTCCCTTAGACTTTGGCTTATGGAACCGTAATACGCATATATAACATTCGTAAAACTAAGTTTTATTGCGTCTGTTTCTATATGTCAATGATGAATTTTCACTCATTAATCATTTATGGTGTATGAAAATAACATCAAAAGTAATAATAGTCCCACTTTCAAAATTAATTTCAGATGGTAAACAATCTAATCTCAATTTCTTCTTTTTGTCCCATGCACAATGGACCAAAGATGCAAACATATGGTTGGAGAGAGAAAAATAAATTAAGCTGGATAAAAACATAGAATTTGCACCCAGTATCCTACAATATCATTCTTCATAACGGTATGTTTACACTTCCTTTATGACATATATCAAGTGTTCATAAAAGCAATTATGCAACGTTGTAACTAACGGTCGACACAGATAAATGTCTTGGCTATAGAAAACATATATGATTGTATTAAAGACTTCGTTGATGTTGTTGTTTCTTTAATCCTAATATAATTTTCTAAAAATCTATTATTACGTTTAATAATGAAAAATTGAAAACCTTATCCGTCCCTCCCGCCCTCCCGCTCTCCTTCCCTTCCTCTCTCCCTCTTTCACTCTATGAGAGAGAGAGAGAGAGAGAAATTTATAGTTGGAAGTAATGGTAACTACAGCTGAATAATTACTTAGTTAATGCTAATATAAGTTGTAACTCAAAACTGTTTGTATGCAAGAACATTTAGATCAGGTCAATGCAAAGTATAATGAGAATAAAGGTTACTTTTATAAACCAACGTACACGTTTACATTGAGCCTTGACTTAGAATTATATTTCTGTACATGAGTTGGTACATAAAAAAATATTTTCAAAACATGTTTGTGTTTAAATAAGGGTAGAGTCTTTGAAAGTGGAGATATCACAATGGAGACTGCAACAAAAAGTACCATAAACATGCGATTAAATCAGAATACACAAAACTTAAGATGAAACATTTATCTTAGCACTATATGTGCTTTTTCTGCTTCTTGTAGTATGTCTCTTTCTTGACAACAGACAAAATATTTTCATTGATAAAGTTTTTGCTTTTTAATATCCATTATAAACACGTAAATCATATTCAAAAAGTGACAGGGATAATGTTGAAACATCTATAATGATTAAGTTCATGTTTGCGATGATTTTAGGCGTTACAAGAAAATAGCGGATATTGTAATAGTGTAACAGAGTTATGAAAGAAAAGATTGAGAAACATTGCAGCAAATCCCACTGTGTTAATGGATCCAGTATCCATCTGGAGAACACATTATTGCACAGCTTTGCGCAGAATCCACCATCCTAACAAAGTGATACTCCTTTTTTTCTTCATAACTGATCCTCGCTTTATCTTTTTTAATCATCTGTATTCGATGTCACATTCTGACATTTTGAATCAGCGTAAACTAGTTCTAAATAGGTTAATAAAGATGGTACGGTATAATTAGAGTGTGTACGTGTAGTATGATTTCTTAAACTGGCATTGTATTATATGGTGCTACCCAGCTTTATGACTTTGCACATTAAGGACAAATAACGATACAGTTATCACCAAAAGCAGAATACTGTGTCATGTTTTAGCCTACAATGCAATGTTGAAAACTTTACCGTAACGTTAACATCTGTGTCAGAATATTTAATCCTAACATAAGTGGCTCTTTGACGTGTTTATCAGTGTCTCTTACTGCGGTTACAATCTCTCTCTCTCTCTCTCTCTCTCTCTCTCTCTCTCTCTCTCTCTCTCTCTCTCTATATATATATATATATATATATATATATATATATATATATACATATAGAGTTAATGATTTAATCTTTTGCTACCAAAATGCATGATGCACAATACTTAATTCATTGGTATAGCATGTCTTTAGTGTGTACACTGTTGTTTGTTGCAACTAGGTTTATATGCACCAAATTTTTCGTTCACATGATTCTATCTTAAATCATCTTCCTTTGCCACCAACGAAAATGACAATGTATTATGTTCCAGGTAAAGTATGCCTTTTTATTCAATCAAGTAGCCTCATATCAGGGTGTAATTATGACTAACGCCCACCATAAACGGAACGATTTTTCCATAGCCTCAATTATGTTCCTCTATTCAAACCGTATCTGGTTGTTCAACGTACAGTGTATCATCCAGTTTAACTTTTTCATCAGGTAGCGACTTGATTATCATAAACGTGTCAACGCCTTTGAAATATATCTCTATAAATTTGACTAGATTGCTTTATCATGCATATATATATATATATATATATAATATATATATATATATATATATATATATATATATATATATATATATATATATATATATACGCGATTGTTTTAATTCCCAATGGTGTTTAATCCTTTTCATTGTCATATACATCAACGTGTCCAAGTAAAGACACCTTTACTAGATAACGAGCGATGCTAACGATTCCCGGTCATTTGTTTCTATAATCATTATGGCGATTAATAATTCAGTTAAAATTGAACTAAGTCACTTTCCGTAAAGATTTGAAAAAAACGGAATCACTACAGTGTTAACGAAATAAAACGTTTTATTTATTCAGGAAATTGTATGGCCATTGATTATTGTTCCTCTGGACAGCGACGACGTTGTGTATTAACGTTGTTCCGCATGGCTGCACGAGATTCACATCACTGTCCTGAACATGTTAGTTGATCAATTGTCCTTTCATGTTAAGTTGCCCTGTCATGATATCCGCTGGTATCTCAAGTTTGTAACTGGTATTCCCGCTCGATCCGGTGTTGATTTCACTTCCGATGATAGTTACAAACGCAGATTAACTCATATTTGTTTTATATAACAATACGAGCAATTAAGATGTGTACCGTCCCTAAAATCCAACGTCTGGCGTTTCAAACATTAACTCCCCACATCTGGATAACGACAATGTGTTGATTTATCGTATCTTAATATAAAAAAACATATTCACCTATACTTGCGAGACAACATCCTTTATACCTTGTTGATATGAAAAAATATACCGACTGGTAACGAGACCTAATTGGACGTTTTTATATTGAACAGGATGGGGTTGCTAAACTTGAATTTCTCAGTTTGATTAAATTACCGTATATGCGTGTGTGAGGCGAACATAATTTGCTTGCAGATACTATGAGAAACTTCAAGTAGTAAACGTTAGAACAAATATTTCCGAGTTGGATATAGGCTCAAGACTCTTATCTGGAAGAGTTTTAAGTGATAGAGTCGTCTTCTTCCCAAGGTCGTTAATTACATGAATAAGGATAATCCCCATCCCCGCCAATCTCTACACATTACTGGAGAAATGATAAGGTAAATCACACAGTTACATAAAAGTGGACTTAGTTTTCATTACTATCATGGGGACTGTAAACAAGGATACAAATCAACTGTACAAGAACAATACCCGAATCTCAGACTCGATGTGAAAGTTCACAAACGTGAAGTATAGCCGTGAAAACGGATATTATTAATATTTTGTATCTTTATATATTTCTTCACTAGTAATTAGTCTGTTTAAATTCATCATTGATCAATATATATCATACAATTGAAACAATGTTTATATATACGTATCAATGCGCCATGGACGAATCATGGAAGAATCACAATTTGATTTAGAATATCAGATATTGTTGGCATATGAAAATTGCTTTCAACCAACACTTTAAAAGCCATGTTAATTTTAAGGTGTATATGTATGTATGTATGTATGTATGTATGTATGTATGTATGTATGTATGTATGTAGTTGTGTATGTGCTAGGTAAACAATGAATACCAATTATATTGGTAAATAGGTAGTTTAGAAAGTTGGTAATATTATATGTTATATTCCACCTCTCATGATTCAGTGGTCTAAAACGTCATGTATGTAATTTCTGTTTTGTAAACATGAGAACGTGCATATTTCGAATATGTTTAATTTCTAGCGCATGATTTAGATCAGTTTATTCTTTATGAATACTATACATCCATAATGTATGTTTATCATATAGTTACATATACAAGTTAAAGTCAGTTAGTAACTGATTAGTAGGAGACAATTTAAATCATTTTCTAACGTGATTCATTATAATCAAAGTCAATATGTATTAATGTAACATTAAATAAAAAACAATACAGCAAAAAGAGAGTGTAATATGCAAGCAACAAATTAGATCAACAACAAAAACGTGTTCTTGTAGGTTTTGTAGGTTCCACTCTATATCTTTAGCACATGATAAGCTATTTATGCTAGTACATTTGGTGGAGGAAGAACCTGACAATAATTGTGTGACTTGGTCGTGGGACATAAATTTGTATGTGAGGATCTCTAATGTAGCATGTGTGCACTTCATTGCGAAAATCAGTAATGTTTATGTTTTTTTACTATATATATATATATATATATATATATATATGTGTGTGTGTGTGTGTGTGTGTGTGTGTGTGATTTGCTAGCAGAAAAATGGACAGACAGGGCTCGTCACCCAAATTGAATATATTCAAATTGATGAAAATTTCTTCGCATGTAAACATCCTGTTTAAAATGAGCGAATATAAGAGAACCCGTCGAGTTCACTTTCTACTTTATAGCTCGAATAGATTTATAGTTCAGTGGCAGTGACGCGAACGTACATTTAATAGTAAGGGGTGCATTTTTACTTCCTTGTTAGCTGACTTACTGGACCATGTTCACAAGTATAGTCGTCACTGTCTTGACAAGCTCGAATTTAAGTTTATGAAGGGAAGAAAGAAACTACACAGACAACTAGATAGTGAACAAGAATGAGCAGGCAACTTCTATTTTACATCGTATTTTCTGTCGTCATTCATTGTGGATTAGGTAAGTCTATGCCATGATGTATATCGCTACTTTTATACGTCGCACATGACTGACCCTGATCAAGTCAATTGTATGAACATTTGTATTGAGTACAGGACTATGAATCGAATATTTGCAAAACAATATCGTTACTGGCTTAGATAGGCATTGAATGTTGTTGTTTAGGCATAACACTATATTCCAGTACACGACATATTATATGTATCGGCCAGTATAACTGTTAGAAGTAGAACGTTATGAAACTCCTAGGATAATAGGTGGAAGAAAGAAACCCCTAGAAGAACCACCGGACTACGGAAAGCTGCTGGCAAGCTATATCACAAGATATATGTCGGGTGGCTCTTGTGTTCATATTGGTAATAAGATCGAAACAGTACGATAATCAGATTACGTCACTGACTTTGTATATTTACATTAGCCCTATCCTTTTAGAAAGTGCATTTACCCGGTTTGCTAATTTCTAAAGTTAATATTGATAATTTTTGAGTGCAAGTATAAAGATTTAAATTTTCTCTGAATTGTATTAAAGTAATATTTCATTGAATTCTTTTGAAAGTAATTTCCACGAAGACATATCAACATTAATTTTATCTATCTTTGTAAGGTAACTATATGCTAAATTATAAATGTCGCTCTTTACGAGAAGGTGCATAAATCAATAAAATACATGTGTCGTGTATAAAACGGTCAACAATTTATATTTAGTGGGAATATTCTGAACAGATAAATTAGTATATCAATACTGGATGAATTAATCGAGACGGTGAGAAAGGTAGAGTGAGCTGTTTTGATCTGAAGTGAACGGAAAACATCATTGCGTATAAAAAGAGGGCAGATTTACCCATAATGAGCTCGCTCTCTGAGTCAAAACAGCTCGGTCTTTTCCTTAGAGCGAATCAGTGACCCATAGCTAAAGATGTAGCCGTATCTACACCATTATGGGTGACACCCTTGATATAACAGCCTGAACATCTTCTGCTTCGTTTTCTTCGTCTTCTTCTTCGCCTCTCTCTCTCTCTCTCTCTCTCTCTCTCTCTCTCTCTCTCACCATGATCAAATTTTTTTTATACATTCTTGAAAGTCAATTATACAGAGTTTTGCATGAAATTCGTTTATAAATAAAATGAACGACTTAGAATCCAGCATCAAATAGTTCAAAACACATCAATCTACTTTGGCAATATGTGTAGGGTCAAATTAGAAGCAATCGTTTCGTTAAGTTTATAAATTGGTGTATACTATATAAGTAACTCTTATGTTTGTAAAAGTGCAAACCATTTGCCGACAGTTCACGCGTCAAAATCATTCCAAAAGGAATCCCTGTTATAGCTTTTGTTTCTTAAGGTCTGACGCGAGAAGTCAATTTCCTGTTCTTGACATGAACTACAGTTTCAAAGTTTTAAAGTTTCCATGTCCAGTCTGTTATGAATTGACACAATTTCTGTATTATTGGACGTACACTCAATTAATTTTCTTAATAATATTTTATAGTTAATGTGAGTTCAAAAGTGTATACATTGTAGATTAAACATCATCGTTGTAGACGTGCTTACAATGGTAAAGCTGATGTTAATGATATTAATCTTTTACTATGCGTGCAACCTAAAAGAGTGAGATCAGTCCTGCACCTTATAAATTATTGGTTTTCAACATCATCAAGCAGGCAATGCTTTATGCAATTACAGAGAGTTACTTGATTTGTGAAAAACGTAAAATAAGCAGACAACGGTGTCATGGAAAGACAGAGGCTTCCGCCTTTACATTTGTTTTGTTATGTAGTAGTTGCATCTTTTGTGTCAACGATGTTAGAATGTTTGTGTACAGATATATTTCTGCAAATATATTTTTTGTCCTCATTGCCTTCTTTTCTTCTCAATGTATTATTCTTATTTCTTCTCTGTCCATGTTTAATGGGTGTTTCACTTCTTGGCTATTTATTATTCATGTTTTTCTTGAATGAGATCTTCATCAATATGTGTATATTGCACATATTAGTGATCACATCCACATGGCTGAGTTCAGTATCTCTAATTGGTTTTATTATCATCTATACACTCCATTCCTTCTTCTTGGTTGCATACCTTATTATTTCATCAGGTTTATAATATTGTCGCGGATCAGCTTTCGTATCACAGTTTAACATTTACAGCACTAAATAGTATAGTAAGAACTACTCCAGAACGTAATCCTGGAACACTTTATCCAGAATAAGTTTTATTTCCATATATCTTGGACATTTTAGCCTTTACTCAATATACGTTTGTATGATATATTGTATTTCGATATAACACCCCGATATTGTTTAATAGGTCTGTCATGTTGGATCTCAGATCTCGTTAAGGATTTTTGTGCAACGGGAATTTGCTAACATCGCTAAGATATTACATATTACGTTGGAGTTCTCGTGGTCTATACCATACAAACATAGATACATACATACATACATACATACATACATACATACATACGTACATACATACATACATACATACGTACTACGTACGTACGTACGTACGTGCGTGCGTGCGTGCGTGCGTACATACATACATACATACATACATACATACATACATACATACATACATACATCTCTATCTCTCTCATTGTTAAGGGAGAATACACACAAATCTAGTGTAAGTGAAATAATTAATATGGGTGTCATGAAACCCTTGAAACTGAACTTTTACCAAGTAGCCTATCATTGCATGGTTCATCCTACTATAGATATACACTTTCATTGGGATATAATTACACGGTGTATGATATCAATGATACAAACTTGTGTTTTGCGTTAATCAGATGGCTCCATTTCGATTTCTGAAAAGATATAGGAAAATAATTTCAAATGGGAATGAACACATTATTTTCTATGTCAGTTCAGTAATAAGTAGTTCACAGTAGTTCCTTCTTCTCACAATTTGACACAGTAATTAGGTGAAGAGTCGATTTTGAAAGGCTTATATCAGAATAAATTTACACGTTTTTGGACATTGTAATATCAGATTAGTACTTGACACGTACCTAAATTATCTATATTAAAAGATAACGACCCAAGTTCATTGGATGATGTTTCACATCGTTTCTATTATATTAATCAATTTTAAAGAAAAACATTTTTGGCAAACACTCTCGATTCCCGTCAAGTGAGCCCGTGAGTGTTATATATGATTTATCTATCGCAGAAGACAGCTAATTGATCTACAACGTTCTGTTTGGATACATTGTATCCAGAGGAACTAGATAAATACTATATTTGTATCTGAGGCGATATCTATGTCATGATGATGCGAAATTGCATGTCGTCAATACATACATGCTTTCGAAAAAATCATATATCAGAAAGCAAACATGTGAATGCATTTGTCGAAAGGTGTCATCCACATTTAATACATATTGTATACCTGTCCTTTGTCACATTCGTGATTGAAGGTTGTTGAGAATTGTGCATCTGTCTTTCATTAAGCAGTAAACAATAAACTGATTAAAATTTAATATCAGGGACTGATCTTGCTTAATAACATGTTCCAGTAGGTTTTTCAAAATTACATTTGTGGCCATGGTTATATGGGAATGTATATTGATTATATGTCAAGTTTGTTTTCCTCTGTTAACATTGTCAGAATCGTTCAGTATTATTCCATATTGAATGGCTTCATATTGCACAAGTGTGAACAATATGATGTATTTTGGAAACACTTTGATTGGAAACAAAACATACATTCTTGCAGCAGACCCTTTACCTTTCAATTTGTCACATTGGTATTTACAATAAACTAACCAAGCTGTTTCGACCAGTTGGAACGTAGACATGATAATGTTAACGACATGGGGTAGTTTACATAGTCAGCAATAACAATTTCAAATCAGGAAGCGATTGAAGGTGATATTTGCAATGTCAACAACAACAGAGGTTTGAGACGTAGTCGTTGAAAATACCTTTCTGAACATTTAAGACTTTTTTAGGAGAGGTAGTCGAAACGTTTGAAAATAGAATGTTTCATATCAAGCCAGTATGTCAGGATCTTGCATGCCAGCTATGTATTTACATTTATGCTTCTTGTATATCCTCGAAATGTACTTTTTGTATTTTGGCATATCCAAATGACACTACATTTCATAGGAAACCTGAGAGACACGGAAACTGTATTCGATTTCCGACGTCTTATCTAACTGAAATCACGTTGTCTTTGCTACACGCAATGTCTCAAAACACCCAGTACACGAGATGCATAAAAGCGGAAGTAAGTTGGGTCAAAATAAAAATAATATTTAATTGCCAACCAATGGAAAAATATATTTTTCACGTTCTTTGAATTTTAAGATGACCAAAATTAGATTTATAAAAATAACTAACTATCTGGCGCTTATCGAAGTTGAAAGTCGCTGGGCCTTGATTTGTGCAAATTCATATTGTTACTTTGTTTTGATAAATAAACATTTTGTATATTTATTTTAAAATAAATTATACATTCAATTACATTTTCTAGTGATCACGTCCTTTTTTAAGCATTATATAGGCAAATAAAATGCATATAGAAAAGGGTACTGCATTTATATGGGATGACATGAATTTGTTTTATGGGTACTAATACGGCGCTCCACGGCTTCATTCCTGTTTGAGTGCTCTAAAATCTTTGATAAACCATATTAGATTACATAGAATTTGGGAATACTTATGAATTCAAATTGATATTTGGAATTACAAAGTGTTTATATAAATTATGGACTTAACCACTTTTTTCATTATAGAGAACACATTCATATATATTCTGAATTTTATAATGTAGTACACCAAGACTCTTGGTCCATCATCACATCAAAGACTATCAATATTTATTCAAACATTACATACGTTTTGACCCACTAAGGAACGTTCGGAATTATTTCGGACTTAGTTCAGAATACTGACTTTCTTTTTAATTTCCACTTACAAAACTTTGATAAAATTTACTATTTCTTTTACATTATATATTTAAAATGTTTTAAATCATTTCTGTTATTTAGTTCAGTACGTAGGACCGTAACATGGTTGAGTTCTCGTCGAGGAAATGTATTTCATAAAATCATTCGGTAGATATTAAAATGGTTTTTACAATGTGTACAAAATTTGTTTGTAATTTACATTGTCATTAGTAAATTTATTTTAGTCTAAGGAATCTTTAGTGAAACCAAAAATGATTCGCAATACAAATTTAGAAAAGCATATGCCACCATTGTTGTCAAAAATCTGAACGGATTCACTTCCATCGAGAAGAAGAGAAATTTGCATGAACAAAACTAGAAATACAACATATATGGCACAGTTTGACCGTTTAAACGAAATATGGTAAATGCCAGTTATGGAAGGAGCGAAGACATTTCGGCCTTTGCATTTCGGCCATTTTTAAAAGTATAAATGGATGCCCCTTGCAGCGCAAAAGTCAGCGACAACATAACAACCTTTAATGAATACAGAACATTTACTTTAGATAATGGTGATGTGTACTTTGAGGATGTTATCATCTACATCAATCCCTGGAGATACCACACATAGATCATGTGGAAATTCAATGATAAATTCAGACTACATATTCTTTCCAGGCCAAGGATAAAAGCTATTTTGATGCGTAGAAAACGATATCGGCCTGTGTGTATTGTTAAAGTGGTGATTTACGCTTTGGATTTTGATTTGTTTTGTGTGCGATGGACATATGAGTAACTATAAGCTGCAGTTATGGAAGACGAAAGGTATTTTATTTGCAAATTTGCAATGGTCTTGAACATATAGAAGAACCATTTGCTTACGCTACATACTGTAAACACATGCTAAATGCACTTTCACGGACATTTCGTGCATATTTATTAGTCAAACAGTTATTAAATAAAATCAGTTCAATATAAAACGACTATATTAATGTATAGTAATGTTTGTGTTTTGTTCACTTTGTTTCGTTTTCTTTACAAGAAAGTATGCATTTACCTCCAAGGTCAACAATGTAGTTCTTTTTTATAAACATCACAGTTTGGTCACTTCTTATTCTGACTATACTTTTATTAATTATCGGAATATCTTATAAACGTACTATTGCAACGATATTAATTTATTTAAGTTTATTTTACTTGCATGAAACTTTGCAAGAATGAAAAGTAAGCAAAAATGCACCAACTGCTTTAGACGACAGTGATGGTTGCAATCCCTCACAATTTGTCCTTCATATAATTCAAAGTTGATGGACCATCTACTCTCTGTGAGTTATCTACCTTAATGTCGGAAGTATGTATACATTATTTCCTCAGATATACTCAACGAAGTTGAATAACTGTGATAATTAAAGAATAATTCAAAGCTGCTGCATTTAGTATAGCTCTAGAAATAATTCATGAGACGTTTTTGAGTCTCTGAAGTTTTAATGGCCGTATACCTTCGGTACAAAGTGTAGATGACGTATATAGTTGGGTGTCTCTTCTTTGTGTCATTGAGTCATTTGTCCATCCGTTCAAACGCTTACACATATGTTTATGTTGTTCAATCAAAGCTATTGCATAGTTATTCATACTGACACGATTTACCGTCTTATATTAAGATAACCGAATAATTGTATTATGATCAACACAGTCATGGAAGTGTGTTTTGCAAGCAGGAGCTTACACATGTTTTCCATTATCGTGTTCCATTTAAATACTTTGCGGAACAACAATTTGCACCAGAAACCGTCAGCAGTTCCTTTGTGTCAAATTTCAAGTTAAAATGATTTAGGGATGATGGTCGATGATTTCCTTTGACTAGCATAGATTTCGCATTCTTGAACTTTGCATCATTATGGTCACTCTTTCTTTCGAATACCATCGGATTAAAAGGTCGTAAATGACCGTTGCTACGATCACTTTTTTAGTGGATAAATTCAGTAAATTCTAAAACACTCCTCCGCATTTACCTACCCTCCTACTTCAATATATCCACATCTCAATTTTCTTTTCATCAGTGAAGCCAGATAAATTGGTGTTGTGGTACAATACATTGTTCAATACAGGTTTTCGAGGTTTTTGAATACAAGTTGACCACCACGTTTCCGTGAAAATAGTTTCTTCGTTTCGAATTAAGTGTCAGATCTACTTGGATGAATTCCTAGACCTTTTTGTGTAAAGTCGTCTTGGCGATAATTCAACACTTTGATACTTTTAGCACATTAGTTTAAAGATGCAACGGTGTATAATTAGGTATTGTCCCTTACATATGTGTCGGTAAATGTGTAGTAACTATAGTAAGAATATCTGATTCATTGCATGTTTCATTAAAATTACCAGGTATTAACAGATACAAGTGTTGCATTCGGAAAGGATGATATTGACATTTTCCTTTCACCTTGAATGAGACTTAGTTAAGCATGCGCTGTATCTGGACAATAGTATTGAGTCTTCTTACTATTTTGGGGTATTTGTTTAACTTTCAACCTTTTACCTTTAATATAAGATTTCAGGTTCAAGTAGCAAAGTAGTTTCTTTGGCTGTATTTGATGCCTCTGTGTGTGATTTGGATTTTTGACGTACCTTGAACAATGTTGTAGTCATATATCTAAGATGTTTGCAATATTGCACTTAATAGTGATGATTAACACTGGGGAAGCATGCCGTAGACACGTAGCATCATAACCAGCCAGTCACATTATCCTGATACCAGGTCAACAAGTTCTAACACTAACCTCTTTATGCAAAGTGCCTAGAGAGGCAGCTTGTTAGTGCAAGTTTTTCAAGTCTTTGGTATGACTTTACTGGGGTTCTAACATTACATCTAACTCCCACATCAGGGCCAGATGTTCTAACTACTTGGATACATGAGTGGTCAAGTTTAATGTCACGTTTCACAACAGTTTCATCTGGAAATCACCACTAAACATTCTCTCCAATATTCTTTTTGTACACTCAGCTATGTTTAGAACAAAATACTGCAATACTTTTATAATTTCACCTCCTGACTCTAACAGATACTCTAATAGAGAATCTAATAATTAATGAATATATGTTTACGTATGTCTTGCCAGTTATTAATAACAATTGTAATAATAGGTCTTAAAATGGAAACTATGGGATAGTTTCTCAGTGACTGATGGGATTTAAACGTTTCGAGAACAAGACTGTGTTTCTGATTAGTTGCGTGTGTTCATATTTATGGAGTTCTTTACGCCTTTTGTGTTCGTGATATAAGTCTTCAGACGTGTTTGATGTTGTACTTTGAGATTGTTTGAGAGGATATTACTTGCTTTAGACTGTGCAGGGGTGGTGAAAAGTTCTAATTATTTGGACTATACTGTTATTCTGGAACTTTTATAATGTATTCTGATGAATTCTGGAGATGCGCCTTCTTACACCGTCATGATGTTTGAAGGATCAGTACATTTCCGGTATTGAACATTATAATACTTTACATTCTTTGAGACATTCATAGACCTTGCAAGGACTATTTTGGATTGAATTCATTAGTTTGTACATTTGTCTTCCATTTTCATTGATCACTTTAATAGTTAAACTGTTTGTTAATATTTACAAAAAGTATTGAATTTGCTTCTCTTTAAGGTTTCTTAAGTTGTGAGCGTAGGGTTGTAACTGAACATTTGAGACTCGTCTGGGATATGAATTTCATAGTAATTGAAATTGAAATTGAACGTTTAATTCATTTTATTTCGGAATTATCTTAGGCCTTAGTTTATTTTAGATTTTACATAGTTCAGTAAACAAGCTTACACCATGTCAACTAAGTTGGATACCATTTTTTAAAATATACATCAAGAATGTTTTGAGTTCTTGAAAAAGCAGAACTACTGGAATTTTTCAGACAATATGATGTTTCAGAGGCAAAACAGTCTTTGTTAAAACAAGAACACAAAAATGTCCTTGTTCAATATTTGGTACGAAAAGAATAATTTTGATCAGCGTGCTTTACGATTGATTGGTCAGTCTTATTATGGCTCTAATTTGCAAATTATGGAATTGAAAGAGATGCAAAAGCATGAAGGTGAGCGAGATGCGTGCAGTAAAAAAAAAGAGAAAGGGAGATGCTAATACATTAAGGGGACAGAACTTTAGAAAGGAGAAATGCCTATCAAATTTCTTAAAGATCAGATGCAATTGAAAATGCAATCGCAAATAAAAAATAAAAATAAAAAATGCAAGTAAAATGTTAAAATAGAGAATTTTACCTCCCTGGAAAAAAAATGATGTAACCAAGTAGTTTTCTGTTAATGAAAATATAGCCGAAAATTCCAAATGGCTAAGAAAGCAATGGACTTTATTATTACAGTGCGAACTTATTGGCAGACCTATATACGTATATATTTCACTGTCAGCACAATGGCTGACTTGATCATAGGAATGTATCTTGAAGGTCTATGAGTTGATCCCTAAGGCATATCGACAGAGATTTCGGAACTGTAAAAAAAAGAAAATAGCCAAACACGTGTGCAACTGGCTCGGACAAAAGAACAAATACTTGACCTTTGGTGTGCATCTAAAAAATTGATAAGAAAATAGGACAAACACAGACAACTCCTTTTTGTTGTAGAGTTCAAGCATTACGTCCATAGCAAGTCAAAATTTAGTTTGATAAACAGATACTTGAGAATAGGCTGCAGGTGATGCTGACGGGTATTCCTTGGCACATAAAGTTTCATTTCTCAATACGTCTTCCTCTCAGCAAATAGTTTATGGAAAACCGATGCAGTATTAATCTAAGATGTTCAAATGTAATTTGTTTACTACTACGAAACGTGCGTCTGATAAGACTGATCATAAATCCTTTTCTTTTAATACGTTCCTTATTGTAAGAAATGGTGGGCGTTATGCAGTTATTGTTTCCTATATAAAAAAGCAAAGTACAAGATCCAACTGATTTTGTTTATTATTGACCAATGTCGCCATAATGAATTGGATAAATAATACTATGGTGTCAAGCAACCTTAAATAGTCAGTTTGAATCAATAATGGAGAAATCTATGCAGTTCATATCAATGGGTTCTATATGACGTATTGGTGATTAAACTAATCCTTATAAAATATTAAAAGACACAAGAGCTTATCCGTGTCTTTAGTAGTCAGGCTTCAGTTGTTCAAGGTTGATTTTGAGCTTTATGTTCTTTGGCTTGTTAATTTAATTCAGCCTTACTCGGAAATGCATAATCACAAGGTCGTGATCACTCCCAACATCAGCAATGGGGAACATTCTTGCTTGCATAATACCAGTATGTAGTCGATCTGAATATGATGGGTTCCATTTGGTGAATTCCATGTCCAGCATCGTGAAGCTTTATGTTGGTCCAATGTGTTGACAAGTACAAAGTTGTTGTGGCTTGCGAACTTGAACAACCGCCTCACTCCTTCATTGGTAAGATCATTGTAAGAAGGTCCACAATGATCTTCCCTTTAAGAGCATCTTTTATATTTTTGACATTTTATTCGGCTTGTATGATGAGGATGTCATTCATTCTTACCATGTTTAAAATAAGCTGGAGATTGTTGTACAAATCCTCTATTTATTCATTATCTTGATCGGTGGTCCGAGATTAGACGTGGATAATTGTGATGTTAAAGGGAGATGCTTTCAGACTAATGGAAATTATTTTGCTAGATATGGGGCGGTATTCAAGTACATATCCCTGGATGACTTTGTTGACAAGAAAACCTACTCCATTTATGGACTTGTCCAACTCTCCACTATAATAAAATATATGCACATCTGTAATGTTCGGTGTTCTTCTAGGGCTTTCCATCTGACTTTACAAAGTCCAGAATGTGCTATCTGTTGTGTTCTAGCTCATGTGTCAATCCTTGGAGTCTCCAATTAGCGCCAAAGTTATAATGTTCCAGGTGGCAATAGCGATGTTGTTTCTCGCTCTGAGTGTTTGTAAAGTAGCAGTAGCATACTTGGCACCTCCGTCCTGCTGGACATCGGCAGATGTGATCTTTGTTTACCCAGGCGATGACCGATCCGGTATGCTAGTTTCAGATTTGTCCGTGTATGTCTTCGCCAAAAGTCGTCTAGAGGAGCCTATACCTCTCCAAACCTAGGAGTTGCCAGAAGAGATTGTAGTACATCGTCCATCTACCTTAAGGTTTCTGCTCCTAATTTCCTTATTGGGTATACCCCCTTAAGCTATGGCGGATGGCACCGTATTAGGCAATTATAACATTCTTGGAACTGTGTTATGTTGAGTTTGTTCCTTTATGTCAATGATGTATTTTTACTCACTAATCATTTATGGTGTATGAATGTCAATATTAATAATAACTCCCGCTTTCAAAGTTAATTTATGGTGGTACAACATATAATCTCAATTCCTTCTTTTTGTCCCATGCACAACGGACCAAATATGATAAAATATGGTGTGAGAGAGAAACAGAAATTAAGCTGGAAGAAAATAACTTTAATATGCACCAAATAATCTATAATATCATTATCTATAAAGTTTTGTTTACACTTATTTTATGACCTATATCAAGTGTTTATATAAGCAATTATGCAGCGTTGCAACTATCGGTCGATACAGGTAAATGTCGTGGTTATAGGTAACATATATGTATTTTATTAAAGGCTTCGTTTTTGTTATTTCTTTCATCCTAATAAAAGGTTCTAAAAGTCGTAAATTATTTGTATTAATTAAAGATAAAAATATTGAAAGCTTTCTCCGTCCCTCCCACCGTCCTCCCTGCCTTCCCCCCCTCTCTCTCTCTCTCTCTCTCTCTCTCTCTCTCTCTCTCTCTCTCTCTCTCTCTCTCTCTGTTGACCATCGTATCAAGTTATATGTGTTTAGTCAAACTAATCACAGAGAGAGAGAGAGAGAGAGAGAGAGAGAGAGAGAGAGAGAGAGAGAGAGAGAGAGAGAGAGAGAGAGAGAATTGATAGTCGGAAATAATGTTAACTAAAGCAGTATAATTACTTAGTTAATGTGAATATATGCAGTAACTCAAAACTGATTGTATGCAAGAACATTTAGTTCACGTCAATGCAAAGTATAACGGGAATAAAAGTCACTTTTATAAACTAACATACACGTTTACTTTGAGCTTTGACTTGGAATTAGATTTTTTCACTTGAATTGGTACATAAAATAAATTTTTCAAAACATGTTTGTGTTTGAATAAGAGTAGATTATTTGACAGTGGAGATATTACATCGGAGACTGTAACAAAAAGGACAACAAACATGCGATTAAATCAGAATGCAAACAAGTTAAGATGAAACAGTATATGTGCTTCTTGTGGTTTTTGTGGTTTGTCTCTTTCCTAACAAAAGACAGAATATTTTCTTTGATAAGGTATCGTATCAGGTTGTTCAACTTACAATTTATCACCCAGTTTAACTTTTTCATCAGGTAGCGACATGATTTCCATAAATGTGTCAACGCCCTAGGAATATATGCCTATAAATTTGACTAGATTGCTTAGTCGCTTTATCATGCATATATATATATATATATATATATATATATATATATATATATATATATATATATATATATATATATACGCGCTTCTTTTAATTCTCAAGCCTTTTCGTCGTCATATACATCAACTTGTCGAAGTAAAAACAACTTTACTAGATAACGAGCGATGCTAACAATTCCGTCATTTGTTTCTATAATCAATATGTCGATTGTTAATTCAGTTAAAATTGAACTAATTTACCTACCGTAAAGATTTGAAAAAAAAAACGGAATCATTACTGTCTTAAAGAAATAAAACATTTTGTTTCTTCAGGAAATAGTATGGTCATCGATTTTTGTTCCTCCGGACAGCGACGATGTTTTGTATTAAGGTTGCTCCGCATGGCTGCACGTGGTTCATGTCACTGTTCTGGACGGATTAGTGTGATTCGTTGTTCTCTCGTGTTAAGCTGCCCTTTCATGATATCCGATGCTATATCAAGTTTTTGTACTGGTATTCCAGTTCAATTCAGTGTTGATTTCGCCTCCGATGATAGTTACAAACGTAGATTAACTCATATTTATTTTAATTAAAAATACGAACAATTAAGTTGTTTACGGTCTCTAAAATCAAACGTCTGGTGTTTCAAACATTAACACATCCTATATGGTTAACGACGCGGTGTTGGTTTACCGTGTCTTAATATAAAATAACATATTCACCTAGACTAGCCTGACAACATCCATTGTGCCTTGCTGATATAAAAAAATATACCGTCTGGTAACGTGACCTAATTGGACATTTGTATATTGAACAGGATGGGGGTTTTAGACCTGAATTTCTCAGTTTAATTACATTACCGTATATGCGTGTGTTAGGCGAAAATAATCATCTTGCAGATACCATAGGAAACTTCAAGAAGTAAACGTTAGGACAACGGTCAAGTGACAACAATATTTTCTGTGTAGGAAATAGGCTCAAGAAAATTGCAGTCTCAAGACTATTCTGCAAGAAGTATAAGTGATAGAGTCGTATTCTTCCCCAAGTCCTATATTACATGAATAAGGAGAATTACAAATGTACTAACACCCCCCACTCACACCGCCAACTCATACGCATTAATGGATGAATGATAAGGTAAGTCGGACTTGATTCACACAGCTGCAGAACATTGGCCATAGTTTCTCTTACTATCATGGGGACTGTAAACAAGGATACAAGTCAATTGTACAAGAAGAATACCCGCATCTCAGACTCGATGTGAAAGTTCACAACTCCGCCAATGTGAAGTATTGCCTTGATTCTAGGCGATTGCTGATTCATCAATTTATTGCTGGAAGCTTTATCATAATTTTGCGTCTTGAAGAAATGTATACGGTGTGCATAAAACGATCTAACTGTGTCACATTTTGATGCAGTCTTTTCAATGAGATGAATTTAACAAACAAAAGGTTACAAGTGTCTGGGAATGTTGTATTAAAACGGAAGAAAATCAAGCACATTACGATGAAAAACATCTTATACATTCAAAGTTTGTAGTTCTGCTTTTCTGAAAATTCCGAAAGAACCGGACGATTGCTGATTATTGGATTTATCGCAGTTCACTTTGGTTTCCTTTGGCATTTTGACTAAATGGGTTTACTGAACGTATTTAGAATGCATCTATTACGCAGGTAAAAGTCTAAATACCATACTTGTATTCAGTATGTGACAATTTGATTTTTAAAAAGATAAGGTGCTAGGAATGCATGGTGTTGTTGTATTTAAAGTTATATGCGAACAAAATATGTTATGGTTAAACACGTCACAGAATAATAAAAGGAGTGAACACGGGAGATTTGTGTATGGTGCAAAAGCAAAACGTTGTCAGCAGGAGAACAAAATGTTTTGATAATGTTTCAGCAAGCATTCTGAAAATCAATAATCCGTTGTTTGGAGCAATTGTAAGCTTATGTGATATTATCTAAACGTAACGCATTAATTGCGTGGTATATGGGATTTTTTTATTTTGGCATATCCCTATTAATAGCTACTGCTGTTGTTCATGCATCAAGTTATAGTTGGTCCGTTTATCATAATTTATGTCACCACTATTTTATTTTATAGAAAATACTGTTATGTACAGATATGGCAAGGTGTCTGAATTAAAGCATTTGTTGTAGCTGCCTGTATTCATTAAAGAAACACGTCAATGTATGTTTGATGTATTTGTTAACGTGTGTATGAATGTGCAATTGCCTGAATGTTTCCGATTGTAAGTTGATTTTAAAGTTAGATGGATCAAATTATCCTTGGGTCCATGAGCGACCGATCTAGTCCAAAATGTTCTTGCCGCCCGTTTGTATGCCCTCCATACATTATCTACATGCCTAACGATAAGTCTGGGTTCTCCATTATTCATGTGTGTGTGTGCGAGTGTGTGTGTGTGTGTTTATAAGTATCTGCTGTGTGTATGTTTGTGTATGTGTGTTAGCGAGTGTGTGCTGTATCTGTAAGTATGTAAGTATATATTCCGCGAGATGTAAATCTTTAAAGAAAACAAGGCTAGCTGGTAAGGTTTAAGCCATTATATATACATGGTATATATATCGATTGTAGTAACCATGTGCAGGTAGTGCTCAAATACGAAAGTCATACTGACACTATTTTAGAAAATACGTTATTAGATGAACTTATTGAAAAGCAGAATCGTTTATTTTCGGAGCAGTTTACAGTGGAACAGGTTTATATGTATAAGGCATTGATCCGAACAATATACTCTACAGAATGAAACACATTTTTACTTCCCTGTTAGCGGAGGTGAGGATCAATTACATATGTACAAGATAGACGATAATATCGTGAAACGAATTAAGGTAAATTCATGGTGTAAAGGTTATCGTGACACGAATTAAGTGACACTACAAAGACAACTAAAGCGTGAACAAGAATGAGCAACCAACTTCTATTTCAAATCATAGCTTATGTCGACCTTGATCATTGGCTAGGTAAGCCAATACCTTCATGTGTTTCTCTACTTCCATTCGTCATACATGACTGATCTTGAAAACACAAGAGGCTTGAATATAAGTACATAGTGTCAGAGTAGATGAGCATGAACGATAGTTTTCTCATTAAACAATTGTTGAGTGGTGTTGGTCTGGTGTAACACCATTAATCAATAAACGATAGAATCTACACATAGAAACCTGAACAACTGATGGAGGCAGACAATTGTGAAATAAGTAAAGACAGCCACTGACCTATGGGAATCAACTGGCAAGCTTTTTCATCAGTGACTGATTAAACATGATATGGTTCTTAGGCTGCAAAAATCATGTTACCATATTTTGATAATTTTCTTCAGACAAACAAATCTTCGGACTAGCTAATAAT
Source organism: Unio delphinus (assembly GCA_029339505.1). Classification (NCBI taxonomy): domain Eukaryota; kingdom Metazoa; phylum Mollusca; class Bivalvia; order Unionida; family Unionidae; genus Unio; species Unio delphinus. The sequence goes on along the minus strand of JAQISU010000138.1, from coordinate 2,630,831 downwards.
ATCAAGCTAACTTCTTCTCAATAGTAGGGATATAAAGAGCAATGACATGACCATATTACTTCACGTAATACGTCATTTGTATTAATATAATTTACTCAAAAATGTTTTCAGTGAAAATTCTACCCACAGCGGCAGTCTAATTAGTAAACAAGGATGTTTCATAAAGATCAAACATAGGCACGTAGTATATAGGTACTTGTGAGGTCATCACTACACAAAGTGATCTCCCCTTGGTAATTACTATAGGATGTTACGTTGCGTAAAATCGTATATGGTCGCCATCGAGATCACACAAGTGGAGTCTGACTCTCATGCGCACATGTTACTGCCTGACGCCAAAGATCTATTCGAGGTTTTAACAAGAACACATCTTCTTCCTTGTGAGGTCATAACCACACAAAATTATATTTACGTGGTCTTTATTTCTAGGAATTCTAGAGCATTATAATTCGATATTCATTGAATCATGTTTTCTTGGCAATAATATATTATTAGCAATACTAATACGAATAATAATAATAATAAGAATAATAATAATAATAATAATAGTAATAATAGTAATAATAATAATGATAACACTGGATGCTGTCATCCCATAGTCTAGAGAGACGATGGAAGTGGGTCTATGATAGATGTCCCAGTTAATGGTTGTGTAGCGTTTGTAGCGGCATTGCAGACGAAGCACAACACGGGTGTGGCAGTTCTTGCTGCACTGCTGGATTTGAAAGTGAAGAGTAATGTGTGTTGGAGCTGCTTCTTCTTCCTTTGAGATCGCTTTTTAACAACTAGCAAACGTACCTTGTTCTTGCCGGATTTTAAACCAGTGAGCAGAACGTGTCGCCAGCTAGGCCTGTCTAGAGTAAGCTCTTTAACTGTGTTTTCATGTTGCGTTTGCAGACATACTTGAAGAGGAGATGTGGCCGTCCGATTGACCTTTTGCTAGAGGAAAGTTACGAATAAAACGGCCTTTGGGGATACCTCCGGCATCCATTTGACGTACATGGCCCACCCATCTGATGCAACGTTTGCGGAGCAGTGTTCCCATGCTGGGAATCTTGGCAATTTCAAGCACCTCGTTGTGTGTTACTCGATCACTCCAAATGATTCCGAATATGCGGCGGAGTAATCGCATGTGAAAGGCGCTCAGTCTGTATTCATGTGAGACGTACAGAGTCCAGATATCATTGACATACAATATATTGTTAAGTACGCATACAAGGTACATTGAGATCGTAGTGTTCAGGGTCAGCAAGCTGTTGTTGCACACTCTATGTGACAAACTGGAGAGAGTTGTTGATGCGTTTCCAATCCGATTATTGAGATCAGCATCGAGCGATAGGTTGTTGATAGTGGTAGAGCCGATGTACGTGAATTGACTGAATACCTCAACTTTGTAGTTGTTGATAATGATGCTTAGGGGGTCCGCGTTCTGAGCCATCACATTTGTTTTCTTTAGGCTGATGATCAACCCAAACTCACCGCATGCTCTATCAAAGTAGTTCATCTGTTGCTGTAACTCAGCTTCAGTGTGAGTGGTTAGGGCACCATCGTATGTGAAGAGCATATCCACAATGGTTGCTTTACGTACTTTGCTCTTTGCCAGCCAGGTTGAAGAGTGTGCCATCTGATCGCGTGTGCATTAAGATAGCTTCGGTGGACCTCCCAAAGGCTTGACATTTTCACTCCACTGCGGATACTGAGGTGTTCCATCGTCGAAAGACTGGATCATGTGTAATAGCTTTTCAGGGCATCCAATCTTCGCCAGGATTGTAACGAGTCCGTCTCTGCTGACCAGATCGAACGCCTTGGTGAGATATATCAAGGCCAGGAAGATGGGTCTGTGTTAACTGCATTTCTCATGCAGTTGTCTGATAGAGAAGATCATGTCAATTGTTGAGCTATCTGCGCGTAACTCGTACTGCGACTCTGGATACACTTTGTCAGCAAGTGTCTGTAGTCAGGTTAGGATGATGGGTGCGGAGACGTTACCTACAATGCTGAGATGGGATCTTCGACTGTAGTTCTCCTGTAGTTCTTGCAGTCACTTCTGTCACATTTGTTCTTGTAAAGTGGATTACGAAGTTGGGGTCTCACATGCGTCATTGTGCCCTCATTTCATCACTGGCAGGTGGTCGTGAAGTTTCTGATACTACTTCTGATAATAGTTATAATGCAAATGTATTGTCCTTCAACTGGTTTCTCTTTCCGTTTGCTGTTGTTTACCTCTTTTCCACCTTTTTTCTTTTCGTTTACTTCAATCCACTCAAGTCACTATTGCTTTACCTTTGCACACAAACTCTTAATGTTCCTCTTTTCACATGTGCTCAATTCCTGCCTATATATATATATATATATATATATATATATATATATATATATATATATATATATATATATATATATATATATATATAAACATATATATATATTAATGTACACACATACACAAACATATATATACACACACAAACACATATATACACATACACATATACACACACATACACACATCTATATATATGTGGAACAACATGAAACCATTCTCAAATGAAAAAAGATAGCAAAAGGTGACACTCTTATATTATATGAGCCAGAGAGCATTATATATATATATATATATATATATATATATATATATATATATATATATATATATATATATATTAATGTACACACATACACAAACATATATATACACACACAAACACATATATACACATACACATATACACACACATACACACATCTATATATATGTGGAACAACATGAAACCATTCTCAAATGAAAAAAGATAGCAAAAGGTGACACTCTTATATTATATGAGCCAGAGAGCATTATATCTCCGTGATCTGTACAACAAAATTGCGGAATTTGACAACAACAGGATGGCCTTTTGTTTTTGCTTGTTTTTTAAATTAATTAATTTATTTATTTAGCTTAACTACTTTTTATTTCTGTTATGTTATGACATGTTGGTTGAGAGTAAGGGAATGCATTTTATTGTAAAATGAGGTTATGATTTTTGCCGTTACCAACATGAGTTTATCCTATACATCATCGTCGATCGACGACAAGCAACCTACTCTGCTTCCAAGAAGTGTCTCCAATAGTACATCGTCTTTTTGATTGAATAAATTAACCCCGTCTCTCACCTCTAAAGTGTCAATCATCCTCTCAAAGAAGACGTTTCGTTCTTTAAGTAGCATTTCACAACCTAAGATTAGATGTTTCGCTCTGTCGTCAGTCTCTTTTCCACAGAGTTTGCATATCATAACTTTTCCAACAGGCATGATATATAGTTTCACTAGTTCAGAGAGAGGCCATAATATAGATGGAAATTTACGCCCAAGAAACCATATACTGCTTGGTTTTAAGTCCAAATGAATTTTCCTGAAGTGAATTAAATCGCTCCTTAGTTCAATATCTGTATTCCAGGTAGATTCTTCGATGTTTTGAATATTATCAATAATATTCCGATTCCAAACAAGTTTACCTTCGGTTTGTACTCTTACTGCATAGTCTAAGAGAACACTTCCCATACCATATTTATTGAATATTTTGTCAATATCTGCTATAAACCCCGTCTGTGTTAGAGGGTTGGTCAAGTACTGACATAAGCGCAAAATGAAAATCTTTTTCCAGATAAGAGTCCAATCGCCCCTACACAGCCGGTTGAAAAGCACAATTTCATCTTATCCATGTATGCTTCCATTGACCAGAGTCCTAAGGTACTACGCGTTGCCTCTGTGGGCGAATATTAATCGAAAGCTTGCATACGTCGCGCTGCATATCTCTGACATAGTTCAAGTTCCTCTATATTGGTGTTTGTCATATTCGATCATAATTCACATTCATATAGGACTGAGGGTAGAATGATTCTTTTCCAGATTTTCATACTTGTTAGAGGGTTCATTTCCCCGTCTCTGATACCAATAAAATAAAAAGAGTTTAATAAGTGTTTTCCTTTATCGCATGCTTCTTTTATCGCGTCGTTAGGTTCAAAGTTGTGCTTTAGAGGTATGCCGGCATATTTCTTACTTTTGACTACTGGAATTAACAACTTGTCGAATAGAAAAGAAGGAATATAAGTTATTCTTTTCTTTGTAAAGAGGATGCTGCAACTTTTGTTTGCGTTATATTTCAATCTCCACTTTTTCGCAAAATTAGAGATTGTATCAAGCTGATGCTGCATCGAATGATGCGAATTAGCCATTACAGCTGTGTCATCCGCTAATAAGACACACGGCAGGTGGAGAACAAGTCTTTCATGATGCGCCACGTCTTCCCTTTTATGCCAAGTTTGTACAGCTTGTAAAATAACCCATTGTGCCAGATTGTATTGAATGCCTTAGCATTATCAAGAAATGTTGCATAGACAGGAGTTTGGATGTATGCATTCATGTATGTATGTCTGTATGTCTGTATGTCTGTCTGTCTGTCTGTCTGTATGTATGTATGTATCTATGTATGTATGTATGTCTGTCTGTCTATCTGTCTGTCTGTCTGTTTGTCTGTCTGTAGCATGTGTTCACTTCATTGCGAAAATCAGTCGCAGCAGAGGGGGCGAATCAGACAACTTTTTATAGGCATCTGTTTGGCAAACTAAGGCTTCCTCGAAAAGTAATCGGACAAGCGTCGATTCGGCAAACTAAGGCTTCCTCGAAGAGGTCATATTTCGTAGCGTATGAGTTTAGCGTATTGTATGTATGTATGTATGTGTGTATGTATGTATGTATGTATGTATGTATGTATGTATGTATGTATGTATGTATGTATGTATGTATGTATGTATGTATGTATGCATGTATGTATGTATGTATATATATGTGTGTGTGTGTGTGTGTGTGTGTGTGTGTGCGCGCGTGCTTGTGTATTGCTGGAAAAAGAATAGACAGTTAGGGCCCATAATCCAAAGAATGTTTCTTCGCACGTAAACTTCCTGTTTTAAATGAGCGAATATAAGAGAACCCGCCGAGTTTGCTTTCTAATTTACAGGTAGAATAGATTTATAGTTATAAGGCAGTGACCCGAAAATATATTTAACAGGAAGGGGTGCATTTCAACTTCCTTGCTAGCTGACTTAAGGGACCAAGTTCACATGTATAGTCGTCACTGTCTTGTCAATCTCCCATTTAAGTTCAAGAGGGGAAAAACAAACTACACAGACAACTAGATCTTGAACAAGAATGAGCAGTCAACTTATTTTTTACACCGTCTTTCCTGTCGTGCTTCGTCGTGGACTAGGTAAGTGAATGCCATGATGTATATCGCTCCTTATATACGTCACGCATGACTGACCCCGACGTGGCAAAAGGATCGCTCAAGTCAATTGTATGCACTTTTGTATCTCAGTACAGGACTAAAAACATTCGTAAAACAATCTCGTTACTGGGTTAGATAGGTATTGAATGTTGTTGTTTATGCATAACACTATACTTCGGTTCAATATACACAATACATAGCGGCCAGTATAAGTGTTAGATGTAGAACCTTATGAAACTCCGAGGATAATAGGTGAAGAAAACCCCTAGAAGAACCACCGGCCGTTTGAAGACTACTGCCAAGCTTTCTCACAAGATATGTGTCGAGTAGTACTTGTATTGCTATTGGTAATAAGATCGAAACAGTACGATAATCAGATTACCTCAATGATGTTATATGTTGACATTAGTCATATCCTTTTAGAAAGTACATTTTACCCGGATTGATAATTTCTAAAGTTAATAAAGACCAATGTTGAATGAAAGCATTATTATTTAATTATTTTTCTAAATTGTATTAAAGTAAGTCATCGTTACATTATTTTGACTTATGAGTAATCCCTTTTTATTGCAAGAAAATGAGAAGAGGGTTATGATACAAACCTTATCAAAACCCTTCTAAACTCTTTATTTTGGATGAATGGTGAAATGTGTGACAAACTGCGGCATCGGGGCTTTGAGTGTGCGTGTTGTTCATTGTTAAGCATGCCTAAAATATAATGTAATTGTTTAAAGCCAATCTACAACCTTGCATCCAGTTATACAGATTATTGCTTGAAATTCGTTTTATAAAATACATGAACGACTTGAAAGGCTCCAGCATCAAATAATTCAAAGACATCAATCTACTTTTGCAACTTGTGTATTTCTATAAGGGTCAAACAAGAAGCATTCATTTTGTTAAGTAAGTTTCTAAATCGGTGTATACAAGATACGTAAATCTTATGTTCGTCAAGCGCAGACCATTTACCGCCTTTTCATACGTGAAAGTCATTCCAAACGGAATCAATGTTGTAGTTTTCTTTTCTTAATGTCTGACACGAGAAGTAAATTTGCTGTTCATTGACATGGAATACCGTTTGAAAGTCTTACAATTGCCATGTCCAGTATGCAATGAATCGACACAGTTTATGTATTATTGGACGTATACTCTATTATCTTAAGGACATTTGATAGGTGATGAGTTTGTTATGAATCGACACAGTTTATGTATTACTGGACGTACACTCATTCATTTCAAGGATATTTTATAGGTGAAGTGATGTATACCAAGGATACATTGTAGATTAGTCATCATCAGAAACAGATGTGATGTGCAGCAACCCTTCGTAGAAGTGCATATAATGTATATATAATTGTAAAGCTGATGTTAATAATATGAGACTTAAAATCAAAATTAATATTTTGGCAATTCATTCAACTTAATCGAGTGAGATCAGTCATGGACCTTAAAAATTACTGGTGCTCACAGTTGTTGACTCCAAAAAGTTGGAACATTACTCATTATTAATTCCAAGTTTTTTCACAGTTTAATAATTTCATTGCTCGAGAATTTCTAGAGTTATTGGTGGTTTGTTGATTTTGTGCGGCTTAGAGCCTATATAAAATATTTAAAGCACTATATTAACATTCATCATTTCAAATGCAAATCTTGTGAGAGTCACGACCGTAAATCGTTATGTCTTTATATGTTCGTAGTATGCAATACTGGAAAACATAGCTTCTTTAAACGATTTTGATAAGTATGCAAAATTATTCAAAGGCTTGAATGTTTTAATAATTCAGTCGGATTATCTGAAAAGTTCAAAGACTGTAGTGTTATTCTAATTTCACGGGATTACTTTGAAGTGAAAAGGTTTAGATTCAGAACTTTGATTCAATAGTTATTGTAATGGTATAGCAAATCTACACATATAACTTTTACTCGGAATAACTTAGTATAGTTTGCGAGAAGGTGTGTGATCTCTTACATAATCTCTTGGTGAGCTAGATCAGTAGTGAAATAGAAGATAACCGATGATGGAATTTATATTATTATCTTTAGATTATGTGCTGTCAGTTATGCAGTTTTTCTCTCATGTAATACAATAGGGAATGTTTTTGAGACCTCATTCCTTTAAAATAAAAAATAAAAAATTATTGCCCTATTATCTTCGCAAAGACAAAACGTACGCTTCATATAATATTGGCATTGGATACGTATTAATATGTTGTTACCGGCGTGAATTATTTAAGACATTAAAAATTGCACTCAAGCAGTGGATGATATTGAAATGTTTGAAAATGACAGCAACACTAGAGAATTTAGACAGTTAAAACAATTTAATCATATAACGATAGACCTTACTATTTCATATTTTTTACTGCAATACTACAATCCGTTTGAAAAAATTATATAGTGAAATAATATGCAAAACATTTGTCGTTTACGACCCTTAGATTAATTTGAAACCTTTAAATTGACCCCGGGTAGGAACTTCTATAAAAGCAACCTAGTAACGTCAATTTGTCCGCACATAATACCTCTTATTACCATTTATTATTATTAGTTTATATTTGTTGTTGTGGTTATGGGTTTCGGTCTGTCCACCCCTTTTGCTGATTTAACTGAAATAAAATCTATGGGCCCAAATTCAATAAACAAAAAAAAAAACCTCTACGGAGACCGAAACAATTTCAGACAAAACTAATGAAGATTGAACAGACCCAAATACTTGAGAAACACCAAAGGGAGATAATTTATCCAGGGATGTGTATGTTTGTGATAGAGTTACTGTCCTAGGATGGGATTTGATTGATAATATATAAATAGACATGATTCACACTCTGACTAAATTTTTCTCTCTGTTGAAATACCAGAAATTTTAACTACGGTGATTTTTTAAAAAAAATCTACTATTTTCTTCTACAGTGGGTTTAGTTTTGAAATCTAAGAATTTTAGCTACATGTGTAAACAAGGTATGTGTGTGTGATAGAGATACTGTACTTGGATGGGATTTTTTGAAAATATATGAATAGACATGATTCACATTATGACTAAATTTTCATCTAGTTCATTTGACTAGAAATGTTAACTACAGTGGGTTTATTTTTTGAAATCTAAAATTTTCATCTACAATTTTTAATAATATGTATATATTAATTTCAAAATATATACCTGTAGATTGGAACATTTAGCGTAATACATATGCGGTTGGATCTCGTCCCGTGGCCCAACGTTCGAATCTTGTGACAGACATTATTGTAGACGGTACCGATCGGTTTATAAATATAAATTGGGACGCCAGCCCAAAGGTATTTTATTTACACCTCCCGTCACGTCAAATACGTGATGGTGCAATTTTGCACCCTCGAGAATTCGATTCTTTGGGGGAGGTGTACAACAACACATACATATGAATATTCTAATATTTCGTTTCAATTAAAAAATTCATTTCAGATATGTCTATGGGCGCTCCAAAAATAAATAGTAGCATGGATGCAAATAGCTCTATGTCACACAAGGGTAACCCAAAAGGCGGTTCAGAAATAACTGTCAGCGAAAAGAAAAAGTCATAGGGTCAAAGAAAAAAAAATCTCGGAGATAATAATCTCAAAGAGATAAAAGGACCCTATGAAAGACACAAAGGCCAATAAGGGACCCAGTGAATGATAACCGCTCATCATAGCTACTGTTTTTTTTTGGATAATATATGATAATATTTTTGATATATTTGATATAATAGATATATACATATATCATATAATGAACATCGAAAATATAACTGATATCATAAACGCACTTTCAGAGTTAAAATATAAAAATCCAATTATCATATAAATTAGATTCTAAACAGATTCTCTCTGATTTTTAAGATCTCGATGATAACACTCAAAATAATAAATATATGCTATCTTCTCAATATAGCTTTATTAAACGGATTCAACAAGCTGTTAACGAATCATTAGCATTTAACAGTGACGTCAATAAATTCATTCCGTTATTTACCGCAGTCGAAAGGATTAGAAGTCAACTGGGCCGACAATACGAGGCGAAGCGTATAATAAATTCCAGGATAAAAATAATTAACGAACTCATGAAACAGAACATTACACTGCAATCAAAACACTTAAATGTGATACCTTAGAGGTATGAAACAATCATGGTAGGACGCAATAAAGAGATTTATACCCGTAAGGGATTTCTGTCATACAAAACGCGTCAAGAATCTCAATCTGCATTTGCAGTAGGCACTGAACAATTATTGAATCCTGTTACTACAACGACTAGGGAGGTTATATACGGAAAGAAGGGTAAGCAATAAAAAGAGATGTTCTTCCTGAACTCGGAAAAATAGCAAAAGCAGCTAAACAAACACCAGAACCGCTATAAAAACCTTCCTCCAGTGACAAAGTCACCAATAACACAACTGGCAAGACTTAAAATTGGTCCGAATAAAACCGCTGAAGAAACAATCGAAGAATTTCGTGATAGATTTACTGAAGAGAGTTTAACAGCAATTGATAAAGGCGATCCAAAATAACTTCCTGCTCTTGTTGTTACGAATTATGAAAATAGGGAGAAAATGTTGAAACCAGGACATAAAACATACATTAGAAATATAAGACAGTGGGCCGATGTATTTTATAAAATTAAAACTAACATGAGTCGAATTAATACAAAAAATGTATCGTACATGGGATATCTCAATGCGGTGAGTAAAGTGAATGATCAATATGAAGAACTAAAACAAAAACAAAAACCACAAAGATTGCAAAGAAAAAGAAAACAATAATCAAAGAAAATGTCTTTCTCACCTCAACGACAACCACAGCTTGAGCAACTAGAAGATGATGATGCTTTAGCAATTTTGAGATTTGGATCTGATGATATACAAGGGGTAACTGGTGAAAATTTCGTAAGTGGATTTTCTCAGAATGTAACTCCAAGCGGTGCTTGGGGTAGTGGTCTTGTTCGTTGTCCTAATAATGTTCTCGGAGACATAGCGCGATTAGAATTTCTCATCTGGGGGAAACAATCCGAAAATAACGAAGCGGAAATAATTAACGAATCCGCTGATATCTGTAGACGACTATTTGAAGGTGGTATCATGGAAATTGGTGTATATCGAGAATTTATTGATGAACTGGTTGATGATCATCACAGCTATTAGATAAAAAAACATTTAAATAAAATGATCATACACCACAACCACTATAAACCAACTAGGAGTTACATAGTAAATTCCCGATTGCCCGTTTATAAAGTGTATTAAGGAGATGGTGGCGTTGATGTCATTCAAGGGTTTTTTGCAAGGATGGCTCCATAAATAGCACCAATCGCAAAACAATTATCAATGAAAGCTATTTATGTTATTCGTGATAAGGGTATTAGCGATGTTGGTGATGTTGCCGGTAAAGCATTTTCGGCGGCCAAAGAAAAACTACTAACACTAATTCGACGATGAAAGCAACTACCACCAGGAAAACTACCATATACGGAGATTATGCCTGCTAGTATTAGCAAAACAATAAACAATGCGGTGGATCAAATGAATGAAGGATTTGATGCTCAAAGAAATATTACTGTAAATATGATAGCGGGAAGTGGACTGAGATCTCGATTTAGATCGAAAACTATATAATAAAATGTTCAAATCGTCACCTGATACGGCACTTGAGTTAGATGCCCCAGTTCTCAAATATGATTCTGTACGCGATTATCAATTTTATTCCTATAACGCAGTAAAACCAAATAGTTGATCAAGAATCGAACTTATGCTCAAGATACAAGCAAATACTTTCTACCCGCTGCGGCATTTATCGAAAAAGAAGAAGAACTTGTAACAAATGTTGATGTTAACACGCCATATGCAGATGACGCTAATCTCCGAGTTGGCTTTGTCAATAATGGTATCATGGCATTATTTAGTAGCGCAAGATATATGATTGATGGAAGAGAGATTGAATCTATTGAGCATGATGTTGATGTTGCCACAACAATAGTGGGATTAGCGAGATATTCTGATGATTATACAAGATCAACTTAAGCTTCTATGATGTTCGCTAAGGATATCAATGATCACGCTGCACATAATAAATATATTAAATTACGGACACCAGTAGCTACTGCATCTGATCCCCAACCAGTCGACGTTGAACATGATGCTAGACCAGCTGCTGCCTTTGATATTATAAAATATGATAATCATAATTACAACCTAGGGTTTGCAACACGCGTACCAATGTTGCAAGGACAGAGTAAATTATTTTTATGCGCGATTCCACTATCTCATATTTTCGGATTTTGTAGAAATGTTACAAAAGTTATCTTTGGAGCGAAACATACAGTAGTCCTCGTTGCAAAAGGTGATGATAATGATGCAATCTGGCATTGTGATGGTGGTGCTGTTGGTAAAGTAAATATATCAAAACTCTCACTGTGGATGCCAGTAATGACTACATCAATGACCGCAGAGTTATAGAGAGTTATGTTAATCGTATATTTACATGGCACATGGCATCAAAACAGAGGGTTTGTGCGGCACGGCATATATTTGTTGCGTTACTGGATAAGGCACGATTCAATTCACAAACACACAGACATATGATATTTGATAAACTTGGTGTTTCTCAAGTCTCGTTTAGGATAAACGGCCAACAAGAACCATCTGATGATATTTTACTTAATTACGAACAAAACCAAATAGCACGCGCGTATCATCGCTTGCTGAAATTTATGGTACGTGATAATAATGTAGATACTGGTCTGCAAATATCACAATTAGATTTTAGAAATAGATATCCGATTTATTTCTTTTCGTTGGAGCATCTGGATTTAACCATACAATCCGTCGTTGACTTACATCGAACTCATGTAACCGATCCTCCTGCTGGTGGTTACAGAGCAATTGCTGTCATTCTCAGTGATAAATCAATGCTCCTCAAAGGTGTTGGTGGACGAATGAGGGTAGTTGATTCAACAGTAGAAAACATGTAATGTTTTCCAAAACATGTAATGTTTTCTAGAAACATGTAATGTTTTCCAAAAACACATAGACAATTAGATCAATCAATCTCGTATTAAATCATGTAGTCATGTTAATGTTACTCTGACCCCTGGTCAAATTGAAACGTTGCAATCGGATTCAGCTAAAAATGTGGAACTACGATATCGCTAAAACACAATCAGATGTCTGGTGGTCAAAATGAACTGTCACTGACAGCTCTACAGATTAAACATTTCAATGATGCTATCAAGGGTAAAAAGGGTGTTAAAGATCACTCTCTCTCTGCGGCCACGATCACTGACATGATAAAATCAGGTGGTATATTTCCACTTCTCGCTGCGATTCCAGCACTAATTGCAGCCTCTACCGCGGTCGTAATAACTGTCGCTCTCGGATATGTTAGTACCGGCGCTGGGATGGCACTGAAGAAAGCTACCGGTCAGTGATACACTAAAAGAAAGGTATAAGACTACCAAGAACTTCGTGTACATGGTACAGCGGAAACGGCCTGAGGTTACCAGGGACGGTATACTATCACCAACACCGATGGATCCAATGTCAAATTTTGATTTACTCGATGCTGCTAAAAAATTAGCGATACAAAATTTATAGGTTTTTTATGCGAGATCAATTACCACAACAACCAAACAACACTGAAATCGGTATCATTAATCTCGATAACAGCACCGGACCTGAAACTCACTGGGCTGCATACGCGATTGATCCTCGTGCATTTGTTTACATGTGTATTTTGATTCATATGGGCTATCACCAACTAAAGAATTTATGCGTTATATACATCAATTAAAAATTCCTCGCTGGTACTCCACGCTACAAACACAGAAAATGACCGACATACCAATATGCGGCCTAGAAGTATTAATGTACGTAGCGCAATATCATCATTTACTAAACCACCCCATAAAACTGTACACGAATATACGTGTAATCGCTTTTTAGAGAGATCTTAAAATAGAATAATTGATATTTGGGGAAAATCTCTCTCAAACCTGAAAAAACCCACCCGAGGAAGTATCTGCAACCAATGATATATAAAAAATAATCGAAGATATTAAACCTTGCAAATAGTGTATCCAAACGAAATATTCGTATTTCAAGACCGACAAGGGAAATTGAAAACGAGTAATGTTTCCGTGAATGATATTCTAGTTAAAATAAACAACGCATAGGAAAATTCTATCACGGTTGATTCCACCGATTAAATACGACCCGCATTTATATATTCAACAATCGATAAGAAACTAACATCATTGAACGATAATTATACATCATCCACAAATACATTAGCTAAGCTACGATCTGAATATGACGCTCATATGAATCGATTTAATGGATTGCAAAAGGTATAGAAGATGTTCAACTTCCGTTTTATAATTTCTTTGGGATTCCACCAGTGATTCAACTCAAACTATCTGATATAAAAACCACAGATGAGAAACTAACAAAGCTGCGAGCTGAGTATGATGTTCATGTAAGTGCGTTTACAAACCTCCGTAGGAATTTTAGAAAATTGGATGAAACCATGAATAGTTTATTTGTTACTCCTTTGACTGTTCCAATGAAAATTTCTGATATTAAAACAAATATCGATACGATGAAACAAAAAACAAGACGATATCATTGCTGATTTTCCTGTTATCGCTACCGGGCTTGATACAAATAACATTCCACATAAACAAAGTATTAATACCGTGTACTCGACATATCACGAATCTTTCGAGGGGACACCTCAAAATAATATAATTAATATTACTGCTGAAGTTAAGGGTTTCCATAGATTGACCCTGCTTTCAGGAGTATCGTTTTATGTATCATCGGATACTTCTATAGGAATTATTGCTGTAGGTGCAATAATAGATAAGGGCGCCATTGGAGCATTTATAATAATCTCTGTCAGTGGTAATTGATCTAGGGCATCAATGCGATACTACGTAGAATTTGTAATTGATTGGTAAAGAATCATATCATGATGCAATAATATCGTACGATAGAAATAAAATATCTAATATTTATCGATTTTTTAATGATGTAACCTCCGTTACTTGCGATGAGAAATCCCCAGGAGGGAGACTGGTTAATGTATGGAACAAACCAGAATACGATTAAATTACCGAAAACTCTGTAAATATAAGTAGGGATTTTAAAAACTATAAATCCTTATTACCACAAACATTTGGAGAAGAATCTTCCCGAGATTGAATTATCAGATATGTATAAATATGTAATCAAATTATCGCCATTATGATATAATTCAATTCACGATGTATTCAATGTATATTACATAACAATTATCATAAAACAAGAAAATAATTTGCATGGGTAAATAACACAGGCGTTGAAGATATTGCATCATTTAAACTCCCCGGGTATAATGCAGACCAATTAAAGAGAAACACTCAGTGATCTCGGTGAGTATTTCCCGTTGATACTCGCCGCATGAAGAAAAAAATTTAACCACAGACAACAATCCTGAAACATAATATTGACCCACATGGGGGTGGGCGGCATATTGCTCCTAATAATGTGAATATATTATCGGTGATTGCAATAAATCTAGTATGTGATGCTATTGATGGAAGTTACCAAATAAATCTAGAAAGATCAAATCAAGCCCAGCAGGGATTTATTCTATATTCATTTGCACCAACGGCTCTACCCGGACTTTTAATAATTGTGGAGCCAACATTTCCAGTGTATATGTAATGTCATAATGATACAATAACGAGAATTAATTTTAAACTCACTGACCAGTCAAATAATTTGATTGACTTAAGGAATGAGACTTCAGAAATTAGTCTGTATGTGAAATCCTAAAGGATTTTCGTCTTAAAGACTTTCACTTAAATGATTTAATCGTAAACAATTTTCACAGTGATTTTATCATCATTTGTTTAGTTTTTTCCCTTTCATGCACGAATCCGAAGAAAACGAAAATGGAATTTAGATGTATGCAAATTGAATTTTATTTTTGAATTTTTGAACCGCTTTCAAAAGGCAGAATTGTGTATTCCCTTTGCAACACGTTCAACCGAAGGTCGAAAAATATCAAAATACTTACCGACTTCATTCAATGACTGAACTCTTTTTTCTTCGTTAGTTTCTGTGTTGAGTGATTTGACAGGTCTCCTTGCAACTGTTTTAGAAGTAACAGTGTTTTTAAAATAAATTTTCGCTTTGAGTGATAGCTTGAACATTAGTTAAAGAATTGTCAGTTCTTATACTATTTTTGAGATCAATTACAGACCAATCTTTGATCAATCCATTGAAATGCTATCCGATGGTTGAGATGTCTTTTCCTTCCAGTGGTAAATCTAAGATATCATTGATTATCAACAACAACTACTGTTTTTTTAACCTGCGGTGTCTGACTACACCATCACGACATGATTCATAATCGATGATGTGGTTGAAATTCTTGGTTCATTCAGATACATATATATTATTTGTCTAATTGATTATTTGGTTTAATTATTACTTATTAAGAATCTATCAATATAGTCTTGAGGTGTACTTGATTTTGTCATTGACAAAGTCATTGACAGAGACAGAGTCTTTGGTGGAGTTTTTAACTCTTTTATAATAATAGCACTTAATTTTCCTGTATCGCTTAATACCACAATTGAGATGCAACTGCGACTTTCCACGCACCTCAACCCCACATAGTGTGGAGGGTCAGGGACCTAAGCTTCCACATCGCACAATCTCTGAATGATAGCCACATAATTTATTTCTGCAACCTATCATAAATCATTTACAGTGATTCATTATATATAAATTCTTTATTTAAATACTTGTTTTAATTACAATATGGAGGAGGTTGATACATTATCAAAAAAAAAACCTGGAAAATTGTTAAATTCAATCTCAATAAGGTATCATTAGATGCACCAAATAAGGGTCTAATAGGTGACGAAAGCATGGTCGACGAATTTAAGCGCGATGGTGCATCTCACTGTCGGTTAACATTTCGAATCGATGAGAGTGTTGATGCTACGATGAACGACAAAAAAACAGCAGTGATAATATCACATCTTGACCATAGAAAGTATTTTTTTTAGAGTGAAATTCATTATCCGTTCAGAAACAGAAAATTGAATTATACGCAAAAAATTTTAACCTGTTATGAAAAAGAAAAGAACTGTCACTGGGAGTCAGGATTCTAAACCAGGAAAGCTGACTGGGATTGACAAACCGTATTACGAGAGAGCTTATCCTGTGACAGCGGTTGTCTATGGGATATATCCAATAAATGACAAACCGAATATTGAGAAAGTACAAGCCATAAAATTGTCGTCGTTGAATTGTGTAGCCGAACGAATAATAGAGCATTTTACAAATGTGTTGCGTGGAAACAAGTTGACAGATCTAAGACGAAAAAAATGTGAATGGTCGTTAGCAGTCAGGGATTATGGGGAAACAATTCAAAATGTAGCTGAGCTAGAAATGATATTACAATTTCCAATAACGTTAGCGACGATAACAGGAGAAGTATTATACGCATCGAAAATATAAATCAAGAGGATATCCAATAAAAATTATTGACCATAATGCACATGCGTGGTCTAACGCAATACAAAAATTTCCACGGGTTAGAACCATAAAATATCTACCAGTGTAGTTCTCCCGGTAGGATAATTTGTTTTGATTTTATTCACACGGAAGGTATAAACTATCCTGTGTCAGTGTGGTTATTTCAGAGTTTCGAATATTTTTTTATTTATTGAAAATCTAGTAATATAGTCCTGAGGTGTTCTTATGATTTTGTCATTGACTCTGTCAGGGTTGGAGTTTTTAATTCGCTTATCATAATAACGCTTAAGTTCCATGTATCGTTTACCACCACAATTGAGACACAGCTGTGATTTTCCTCTCACCACAACCCCATATCGTATGCAGGGGATGGCGGACCTAAGCATCCACGTCGCACTATGTGTAAATGATATCCACAGAATTCATTTCTGCACAATTTGTTACAAATGGTTACTGATACTATCGTAAATCACTTACAGTGATTCATTTTATATATTTTTTTATTTAAATACTTGTTATAATTATATATGGAGGAGTTCGAGAGATTATTCAAAATAAAACCCTAAAAAAGCTAAATTCAGTCTAGATAGAGTTTCCATAGATGTACCAAATAAGAAACATGATATATAAACTCCATGGAAGAGTTTTGATGAATTTAAATGTGACGGTGCATCTCACTGTTGGTCAGCATTTCGAATCGATGGTATTGTTGATGCTACCATGAGCAATCAAAACGCAGCAGCGATAATATCATAGTTTGCCCGTAGAAAGTATTTTTAGACTGAAATTAATTATCCGTTCAGAAACAGGAAATTGGATTATACGCGACAAATTTGAACCCATTTTGAAAGATAAAAAAAACTGTCAGGATTCCGAACCAAGAACGCTGATAGGAATTTACAAACCGTATTACGAGTAATCTTATTCTGTAACTGCGGTTGTTTATTGGATCTATCTGTTAACTGACAAACGGAGTATTTTGAAATTAAAACCATGAAACAGTCGTCGTTGAATTGTGTAGCCGAACGAATAATAGAACATTCTACCAATGCGTTGCGTGGAAACAAGTTGACGGATCTAAGACGCAAAAGAAAAGGAATGAACGATTACAATCCGGGATAGCGGTGCAGCAATTCAAAATGTAGCTTAGCTAGAAAAGATATTAAAATTTCCAATAACCGTAAAGACAATAATAGAAGAAGTATTATACGAACAGAACTGTAAATCAAGAGGACCTCCAATCAAATATATTGACCATAATTCACATGTTTGGACCTCAGCAGTAACAGTAGTTCCACGGATTAAAACCATACAATTTATACCGGTAGAGTTCTCCGGGGAAGAGAAATTGTTTGATTTTATTTATGCGGAGAGTAAAAACGATCCTGTGTCAGTGGGGTTATTTCAGAATTTTGAAGACGAAGAGTGTAAATTTGATCAATTTGTAAAACCTAAAGGCGAAATATACCGTACTGAATCTCTTCACGAGGAGATGAGAAAACTAGCTCGTGATTTTTCAACGGATAGCCACGAACAGTTACTAACAAACTGTTTTACAATCCCGTCAGTTGCAGCTCATTTCTCAAGAAAGAAAAATCTGTGGAAACAAACAAGAGCTGAATTTCTCTCACATGTCCAGTTAAGCTGTGCAGCGTTTAGCCACGGTGGATTATGGAATACCAAACATGATCCTAAAAGTGTTATTTCGGTTGATATGCTTGCGTGTTATCCAGGTAGTATTCTCGGGTACGGAAAATGCTCTGAGTATTTTTAAAGATTTGGGCATCATACACACGAGATGACCCGCGTTGCAATTAATGGGCCGCTACCCGATTTTTTTTTAACGGGATTCGATTGTGTTCTATAATTCGAATTCGCTAAAGGACTTTATTCGTGTTCTTATGTTTAGTTTGATAGACACATATCTGTAAAACACTGGATGCCATATTGGATCGATTCTAAAATACTGATATCGCTGATTGTCAGTGAAACAATTATATCATATCTTTAACTGAAGTTTAGTCACCACATCCCGATAGTCTATATAGTATAATTAGCGGTAACAAAGACAAATTTTCCTCGTTCGACGAAGAAAATATCGTTAAATGGTCCGAAGAGATCTTTGAAGATAGAAATAAACACGCAAAGTATCTCGGTAGAATAATAAATGGTAAATTCACCCAAGGTGGATCATATGATCACATGCGACATTATTCACGATTAATAATAGATAACGCTGTATACGATTTTATAATCGCAGATGCAGCATCTAGATGTACATATGCCAATCGTTAAGACGCTTTCTTCTCCGATGGAACAAAGTTCGGTACAATTGTTACTTATATAGGCGGAGATAATCCACCAACACACATGTACGGGCTTATATGCTGGCTTATGCTTCTATGAATTTGCTATCGATGATACATATATTTCCTGAATCCGCGTTTAGAGTCGCCACTGATTCATTTTCATAGATTTAGAACATAGCAAATCAGTGGCTGAATTTACAAATTCCCACGAGTGATGGGGATCATGGAGAATAAAAAAGGAAATATTGCGTGATTATTCTTAATCAGCAGATGTTACAATTGAAATAAATTACTTCAAAATTATCAGATATCAGAACTATCGAAAGCTCTGTCGTGTTCCGATCTAATATGTAGATATAAAACCAGTTACTTAAACGGCTGTGGTGGGTCAGGGAAGACGACTCCTGTGATCGAATTATTTCGAGGAAAATCAAACTTGATTGTGCTAATACGAACGCACAGACTTGCGAGACAGATGAATAAGCGAGGAGATAATGCAAGCACTTATCACAGTTTCTTTCGATGGAAAGGTGATGTATGGTCTCCTGATCAAATGGGTGAGAAATATATTCCTGAAATTATTTTTTGGGATGAGATATGCACAGTATCGTTAGAGATATTACCATTTTTCTTGATTGTCTATTGTTAAAGAATAAATCTGTGATAAGGTGTTGTGATCATGGTCAATTACCACCATTTGTCTGGTTTTCTAGATTATTATGAAGAAATTAATATTGATCATATATCAAATGATTCAGAACTAAGTGAAGTTAAGAAATTAATCAGATTACAACCGGATAAAATTCATTGTGAAATAGCGCTTGAAATAATTTCAGAAACCCCATTAAATGATTTTTGGTAAGCGTGGAGACCACACGATTTGATAGTGGCAAGTAGAAATATTGTCAGAGATACACTTCAGATGAAGTTGTTAAAAACGCACAAAGAAAAGTTCGCAGCACTTCAAGTGCCATTGTGTTATCAGCCTACATATACACAAGACAGATTTTTGAAATTGATATTCCTTGACAAACTGAGAAGCGGATTCTCGTGTTAAATGATATTGTGTCGGTTGATATCAGGTTTGTCGAAGATGCATTGAGTGCTGATAAATCTCCATTGAGACTAGGATACGCTATGACGATACATTCTTCGCAGGGATTTACTATATCCGATACAACTGTTTGGATCGTAGATGATCGCATCGAATGGTCAAATTTAGTTTATCTTGCAGTGTCTAGAGTACAAAGAACTAAGCAACTTTGAAGAGTTGTTTTAGATGCTAATCACACCACAACCAGTCATACTGTCAGCGATTACATAATCAGAAGAAAAATCGCTGGTTATAAACATAAGGATACAAAAAACAGATAATTTGATATTGAAGCTGCAGTTATAATTACGCTGAAACAACAACAAAATAATCACTGCGCGAGTTGTAATTGTATAATGCGTAGGTGTTGGACTAATACAGATCCTCAACAATTTACCGCAGACAGAAAGGATAATAGACCTGGTCATACCAAAGATAATGTGATGCTGACCTGTCTCGAGTGTAACAGACGCAAAGGTGCTAGTTAAGACCACGCGGCGGTAATTGAGTATATTCGAGTATCAATTGTAGTTGTTCACGAGTAAATCCTCGCTGAGGAGCAGTTGAATCCAATCTATAGATTGCTGGTCTACCAGTCGATCGTGTTAAGCTAGATATTTTATGTGCAGTAATTCTCCAAATAGGATCAGTCACCCTTTTTTGCCACCTTCGAGCTATCCTGGTTCATATAAATACCTAACCGTGACATTGCCGACTATCGGTTGTTTTGAAAAATCATTTTGTGGTTTAACGGGTATATACTTTTTCTTAATCGCGTTGTTGGGTTTCATGTTAATTGTCGAGTAATCTCATTATTCAGTTCGGTAATTACGCCTGGCAATCTCTTTAGCCATTCACGAGATCGTTTATTTTGAATAAATTCCTTCGCGTATTGATATCGAAATAACCGCTCAGCAAGTGTCCCTTTAAATCGTCCAACATTTGCCTGTTCGTGATGTAGTTAAGTATATCCTCGTCTAATGATGACATGTTGATGTTTCATTGTTGATAACACTACACCGTGAAATTCCTTGCCAGGATCAACCTGCAGAAGATTTGGCCACTGCAGAGGACCTCGTCGATAAACCCTTTCAAACGCAGAAGCTACTTGTTGATGTTGATGACTTTGTCTCTAGCTTCTCTGCTTTTTTGTATCCACTCGCAACATCAACTACGCTTAGCGCATACTTGATTGTTTTTTTATTAACAGTATCATGCGGCGAGTTTATAGATTGCTGATTTACCTCGCCAGTATCCTATTGGGGAATAATAAATAGCTTTCATGCTGTTATTAATTACCAGCACCCATCATTAATTTACTTTTCATCGCTGACTTTATCAACCATGAAGCCAATTTGTCTTTGAAGTATTTATCAGTGAAATAATTTAACGCATGAATCAATTTCACATCTGCGATATGTCCATGTTGAAGATTGCTGCTTTTATAAGCAGCATAATGAGCATGATAGGCCTTATCAATAGCATTTATTGGATATTCACGGGGTCGGGGTTGGTTTTTAATCGAGTCGGATATCGAGATTGGTTCCAGGTCAACAATAACTATACCCTGGAAGGTGTTATTCTCCTGGATATTTTGCCCATGAAGTCCCGGGAAGTTTTGCTAGTTTGGATGCAATATCACCTCCTTTTTTTTATTTTAAATCCTTGATTTTATGAAGGGAAACAAATCTATTGTTTTTGTTCCACACTGTACACATTTACCAGCAAGTGCTGATCTGTTATTGCTTGTAGTAATTGTTGTCAAGTTGTTTGTGCTAGTACGTTTCTTACATTTCACACAATATAGATCTATAATTTATTTATATTAATATGAATGTAATTGATTTTTCGGCGACAAAACACGAGAACCCGTTAAACATCATGCAGCACTACCAAATTATATTTGCATGATTATTATTGGACCATCTGGAAGTGACAAGATGCAGTTGTTACTTAATTTGATAACGAGATGGATGAAATGGGATAAACTATATTTGGTAGCCCCAAGTGTAGATGATCAGCGATGTAATGAGGTGTTAAAAGATTTTAACGAGAAAAGCAAAATCAGAAGTCGATGAGGATATTATTGAATTTATAATCGAAATCGAAGAAGACCGAGTATGGATGTTATTGATGGAAGCATTAACAATTTGATCGTATATGATGATGTAATGTTAGATAAACAAGCAAACCCTGCCAGGATATTTTCCAGAGGTAGACATACAAACACTGATGTAATATATGTTACTCAAAGAGATACACAAATACCAAAAGCGATCAGGGATAACTGTAATATTCTTGCTATACTTAATGGAGCTGACACCCATACGATACGAAATATTCACCAGACCTGGTGCAGTGGAGATATGGATTATAATCTCTTTAGAAATCTCTTTAATAACGTTAAGTCGGTCCCACATGTATTTATAACGATACATTTACATGAACCTAGATCAAGATGTCGCATGATATACTCTTTTCGCAGATGTTATTTCAGTTGTATCAGCAAGAAGGGTGGATAGACGAAACCCATAATCACAACAACAAATAGAAACTGTCTTTTTTCTAGTTGATTTAAATCACTTTTGGTTTCCGTAAAAGTCTTATTTTTATTTGATAACTTGTCCATTCACCCTTTTATCTCTCTAGTCTCGTCTACTTAGAATGGTTTCGGTCTGTCCACCCCTCTTGCTGCTTACAAACATGTCCGCAGAAACGTTGGTCCCTGAACTTTTCATCATGCTTGCCTAAGATATTCCAAAGATCCAATGAATAATATATTTATATAACTTATTGCTTATGAAGATAACATTGAAAAGAACAACTTGAAAAAAAATTAATTTAAACTAGTAGCACAATTTATATAACTATGACTATGATAACGACGAAAAACAACTACTACTACTAGTACTAAAATGAAAATATAACTAAATATTAACAATTGAACTGACGGAAGTTCTATTTTAATCGTCCCTTTTCATTTTCAGTTTAGCGTTATTAAATGTATGCCATATTATAAATAATGTTATATTTATCAACGTAATATAGTGCTGTAATAATTACACAGACACAATGTTTAAAATGCGCATATTTAAAAATTAGAAAAGAATTTTAAGTTTACGAAGAGCATTGGTATCGATTTGTTTAAAACACATGTTGTCATTACGTTTTATCAAAGTACGCAACCAAACAATTGTGCACATGAAAATGAAGTTGGTAGTGTTAAAAGTAATATTCTGACATTGTTGCACATAACCGTTTACGATGCGTTTGTCATGACGATATTATACATACAAATCTATAATAAGAATGTATGGATTGTAATGGATAGATTTAAAACATAAAAACAGTCCTATCCACTATCGTTTTTAATAAAAGGTATATTTGTTTACCTTTGAGGCACGGTGAATTTCGCTCTACGTAAGTCTACCAACCAATCAACAACAACTTATTGGAACAATTTCTACTGGACGGCTGATAAGGCTGTGGATGGGAATTCCGATGGCAGCAATCCAGAAAGTTCCATGACATGTAGCGCAACCGCGAATAGCCAAGAGGTAAACCACACCTGGGAAGTTAACATTGGCCCACAGATCATTGTAAAGACCATCACAGTATACGGAAGAACAGATGGTATAGTAGCATCACAAATACACTTTAATTCTTCTTCAGTATACACATTGCATAATAGTAAAGACTGATAAAAAGAACATTTAGTCATAATAATCATTTCATGAAAGGTCGGATATTTCTTATCTGTGTTAATTTATCTATATGCTGCCATATATATATATATATATATATATATATATATATATATATATATATATATATATATATATATATATATATATATATATATATATATATATATGGATACATGCTTTTTTTCACGATGCCTCCAGCAACTGATAGAATGTAATGATCATATTACGTCATAATGACAGTATAAACCATTTTAGATGTCTTCGTTTGCTAATGCCTGATCTTATACAGTAATGCTAATATGTCGCTAAGAGGGTTTGAATGCGAACCCATACACACAAATATAGGAATGTCTATCTATCTATCTATCTATCTATCTATCTATCTATCTATCTATCTATCTATCTATCTATCTATCTATCTATCTATGTATCCACCCATCCATCCATCCATCCATCTCTCTCTCTGTGTGTGTGTGTCTCTTCTCTCTCTCTCTCTCTCTCTCTCTCTCTCTCTCTCTCTCACTCTATATATATATATATATATATATATATATATATATATATATATATATATATATATATATATATATATATATATATATATATATACATAGATGCATACATATTTATATTGTATTTGGCATTAACAATAGAGCCTTATTATGTTTTAAGTCCTACTTAATCAGCAGGACACAAATATTATCTGAAATTGGAATACACTCCTTGAAATTTGATCTATGTTGTGGTGTTCCACAGCGGTCAGTTCTGGACATGTTCACTCCATTAGTTTCATTAGTGTCATAGTTATCGTTGAGTGTCTCACAAATGGTACTGTGACGACACTCAAATGTACAAGTCTAACTACCCGAATGAAGTGTATCCAACCATCCAGCTTATAGAGCGGAGCATGTCGGAATTAAAATCATGGATAACTTGTAAGACGCTGTAGATGAATGATGATAAAATTGAGGCCATTCTGAAAACAACATAAAGACTTTTTCATTCAGGTACTTAATCTCAAGCAATAAAAATCAGCAATACCAGCATTATATTTTACAGAGTCATTACAAACATAGGTGTTACTCTTGACAGTACGTTCCAAAAAGCATTAACATGTCATGAACATATGCAAATATGCAAGGCTGCCTATCTTGAGCTGAAACCCTTGAGCTCTATTCTCAAATCTCGTTGTGTTGATTCTGCTAAAACACTTGTGGGTTCATTAGTATTTACAAGACTGGACTATAGTAATTCAATTCTGTCGTGTTTGTCGAATATCAACTCCAGAAACGTCAGAAAGTTCAAAACACAGCCGCTAGGATAATCCTACGTACCCTATACTTGCTCTCCATTCGATCCAGAATCAAACACAATTTTGGTCCCTGTTGTATGTTTCGCTGACGGTCTCTAGTCCAAAACGTCTATCTGGCCTCACCCACGTTTACATACCAGTAAGATACGTATGATCATATTCTGACAATCGTATACTCATTATTCTCGCTATGAAAACGAAGTCATATGAACAACGTTCTTTTGCATATCAGGCCAGCAACGTGAACATAATTGCCCATTTAAATTAGACACAAAGACAAAGTGATCCCTTCAAGAGTGCTCTTAATACTCATATTTTTTGACTAAATTAACAACCTTAATGACCTTATAATATTTCTTACCTTAAATATTGTAAGCATTCTTTATGTTGTTTTTAAATTTTATGGTGTTTAGTTTTTTTTTTTATTTATTGTAGTCATATCATTATAGTTTTCGTAAAGGGATCATCATCATCAGTCTCTTGACCTAGTCCAGTCGCTGATGCACTGTACTTCCGAACATCTGATCAGTTCCCTCCACTTGTCTCGATGATAAATCAAGGCATGTGTTTCCGAAAAACATTCTCTGGTCCATTCATTGATGAAAAGTCCACTTTTTAATTGTCTACCTCTACGTCTACCACCCTGGACGCTGCCATGCTGTTGTGGATTGACTGTTGACTCTAGTTGCATGGCAATACCATTTCAGCTTTCTCTTTTTTATAGTGGTGAGGTCTTTATAATGATCTTTTTGTGCCTGATGGTGTTACGCACTTCTTCATGTCTGATGTGGTCCATGTAAAAGATGCTAAGGATGGTTCAATAACATCTAATTACAAGTGTTTGGATTCTTCGTTGTAATTATGGTTTCATGGTCCTGGCCTCACATGAATACAAAATGTTTAAAATAACTAGTGCTCTCAGTAGTCTGATTTTAGGTTTCAGACATATATTTTTGTCTCGCCAGATGGGTCTTAGCTTTAACATTTCAACCGTTGAGAGTGCTGCTCTTGACAAACTGTATGTTTTAGATATGCTTATGAAATCAAGATATTTGAACTGGTACACCGTTTCCAGTTCCTATCCTCTGACAATCATCTTCGATGACATTTGTTTTGCACTATTTATCATCAGCATTGTCTTCTCGGCGCTTATCTCTATGTCAAATCAGAAAAATATTTTATCTAGGTTCTTTAATAAGGTGACACACTCGTTTGACAGCCTGCCAACCCATCAATGTAATCTGCAATGCGGAGGTTGGTGATGTTACGCTTTTAATGCTGACTGTCCCACAATGGCTTTACAGGGCTTCGCTCATGACACACTCTACAGAGATGTTGAAAAGTGAGGGTGAAAGGAGACAGCCTTAACGTTTCCCAATTGGCGCCTGTAACAAGGCCACCGCAAATGCTGCACTGGTAGGCTTGGCAAATAGTTGCATGATGTTATAGGTACCTTTTGATACTTGACACTTTTTGAACTTCTTTATTGTGGCCCACAATGTCTCATGCTACACTCTGTCAAAATACATTTTCAAATCTATGAACACATGATAGATGAGTAGTAGGAAGGGTGAACAAACCGAAACTATTACAGATAAACTAATATAACCGTTTTGGTTTCATACGAGGTGGGTTTTTTCAAACAGAGAGCACGTAAACAAACTATGTTCTTAGACAACGATAAAGCCTATATGATGCGGTAAATCAGAGCGGAACTAAAAAATGACTGTTTCGGTTTTATACGAGTTGCCTATATGTCAAACCAGGACTGTTGCGTCACATACAGACGTATTTGTTTACGCGGATTTGTTAGTTGTTATTAACTAAATCAGATGATATAACAAAAATGGTGCTAGCTCGAGAGCGATAGAGAAAAAAAATTTCCCCATGAGAGATTTCGTCAGACAAAAGCTTCAGAGGTGACAGGAGGCACAAGTCGATTTTGTAATAGGTGCTATACAATTATTCAAACCTGTTAATACAACCACTAAAGAGGTTATATATGGAAAAAACGAGAGGATGAAGAATAAAATACAAATGTTCTTCTTGAACTTAGAAGATTTCAAAATAAACTAAACAAACATCAGAACTTTTACAAAATCTTCTTGGTCCGGCAAGATTTCAACCCGGCCCGAAAAGCCGATGAAGAAATAGTCGAAAAATTACGCAATAAATTTACCGAGGAAACTTAACATACATGTATACAAGTGACCTAAAACATTGTATCGAATTTGTTACTATGGGATATTACGATAAAATACAAGGTTGAAACCAGGACATGAAAAATATATCAGAGATATATACACCACTGGGCTGATGTACTTTCTAAAATAAAAACTAACACAAGTCGAATTGATACAAGTTCACCGCATGAAGAAAAATATCGATATGGTAAGTAAAAAATATAATCAATATAAAACAATTACAAAAATACAAATGCTAAAACAGCAACAAAAAAAGAAGAAAAACGTCAAAGAATGGAACAACAAAACAGCGCAGAGAACAATTAAAACAGTGATAAGAAGGATTACAACAGCAAATATCGCAAAATAAAGACAAAAATCTTCAAAGCAAGAGTCTTTGTCATCTCAACTACAAGAAATAACAGATGATGTTTTGGAAAGAATTAACACATCACTGGAATCTTTGCAAAAACAATCTGATGATACGCAAAGGGCAGCTGATGTTGTCGGTTAGGGATTGTGTCATTCTGGAACTCAGGGTAGTGGTCTTGTTGCCGGTCCTAATAATATTCTCTCAGATATAACACTATTGAAAGTTATCATCGGGGGTAAAAGAGCTGGAAAACACTCACCGAAAAAAAAATAATGAAGCTGCTAATGTTTGATGACGGCTATTTGAAGGTGGTATCAAGGATATCAGTGAATATCGATTATGTATCGATGAACTCGTTGATGATTAC
This sequence comes from Unio delphinus, assembly GCA_029339505.1. Lineage (NCBI taxonomy): Eukaryota > Metazoa > Mollusca > Bivalvia > Unionida > Unionidae > Unio > Unio delphinus. The sequence goes on along the minus strand of JAQISU010000138.1, from coordinate 2,602,684 downwards.
CATCGTGATTGATTGTCTATGACACTTAGTCATGCAATTAGATAGATAACATTTAAATAAGATTATCATACACTACAATCACTATAAGCCAACCATGGCCTACGTAGTAAATTCACGTTTGTCAGTTTATAAAGTATATTTTGGAGATGGCCTCGGTGATGTTGTTCAAGGGTTATTTGCAAGGATGGCTCCAAAACTAGCGCCAATCGCAAAACAATTATCGATGAAGGCTATTATTCGTGACAAGATTAATAGCGTTTTTATCGATGTTGCCAGTAAAGCATTTCCCGCGGCTAAATACAAAATAATTACGTTGATTCGACGACGGACTAAACAACCACCGGTAAAATTACCAGCGACTCAGATTATGCCAGCGAATGTCAGAAAAAAAATAAACCAAGCTGCGGATCAAAAATTGGCAGCAATGATAAATCAAGAGACTGACGCGCAGAGAAATATTACAGCAAATCTAATAGATGGAAGCAGCCTGACAATGTCACGGAGATCGTGATTTAGATAGAGAAATATATCATAAAATGTTCAAATCTACACACGATCCAGCAATTGATATGGCGGCACCCGTGCTCAAAAATGATTTTGTTCGTGATAATCAAATTTATTCTTATATTGCAATACAACCAAATCAACGAGGGCGAATCGACTTTCAAGTTCAAGATAGAAGTAAATATTTTCTACCCGTTGAAGCATATATTGAAGTATAAGGATAAATTATAGCTGATGCTGATGGGGAATATGACCCAAATGTGCCAGTTGGTTTTGTCATCAATGATATTATGGCGCTGTTCCGTAGTGCTATATATATGATTGATGGAAGAACGATTGAATCTATCCAGAACGATATTGATGTCGCCACAAAGACTTGATTAAATCAGGTGGTATATTCCCACTTCTCGCTGCGTTACTAGCTATGATTGCCGCCGCCGCCGCCCTCACAGACGGTAACACCGCCTCGCTAGGTGCTGTTGGTACCGCTGCTGGGATGGCAATAAAAAAGCGACTGGAAGGGGATATAACACAACGGGAAAAGATCTAAGACTACCAGGGACTCCGTATGCATGGTACAGCGGAAAAAGCCTGATACTACCAGGGACAATTTACTAAAACCACTGTCAAATTTTGATTTACCTATCTTGCCAAGGAATTGAGACTGAGAAACATCAGAGGTGTTTTTCTGCGAGATTAATTACCACAACAACCAAACAGCGCTGAAACAGTTATCATTAATCTCGATAACAGCACCGGACATAGAATGTGTTGTATACGCGATTGATTCACGTATACTTATTTATTTTGATTCCTAACGGTTAGCTCCACTTAACGAATATAAGCGTTATATACAACAATTAAAATCCTTTCATAAAATTCCGATCTGGTACTCCACGCTACCAACGCATACAATGACCGACCGTCCAATATGCGAACACGAAGTAATAAATGTACTTAAAGCTATATCATAATCTACTAAACCACCTTATAAAACCGTACACCAATACAGGAGTCACCGCTTTTTAAAGAGATATTAAATTGTTATGATTGATATTTACGGGAGAGGTCTCGCGAGCCTGATAAAACTCACGGGTGATACATCTACAACAAGAGATATAAAGAAAATAATCGAAGATGAAATATCTGAAATCTTAGACGAGACAAGTGTGGATCCGAACGAAATTGTTTTATTTCAAGACAAACAGGAAAAATTGAAAACCAGTAACTTTTCCTTAAATGTTATTCTAGTTAAAATTATTGTATTAACAGAACGTTCCCTATCGGTGTTTGATTCAATCGGTAAGATTAAACCAGGAGTTCGTTTTCTAACTGCGATGGATAGTATGCACAATGAAGCATAAATATCCCGTGACACAGTGACAGGCAACCTCGGCATAAACTCGAATAAAATAACCGCACTTGGTAATCCAACATTGGACACTGACGCTGTGACAAAAATTGGCAGATGTCTTAGACAATAAACTAGCGACGCTCTATGGTGACCATGAAACCACGGATACTAATCAGTGCTGTAAAACGAATATAAAACCATAGACAATATACTAAGAACGCTGCGAGCTGTGTATGATGTTCATGTAGGTGCCGTTGCAAACCTCTATAGGAATTTTAGAAAATCGAATGAAACCGTGAATAATTTTCTTGGTACTCCGCTAACTGTCCCAATGAAACTTTATTATATTAAAACAAATATTGATAAGATGAAACAAACATGGGACAATATCGTTAGTGATTTTCCTGCTATCACTTTACGACTTGATAAAATGAAGATACCAGATAAACAAAATATCAATACCGTGTACTCGACACATCATAGATCTTTCATCTGTACACCCTAAAATAACATCATTAGAGTTACTGCAGATGTCAAGGGTATCAATATATTTACCTTGCTTTCAGAAGTACAGTTTAATGTGTCATCGGGTACATCTACGAGCATTAATACTGCCAGTGCAATAATATATAAGGTTTTCATGCAAACATTTACAATAACCTCCCACAGTGGTAATTTAGCATCAGTGTCAATCACATGGCATGTGAAATTTGTAATTTATTTAAGTAAATAATATAATGAATGTCCAACAATTTCGATATGATAAGGTCCGCGAGTTTCAAACTAATTTATAAAATCTTATTGACGAATATTAAACGATGATAAAAAAAATCCGTAGGAGAATTACCTGAACATTAGCGTGCATTTGGTTTCAACTGTAATAGCTGTGCTGGAATGGATATATTATTAACAGCGCTGGCACCAGTAGTTGTCACAATTTGTATGTCATCAGCGACAACAATTACAGGGATTCTTAGCATCATCATAAAAGAAATATCCACATGCAGCCATAATAGACAACACGAGCATATAATTAAGTTACATATTGCATCTACCGCGTATTCAGAAATGTCGTCACTAATATCATCCAGTCTCGATGATAAAACAATATCAGATAACAAATTATCTGCGATGTTGAAGATCTACCAAACAGCAACATCAAAATTAGAAAAACAGCACAATAATAACAGCAATGTCAACGACATAATTACTTCAGCAAATAGACTTGAATACAAACCATCCAAAGACAACCATGATGACAATAACCTCAACCAACTCTGAATTCTTTGTGAATTTCCCCACTGCAATATCTGTGAAGGAGATCGCACTAGCCAAATTATGAGTATTCTACAGTTGGCCGAATAGTAGATCAAAAGTAATTGCTGGTCAGCAACCGAATAATTTCCTTGTGTTTGCGGATAAAAACGATAAAGATAGAAACCCGGAATGGATTGTTGTTTCTATAGCATCTGGGAATTATCAAATCGAACAGATTAATGATACATTACAGCTTATAATAATATCCATTAGAGGAAAGGAATCAAAAATCGCTATATCAGTTCACGAACCAACATTATCAGCCGCGATTGAAATAAGCGCACTAGAGTTTAATCACAACAGTGCTAGGATTGCCAGAAATCCCACCTCGTAATCTTTACATATACCCCAACCAACGAGGTCTGATTATACCACAAATTGGAGATCATATCACAAAATTACCCCATCTTAAAATTATGCTATATTTGATACAAAAATGCATCAAGTGTCTCTCTTATATCTTTTAAATTAATTCTAATTCCACACCATGATCAAATATACACTTGGAATTTTATTATTGAAGAAACTCCATAAAAACGTTCACACACACACACACACACACACACACACACACACACACACACACACACACATATATATATATATATATATATATATATATATATATATATATATATATATATATATATATATATATATATATATTCACCAACATGAAATTAAAGCTTATTTTAAAGAAATCAATCAAGAACATATCCACTACAGCGATTACAGAAGGCTGAATCTAATAGAGGTGATATTATAATGAGAATTGAAATATTAAATCAAGTTGTATTTGACATTGAAAATATTAACATGCATTATTTAATAATTCAGGCAGCAACTGATACCCACGCCAACTTAGAAATCCTTAAGCAAAGAGTGTTTTAAATAAACATAAAATAACAGAAGCTGATCTACCGAATTTAAAGTTTTCCAAGTATAATGCAGAGCAAGTAACAAAATCCGTGAGTCATGTCACATATAAGTATTTCCCTTTGATAAACAACAGGCAAATATCCTGAAACAAAAAAATGACCCAGACGGGATGGGTAGACATATCGCGTCTGGTAATGTTAATATATCCTCGGTCATTGCAATAAATTTAGTATGTGATGTTATAGATGGAATTTTTCAGATAAATCTTAAAACATCAAATCAGACCCATCAAGGATACATTTTATATTCGTTTGCACCACTGCATCGAACTAAATTTGTATTAATTCAAGAACCCGTGAACTCGTTCTATATGCGATGTCATAATGATTTATTAACGAGAATAAATTTTAAACTCACTGACCATTCCAATAATTCACTGGACCTAGCCAGATACATTTTACAAGTAAGTCTGTATGTAAGATCGTAAAATCTCAATCCTAAAAGGATTTCCGTCTTAAGATTTCGTGTAAATCAAGTACGAATGTGGTGATTTTGTAAATGCCCAATGAAAGATACAAAATCGGACAATTTGTCAGCGCTGATATTGCGTGTATATAATTGTACTATTAAACATCATCTACGATCCCCCCCCAAAAAATTAAAAAAACACTGACCTACTTTCACTTCTTTCTTAGAAGACGTCTCGGTTATCAAGAAATCTTACTATGTAAATTTTCTTTGCTTTGTTTCAATTGTTTGACACGGAAATTTATAGTCATTTCATCTATTGCGATAAACAAAGTAACTTATATATTTAGCTATTTACAGCTAATGATTCGTTTATAGCTTGTTGTACTCGGTTAATAAATGTATATTGAGACGGTAGCGTATACATGTATTTGAGGGTTATGTTTTCTAGAGATTGAAAGTCAGATTTTGTCACAAATTAATTTATCTGATAATTGTATTTGCTTAGTTTTCAAATCCTTATTTGCAGAAATTATATCTTTGATATTTTTATAATTCATTATATAAAAAATATATCTTTCAAACAAAAAATCTTTTACAAAAAAGATAACAGTAGCCAGATAGTATGTATGTTTTACTTTCCTTAAACTGTTAATACGAAAGGCTTTTATATTTAGAATATTTGACTCATCATAAACCAAGATAGTACAACCATAATATTGTTTTAACTTACCTGTTCAATCCTGGAATACACACAGTTCTAAGAGAACTCTGAGGCTGGAAATTTACTCGGTAAAAAATGTCACTATAAGATATTTATATGGACCAGATGAACTTGAAAGTAGTAGAAAAAGAGTTACTGATCCTTTTTAGAGTGTCACGCCACATAACATATGTAAAATAACATTACCCACGGGTAGACCCGCAATTTACAGATTTGATTCAACTGTTCCTCAGCGTGGATTGTGACGTGAACAATCACTAGGATACACAATAACCGCAGCGACCACTTAACTAGCGCCGTTGCGTCTGTTACACTCTTGACAAGTCAAAATCACATGTTCGTATGTATGACTAATACTGCTATTTTTCTGTCTGTGGTAAATTGGTGAGGTGCATGATACGATTACAGCACGCGCAGTGATTACTATTTTGTTGTTTCAGCATCATTATAAATTCAACATCAATATCAAATTCTCATTTATTTTTCTTATCTTATTGTTTATAACCAACACGTTTTTGTCTTATTATATCATCGCTGACAATATCGCTGATTGTGGTGCCATTAGAATCTAAAACAACTCTTCGAAGTTGATTTATTCTTCGAATTCTGGACATCGCCAACAAAACCTAAATTCGACCACTCGATGCGATCATCAACGATCCAAACAATCGAATCAGTGATGGTCGACCCTGTGACGAATGTATCGTCTTCGTGTAAACTAACGTCCACGGAGATTTGTCAGCGCGTAATGAATCTGCAATCAGCCAACACAATATAATTTAACATAAGTATTTGTTTCTCAGTCTGGCCTAGAATATCAACTTCAATATTCTGTCTTCGTGAATCAGTTAGTTTATATTACAATGGCACTAGATGTGTGATTAATATTTTTTAAATGTTTGAAAAAACCGCGCCTGAAGTATATTTCATACTGTCTTGCTACTATCAGATTGTTTGGTATGTACGCTTCCCAAAAATCATTTAATGGGGTTTCCGAATTTATTTTACGCGCTTTTTCAAACTGGATTTTATTCGGTTATAATTTGATTCATCTCTTGAACTCAGTTAATTCTGGATTAAGTGATCTATGTTCAGTATTAATTTCTTCGTATTAATCTACAAAATTCTTCAGCCAATTATGTGGAGACAAACCGATAAATGGTGGTGGTTGTCGATGACACATTATCACAGCTGTATTTTTTTTTAGCAACAACCAATCAAGAAATATATTTAATACATATAACGACACTGCGCATAGCTCATCCCAAATAATGATTTCGGAATATACTTCTCACCCATTCGATCAGGATTCCATGCGTCACCTTCATATCAAAAGAAACTGTGATAAGTGCAAGATTTAAATCCTCGTTGTTTCATCTCTCGAGCAAGTCAGTGTGTTGGTGTTAGCACTATCAAGTCTGACATCTCCCGAAATAATTCGATAACACGAGTCGTCTTCCGGCCACAGCAATTTAAGTAAACGGTTATATATCTACATATTATATCGGATAACGAAGATGCACTCGATAGTTCTGATATCTGATTATGTTTCATGTAATTATCTTCAATCTTAAGATCTGCTGCTTTAGAATACCCGTGCAATATTTATTGGTTTATTCTCTATGACCCCCAAAACTATCATAATTTGTAAAACGAGCTACTGCTTCTTGATCTTTGATATCTATATAAAATTAATATTTGGTGACTCTTACTGCGGTGTCAGGAAATATATTTATCATCGATATTAAATTGATAGAAAAAAGCTAGCATTAACGCTAATAGATGTATGGATTGCGGAGAGTGGACATCAATGTAGCTAACAATTATACCCAATCGTGTTCCATCGGACAAATAGGCATTTTCACGACTGATAAATATATATCTAGCTCTTGCATCCGCGATTATAAAATGGTATTCAGGATCAATTAGAATTAATCATGAATAATGTCGCTTGTGATCATTTGCTCCTCTCTGGGTAAAGATATCGATTATTCATCTATCGAGATCCTTTGCAATTTTATTTTTGATTTCAAAGATCTCCTTGGAGATTTGTAATAATATATTCTACGTCGAGATCAGAGTTTTTTTTCTTTTTAATCGTTAATAATACTATCAAGACTATCGGGTTGTGGCAACCAAACCTCAGTCTGCGTCCGATATGATTTAATTGCCTCACTGACAATTAGCGTTATCAGTAGTTTACAATCGGTCATATACCGTAAAAACATTACTGGTACCCAGTGTTTTTTTTGAAAAATATATTTCTACCAAACTAAGCAAAACAGCACGGATGAAGTCCTTCAGCAAATTAAAATGATACCGCACGAGCGAATCCGGTTAGATCAAAATCGGGTAGTAGTTTATTACTCGTAGTATCTTTACCCAGGGAGGAGCAAATGATCACAAGCGACATTATTCATGATTAATTCTAATTGATCCTGAATACCATTTTATAATCGCGGATGCAAGAGCTAGATATATATTTATCAGTCGTGAAAATGCCTATTTGTCCGATGGAACACGATTGGGTATAATTGTTAGCTACATTGATGTCCACTCTCCGCAATACATACATCTATTAGCGTTAATGCTAGCTTTTTTCTATCAATTTAATATCGATGATAAATATATTTCCTGACACCGCAGTAAGAGTCACCAAATATTAATTTTATATAGATATCAAAGATCAAGAAGCAGTAGCTCGTTTTACAAATTATGATAGTTTTGGGGGTCATAGAGAATAAACCAATAAATATTGCACGGGTATTCTAAAGCAGCAGATGTTAAGATTGAAGATAATTACATGAAACATAATCAGATATCAGAACTATCGAGTGCATCTTCGTTATCCGATATAATATGTAGATATATAACCGTTTACTTAAATTGCTGTGGCCGGAAGACGACTCGTGTTATCGAATTATTTCGGGAGATGTCAGACTTGATAGTGCTAACACCAACACACTGACTTGCTCGAGAGATGAAACAACGAGGATTTAAATCTTGCACTTATCACAGTTTCTTTTGATATGAAGGTGACGCATGGAATCCTGATCGAATGGGTGAGAAGTATATTCCGAAATCATTATTTGGGATGAGCTATGCGCAGTGTCGTTATATGTATTAAATATATTTCTTGATTGGTTGTTGCTAAAAAAAAATACAGCTGTGATAATGTGTCATCGACAACCACCACCATTTATCGGTTTGTCTCCACATAATTGGCTGAAGAATTTTGTAGATTAATACGAAGAAATTAATACTGAACATAGATCACTTAATCCAGAATTAACTGAGTTCAAGAGATGAATCAAATTATAACCGAATAAAATCCAGTTTGAAAAAGCGCGTAAAATAAATTCGGAAACCCCATTAAATGATTTTTGGGAAGCGTACATACCAAACAATCTGATAGTAGCAAGACAGTATGAAATATACTTCAGGCGCGGTTTTTTCAAACATTTAAAAAATATTAATCACACATCTAGTGCCATTGTAATATAAACTAACTGATTCACGAAGACAGAATATTGAAGTTGATATTCTAGGCCAGACTGAGAAACAAATACTTATGTTAAATTATATTGTGTTGGCTGATTGCAGATTCATTACGCGCTGACAAATCTCCGTGGACGTTAGTTTACACGAAGACGATACATTCGTCACAGGGTCGACCATCACTGATTCGATTGTTTGGATCGTTGATGATCGCATCGAGTGGTCGAATTTAGGTTTTGTTGGCGATGTCCAAAATTCGAAGAATAAATCAACTTCGAAGAGTTGTTTTAGATTCTAATGGCACCACAATCAGCGATATTGTCAGCGATGATATAATAAGACAAAAACGTGTTGGTTATAAACAATAAGATAAGAAAAATAAATGAGAATTTGATATTGATGTTGAATTTATAATGATGCTGAAACAACAAAATAGTAATCACTGCGCGTGCTGTAATCGTATCATGCACCTCACCAATTTACCACAGACAGAAAAATAGCAGTATTAGTCATACATACGAACATGTGATTTTGACTTGTCAAGAGTGTAACAGACGCAACGGCGCTAGTTAAGTGGTCGCTGCGGTTATTGTGTATCCTAGTGATTGTTCACGTCACAATCCACGCTGAGGAACAGTTGAATCAAATCTGTAAATTGCGGGTCTACCCGTGGGTAATGTTATTTTACATATGTTATGTGGCGTGACACTCTAAAAAGGATCAGTAACTCTTTTTCTACTACTTTCAAGTTCATCTGGTCCATATAAATATCTTATAGTGACATTTTTTACCGAGTATTTGTGTTTTGATAAATCATTTCATGGTCTTCGTCGATAGTTTCGTTCAAATGCAACATATACTTTTGAAGCCGTATTGGTCAACAATGGTTCAGCTTCCTTGTATCTACTCGCAATATCAATTACTGTTCATGCATACTTGTATGTGCGTTTATTAACAGTATGAGGCGGCAGAATTAATATATCAGCTCATGAACTTCATTTGGAACCATGACATCAAAATGTGCACAGTAAATATGTTTAGGCGGTAATAAATAAATATACCATATCGGCTGTCCTGATGACCAATCCACCGCAGTAACTTTTTTGTCATTTGCCGCACAAGCGAGTTTATTAGTTGCTGATTTACCTCTCCAGTATCATCGTGGGGAATAATAAATAGATTCCATATTAATATTAATTACCAGTGCATAATGCTAGTATACATTTCATCGCAGACCTTACTAAACAGTTAGCTAATGATTTATTGAATGATTTATTCTTAATATAAGTCAACGCATGAATGAATTTCACATCTGCAATATATCTATGTTGCAGATTACTACTTTTCTAAGCAACACAATGAGCTTGACACGCCTTATCAATAGCGTTTATTGGATCTTTGCTGGCTCAAGTTGGTCTTGGCTATCAAGTCGAATATTGAGTCTGGTTCCATTACAACGGTAATTATATCATGGAAGGTGTTTTTCTCCTGGTATTTGGCCCATAGAGTCCCTAGGACAAAGCTCTTTCTTTAACTAAGGATTCTATAAAACAATTTATACCACATTGTATACACTTAACACTAATTGCATCTCTATTATTTTTGTTACAACATGAGTCAGATCACTCGTTGGTGTACGAGCTCCATGTTACACACAATATAAATCCATAATTTATATATGTTATATCTAATGAAAATTACTGTTTTTCTGCGTTCACCATCTAAACCTCATAAAATGTGACCAAATATAATGTGAATAATTATAATTGGGCCATCCGGAAGCGAACAAAAACACATCTGTTGCTTAATTTGATTACGAAATGGATGAAATGGGATAAACTATATTTCATAGCCCCGACAGCAAAGTATCAACATTGCTACGAGGTGTTAAAAGATTATACTGAGAGCACAAAATCACAAACCGGTGAAGATATTATTAGATTTATCGACGATATCGAAGAGCTCCCTTGTGTCAAGGATATCGACGAGAACAACAATAACGTGATTGTGTACGACGATGTGGTCATGGATAATCAACAACAAAAGAAACAAAAAAACGCTTAGATATTTTTGCTCAGAAGAAACAAAATTGATATAATTTACATTTCTCAACGATACACTAACATACCTAGTATAGTCAGGGACAGTTGTAATAATCTTTCGGCGTTTAACGGTATTCATACACATACATTATAAAATATTCAACGGTCTTGTTGTAGCGGAGACATGGATTACATGAATTTAAATGTTTTGCTAAGACCACTCGGACTATCCCACATGGACCTGTAGCACTACATTTATCAGACCCTAAAACACGATATCGATTTGGACTAGATAAAAAATATTTAATTAATAACAACTAACAAAACCGCGACAACAAAACGTCAGTTTTAGACACAACAGTCCTAAGTTGACACATAGACCCCTCATACGAAACAGAAACTGTCATTTGTTAGTTTGTATGTATTAGTTTTGGTCTGATTTACCGCATCATAAGGGCTTTAGTCTAATAATTTGGTTTATTCACATTCTCTCTGTTTCACAAATAAACATCTCGTATGAAACTGAAATATTAGTTTATCTGAAATAGTTTCTGTCTGTTCACCCTCTCTACTACTAGATGTATTGTTGATGCTTCGAGATCTTTACACTCCGTTACCCTGCTTGTTCTTCAGAGATTATTTCTTCTGCATGTGGCTTCAGTCTGTTAAGATGATCTTCAGCATTACCTTACTAGCAATGCTGATCAAACTGATAGCTCTGTCATTTTGGCACAGCTGCCTTATTTTGGGGAGTGTTTTAACTAGTGACTGAGTCCGCTATGTTGGTCACTCATCTGTCTGCTACATCTTGTCGCAGAGTTTTGTTAGTAACTCCATCATTGATTCCTCCTTCCATTCTTGATAACACCAAATGGGATGTTGTCTACTCTAACTGCCTACCCATTTTTCAGTGGTCTTATTGCTGACTACATCTCTTCTTTAAGAATCGGTAAATCATCAATATTTGTGGAGTTTTGATCTTCAAGCAATTATGGGTCTTTAGTGGACGTATGATTGGTAGGAGAGTTCGTTACAATACTCAGTCCATCGTTCCTCAAGGTCACTTGTTTCTGTGAGGCATTTTACATTTTCATATTGAATTGTACTGACCCTTTATACTTTATGTAAGTTTATGCAAATCAAACCCCAAACCTAAATTTCAAACTAAAATATGCTATTAAAAAATGTATTCAAATATCATAACATGGAGAATATACCTTGACATGTTGTGTGTATACGTCGTTTGTTTCATAAGGTCCTACCGTCTCACTTCTCTGTTGGTGAAGATTCAGAATTGACCAGACAACGAATCTAAGAGACCCAAATTCAACACTATCATATGCATATATTGCACAGTAATCAAACAGACTGATATAAGACTAACCATAAAACTTATGAGGAGGAAGATTTGTTGTTTTGATCTAAATACTTATGTAAATCAATGGATTGGAGCACCCGATTTAGTTACCCAAAGATAAAATATAAATTGTGTACACATACCCATATTGCAATCAGTTTCAATGAAGTATTTTGTTTGTGCGTAATATCATTTTACAGAACCCACAAACATTATATATGGTAATTTGCACGGTAATTTGTAGGAATTATCAGGTGCTGACCTGGTTACGCACTGCACAAATACCTGCCCAGCTGAATGTTGAGAAAACTTAAATAAAACAATCTGGATTGGTTCGACACCCTTGCAGTAATATAATATAAAATAATAGCATAACTAACTGTATGATTGACAAAAATAGGAAGTAGGAGCAATTGTGGGGTGAAACCCTGGCAAAGGTACTTACCTGTCCAAGTCTAGTAATTCATTACACTGGAGTAAATATATTAGGACATATCAAATTTAACAGAACGCGAGCCTTATACCAGTTGGGCTTATCATGATATCAAGCACACTATGTGTCGATATGTTAACTCTAGTTTGGTATGACTACTGCTCTTTAACTACTGTGACAGACTACTGCATTGCAATTTAACGCACTAAGCACAAATGCTTAACTCACCTGAAATTTAAGATACAATTCTGTTTTACTGGATTGGTTTCCCACCCTTGCATTAATAAAATATAAATGTAAATACGAAAACTAATTGTTTTGCTTGACGAAATTATGGAGTAAAAAGAAGTGTATAGGTAAACTCTGACGGGCACCTGGCAAAATTACCTATTTGTCCATTTCAAGAAATTAATTACACGGGAGTAAAGATCTTAAGACATATCATCAAATTTAGTTTAACTTGAGTCACAGTCTAGGTGGGCTTATATATGATATCAAGCACATATGTTAACTCTACTTTGTTTGTATTAATTCTCTTCTACTAATGAGAATATTTCATTCCAATTTTACACACAATCACCCAATGGTCTAGTTGTTCCCAAGACATGACGTATGGCGGACATCCAGTATGGAATCCATAAGGACGTTCGTGAAATCATGATGTTGATACATCTCCTGAATGGATGATCAGCATGAGGTTCAAATAAAAGTGACATGTCCAGTTGGCCTTACAGAAAACCCCGCTGATATGATATTTAATATGGCTGCCACAACAGTATCTAACACATCTTGTTATGGCTATTTCTTCTGAATGGAAACAAAACATGCCATAGGAGTTTTACTGCGAGAGTTCTTATGACGTTGAGTTGATTTTAGTTGACTACAATGGAATTCATGAAAATTCTATCACTTGCCCTAAATGGTTGGTCACATCATCAAACGATTACCACTGACATGGTATTAAGTTACGATTATGATTGCAATCGACTTAATAGATGGCCAACAAAATGGCTATCTTTAACATCGTGTTATCTCCATTGTGTATTTAAGAAAAGACGTCTGATGGTTTCATATTTGTTAAAACTGGAAATGGTGCCAGTTATAATTTCCAGTATGGCCACTACGAAAGCCACATAGAAAATAGAAAGTCATTTTAACATGCGATTTTCATTACAAGACTTCTCATTAACTTTTGTCAATAACATAGGTATATGTGCGATTGTGAGGGCAGAGCAAATACTTGTATCTTACCAGTCCTAACACTAACCTCTTATTGCTGAGGGTCAAGCAAGGCAGCTGTTAGTACCATTTTTTGTGAGTCGTTGGTATGATACGGTCGGGGATCAAACCCAGGACCTACCGCTTCCGCGGCGGACCGTCTAACCTCTAGGCCACCGGAGCAGTTATAACTTTAATTGACTTTAATAATTTCTACTGTATTCCTAAAGCACAAGGATCTTATTAAGATCATTAAAGCCATGGAATAGAGTGAGTACATTTGTTGAATGATAATTTGCTAAGCTGGAAAGCAGGCTTGGTAATCAAGATGGAAAAGAGTTGAAAGAATATGCACATTATTAGATTCTCAGCAATAAGATGTGAAAATTCAATGGATGTTAATTATATTATGAAATATGATATCTATCTATCTATCTATCTATCTATCTATCTATCTATCTATCTATCTATCTATCTATCTATCTATCTATTTATATTAATAATGTTCTCATTTTGTTCAACTAAGATTCAACCAGAATATTTTTTGATTTAATAAAAAAACAGTATTATCGATTTTAAAATTTTAAAGCTGTCCAACAAGTACCAAAATAACTTTCTTGTAAAACTAACCTAGGATCATGCACAAAGCGGCAGATGTAGATCTTCACCTGATTTGTACTACAAGATCAAAGAGACTGTCATACATATTTCAGTATGGAAAACCTTAATTTAGGTTGAGGTGATTTTTGAATTTACTATTTATGTTATTGCGTCTTAGTCTTTATAACAAGAAACAACAAAAACTTACGTAATTTAGTAAAGTTCAGCAGGTAATTGATTTTCGTTTACTACAAAAATAAAAATGAAATAGAACGTACACTATTGTGAAATAATTCAAAAATAATCATAAACATTCGATCAGATGTAAAATATTGAATATTTACTAATTATGTCCTTGTACCTGAACGAGTATTGCTACCAAAAACTTAATTTTATGTGGTGGGCATGATTGTGCAGATGTGACATACATACATACATACATACATACATACATACATACATACATACATACATACATACATACATAAATGCATACATACATACATAAATAGATATACATACATAAATAGACATACATACATACATACATACATACATACATACATACATACATACATACATACATACATGCATACATACATACACACACACAGACATGCATACATACACACATAAACATTCGTATATATTCTGTATTCATTTTTCGGTTGCATACGCATCATCATCATCATCCTTATCAGTCTCATGACCTACTGTGGTCGTTGAGGCACTGTGTTGCTGAACATCTGACTAGTTCCCTCCACTTGACTTGATCATGTGACAATGCCTGTTTATATGCAAAACGTTTCCTGGTCCATTCTGTGATGTTGTCACTCCACGTTTTTCTCTGTCTACTTCTCCTTCTACTATCTTGGACACTCTCCTGCAGTACTGTTGTGGATAGACTGCTGGCTCTAATGAAATGGCCATACCATTTCAGCTTTCTCTGTTTGACGTTGGTGAGGAGGTTTTCATAAGCCATTACTACTTTGTTGCTGATGGTGTAAAGCACTTCTTCATTTATGATGTGGTCCATGTAAGAGATTCCAAGGATGATTCTGTAGCATCTTATTTTAATTGTCTGAATTTTTCGTTGTAATTCTGTTCTGAGGGTCCAGGCCTCACATGAATACAGAAAGATTGAGATGACTAGTGCTCTCAATAGTCCGATTTTAGTTTTCAGACAGATGTTCGTGTCTCTCCAGATGCGTTTAAGCTTTGACATAAATGCCGTTGTTTGTGCTGCTCGTGATTATGAAACCAATATATTTGAATTGACCAACTGCTTCGAGTTCCTGTCATCTGACTTTAATCTTGGTTGAGATTCGTTAGCCACTATTTAACATCAGCTTTGTCTTCCCGGCACTTATCTCCATATCAAATCTGGAAGGGGTTACATCCAGGTTCTTCACTAAGTTAGCAAGCTCATTTCACTGCCAGTCAGCCAATCAATGTCGTCTGGAATGAAGAGGTTGGTGATGTTACTACATCCAATGTTGACTGTCCCACCAAACTGTATGATCTCGATCACTCTTCGGTGCTTATTAAACCAAGATTTTTGAACTGGTCCACTGTTTCTACGTCCTGTCCTCTGACTATAGTCTTGGCTGAGATTTGTTTGGCACTAGTTGTCATCAGCATTGTCTTCTCGGCGCTTATATCAATGTCAAATCTAGAAGATGTTTCATCCATGTTTTTCACTAATGTGGTTAGCTCGTTTTCACAGCCTGCCAAACCATCAATGTCGTCTGCAATGCTTAGGTTGGTGATGTTACGCCCTCAGATGCTGACTGTCTCACATTGGCTTTATAGGACTTCGCTCATGACGCGCTCTAAGGAGATGTTGAAAAACCTAGGGTGAGTTGAGACAGCCTTGACGTTTCCCAATTGGCTGTGTGGAACCAGGCCACCGCATAATCTTAAGCAATTACTGTACTGGTAGATTAGGCGAACAGCTGCTTGATAGTATAGGTACCGTCTGACCCTTGTCTTACTTCTTCGTTGTGGCCCACAATGACTCATGCTACACTCTGTCAAAGGCCTTTTTCAAATCTATGAACACATGATAGCTGTATTGTTGATATTTTGGGACCTTTTCACACAGAACTCTGGGATTGAATATTTGTTGTGTTGTGCTTCTTCTACTCCGTAATCCAGCTTGTTCTTCAGCGATTATTTCTTGTACTTGTGGTTTCAGCCTGTTCAAGATAATCTTCACATTACTATCTATACTGATCAAACTGATAGTTCTGTCATTTTGGCACAGCTGGATATTGCCTTATTTGGGGAGTGTTATAACCAGTAACTGTCTAATTTTTGTTTGTCTAATTTTTGTTTTATCTAGCAGCAGTAGTAAACAGAGGACTAAATAGTATTAGTATTATTTTGAAGCTGCTTGAAATAAACCATCAAATGAATTGCATGTAACACTGCCATTACCAGTGAGACAACCTTTGACATTGATGCTAATCCATGGAAAACGGTTATGAAACTGAGAGTAATACTGGTTTAGAAAAATCATTAACGAACAATTTGTACGTGTGTCTGGATGACATCTCACTAAGCATTGATGTTCTGGGGACATGATTTATAGGCAAATTGGGACGTTCTTTACAAGAATATTTCTCAAAACATTATTATGAGTTAGACACCGGTGTCAATTGAATGTGGTACTTTGCAAAATGATAAGATGACTAAGAACGATGATGTTGAAGCTATTGGAGTATTAATAACTTAAAAACATTGATACCTAACTCAAGCAGTTGCGAATATAATCAATACAGACTTTGTGCATTTGTGTTAGCTTTGGGTTTTGAACGCAGCTTTATAGATTGTTCAGTCATACACTACGATGTCCATTGTTGGACAGTTTATCGGGAAGTCTAGCACTTTGTTATTATGCAGCAAACTTGTAGCGTCAGGCCCCACCATGTCACACTATCCTGACACCCTTCAAACAGTCCAAATACTAACCTCTTAATGCTGATCCCCATGCACGGAGCTGCGTGTATCATTTTTTAAAGTCTTTGGCATGATATGGTCTTGAACTGCATATGAGGCGAATGACATATCCACTAGACCATCAATGCTGCCTCATACAGCTAGAAAACGAACCTGCCATTGAGTAAAATAAGATAAATTTACTGTATACAAACACTTATAAGTCTAGATAATCTACAAAACAAATATCTTTGTTTACCCTAGCATGATGCACCTGCAGATTAGGGTCTATGCTGTTTGTTCTATATATTGCTCCTAGCAAACTGCACAGGCCAATATATCTGATGGTACGTTATGTTTTAGTTGATCTGGGTCTAGATAGCCAACATTTGGAACTCGTAAGTGAATATATGTGGTACATGGTATCTTAAATGTCATATAGTAAACAAAGTATATGTTATAATTGCGGGGCTGCGAGTGGCCGACTGGTCTAAAGCGCACTCCGTTACGGATCACTGCCATCTCACCTCTGTCTGCTCGAGTTCGATTCTTAGATTTGGCAAATGTGGGTATGTGAGATAGCTTGCCATTGGCGTATCGTGGGTCAGTGGTTCTTTCAGGGAGTTTTCCCGGGTTCTTCCTCCATCAGTAATACTGGCCGCCATGTATAGCCTATTGTGTGCTGAAAAATGGCGTTAAACTCCACAACAACGACAACAATATATGCTATAAATGTCATGTATCGTAAGGATTCTGTCTTGTCTGCTGGTACTTAAACGTAAATGTAATATCTATAATACTTGATTTCAGCTGTATCAAGTATATTCTTTTATATGACTCAGTACTATCCTACTTCTGATACAAATTTCTTATCATGCGCTATTTCACCAGGACGATGAAGTCAAATAAATAATGAATTTTTTAGATCTAGGTATGTGAAGATTTGTTATGGTTCTTCTTGGATCAATATTTTGTTCACCCACATATAACAGAAGTTAGATTGTTGTTAAAGTCTGTTATTAGTTTTTAATTTTGGCATATATTTCAAGCCTAAAATGTGAATATCGACAAAATCCATGTGATACATTTATCAACTTAACTGTTCTTTTCATCATCATATAAAATGATATGAAGTCAGTTTTTGTTGATATATTACCAACTTTCAATAATTTCTTCATGTAATGTTTTCAGTAACCATAATTAGAACATTCGAAAAAAGTATAAAATGAATGACAGCTGCAGCAGCAACAACTCCAACGACAATACTAATAATAATAATAATAATAATAATAATAATGTTAATAATAACGATAATACTGCTATTAATAATAATAATAACAATGATACTACTAATAATATGACTGTAATAATAATAATAATAATAATAATAATAATAATAATAATAATACTAATAATGAAAATGATAATAATGTTAAATATAATGATACATCTGCTATCAATAATAATAACAATGATACTAATATATAATAAGCAGCAACTACACCAACGATAATAATAATAATAATAATAATAATAATAATAATAATAATAATAATAATAATGTTAATAATACTGATACTTCTACTATTAATAATAACAATGATTATAATAATAGTATGACAGCAATAATAATAATAATAATAATAATGAAAATGATAATAATGTTAAATATAATGATACATCTACTATCAATAATAATAACAATGATACTAATATAAATGAGCAGCAACTACACCAACGATAATAATAATAATAATAATAATAATAATAATAATAATAATAATAATAACAATATTGTTAATAATACTGATACTTCTGCTATTAATAATAATAACAATGATTATGATAATAGTATGACAGCAATAATAATAATAATAATAATAGTAATAATAATAATAATGAAAATGATAATAATGTTAAAATAATGATACTACTATCACTAATAATAGCAATGATACTAAGATCAATATGACAGTAATAATAATAATAATAATGAAAATGATAATAATGTTAATAATAATGATAATACTACTATTACTAATAATAACAATGATACTAATAATAATGATAATAATAATAATAATAATAATAATAATAATAATAATAATAATAACACTAATAATAATGTAAAAGTTAGAGAATGCATACTATATTGAATCTCTGGAGTATAAGATTTTAAACATATATATCAACCAACTCTCAAGAACAAACTCAATAATTTAGAAAACAAAAATATGATGAGAGTAATTAAGAAATATTAAATCTATAAGTCTTTTCTTGTAGTGAAATTAAGTGAATTTTAAGAGCACTTATACAAGAAAACACAGTGTCCATGTGTCTTGGATCTATGAGCAATTCATGCCACGTAGGTGGACACTGGTATACAAAAGAATGTTCTCGATATCACTTGATTTTCGGGAACAATAACATCATTGTTAATATCAAAATCCCTTTTGAAATAATGTTATGTTTCCAAGGAAAAGTACAGAAAATTAGTAAATGTGTTTTTTAATCTATTTGACACCGTTAATTAATGAAATGTTTAATCTATTAGAGATATGCTTGACGACACAATTGCAACTGAATTAATATTGAATTAATATCACCATGCATTGTCACACACACACACAAACACACACACACCCACACATTACTAATGGTTTCGAAGATCAAATAATGGTACAGAACCATTACCATGGAAATAGGGTAATATAACTGCAACTGTTTGATATTAACAAAGCATTAAAGCATCATCAATAAACAAATATCACTACTAGATGGGTTTCAGGAGTAACAACATCGCCATGCTACTATTATTATCAAAATCATTAATGTCTATCAGTAAACTTCATTCCTGTGACAAATTTACGTCGTCAGGTTTTTAGATGGCAAAATCATTGTTCTGCTCGCGCCTAAAACATTATAGTGCCATGCTACTATATGGATTTGAGGCAATGTAATATAATTACTATATCAGGTTTGGATATCACATACTCAGTAATACACTGTTACCATGGAAGCAGGGTAATATTACTCCATGCGTTATGTGATTACTAATATAGTTTTATTACTACACAGGAATTTTGGAGCAGTACACTTTCACATGGAAATTGGGAAATATTGCTATATGATTTTGATCTTTACCACTGTAGTATTCTTTCTACAGCAGGGTTTCGAGATTAGAGTAGGACTGTTAAATGGGTTTGGTAATAACAATATATAATACCGTTATTACAGAATACTACTACTAATATTACTACTACTACTACTACTACTACTACTAATAATAATAATAATAATAATAATAACGTTAATAATAATTATAATGTTTACAATGCATAGCACCTAATCGTTAGAAGCTCAACTCTGTTTACAACATTATACAACACCGAGAACACTAAAGCATATATAATAATATGATTACAATAAGTCAGGCAGAATTATGTTAAACGAGCAGCAGAAGAGGTGAGGCCACCTCATAATAGAGGCAAATATTTGCTAAACTAACATTTCCTACAAAACCGAAACTAAAATGACAACAACACAACAAAATCGTGTGTTTACTCAATAATGCCTCATTCGAGGTCATACCCATTCTGCTGCTACGAATTAAATCATTTTCTCAATCGAATATTTTATTAAGAACGAATCGGTATCTTGATCTAGGATTGTTTAAATGTATGATAATAGATACGAGTGGAGTTGACTTAGCACGACTAAAGAAATTTATAAAATGATTATAATTCATATCTCCGTTACACCAGGTTTGATGAATATTTCTTAGCGTGTGTGTATAAACTCCATTAAACACAGCAAGAATATTACAGTTATCTCTGATTAATTTAGGATTATGTGTATTTGTCTGAGTAATATAAATATAATCGTGATTTTTATATCTACCTCGCGATACTATTCTAGCTGGATTTGATTGTTTGTCCAGCGTTATATCATCATATTCTGCTAAATCAATAATACTACCATCAATATCATCAACACTATGTGCTTTATCAATATTAGTGATACAATTAATAATATCATCTTCATTTCTCGTAGCCGCGTCCTAATTAAAATTTTTAACACATCGTAACACCGCTAATCATCAGCAAATGGGGCCATCAAATACAACTTGTCCCATTTTAACGATCTCATTATCAAGTTAAGTATCAGTTGTGTTTTGCCAATCCCAGATGGACCTAATATGATCATTCGAATATAATTTGGTAATGCTGGATGGTGTTTAACCGGTTATCGCATTCTTGTCGCTGAAACATCATTTACATTCATGATGTATACTAACTAATATGGATCTATATTGTGTTAAATGTATAGAGCGCGTACCCCCACAGATACACTAACAACTACTACATGTAAGTTTAAACGATGTGGTACACATAAATTTAGATTTATCCCTGGTGTCAAATCGAATTTTAAAAAATTGAGGTGGTGATATTGTATTACAATTGACAAAATAACCAGGAACTCCATAAGGGAAATACCCAGGAGAAAAACATCTTCCAGGATATAATTACTGCGGCTCTGCAACCAGACTTCATATCAGACTTGACAGCCGAGACCAACCATAACCTAACAAGCATCCGATAAACGCTATTGATCGAACTTGTCACGCTCATGATGTATTTTATAAGATTAACAATCTGCAGCAAAGAAATCTCTCAGATGTAAAATTAATTCATGCTTCTCTACTGATAAATCCTTTAAGGAATCATAATCTACTTGGTTAATACAAAATACAAATTGTTTATTAAGACAGGCACTATGGCTAATTTATCTTTATCATCGTATTTTGATGTCAGTGTTCCAAATGTAATACATCAGGCTGATATTTTATTCTTACCACCTGCTACGGTCAAAAGACGACCATAAAAATACGCGTTAACTATAATTGATGTCGTGAGTATATATAAAGATTCAGAGCCAATATCGACAACGACAGCAACATAAGTAGCTACTGCATTTGAACGAATTTATCAACGAGGACCCTTGCGATGTCCACAGTTGATACAGGCTGATCATGGCAAGGAATTTCAAGATGTAGTATCATTGCTGATGAAACATCATAATGTTAACATCAGACGACTACATACTGCAATACTCCATGATCAGAAAATTGTTGAACGATTTAATCGAACACTTGCTGAGCGGTTATTTGGATATCAATACGCGAAGCAATTTATTAAAGATAAGAGATCTCAGGAATGGGTTGGAAGATAACAAAGTGTTATAAAATGCATGAAACAATGAAATTACTTGAACAATAAATATGAAAAAGTTTAACGCGATCACAAAAAAATGTATACCTGAACGAAATGATTTTTCGAAGCAAACAAATACTTCATAATGTGACTGTAAGATATTTATATGAGTCGGGTGAACTTGAAGGTGGTAGAAAAAGAGCTACTGATCCTATTTGGAGTGTCACCACATAATATCTAGCATACCAAGCTCCACGGGTAGACCTGTAATCTATAGATAATATTTAACTGCTCCTCAGCGTGGATTTACACGTGAACAATTGGAAGCAATACTCGAGCATACACAATTACCAAAACGATCACGTAACTAGCACATCTGCATCTATTACATTCAAGACATATCAACATCGTAGTATCACGTGTATCACCGCCACTACTGTCCTTCCAATCTACGGTAAATTATCGTGTTTTTGTATCCTAATGATGCCATAGCATTATACAATTAGAGAACGCACAGTGATTTTTTTGCTGTTGTTTCAGCATAATTATAAATCAGCATCAATCTCAAAGATGCGATTGTTTTCTTTTGTCACTTTTTATAACAAGCGAATATTTTCTTACCACACCATCGCTAACAATTTCGCTGTTGGTGTCAGTAAAATTTCACATAACTCTCAGAAGCGGAGATATTCTTCTAAATCGTGACACGGCGAGAAAAACTAACTTTAACCACTCGATGCCATGATCAGTGATCCAGATAACTGTATCAGACATGGTTAACCCCTGAGATGAATGTATCGTCATTGTTTATCCTAGCGTCCAGGGAGATTTATCCGGTAACGCGTCCTCGACAGTACTGATATCAACTGCGACAACATCATTTAAGACGACATAATGTTTCCTTAACTCTCCTGGAATATCAATTTTAATATTCTGTATTCGTGTATCAGCTGGTCTTTAACATAACCGTACTGGTAGAGCTGGAAACTTTTCTTTATTCTCTTCAAATAATTGTTGCTGATGTGGTATTCCAAAGATCCATTCAGGGAAGTTTCTGAAATTATTCACATTCAATTTTACTATTTCACATTGAATTTTATCTGACAGTAATCGGGCTAATTTCTTGAACTCGATTAACTCTGGATCAAGCGGTCTATGATCTGCAGTTATCGCTTCTTAATAGTCGACACAATTATTAAACCATTCGTGTGGACACAAATAAACAAATAATTGTGGTTGATCGTGATCGCCACACTTTATCTCGGCAGTATTTTTCAAAAAACAACTAGCCGAGAAATGTTTTTAAAATACCTAACGACACTGTGTATATATTTTATCCCTAATGGAAACCTTGGGTAGGTATTTCTCTCCCAGTCGATCAGAAGTCCAAGAGTCCCAGCTATTTCGGAAAAGCTGTGATAAGAGTAACAATTAACACCTCGTTATTTCGTTTCTCGTGCAAGTCTTTGTACAGGGGTTTTGACAAAAAATAACACGAGTCGTCTTACCAGAACCGCGACACCCGTTCATATAAACAATCTTATGTATACATACTGGATTGGATCTAGATGGCGCTGACAATAATTCTGACATTGGTTATTTTTATAGTAATTATCATCAACCGTAACATCTGCGGATTTAGAATAATCATATAGCATTTCCTGTTTTATTCTCCATGATCCACATGGTGCGTCAGCGTTTGTTAAACGAGCCACTGCTTCTATATACTTGCTATTGATATAAAATGAATATGTTGCAACTCTAAATTCGGTGTCAGAGAATCTATTTTTCATCGATAACAGGTTTAATGATACATACGCCAGTATATATGATCTTATACGCAGTAGATTCGCCATCGATATAACCAACAATTGTGCTAAACCATGTTCTTTTAGACAAGTAAGCGTTTTTTCGACTCACAAATATATTTTTCGTTGTTGCATCTGCTAATATTAAATCGTGTCCAGCGTCAACTGGACTTAGTTGTGCTGCTGCTTGTGATTAGATGTTCCGCCTTGAGTAATGTTGCCGATTATTCTTCGACCGAGATTTGTTTGCAGCATTATCACTGACTTCACACCTGCGCTCAAAGATTTCCTTATATTGTTTAAAATTACAGTCTTCGACGAAATTAGTAAACGTTTCCTTGTAATCCTTTATAATGTTATCAAGATTAACATCACCAGGTTGTGGTAACCAAACCTGTATGCTTTTTATTTGATACAATTGCCACGCCGACATTCAGCGATATCAATAGTATACAATCAATCATATATCGTAATAACATTATTGTTCTATCGTATTATTCAGAGAAATGTCTACCAAAATAAAACATAACAGATAGGATGGAATTCTTTAGCAAACTCGAATGATATTACAACAACGTATCAGGTTAGATCAAAATCGGGTAGTGGTCCATTTATCGCAATTCCTGTCATCTCGTGCGTATGATAACAAATCGTCTAAAATATTCAGCAAACTCTCCGTACCCAAGAAAACGTCTCGGATAACACTCAACCATATCAACCGAAATAACATCTTTATAATCCTATTTAGTATTCCATAATCCGCCGTGCCCGTACTTACAGCAAGTAGATTGAACATCTCCTAGAAATTCATCGCGTGTTGGTCCCCATAGATTTCTACCTCTGGCACTGTGGGCTGCAACTGACGTAACATTAAAACAATTTGTTAGTAATTGCTCGGCATTCTCTGTTTATATTGTGCGTGCGAGTTTTTTCATCATGTCATGAAGAGATTCTGGACCATATATTTCGCCATTATTTCTTACAATTTGATGAAGTTTTGGGGTGGGTATGTAAAATGTTGCAGTTAGATCTCGTGGAAATATTGCCACTGCCTTAGTCCACGCGTGGGCATTGTGATCAATGATATTTATTGCATCTCCTCCTTTTTTATAATCTTTTGATTCGTATCAAAATCTCTCGTGTTGTAGCTTTTACTATTGTTGTAAATTTTAGGTTTCTTTTTTTCTAAGCTTGATACATCAATTATTATAGCAACTATATCCTTAACCGATTCTACCCACTCGTTTATCTTTCTACGTCTCAGATATGTCAGACCGTTTAAACTCATCACATTTTTAAAATGCTCTGTTATTCGCTCAGCGAAACAATTTAACGATATATATTTCATCAGCGATCGACTGTCATTTCTGGGATTTTAATTTATTTGATAAATTTCATACATAACCGCCCGCGGTCACAGGATACGATTGTTCATAGGATTTGTCAAGACCGGTCAACATTCTTGGTTTTGAAATTTTACTGACATCGACATTTTTATTAGTAAGGATGAGATTTTATTTGTCACGAATAATCCAATTTCCTGTTTCTGCTAATAGAAAATATTTTACTATGAAAAAAATACTTTCAATTGAGATACGCCGTCGCTGCTAAATTCATTCTTGGCATCATGAAATTTTAATATTCACGCTTTTATTCCGCGCTGAGTTTTTATTGGTTAGTCAGGAGATAGTCTATTGAGATTAATTTTCGTTTCAGGAAGCAAAGTTTTTCAGGGTTTGATTTTCGATAGTCTCTCAAGCTTCTCCATACTATAATTAAGACAAGTATTTAAATTTAAAATATCATATACAGAATGCCCACCCACCCCCGGAAAAAAGTCATGTATCTACTAATTTTTAGGATATCATTCATAAAGTGTTCGAGGAAGAAGCTGAGGTCTGAAATCGTGTTTGTTATGCGATGTTGGAATCAAGGAAAAAAACAAAGTTGTGTGTACAATGTGGTGGTAAACAATATCAAGAGCTAAAACGGTATTATGATAAAGAAATAACGACATTGACTCTGTCAGTGATAAAGTTATAAGAACCCCAGAAACTATATTGCTATATTCTCAAATAAAACTCTAGACAAATAATAATTGAAAGAAATAAATATTATATATATATATATATATATATATATATATATATATATATATATATATATATATATATATATATATATATAAATGAGCTTTCCATGATCAAGAATTATGAAGCAACTTGTGATGCTATTGTCAGAAAGTGCCGGTTGAAAAGACCAGTGGGTATTGTCGGTATTACCACATGTGAGGTACAATGTGTTGAAGATAAAATAACCAAATCTGCATTTCCACACAAATTCGAAAAAATGATTTCATTCGCTTATGTTGATACACAAGATGGAGGTAACTCCTCCTCAAATGTGTAGAAAATTAATAGAATTACTCCCATGATCTCAGAGAATGCGTAATGTTTTTGAAATCGCTATATCAGATACATACATTTTTTTCAGAAATAAATAATTTTCAAATCTGACTTTTTAAGTTGAACTCTATAAGTATTATTTTTTCGCAAACTAATAGTACTGTATGTTTCAAAGGTAATTGTATTTGTTTTAAAAGTAACCATATAATAATTCTGAAACATATATCGTTAACAAGGCTCCATGGTGTATTGCTAGCGCGTCTGATTCTGATGCTCACTATCAGTGGTTCCAATTCCGTAAGAGGCATGTTGTCGACGGCTGCATAATAGCCGTTTTTCTCTATATAACTGGAGGTCCGCTCCAAAGCTCGAAGTTCAGCAGAAAAATATGCAATCCCTGCTAGATTGTCATACGGTAATCTAGTGGTTCATATGGGAAATGAGCCGTCCTAACTGTACTGTGTCATCATGCACCAAACACGTCCTCTTGAGCCAGCTAGACTGTTGTTTGACATGGTAGGCGTTCACATAGAGGTTGTGTTGTCTTGTATATGTGACCTCTGGAGTTTCTAAGATGTGATAAGGCGACGTAGGAGTTCACATGGGGTCGATTAAATGTATATCTCTAAGCCCTGCTAAGATGTCACGAGGCAACATATGGGAAGTGGAAATTGTGCTGTAATAAGGCAATAAGAACCACTAGATTACCAAGCAACTAAAAAGATTATAGAAACGAGTTCTGCGAATAGAAGGGAGTTATGAGTAATGAAAAAAAAAATGTTTCAGAACATTTCTTTTACTACACAAAATCGTGCACACCGACTCATTTCGTAATTTTGATAGGGCATTTACTACTAAAAATCCTGCACACCGACGAATTTACTAAATCTGATAGGGTATTTGCTACTAAAACTGAAGCAAATTAATTGATTTCACAATAATATACAATTATGCGAGTGACGAACAAAAAATATTCTATTTATATACATTTTGTGCACAATGACAGATTTATTAATTTTAATAGGGTATTTGCTACTAAAAATATTGAAAATCGGCTGATTTGCTATTTCTCAAAGGGTTTTTACTACATACAAATCGTACACACCGACTGATTTCATAATTCTGATAATTTAATTGCTAGTAAAGGTAATGAAAATCGCGCAATTTCAAAATAATATACTATTATGAACCTGATGAACAATACAATATTGTATTTATATATATTTTGTGCACACTAACAGATTTACTAATTCTTATAGTGTAATTTCTAGTAAAAATCGTGCACACCGACTGCTTTACTAATAATGATAGGATATTTACTAAATAAATTCGTGCACATTCATTAATTATACAGTAATAAACAATTATCCGAATGATGAACAATACAATAATTTATATATATATATATATATATATATATATATATATATATATATATATATATATATATATATATATATATATATATACTTCGAGCATACTGGGACATTTACTAATTCTGATAGGGTAATTGCTAGTAAAGATCGTTGCACACCGACCGATTTACTAATTCTGATAAGGTATTTACTACTAAAAGTAATGAAGATCGTCTGAAATGCGACAAGTGATTTGCTAAGTTTTACAGGGTAGTTACAACTAAAAATAATGATTTTGTGTGGAATGTTTTCAAAATTATTATTAGTTTGAATCAGAAATATCTTTGCGTTTAAGATATGATATAAAGATTTATTTTCAATTTCTAAATGGATACATCAGGTTAGAGTTTGGGTCCTTAAGTTTGAAATTTATGGTTTTTAGTAATGAATTATGACATCTGAGATACACTGACTTAACTGGTTACTGCACGATCAAACTTCTAGGAGATACTTTAGGAGTGAAAGTGAACGTAATATCCTGCTGTGCCTGATTTGATATTTCTGTGTTTGTCTAGTAACTTCCATCAATTGCATCACATATAAGACTGACTGCGATCGCCGAGGTTATATTTACTGTTTCTACCACCTCTAAATGGATCACTATTGTATCTGAGAATAGTTGCAGGTGGTAGTGTTTCTCTCCACGACTCGAGTATCATAGAAAAATTTTCATTGATACGATCGTTGAGTGATTTGTTATAGTTTGTCTAGGTTATACCCGGGATACTTAAAATTTGGTATATGAGCTTTTGTTGTCGAGTAATTGCTAAGGAATTTGTGTTTATTTGTGCTATCTGAATTAATTACATTTTGTGAGAGCGTTCGATGAATACGTTCAGTATCAAATTGTATTTGATTTAATCTTTCTATTTGTTTGATAATATTATCCCGAGGCGATGATAAATTAGAAATATACTCGGTTAAACACCGACTCAAAATGTCTAGTTGTTGCTTGTGAATTTCATTATACCTATTCTGACAATAATATCGTTCAATGAAAGATTACTAGTTTTTAATTATCCCTGTTTGTCTTGAAATATAACAATTTCGTTAGGTTCCACATTTGCAAGAATTAACAATTCGGATAATTCGTTGTTAATGATTTTTTTTACATTGTCGCATGATATTCTTTCAGTTGGTTTTTGTCTCGTGATAGACCTCCCGTAAATATACACCATTATAATCAGATTCATTATTTAAACTAAAACCTTTGGTAGACGAAATCATAGATTTCCAACGCTGACTTGTATAGTCGTGTGCAGCTTTATGCGGCGGTTTGGTTGATTTTGATACAGACTCGAGTACAGCAATTACTTCTCTGCCACATATTGGTGGGTCAGTTATTGTCTGCGTTGGTTGCGTTCAGTACCAAACTGAGATACTTTGTACTGGATTAATATATTTTAGAAATAGTATTGGTGGGGCTAACCCGTTTGTCCAACAACATCTTCGAGTAGCATCGATTTGTCACTAAATATAACAGCTATCGTTCTTTAATTAGGGATAGTGATAACAACTGCTGCATACGTCGGAAGAGTCACACTATCTCAGAAGTGTATATCAACAACACTCTGTCTGGTTAAATCAAGATGTTAAAACAAAAAGTAATAAATCGGATATGGTTTTATAAAATCTAATTGTGATATTTGCAGCCCGATATCTACATTTAGATCACGTACAGTAATGTCAGCTAACGATTACATGCGCGTGTAATTTGATTTTCTCCGTATTTAAGTAAAATATATTCGGATGGTTCTTGATGGCCGTTTATTCTTAACGAGACTTTAGAAACACTCAGTTGATCAAATATCATATGGCTGCATGTTTGTGAATTTAATCGTATTTTATCCTGTAGCGTGACAAATATATGTCGTGGCGCCGAAACACCCTGTTATGTTGCTATACGGCATATAAATATGCCCTTAATAGTACTCTCCATAATATATGTCCTTGTTTTGGCCATAATAGCAATGATTTACCACCAGTATCCATAAATGACTATAATTTATTATCGGCAGAGATCGCTGGAGTCATAACTGTCATCCACAATGAGAGTTTGCATCAACAGCACGAGACTCTAGCCATATTGCCTGATAATCATCATTTTTTCTTACAAAGACTACTGTGTGTTTAGCTCCAAAGATAACCTTTCTAACATTTATGCAAAACCCAAATATATGAGACAGTGGAATTGCACATGAAAATATCTATCTACGCGGTCCTTGCAACATTTCCGCACGTGCTGAAAATCCCAAGTTGTAAGTAGAACTAAAATCTCCTATAATATCAAAAATATCACCTTGTCTATCTTCATATCCATCTGTTTGTGGGTCATATGCAGTATCATGGGGCGTCATTACTTTGACATACTGAATATGATGAGCGTTATCAGGAATATCTATTGCAAACTTCATTGTTGAACCGGTTGGACTTGTATAATGATCAGAATATCGCGAAAAACCGAAAGTTTATGTTGCAACATCCAAATCATGCTGAATATATTCAATCTCTCTTCCATCTGTCATATCAGAACGAGCTGTTATATATTGCAATAATACCGTTATTAGCAGAACCAACACGCTCATTCTTTTCATATGATGTATTTTCCGTATTTACAAGTTCTCATTCTACATCAATAAATGCTTCAGCGTGTAAGAAATATTTTCTTGTATCATGAAAGTCAAGTGAAATTCATCCTCTTCGTTGATCAGGTTGTATTGAGTTATCAAATTAAATTTGATAATCACGTACGGATTCATCTTTGTAAACCGGTGTGTCTACATCAAATACTGTGCTGGTTAAATATTTGAGCATTATGTTATATATTTCTCGATCTAAATCGCGATCTCGCTGACCGTGTCAAACCAATTCCCGCTATTAACTTTGTTGTAATATTTCTTTGTACTTCATCAGATCCTTGATTTATTAAGGCTGCTAATTTTTTTTTATCTGCGGCTTGGTTATCTATTTTACTGACATTCGCGGGCATGAATTCAGTAGATGCTAGCAGATACCCCGAATTAAATAACGACGTACACCCATAACATTTTCAGGTTTTAAAAATATATTTCTTGAACTATGGCTTTCAGCAGCAAGCGCACCAAGCTCAATTATACCTTTATCGGTTTTTAATACCCTATTACTTTTTTCTTGGGCACCCTCTTCAGTAAATTTCTCCATACAACTAATTACCCGTTCCAGGAAGATTTTTGTAATAGTCTTGATGTTCTGTCCAGTTTTTGTTTCTGGTTTTACAAGTTCAGGAAAAACACCCTTTTCTTCTTCTTTTTCGCCCGCTTTTCCATATTTAACCCCTTTATTAGTAGCAGTAATAGGTTTAAATAATTGTTCTGTGCCTTCTGTAAAATCAACTTTAGATTCTTGTCATTCTTGTAAGTTTTATCTGACACAATCAAGGACGGGTATACATTTCTTAATTGCCGCTAGCCTTTTACGCGTCCAGCGGGTAGGTAATGATTCTCCTACCGTTATTGATATATGCTATGATCTAATTCGTAAGATCAGAATGTGTGTGACTTCGATTGAGACATCATCGAGTAAATAATTAAAAAACCAGAATCACAACAACAAAAAAAGGTAATAATATTAAATAATCCCTAAGAGATACTCTCAGTTAGAAGCTGTATTTTTTTGTTGCTGTCATTTTGTTTTCGGTTTTGTAGGAAGTGTTAGTTAGCAAATATATGACTCTATTATGAGGTGGGCTCACCCCTTCTGATGCTAGACAAAGTACAAATATGCAGAACTTATTTAAGATGGGAACATTATCTGGTTTTAACGTTTGTTCATGCAGTCGGAATAACTGTAGTTTAAAAGCATTATGGAATGGGATTATTATGTCTCAGTTAAGTGTGCAATTCATTCCACGTTTCTGATTACTAGTATGCAAATAAAAGTTGTCCATATGACTGCGTTTTCATGGTGGGAATAACGAGTATACTAGTGTGTGAAGAGGAGCAAGTTAGATCTTGCTGGTGTGTACTCATGGATAGGTATATTGGATTGGATTTCGTCAGTGACACGTAGAACTGAGAACAAAGATTGTATATGATTCTGTATGAAATGGCTTGCTAGTGTAGGGTACAGAGCAGCGTGGAAGTGTTCTTTGATCGAGGTACTCTAATGGTTAATAATCAGCAGTGTCTTGAACTTATTGAAGTTTCCTTTGTAGATACTGAGACGAGCCAAACCGATTAACGTTACAATAGCCCAGTCTTGAAAGTGCTAATGAACACAGTTGTTTTAGTGGCATCAACTGAAAGATATTTGCGAATGCAGCTGATGCGTCTCAGCTCAACAGATGCAGCCTTGCATATTTTTTTAACATGTTGATGAACTGTATTAATACTGTCAAGAGTAACACGTACGTTTTGTAATGACTGCCTCATGTTTTTGGGATCATCAAGGCAGTTTTACATTGTCATCTGGAAGTAGGGTAATATTATTCCTTGGGTTTGGTTGATAGTTAAGTAGTATTTTTAGTACATCAGGTTTAAGTTATTACAAAGTCAGGTTTATACTGTCATCCTGGAAATAGGGTATTATTATATATGGGTTTTGGGATCG
The DNA here is from genome assembly GCA_029339505.1 of Unio delphinus. Lineage (NCBI taxonomy): Eukaryota > Metazoa > Mollusca > Bivalvia > Unionida > Unionidae > Unio > Unio delphinus. The sequence continues at coordinate 2,569,922 of JAQISU010000138.1, read as the reverse complement.
ATGTAGTATTATTACTACAACATGTTTTGGAGATCATAAAATCAACAGTTAACTTAAATAAGAGCAACGTTACTGGTGAGACTTGTGTTTGTTGATAAACAATGTTGCATTGTTACAATATCTGTTTTGGAGATGACAAAACCAGTGAATGAAATTATTACAAAGATGGGTTTTAAAGGATGCTGTGTAGAATTGTTACTGCATCATGTTTCTGATATCACGAGTCATTCATTGGACACAAAGTAATAGTACTAAACTGGTTAAGGGGATAGCTATGTATTATTGTTACTACATCAGGTTTCGGAGATCAAAAAAATCAGTGTTTGGAATAGGGTAAAGTTCCAACAGGGGTTTTGAGTGACCGCTGAACCTTGGAATGATCTGGACTCCTGCAAATGTTGTTCATGTGGTTGCTAATATATGCGTCTCTCTCAAATAACCTTTGCAACAACTAGAATGTCCTTGAACTTAGTAAATATACAGTATGCTACATAGACACATACGAAAATATGACTCCCAGATGTTCGGAAGGTTCGGTCTAGACCGATGATTTACAATTATGTGTTGCAAGTTTTCTAATTACCGGTAATAGGTAACCACGATGGGTATGTATATAACGGGTTTCTTTAGTTTTAATTGAAGAAGAAATTTATCTAAGATGATTCAAACCTTTTTCTACTGAATCCAGTATTTCCAATGTATTAGGTAAGCTCTCAGATTGTCATCAAGGTTGCCAAGGACGTAACGAAGGAACTAAATGTTATTAAATGCTTTGGATAGCGATCGGTCGTTTGTTTAGAAATTCTTCTCCCCGACATTAGATTGGGCATATATACTTCATTAAATGTTTTCTGATAAAGGATAATTGATGACGTTTAAGTTTGCTCAATAAGATTAATACACGATCTATTGTGTATTCACTTAAAGTAAATATATTTAAATTTTCGAAACTCTGCACATGTCGGTGGAAATACAAACATACACGACTTAGCATGTCCAACATAGAGTACAAAAAGCATAAAGGACTGCAAAGAAAACAAACAAGTTAATATGCAGAAACACTGCAATATCTCATATGTATCTTTTCAAGATTAAAGCGAGACAGACAAGTTTTTCCCATACGTACTTGAATTAATCTTTAAAGAACATCTTTAGGTTTTCAATAAAACGTCAATAATATCCCATTCAGGCTGAGAAAAGGCACCAAAAACATGCTACCGTTAGTTTGCATTACAGGTCGAAAAAGTGATATTTCAAAAGAGCTATGAAATTTACATTTCTAAAGCGCTTTGTCTGAATTATTCACGTTTTACAATATTGACTTATATAGAATGTTATATGCTGGATGATCTGCGATACCATTTTGCATTTGCATAACTTTCATTTCTTATATTTGTCAGGACCGGATATGCTTAGTGGTGTTAAGCTGTATATTGGAAATGTATCAAGCCCATGGATATATAATCAGGAAATACCAATTAATTCATCAAACGCGACAACATATGTTTTTAAACCTAACAATGCGCTTGGAAGTGTTATATCTTTGATGAGGCTTGGATCAATCCTGCTCATATGCGAAGTAACTGTCGAGGGAGGTATGTAATTACTTACATGCTATTAAATCTTGTACGATATTGGAAAATAGTTAGGAATAAGATGGTAAGATGTTTAAAATGTAAATATAATAAAGACTGATTATACTGGATGTTTATATGGTAAAATGGTTGATTCACAGAAGTATGTTTTGGAGACAAATCTACTAATATTGTGCAAACTTTTCTTCTTATAGTAGCGATTAATTGGACTCGTATGATCAACCTACTTTGTACTTTGCTTAAGGTTTTTCATTAGTACTGGGTATATCGTTAAACAGAATATAATAACGTGCATATTCTGTATGAGCTTGATCTTAACCTTAAGGTATATAATGGCTGTTTAAGGTAGAAATAGATGGCGGTGATATTGTTTTAATCGCTCTATAAAGCTATTCGAAGGAGACTATGTGCAAAGTCGTTTGAGATAGATTTTAGCATGCTGACATCAGATTGCAACATTAATAGCACATTAACCTCGTAATTGTCATGAACAGAATTCATGTATATACTGTGTCAGCTGGCTATATGTTCTGAATAATATAAATAGAAAATATGTATCACAACCACGTCAATTATATATCAACGTGAGTCATGGTGACATGTAAGGATTGTCCATTATCTTGAATACTATTGAGAGATGTCAATAATATCTATCTATCTATCTATCTATCTATCTATATATCTATATATATATATATATATATATATATATATATATATATATATATATATATATATAGCATGAATACAGCAAAATCTTCCAGGTTCAAAAAAATTGAGGTTTCAGTAAATGATTTTAAACAGAAGGAAATTCAAATTTTCAATCTTCTTTGCTACCACATTCTTTAGCTATGTTAGATGCATATCATATAAGAAACACGTATATATGATATAAATATGAAAACATAACAGGAACAGAAAAGATGAAATACAACTTATTTTAGGTGTCCTAACATCTGATCATTAATTGTATAGGAATCTATCTTACCAAGTTGTTATATTTAAAGCCAGTTTTATCAAAGACAGGTAACATCACATTATTATTACCGTTTGTGGAATTGAAGATGTAGTAGATATATTTTCATGACTATTATTGGTATGTAGAATTTTCCCTCCTAAGTATTTGTCTTATGATATTTGACGCTTTCCTCTTGTTAAACGGAACTCGCGTAACATCTTTGTTATATTAATATGTTAATCCATGTAATGAAGTATGGATACAAAGGCTATTGATCTGACACACTGATTTTAGCTATCGAAAAAGCCGATGAAGATAATGGCGGAATTAACTTTGGAAAATCATACATACATTTCACTTTGTTTTGAATTGATTCCAAAGTCTCACCTATGGCTTAGATTGCTTAAGATTAATATTGTATCGAGCTAAGTAATACTTATAATTTAATATTGCGTATGACCCTATGAAACATGTTAAGGAAAAGACATTAATGTATATATTTAAGCATATCACCAGATTTTAACTTAAAAATGCTGGTGAAGATAATAGCGGAATTAACCATTAAAAAACATGCATAAATTTCACTTTGTTTTTAATTGATTGCAAATGTCCATCTATAGTTTAAATTGAGTTTGACGGTTTATCTTGACTGCTTCTGATTAATATTTATTTGAGCTAGGTCATAAATATTATTTAAAATTGTATATGACGTGTTTTTTATTTTGAAACAAACAGCATTCATATATTAATATTATATATTTATCAACAACATTAGAGTGTCTCGGCGGCATGTTCTCCGAGTTTTGTAACTTAACGTGTGGGAAGTGTTTTGCTGACCACCCATGCAACCAGGAGAATGGAACTTGTCCTTTGGGGTGTTATCAAGGTCGGAAAGGACCATTCTGCAAAGAAGGCAGGTGCACATATGTAAAACTATTAGAGGTGGAGGGATATTTTCATTTCACATCGTATATAAACATTAATCGTGGTTTATTGCAATTAGACCTTTTATAACAACTACATCGTCAATATATTATATTGTGTCTGTACTTATTCGTGTTTTTCAAATTTGAATTCAAGTTCTTTAAGAATATCGCAGTTAATAGTTACATTTAAGTATATTTGATAGCATGCGTGCATTTAGCGTATGGTGGAACATGCTTATGTGAGTTGAATATGCTTTGGTATGTATGTATGTATGTATGTATGTATGTATGTATGTATGTATGTATGTATGTATTTATGTATGTATGTATACAGGCGTGCGTGTATATATATATATATATATATATATATATATATATATATATATATATATATATATGTGTGTGTGTGTGTGTGTGTGTGTAAGTGTGTGTGATATCAATATTTTTGTTTTTATCTAAAAGGTTATTATAAACATAGGTTGAAACTTCTTGATTATTTATATTTATTTCGATCAGACTGTGAAAGAGGCAACTACGGTTATAACTGCAATGAAACATGTGGGAATTGTTTATTCGGCAATAACAGTTGTTCCATAACAGACGGAACGTGTTCCAATGGATGCATAGCTGGATGGCAAGGTCATCAATGCAATACCGGTATGACGTATTTTCAAAATAAGAATATGGGCCACACTGATAGATATTGGTATTCTGGAGTTTTATTACATTTTCCCGTAGACATAATGTAATGGCTATTAAATAATGGAACCATTATGATAGACCCATTTTTTTTCCTGTCATAGCTACAAACGTGCCGGAAGAAAAAACAATGTGGACACGCTATACAGAGTATTACATTTATCTACTTTACATGAGAACGAAAGATAATAAAGACTAGTATTTTAAATTTCTTTATTTACACTATGAGATTGATTTTTGGTGATGCTACTAGGTAATATTAAATTTGAGTAATACATGGTGATATAAACATCGATTGAGGTTTGCCAGATATTTGTTACACACTTGTTTATTTCCAAGCTGTAAGAAATAAAGCCATGTTTTATCTAGTAATATAGATTTTCATATTTTTGGTAGCCAAAGGTGATACCATAGGAAAACTAATATTACATAGCAAACCCAGCCTCGCAGGTACAATATGTTAAGTTAAGAAACGCTAAAGGTTATCTGCTCACTAATGTTGGAATTAAAAAAGACAGTTTGCCAACTGATAACCAGATTTGTGTCTCATTAAGGTAACATCGTCAATTAGTACTGGATGAAAAGGCACGCTCTCTATATGGATGTCATTGGGTGCAAGCAGTCCAGGTGTATGTATGTGTATGGTGTGTGGGTAAATATTATCGAAGAAGCATATATTACTAGAAAACAATATTTGGTTTCTTACTCAGATACCTGAACCAAGCATAATACCTTAGGTGAATAGGTAAGACGTGGGTTGAATATGCTTGTTGTGTATGTATATATGCATGTCTGTCTGTCTGCATGTCTGTCTGTCTGCATGTCTGTCTGTCTGTCTGTCTGTCTGTCTGTCTCTCTGTCTGTCTGTCTGTCTGTCTGTCTGTATGTATGTATGTATGTATGTATGTATGTATGTATGTATGTATATATGTATGTTTGTAAGAGGTGGAATGAGATACACTCCCTTAACCCTAAGAGACGTCTCCGGTCCCCTAAGGTATGTGAGTTTGGTTATAGATGACCCTAAAATTGTCGCGGTAGTTCTTCAAAAAGGAAAAGATAATTTCTCGGAAATACTGCGAGGGTCGTGGGCCCGTATATTTATGTAGCTGTCAAAGGACCCCGTTGGTTAACCTTTTATACCATATGTAAAGGTTCAGCCAGATTAAACTTAGCCTAGTAGATTGTAAGATCTCTGATATAACTACTATATAATTGAACTGAAATCTCCATTGCACGGCATGGATCAGAACAGTTATTGAACAGTTACACATATGTAATGTTTGTGACCATCCTAATAACATCTCTAGTCTATATGCGAAGACGAAGTTCAGTTTGCGTTGTTATATCCGATATTGGAAACGCATATCCCACTTGATCCAGGACATGAGTATACATGCTGAAAAGTTACCCTCCCCTCTTTGACGTCAAGATGAAGTGTAAACTCCGTCCATGCAACACATCGGTCTTCCATAAGTATTAACTGATTACTCACACTGGATCATGCTACCTTGAGGTGAAATATGGAGTATACATGAGTTATTAACAATATATGATTACCCATATACGATAGCCTTTTCTTGGCTATAACCGCTAGGGTAATATGAGTAATAATGATCCGTTTCGTTGAAACTGCATGCAGATGGATAAAATATTATAAAAGACGTTCTATGATTCTGTCTTCCGTTCGCTAATGAGGTTAGGAAGCATGGCGTAGATGACACTGCAAATATTTAAGCTCTTTAGAGTGGTTCAAATGGTGTTTTAAAATCAATGAAGCATTTAATTTAAGTAAGAATCCTGTATAATGGGTCGGGCATTTCTAAATTGATCATAATATATGATAGGTATTGGGATCGTCTGATATGATAGCTTAAGTGATAATACAGTGTGGCAGTGAACATGAATTTGTTCGTGCTATAGACTTTTTTTTGCAGTCAAATAAATCTGCTTGTGTGCTACACAGATAATATATTCAGTTGACGTGGTACGTCGCTCAAGTAATTTGCCGTCTCTCCTCCCCTTTTGAGAACTGCTTTTTCTGAAGGGTGTATTTCAATAAGATTCAGGCGTGCAATATAAGTAATTATTGATTGAGATTAAACATATACGGCCTTGGTTTCCTAACGCAACTGAGTGAATGTCTCGTGTTCTAATCTTAGTGGAGTAATTTGGATGAGGAGACACTCCGATTAACTTTCTTGCTGTATTTCATTCAGAACCTAAGGTGTTGGAGAAGTGTAAACACTTCGTCTATCCAATCTATGCGAAAACATAGATCACGCAAGTTTTTGAATCGGGAATGGGCGATACAATGGTTTGCAATTATTCATTCTATTTTGTCACCAATAGGCCCATCATAGATCATTTCCATCGAGTATCAACTGAGTGTAAAACGAAGCCCAAAGAGAACATAATTAATGTTTGCGTTACAATGAGCCAGTGCACACACCAACCAGCTGAGATATTATCAACGTGGATTTGTTGTTGAGGATGCAACTTTAGACAATCTCAAAGAGGAATCTAAACATCTAGTTTCTAGGTTCTAACCTGTGTTTAGAGATAAGTCACCACAATAGTGGTCTCCAATGAAATGCTTTAAAAACGGTTCTCAACTTGAGAATATCAATATACAAAATAACACTCCTGGGATTGGGGATTACACTCATATTGCATTCCGAAACAGTAGGACACTTACTCCCTTAGTACACTGTGTTTGTATCAGTACTGATCACAATTCCCAGATGTTTTACGTGTAATATTGTCATTTACGTGGTTTCCCTGTTGTAGAGATGCAGTCTCAAATTGTTTAAATTGTTGACAGTTGATCCAATGGTCCATGTTTCGACTTCCATTTGGTTTGTATAATCGTTGTAATTGGAGGTCAAAATGGCAACCTAGGAACTAGACGTCAAGTTAAATTTAGCAGGTCATGCCACTATACAGTAGATGGAATGCTCCGTATAGGCAATATAACATTGCATTTATTTCCTTTTCTAACTGAGTGGGGGAACATTCTATTTTCATTTGAATATTGATCCTAGACCTAGTCATCCAAAATCTTGGAATAAAACAAGTTTTTTTTGCTAAAGATACAGATAATTAAAAGGAGTTTAACACATGCTAGTATGTCTTACAACAAAATATTACTAGCATGTGTGGTATCCTGTTATTTTGATATCCTAATCATATGACTTCGGGAAGATGTGTTAGTGAAGACGAACGGTCGCGGGTCCTGCAAGTAAGTATTAATTATATATTTTCTCAAGTGGACTGGGATCAGAACCCGTTGCTCCATATTGCATCGTAAGTTAATTGAATGTTCTTGGGTTGACGACAAAATGAGAATTAGTTTGTTTGTACCTGATAGAACTCTAAGAAAAATCTGCAATGACTTACCGAGTCTACATGTCTTCATAGTAAAACTTCATTCGGCAACTCAAGATCGGAGACTTCTCTCTACCGAGATATACAATAAAAGGGAATGAATGTATGTCATTTGATATAGGGAAGGTCTTGTCGAAACGATCGCAAACAACTATCAATCTCCTTTAGTCTATTCCAATTTTGTCATTAGAACACTATTTTTCGATGCATGAATATTTGCGAAGATTATTTTCCAGTTGCAATTTTTTAGGGATTGGTCGCATTACAAATCATACCGCTGTACCTTACTGTTGATGCTATTCATAAAGGTTAAAGGTAGTAAGCATTATATCTTTTTCCGTCTTTCGTTAGTTGATAGCCCTATGATGTTCATGGCTATAGTATGTTGGTGTCTACGGTTATAAAGTTGGCCATTCTGTCAACATGCTCCTACCTAAGTCCAGTGCGATTCTGGATGGGAGAAGGTGTGCTTTTAAACGCTTATTGAAACGGATATTAGATGAAACGTTGATCGTATTATCATTATGTTAAATTCATCTGAATTGTATCCAAACGGAAAAATGCGATTAAGGAACCAATTGAAAGTAGATTCCTCAGTACAAAATGATATCCTTATGTCAGAACCATAGTCAACGTAGGTATGTAGATTGAATGAAGTGGTCAGGATGATTTGAGCGATCGAGAAACTTCCGCCCAAGATAGCAAGGCGGTGTTTCATTGGTATATATAATGTCAACATGGGAACTTGAGAGCCAGTTTTCGTCGCTGTAGATTACGTTAGCAAAGCTGATGTATTTCGTGCTGCCTTCGAAGTAATTGAAGATTAAATATCAAGATTGGCGGCTCTCCATTAGTATAACATCTAATGAATGTGATCCATTTATTGTTCAGTTGTCGCTAAGTTGCTTGCTTTGCTTTACAAAGGCTCGAGTGCGAGTTATGAAACATTGCTTGTAATATAAGGCACTATTAGAGACATTGTATGCTGAATGTATCTAGGTAAAATGCAGGTAGGTTTGATACGTGAGAGCGCCTTTATAAACTGGACGTCATCCGTGGAAAGCACCTAGCGGCACTTTGAGAGTTAGACTAATGCATTTTTGTGCCTGTACAGACTGGACCTCTTCCACATCAATTGGCTAGTAGCATTAATTAGGTTAGACCGTTCTATTTGTGACTGTCGTGATTAACTGGGTCCTTGTGTATTGCAAAATCTAATCTGGGTATGGTATGCATACATTTTTTAATGCACCATGCAAATAGCGAACCTTAAAAAAAGCTATTTTTCTGTTGAATGATGATGTGTCATTGAGTGTGCTCGTGGTCAATTAGGATCAGCTTTATATAGATAATTCGGGATATAGATCCGCTTAGCGGGTCCTTAATTCTGATATGCAGGACTGTAACTTGGGCTGATGTTACTCCCTATCGCTCGCCACATTAATTATATGGTTTCGAACCCATGCATGCAGACTGATTATGTTTCGTCCCTCAAGGTAGGAGTGTGCTCTTTGCGGAAAGTACGCTAAGAGTTGTCGCCAACTGACTTGCTCTATCAATTTAAACTTTAGAGTATCCATGCAGACTTGCACATTATCATAAATACTTTTACAATGGGGCTCTTGATATGTATAGGTTGCGAATTATAGTGTAGCTATAAATATAAACTATGCGGACGCGAGATAATTAACTCGATTAACAGGTTATATGTTGGTAGGTCAAACTAATAATGCCTATAAGGGAAAATCACTGATACTTTGGTTATAATTATTGCATGTTTAATCTGGATACAGAATTTCCAATTCTCGTTATAGGTTATTCAAGATAAAATAATTTGGTACTGCCTATGAAGGTAAAAGTACCGAAGCGTCGCTTATATTAATATATGAGCTGAACTCTTTGAACCAGTCAAGTATAGATAACTGACTTATACGTATCAGACCACAGCAAAATTAATTGCATTAATCACGCTCCAGACTTTCACTTGTTAATATGGTTAATGTAATGTGAAGGGACCCAATTGCAATCTACGCAAGTATGTGCTCAAGTTGTGCATAGGTGTGTGAAGACATGAACATGATAATATTGAAAGTTAACTCGATGATAGAAAATGCGAAACATTGAAAATGTATAGATGCAGTATACATCCCTCAGCAGATTAAACTTTGACAACTTGTTGTAATGTAAAGCGCTTCCAAACTGTATTTTGCGAATCCTCTCTGTCTGAAAATTGCGTGCTACTCTGGATGAGAGGTATCATTCAATAACGATTTCGCATACTTTTACGTCATTCGCGGTCTCAAGTAGAGATTGCTTTATCTCACTGCCATGTATGTGGTGAGATAACACGTGTAAGCGCGGGAGAGATAAAGCTGCAAGATAGTAATACCTCTCCTTAGGTATTATGACTGTGTATCATATTTGAAGGATACACTAAGGTAATAACTACAAGACAACCTGTGGTACTTGTTTTAACTACATAATTAGTTTTTACACATTTGACAGATACTTACTTATGGATGCAACGTTGGATAAGTTGGTCATCATTGGAATAAAGAATTAGGGCTGCCTCCTTTAATCCTTAATTTCTGAAATCAAAAAGAGTTAGAAAGTCATAGGCAGGTCATAAATGTTCTGCAAGACAAATAGACACTAAACTAATTAAAGTTATTAGTTTTTTTCATTTCAATATATACATTTCGTGATTAGTGTTTTGTAATGCTACCTGGTAATGTTCAGTTTTAATGCGAATGTATGTCCGTAACAAAGTTTGTTTGTAAAGTTCTGTTTTTTTATCAGAATGTGTCCCAGGAACATACAGTTATAACTGCAACGAAACGTGTGGTAATTGTCTGTATGGCATTACGAATTGCTCCACATCATACGGACACTGCACCAACGGATGCAAGGCTGGTTGGCAGGGTGATGATTGCAAAAGAGGTATGGGTTAATTTCATAACAGACATAATAAGAAACAAAAGCTTTATCTGATTATGGTACTTTGCAGTATTTATTGTTACTGAAAAAAAAACTTTTGATATCTCAGAAAAGAGGAAAAGATCACGGCTTGACATTCATGAGCACACAAAGACTAGTCTCCACTAAACGAATTAAATACTTTCTTTTTCATTTAATGATTTAAATGTTGATGGGGTTTTTGTAATGTTACCTGGTAATTTTTAAATTTAATACAAAACATCGCCTTAAACCGATGTGAGTTAGTAAACTTTTTCGTTCTTTTTATCAGAATGTGTCCCAGGAACATACAGTTATAACTGCAACGAAACGTGTGGTAATTGTTTATATGGCACTATCAATTGCTCCACATCAGACGGACACTGCAACAATGGATGCATGGCTGGTTGGCTGGGTGATGACTGCAAAATAAGTATGAATCATTTTCAGAAAAGACATAAGTGCCACTAAACGACATATCGTAGAAGTCGAAGTCATTCTTGATTTTGTTTATTTATAAGCACCCTCCGTATCCTTTAAGATCTACATCAACTAGTAACACATTTAATGAAGAATTGTGTTTGAAAGATCATGGACGTAGTTACATATACTCAGCATTTTGCTAACAACAGAGTTAACCTTATAACTTGTTAATAGAAGCTAGGGTCTGGTTACCTAAAAATAGAAAGGTATCATTTCTGAGACAAGTTCAAATTGTTTCTACTGTTAATAAAAGTTATGTGTAGATGATACGGTGTCGAACGTTTGAAATAGTCCTTAACATTCACAAAGGTATATTTTCCGACTAAAAGTGCCTTTTTATTATATATATATATATATATATATATATATATATATATATATATATATATATATATATATATATATATATATATATATATATACATATATATATATATATATATATATATATATATATATATATATATATATATATATGTATATATATATACATTATGATGTAAATAAGACATTGCGAATGTATGAATCATTTATAAGTTTGCAAATATTTGTTTTGCTTTTTCAGTATAAATTAACTTACCCCTCAATATATTACTTTCTTGTTGAGGAAGGTCCTTTAATTGCATTTACTGAGTCGTTAAATGGGATGCATGCACAACTCTAAATGGTTTTTTCTGATCTGTTTTTGCTGAATGATTATATTTAAGAGGATAATATGTGTCACGTTATAGTGAACTTATCTTCTTTTCGTTTCATTCTTTAAGAATGCAAGGCAGGAACTTACGGATTAACCTGCAAAGAAACATGTGGTTATTGTTTAAATGGAAACAACAGTTGCTTACATACATATGGTCAGTGCAACGGCGGCTGTCAAGCCGGATGGAAAGGTGAAACATGTAAATCAGGTAATAATGCTATATTCTGAATATACATATTCGGCTGTTATCTCAAATAGTACGTCCATCTTCGTTGTAGTCCTAAGGAATGTCTTGCATCATAAATCAATATTAAATGAATTAAGCTAATGTGATGTTTGTTAGGAAACTTTAATTTTATGTATTATCGCAGAATTATTTGGATTTTGTTAAGGCTCACGGTAATAATGCAATTCACATTGTAGACCTATTCTAACACCATGATATTAAAAATGCAATAACTTTGGAATGTTCATGATCAAACCTGGATGTCAGCTTCTGTATATAGACAACAATGTGAGCCGCAATATTTTCTGGACCTGCATGTGTTTGAACTAAGTGCTTTCAATTTAGCAGCAAAGAGTCGGGTGTTAATGTCAGTAAAGAGTGGTCAAACTCCAAACTGTTAAGTGACTAAATTTCCATCAATAAAACCAATGTCAGTAGTTAATGGGGACTATCTAGCGTCAATGGGAAAATCCTATGTTAAACAGCTTGGGACACTCTAGCGTCAAGGGGAATTTAACATGGTGGGGACTATCTAGCGTCAAGGGGAATTTAACATTGTGGGACTATCTAGCGTCAAGGGGAATTTAACATTGTGGGACTATCTAGCGTCAAGGGGAATTTAACATTGTGGGACTATCTAGCGTCAAGGGGAATTTAACATTGTGGGACTATATAGCGTCAAGGGAAATATAACATGGGAAATAAAACAAGGAAAAAAGGGGTGGCAATGAAAGCTACTATCTTTTCGAGACTTATGAGTGGCCCTGAAAAGAGCCTTTGGATATTTCTTCTTCTTTTATTTTCTTCCATTGTTCCACCACCTTTTGATTTTACCAATGATTCCCGTTTTCTTATTCTTTTCTTCTTCGGGAATCCAGTCGGGATGTCCCATAGCTCTAAACTTTTCCTGAACTCTCATCCATCTTAGATTGAGTAGATCAAAGTCCTCTTTTGTCTTTTTGTTCTTTTTTTCCTTTCTCTCCTTAGACCAGTTTTCTTTAATCTGGATCACCTGTTCTTCCATCACCATTCTCATCATTGCTTCTGCTTTCTTTAGCCTGTCTAGACCCCACTTCACATATTCCCACTCTATCAGATGTAATGTTTCTTCTAGAAAACACCTGACTTTGATGACATGATCAAGTGCTTGCTTCAAGTCCCTATTCTTATATATTTTCTTTTAATACGTCTTCTTAATTTCTGGTCTTCCTCCTCTATCATACCTTCTAATAAATCTCTTGCTAATTTCAGTTGGCTTACAAAGCCATGGTTACTCTGAAATTCTTCCTCAAGTCTTTCCACTTGATGTTCTGCATCAAGGATCCCAAACCAGCTGTCTCGGAGTTGGATAAACAATTCAAAATTCATCTTGATGTGTTCAAAATTGAATGGCTCCAAGGACCGACGATTGCGTATATATATCTTAAGCACGGACGTGAAAGTAATCACCCCCCTACATTCACTTGTCATATTAGATACTATTCACAAATCCTACTATATACTATCCAAAATCACACCCTATACTAACCACACACACGGGGAAGCAGCCAAAACACACCCTATCATATACTATCCAAAATCACACCCTATACTAACCACACACACGGGGAAGCAGCCAAAACACACCCTATCATATACTATCCAAAATCACACCCTATACTAACCACACACACACGGGGAAGCAGCCAAAACACACCTTATCATATACTATCCAAAATCACACCCTATACTAACCACACACACACACGGGGAAGCAGCCAAAAACACACCCTATCATATACTATCCAAAACACACCCTATACTAACCACACACACGGGGAAGCAGCCAAAACACACCCTACTATATACTATCCAAAATCACAACATATACCATCTAAATAGAGTCAGTGTTTATAATCACACTACTCCTCTCTCACACTCATTGGCAATTGACATAGTATTTCTTTTCTAGTTATTTGGGTAGCCCTGAGAAGGGCTGTTTTTTTTAACTTCAAAATACACCTGGCTAATGCTGGCATCTCCCAGGTCTAGCCCCACACACACATCTCCTACTCCAATCATTCTCCCAATTCACTCTTGTGACTGGGAGTGCAGAGGGAGAATGAGTGGCTTCACTATCCCAATCTTCTGTTTGAGGGATAGTGAAAGTCTCTTCATTTCTGCCTCTATTCCGCAACCGTGGATGAGTCTGTGGTTGTTGCGTCTGAGGCAGTGGGGGCTGAACCTGTAGTGGACGAACTGGTTCTGGTGGTGAAGGTGTCCTCACCATGGGTTTGACTTCACTAGTCTGTCTCATCATGCGGTGAGGTAAGATGGGACTTTTCTTCTCCTCCTCTTCTTTCTTTTTTCTTTCCTCCTCTTCTTTTTCAATTTTGGCCTGCTCTGCTATGGCCTCCATAGCCAGTTCGTCCAGGAGACGCCTAGCATTTTCCAGATGCATTTGAAGCTCTCTTAACTTTTGAACTCTGCTCATCTTCTTTGATTCACCAACGATGGGTAGCCAGACTGATGAGTGCTTCTTTATATATAGTTCAAGCGCGGACGTGATGGAAAACACCCCCTAGATCCAAAAATCTTACAGTATCCCTATCATTACCAAAACACGCGGACGTGATGGAAAACAGCCCTAGATCCAAACAACTTACATTATTCCTATCATTACCAAAAAAAAACAAAACAAGCTGACTTTTTAAAATAAAACACTCACTCACTTTTATACTTGACTCCTAATCATTATACATTGAACAAGTTATTTTGAAAAAATACGTTGTGCTTATAGACGCACTTCAAAACAAAAGTAAAATGAGACAGTGATTATAGACTCACTTCTATTTTTTTCTAACTTCCTCACATACCATAAGCAAATTGAATAATTAATTCTTTTCGAGAATATTGGGTAGCCCTGAAAAGGGCTGTTTTTTTTGTGTGTACGAGGAAGGATGACAATCTTTTATCGTCTAAGATTGCGTCCTTGTTTGGCTACACGATAGGGTCTGCTTCTTCGGAAAGAGAAAGAGAACTCTTTTGTGTCCACACGACAGTCGACAAAACTTCTGTCTGGTTCCTGCTGATGTTGTTGCTGTTGCTGCTGCTGCTGATGCTGTTCTCTCTGTTCTCTCTGCTGCTTTTGAAGTCGATACTTCTCAGTCCATTCTTCTTTCTCTTTTTGAATTTCCTCTCTGAAGAGTTCTTCTATGAGGTCTTCCGTTACTTGTAGCATTCTCACATTCTCAATCTCTTCAGGCTTTGGCATCAGATTGTGTCTGATACGATGCAGAGTGACATAAGCTTCGTTCAGCTTAGCTAGTCTTGAGCACATCTTCGTAGGAGGATGAGTCAAACAATGGATGGCCAGACTGGAGACTACCCCTGCATTATATGGTTCAAGCGCGGACGTGATGGAAAACACCCCTCGACTGTTTAGGGTTTTGAAACGTTTAGATAGTTTGATGTGAGGGATAGAAAGAAAAGTCAAAGAGCATTTATATGAATACAAATGTAAAATAAACGACAGACACATTGGTTTTCAAAACACAACATTTTTATTCAAATAACAAACATTATTTCAAAGAACAAACATTATTTCAAAGAACAAACATTTTTTCAAAGAACAAACATGTTTTTCTTC
This sequence comes from Unio delphinus, assembly GCA_029339505.1. Taxonomy (NCBI): domain Eukaryota; kingdom Metazoa; phylum Mollusca; class Bivalvia; order Unionida; family Unionidae; genus Unio; species Unio delphinus. The sequence goes on along the minus strand of JAQISU010000138.1, from coordinate 2,554,368 downwards.
CATAACACTAATACATTATCTTTGACATGGTTGACAACGTTGTGAATTAAATTGAGATTTCCACTGTTGGAAGTCATTGGGCGATTGATGTACACTACGTTTCCTAGCTAAAGACAACAGATAGCCATAATGGTCACAAAACCATCGATCTACTTTGTCGTCGTTTCGAGACGAATGACGATCAAAATAAGTCACTAAATGTTCTAAAGAATATCCAAGACTGCGATGATGCAGATAATAGATACAATATTGTCCACACACCATAGAATCTGTGCTTTGTAATTTCACATTATTGAATCGTGTCGTCTGAGCATTTCTTCTCATAAAGTCAATGATATCATCTTCGAAAGGAGGCAATCCATACGAATCAAAATACTCCGCACATCCCTCTTGAGGAAAGTAGACTGCTACCCAGTGAGTTCCTGGAAGATGACTGTCATCTGTGTTGATGACATAAGCTTGATTCTCTTGAGGTTTGCGATGAGGTAGTTCATCTTTAGCACACACCACAGGATTCCAAGAAGCAGTGTACGAACTACGGTTCAAAAGATAATAAAGTTCCCAAGTATCCATTTTTTGTTGTGTAGCCTTGTCTTTTTTCTCTCCTTTCTTCACAGGTGATGATAAGTCATCAATTCAATCCAGACTTTTTGTTTGAAACGGTCTGACAAGTAACTGATGGTTTGCTTCGTCTCTTTACTTTTGGCCAAGAGAGCTTCGATGCGATCGATTTCTCGAGCAAACAATGGAGGAGAGGAATGATCACGTAAGCCTTTATACCACTGAAGTAACACGGCTTCTTCGGAGATGAGACTCCAAGCTTCGTTCAGATAATTGTCCAATTTTTCTTCTTGACTCATCATCATACATTTATCGTGTTGAATTTGACTGGGATGATCGATTTGACATCCATAACAATCTTTTTTAATCAGGTCCCTCATTGTATCTTCCAAGTGTTGTGCAAAACAAGCCACTAATTGTTGTTCCTGTTCTGGCCATCTGGATTGTATGATCACTACCTCTTCTTTTTGGTCTTGGGGATCTGCTTTTTCTGTAACCTCCCATTCCATGGATTCTCCACTATTCAAAGAAGGACAAGGGTCTTCCATAATGTCTAATAGTCTAGAATGACTTCTCTCAAACTGTTGATTTCTATGGTATTATCGAATTCAGCATACAGAATGATATTCACCGTTTCTTCAAGAGGCCTTGCAAACTGAAGTTCCACACGCAGTTGCCCAGATTTTATAGGATGGAAATGTCCCTCGTCGCTGCCTTGGTCTGGAGTGAAATCAAAAGCCCACAACGTGTAACCTCTTGCATAGTCTTCGTAGGAAATACCGTGACTGGTGTTGGTTCCTAACTGTCCTGTGGCTTCGTACAGCGACAAGTACGACCTCAAGTAATTCTTCTGTTCGCCAAAGTCGGGTTCGAAGGGTCGGGTACACAAAGTTTTGCCATCGCGACTGACTTCGATTTTGGATACTCTGCAGTGCTTAAACTCGAAAGGATTGATATTGTGCGCACCGTTGAGGGCTGCATTGCTGACGATACCAATGAATAAACGTTTGGGTAACTGTCCTTGGAAGAGATGATCTTCAATCTTAGATCGGAGTCCAGCGGCAATGGTGAACGTTTTGACTTCCACGCGTCGTATCGGATACTTGGCTGTCGTTCTGCTCAAAGTGTGACTGATATCATTCCCCACTTTAGGTAACACTTCCACGCGACGTACGTATAACCTGGCTTCTTGGATAATGGTTTTGTAGTCGTTGGCATCAGCCATCAAATGGAAAGCAGCACTACTACGATTCAGTCTCAAGCGGATATCTACTCCGTTCAGCAAATACTTTTCTTGAAACCACATGTCCAAATGCAAACGATCGAACAGTTCTAAACTACGTCCTTGCAGAATTTTCTTTCGACGGTCGTTAAAACCTACATTCTGAGGATTGGCAGGAGCGCTGCCATCAGCAGCTGCTGGTACGGGCAAGCCTGTCTCGTTAAACTTATCTGCTGTGTCAGGTTTCCATACCACGCAAGCATCTAGATGAGTGTTTTTGGCTTCTTTTCCGTACGTTAAGAGATTTTCGAGGTACGCTCGGTAAGGGTAAGTATCCATGCTACTGCTGATCAGTTTGTTATTCATGTACAAATCCACATCGCTGAACAAGGAATGCATGAAATTGTTGACAGGAGCTACTTTAGCATTGACTTCTGGATTGGTGTTGTCTGTTTTGCTTACTTTCAGTTTCAAATACAAGTAACTGTTGTTGAGATCGATGTAATCTTCGGGTTGTCCTTTGATTTCAAACTCGATGGGAGCTGAATCCGTCAAAGAGGAGACGGGATGAAATTCGACCCATTGAGCTTCTTGCATGGTCATCATCGTGGGTGGCATGGCAAAGAGATCCAGTTCCGACTTGGAACAGGCACAAGATTCTTGGTGCATCATTTTTTCTTTAGGTTTTTTTTCTTCACTTTTAATAATCAAAAATGTCTAAGTCTCGAGCGGTTCTTTTTTTCTTTGTCTTTCTCACTTTAGAGGTACGGAGACTTTTGAAAGGGTGTCTTCGTCGACGCTTTCTACCTTGTCCTTGCTGTGTCGTCAGGGAAGTAGGAATGTCAGACGTGGTACCGTTCAGAGCATTTATAGGACTTTCTCGTCGACCCAAAAGCTCTTTACCCGTTTGAAGCAAGGTATTTTTGCCTGCTCTCAAAAAAGCTTCTTTTGGGTTTTGTTTGTCAATGAGAACATTGTAAAGAAAATCTTTGCCGTGAGTCAATGCGGCATCTTTTAAGGTGTGCAATCCTCGTGTCACCATTGGTTTTAAAACAGGGACCACGGAACGAAAGGCTGATTTAAACATATCTCCTAAACCATGTCCTCGTTGTCGAGTGACTCCTTGGTACACAGGATACATCACTTTTTCAGTGGTTGGAGAATCGTTTTTGAAAATGGAGTTTCACTGTGACTTTCCCTTTGGTAAATGGAATATTTTGACCTAGTTCTCCTTTTATAGTAATGTTGACACTGTCGAAATACGACTTACTGACGGGTAAATAATGAGGATGCACAAATTCGCGGTGAACGTGATAGGTATTTCCACCTTCCTCGTCAGCGGTAGTAGTATCTACTTTGAAAGGAATGACACGCAGTAACGGTACAGAGGTGTGTCCTACCACATTGTACTCCACCACATCGGAGTACACAAACATCAAATTGAGTCCTTGGTTCATTTCTACAGGGGATCGAAAATATTTGGTAAAATCCAAGTTACTGCCTATGCCTGGTATTTCTTTTTTGTTCGGGAGCATCTTGAGGTCTCCACCTAAGATATCAAACAATTCAGGACAAAAGGTAATGGCTATTATTTTCTTCTCTGAAAATTTGATCATGAAGCGGCGAGCCACTTTAATGTACTCAAAGGTAACACTTTCTTTGATTTTGTCCAGGGGTTTACCAAACACAACATTGAACCTGCTTGCAATCGTAGTCACTAAATGTTGACCGCTAAAATAGTAGCCTGCAGGAATGGTCAACACATGAGTGGACAGTTGTTTAGTTGTGGGTCCATCTGATTTCTTGTTGTCAATGCCAGTGATGCCTCGTTCATCTAAGGCTAGTTGCAATGGCTTGTCGTACACTTCAACTGTGAAAAAGTTTTGATTTTCGACGACGTTTTTGATTTGTGTCGGGTGTATTATTTCCACTAAAGCTGCTTCCCAGTGATCATCTTGATCCAAATGCATGGCTTGAGGTAATTTAGACGTGTAACAACACAATGTGTTGTTAGGAAACACCTCCATGGAACTGTCACTGGGTAACGTTAAGTAAAATTGGTTAATAGTGTTGTTCATATTTCCAATGTTCTTCTGTCCGAGGAGTCACTCGAGGTTAAAGGAGTATCTAAAAGAGGATTGTGATTGGAAGGGTGACTGTCAGGAGAAGGACTAACGTTGGCCGCCAGACTCCCAATATTGTTACTGTTGTTCCCGTTGTAAGAGTATTTCAGGGAAGGATTGGGAAGAAGATACCCGATGCAACTGCTGAGTAAAATGGTCCACAATTGTTTGTCTCCTTGTTGCAAACTCAAATTAGCAATGGCTGCACCAATGACACAATATACCACAAAGATTTGACAGAAAAAAACGATTTGCGTTTTAGGGACACGTTCTCCACACCACACCCACAAGGGTTGCTTTTGTAAATCTTGCAGAGATGACGTGGGTGAAGGAGTAGTCACTGTGGTTGCTGAAGCTGTATTGAAGGGCATGATGGTCACTTCTTTTTATAGTCGATGACTTGGGCAGCGTCAATCCAAGAATCAAAACTAGGAGGATATCCTTTCCAACGTACTTTGACTTCTTTGACACGACGTTTTCCTACTTTACGGGTTCTTCGTTCGAGAATGCTTTCAATGTCGTACACGTCGTCTTCTTTTTTGGTAACACGTTGTAACTCAGGCAAGTAAAATGTTCCTTTTAATACTTCTCCGTTCATGTCTTCCAATTTATAGACGGTAGGATGACGATCGCGCACTCGTCCAGTAACACGAAACAATTCGGTGGTCCAGTTGGGTAAGTAACCTTTGTCGAAAGTGCGTTTGGTTTTGCCAATGCGTACCCAATCTCCCGGGGTTAACACTTCTTTACCTTTCTTGGGGACAGCCCTCGTCCGGGACGTACCAAACAGACGCTCAAAAACAGTGACTTCGTTGTCAGGTGTCACCTCTTGTGGGGCACGTCCAATGCTTCTATGGTAAGATTGATTGTAGGCTTGGACTAAGTGTGGTAAGACGTCGATGTACTTGAGAGTGTGTTGATGCGTAAAATATTTCCACATGCGTTCTTTCAAGGTACGTTGAAAACGTTCCACGATACTGGCTTTGGTTTCAGGATTTTCGGTGGTGAAAAAATGAATGTCACGTTTTTTTAATTCTCGTTGGAAAGCTTGGTTCAGAAATTCGGTGCCTTTGTCGGTTTGCCATCGAAGAGGGTGACGACCACTTTGTTTCAACACCAGTTGCAAAGCTCGTACTAACTCTCCGCTCGATTTGGATGTCAATGGTACGACCCAGGCAAATTTAGAAAAGACGTCGATGACACAAAACAAATATTTGTAGCCGCGATTGTAGGTGGCTAAATGAGAGATATCAGCTAAATCGGCTTGCCATTGATGATCGATGCCTTCCACTTGAGTGCGACTTCTGTGAAATTTTCGTCGAATGGGTTTGTGTAAAGTGTACGTCGCTTGTTCTTGTAACCATCGTTGTACTGCTGGTAAACGGAGCTTTTTCAGGCGAGTTTTGGCAGCACGATACAATTTCTGAATGCCTCCGTAACCTGCAGGGTGAGCTGGATCGTAGTAAATGCTGGCTAAGACCTTCTCCATGGTTTTTGTTAATAAGGGACCCACTCTTCGAGGATATTGCTTTGGGTGGGACGAAATGCGGGTTGTTTGGAAACGGTTTTACGTGTCCGATGTGCCACAGGAGTTGACGTCGAGGGTAATGGTAGTGGCGGAGGTAATGGGATAGCTTCTTTGGCCTTCTTTTCTTTTCTCACTTCTGGTTTCCTTTCTTTCTTTTTCACATCTGTCGAAGAAGGAGTAGCCATCATCTTTTTAACCCAAGTTTTGAGTTCTTCTCGTGGGGGAGTGGGGGAAGGGGTTAACAAGGAAGTGGCAATCTTACTCGGAATGGGAGTAGCAGTAGGTGTTTGAAAGAGATCATGGGGTTCTTCTTCCTTGGGTAATGGTGGGGTAACGTCTGTTTTAACTGCTGTAGAGGGTGAGGGTGAGGGTGTCGGGTTATTCATTAGAGCCTTAAAATCGGACAAAGTGGGTTGAGCTGTTTGTTCCACAGCTTTCTGATGAAAGAGTTGTAGCCGTTTCAAGAGTTGACCGTACTTTTGTGATTTTTCGGTTTCGGATAAATCGTGGCGATGGATCAAGGATTGCAATTCGTGTTGTAATTGCGACATCTCAGCTAAATTGGGATTGGGTGGTAAATGGGGGGATCGTTGTTCTTGCCAATGATGGTATTCCATCCATCGTTTGTAAGGAACCAAAGTTAGTTTTCGTCCTTCCATGGGCTTTCAAAGGTTATGTCTGAGATTGTGGTGCTCCATAGTGTCCTTTTATCTTCTACCCATCCCTTGGTTAAACCCTTGGGATATCCCTTGGGTCACCCCTTGTAGCAAACCTGGTATTATGCCTGTCAACAAAGGAGCAAGAAAGGGTAAAAATCCTCCGCGTTGCACCAACATCTTTTTCTTTTGACGGACGGATATTTTCTTTTGAACCATTTGACGAAGAACGTGTCGATGTTTGGATAAGCATTTTTTCTTGTGTGGAGACAAAGGTATCGTGCCTTTCAAAACATTCAAACAACATTCACACACGGTATCGATGACATCTTTGGAGGCTGTTTTAATGATTTGTTTTCGCATGGACGGAGAGGCTTTGGACAGGACGGACAACACGTCTCCGTGTTTGGCTAAACGAGGAGGTAGTCCTTTCCTTTTCTTTCCTTTGTGGGGTGAATAAGAATGTTTTTTGCGAGGTGACATCTTTGCTTGTTCGTTTCAGAAATACACTGATGTCAAAGACTTGGTACACACCCTCTTTTATCTTCTTTTTCCTATTGGCTTCTCCAAAAGGTAACGGCATGCTTCGCTAAATCCTCAAAAGCAGGGCTATAGATACCAGTTCGGTTATTAGCTGCTTTGTCTAGTTTCTGCATACCTTTAATAAAACCAGTAAATATGCCTCCTCTTTGGTGACTTCTCTTTTTCTTTTGACGTTTGGGTATTTTCTTTTGTGTCCTTTGACGAAGAACGTGTCGATGTTTGGCTAAACGTCCTTTCCTTTTCTTTCCTTTGTGGAGTGTAGAAAAATGTTTTCTGCGAGGTGACATCTTTGCTTGTTCGTTTCACAATACCACTAGTGTCAATGACTTGGTATACACTCTCTTTTATTTACTTTTTTTGGGAACTAGCGCTTTGTCAAAAAGGTAACAATGTGTTTCCCAAAATTGTCAAAGGATCCTCCTTTTTGGTGTCTTTTCTTTTTCTTTAAAGGTCTACGTGTTTGGAGGGAAGGACGTTGATGTTTGGTTTTAAAGCTTTTGGTGAGATGACGAGATTGTCTTGTTCCTTTTCCTTTTTGGACGGTAGAACGTCGAGGGTGATGGTGTGCACGTTTTTGAGGAGGCATCCTTGAGTGTTCATCAGTGGTACAAAAAAAATACTGATTGACATCGTGGTTTTCAAGTCATATTTTTATACTGGAATGCGTCGCCACTGATTATCTTTGCGTCGTATCAACTTCATGGCAGGTAACACACGTCGTGAAGGAGTTCGCAATGGACTCAATCGGGACAGTTCTTGTTTGGACAAATCTAGTAAACTCTTTAACATGCCAGATCTTTCTTGGACTTTGACTTTGGGGGCAGGTACTTTATGAGCAGCTGCTACTGACGCTAAGGTGGACGAGGGTGTCTCCGGTGGAGGAGACGTTTTGGGAGACGCAGATTTCCAATGTTTCATCAAATTAGGAAAAACGGGTGTCAAATTGGGTTTGGCTGGCATCACCCGCAACGGAGAAGTGGCAGACCCTGAGGCTACTGGCAACGTAGTCCCTGCCAAACGTCCTTGTAGATCTTTTCTTACAGGTCGTGGTTGACGAAGGTAAGGTTGTGTCCTGGCCGAAGTGCCTCTTTTGCGGGTGACCGCTTTTTTCTGTGGACTTTTCTTTTTCTGTGCTTTGGTCTTGGTACCCTTGTTCTTTTTCTTAGGGGATTGTTTGGCTTTTTTTGTTTTCTTCTTGGGGTGAACTTTGGGAGTATTGGGATCCCATTTTAAAAGGGAACGAATGATGACACCTCCTAGAGAACCACTACCTCCAGGTTTCAATATGATTTGCTTTTTGGTGTGAGTGTCAAGGCGAGGATTGGCCAGTTGCGTCAAGGCTACTTTGTTTCTGTCAAAAAAGCGTTTGGTTTGATGTGGAATGTGAATGATGCCTTGCAGTATTTGACGTGCTGTCACCGTAAACCATCGTAAGACTTCTTTGAGACTGGCTTCTAAGACGTGAGCACGTCTTTGTGGATTTTTTTCGCGACTGATGCCGTACAAGGCACGAATCAATTTGATCGGAAGATGAGACTGAAGGGACGTCATGTTGACGATGTATGAGACCAGGTCAAAGTAACCCAAGGTTTTTATAGATTTTTTTAGTGCTTCATAGTGTTATGTCGACGAGGAGGACGTGTACACGACAGGTCCTCCGTCTTGACACCAGTCGTGAAACAAATCGGTACGAAATCGCAAATAATCAGGGGTAGTGGGTTTTAAATCCACGAGTAAATAGGCGTGTGGCGTTTGAGTGGCATCATCGTACGCATGAGTTAGCCAAGGTGTTCCTAACTGTTTGGCTAAAACTTGCACTTGTGATTTATCTCGAGGACTTTTAAACAAGACCACGTAATGAGCATTGAGACTAATGGTACGATGGGCTTTACTTTGTTGAAATAAATTTTGTGTAATGTAAATGACACTGGCATTACGATGATGCCCTTTACGTGTAAACCATAGTTTAATTTCTTCTTCGTCTTCTCCTAACATGTCGTCAAAAATAACCCAATGAGTTTGACTAGGGTCAGACACGATACCCTCGTCTTCTTTAGGAATGCCTGCTACAAACACAATGGAATCACCTTGACTTTCTTGCAAGAGGCTGTATGCCGATTGCCACTCTTTGTAACACCACACGATACGTTGAGGTGGACGATCGATCAAATGATGTTTATGTTCGATCAAACGTTTGACAAATTCGGTTTTGCCTGAACCGCTCGGTCCAGCAATTAACATGTTAAAAGGATGACGAAGATACAAGGCTTTCCAACTAGCCTGATCTAAGTGTTCGTCAATGACTTTGAATGTGGAGGAGGAAGGAGTAGTAGAAAGAGTAGAGTGAGCCATAGTCGTGTAGTGGTATGTCAGTATTGACACAAAAACAGACAAGACAAGAGGTTTTTATACTTTTTTCAAGACACGTTTATTTGAATGTATGTTTAAATTGGATAAACACGAAAGACAAAAATACATAAAAGCCAAATAGATAAATACAGGAATAAAATACCTAGGGAAACGATCAAAGTGGCATATAAACAAGTCACTGTACAACGTGGTTTGGGTAACAAACGTCTCCTAGAGGTAGTGTGTAATGTTCTTATAGTCTCCTCTACAGGGGGTACAGTCACATAGGTGTCTTCTCGAAAGGGTCTTTGTGGGGAAATGTCCATGACAGTTTTGTCTTGAACAGAAGGATTGTCTTGGGCCATAGATTCTTTTTCTTTTTCTTCTTCTGGTACTGTTACTAACACAGGATTAAAAGTGACTTTTTTCACACGACGATGCATTTTAGGAACACAACGCTTGGGCATAATGGGATACTTCGTTTGTCCAAGCCTCAAAATCCCAACTTTTCCAGTCACGTACATCTGTCCAATGAGGGTGTAAATCACAAGCTACACACACATCTTCGTACACTGCTTCCGTACGTAAAAGTTGACGAATCTTTTTTTCTTGGAAAGGTCGAGACGTATCCAGATGAAAACGTAAGGCTTTGAACAGAATAAGTCTCTCGTGGACATTTAAAGGAGTCACCATACTGTCTTATTTTTTTGATAGGTAGTGTTCGTAAAGTGTCCACAAGGAATCGGCAGGTAAACGAAATCCCAGAAAGCAAGTCACTAAAACACACACGACACGTCGACCCCAATTCATAGGGTATAGTTCTTGCAATAAGTGTTCGTAATCTTTCACCGTGTGAATCTTCTCATTGATATCCTTCCACGGAATCTGTTGGATCACCAATGATAAAGGTTGTGGCATGGTTGTTCTCTTTTATACTTCTTTTTAGGTCGAAGACTATCAGTGTAGATTCAACTCAGAATTAAACACAGAATTAAATTTGCTCAAAAAGCGAAAGTGATTAATATAACGTGTAATTTCGTCCCACTGCCATTCAGGGTAACGGTTAAGAAGGATCAAAGCATCTTCAGAGGTAAACGTAGTAAATTGGTAACAGAGCAAAAAAATACCCTTAATCCAGAGAAATCTAACACGTCGGTTAATTTTTGTCACTTTCCTCTTGTGAATTTCACGACACAAAAGTTCTACAGTCACCCATTGAGATTTTTCTTTAGCAAGGCCTTGCCAAACGTCCTTGTAGATCTTCTCTTGCAATTCGTAGGGTAATCCTTGAATATTATGTTTTATATTATATACTGGTCTAGGTGTGTTCAACGCCATGGAGCAGTAGTAGTGTCACTTCCAATCACTAGGTCCTACTAAAGGTAGGTATTGACAATTCGGAGACCATCGAGCATGTTCCAGGTAAGCGGAATCTTTATGTTCCCACTCGTAAATGGATACACCACAACTGAAACACTTGACTTTATCCCCTTCGCCCAAGTAGAAAAATCCAGCTCTGGCTAATTCTTCAGGAGTTGGTCCAGGCAGATATTTTGGCCATTTATCTTTGAAGGTTTGAAATCGACTTTTAAAGTGGCAGTATTCAGGCAAACTCGTCGGGAACGAATATTCGACTCTCCTCACTTCGGTTCGATGCAGGTACGGTGAAATTCCTAGGAGTCCACGATAACGTGTCGCACCGCTTTCGCATCCCTCAGGTTTGACACGCACAGCATCACTTTCCAGGGTAGATATAGGGGTAGTAGTCATAGCAAAGTTCCCACGATATCCTGCTGAATCGCTAATGTCACAGCGCCTGGCATCACTACAATCGCAAGGTTTAGCATCGCACTCCACTTGAGAATTCCCAAATTTGAATGATGTCTGTTTAAATGGATTCATCTTCTTTTCGCTGGGTCGTTGTAGTGACAAATGAACTATTGGTCTTGGACAATGTCCCTTTTTATATGCTGTTCAATGTCGACGTGACCGTACGGTAGAGTGAAGTGATTGGGAAGTCGTACTCTCTTTTGGTACACGATTTGGTAGACTTTTTTCAAAGGTCGGCTAACAATTTGGTGTGAGGCTAACCGTACGATCTTGTGCGGTTCGTGGGTAGTCACTTGAAACGTTTCATCCTGTCCCGACTGCAAGGCTTCTTGAAGCACGTCAAAGTTCACCACTTGACTGGTGCGATAATTAAGAGTCAATCCTTTCACTTTACATTCAGTGTGCATTTTTCCTTGGGGGTCTCGGTATTCGTAGCCGTAATTTTTAGGACCGCCACTTGCAAAACATAGAATCTTGTCGTCGGGATGTTCATCGGTCCAGGCTCCTAAACGGTCTCCTTCGATGGTAGGGTTACACTGGTTCGGTCGGTGAATGTAGATGCAACTGTCTGTGTCAAAATACAACACACGATCTCCTAACAGTTCTAACACTTCGTACAATTTTAAGCGAGCGTGGGCTGTCACGTAAGCCGCAATGATGACATTTCCAAATTTGTCGGCTTCTACAAAGTCTAGTTCTTCTTCGTAATTGACTAAGATCAAGTCCTCACGAATGACGTCCACGTGTTTCATGACTTTGGTTGGGTCGTGAATCATCTGGAAGTAGCGAGACGGCTCGGACAAATACTCCGTCTTGGGTAAAGACGGACGTTGTGCCATTTTACCCCACAAACAATTGAGCATGACTTTGGCAAACGATCGCCTTCCTTCATTTTTCTCGATGTGGTCTAAAGTGATACCTTCCTGCTCCCGATATTTTTCTTTGAATATCTTTTGGTCTTCGGGAGTGTGACACCAGGAAGGATAGCCACTAGCTTCTTGTTTTAGTTTTAAAAAGGAATCCACGTAGTCTGCAAAAATACCTTTCTGTCTCTCGTCGCCCTTGCAGTATTGTTGTGTTTTGGGAAAGTGGTAAATTTCGTACACTTCTAACAGTTGGTATCCCAGGTCCAGAGCTTTAAACAATTCCACACTCACCCACGTTCCTGTCAAGGTACGTTCTTCCTGAGTGTGATGACAAGGTTGGTCTTGGTTGCACGTTTCAGCACATGTGCGACACAAAGGAAACATCAGTTTTCCTTGGCAATGGTGAGGTAAAACGGGATGGTACAAGTCTGTGGGTGGCAAGACTTTACACTTGATCAATCCTTCGTACTGACGAATGTGGTCCAAGTCAATGTGTTCTGTCATCAATTCTGGATGCCCTACGGGAAAGTGACAATATTTACACACGTAAGGATACAATGAACACACGTCCAAGTATTTAATTTCTTCTCCTTTCTCCTCGTCCGCCTGGTACAGCAAACAAGTGGCATTCGTTCGTCCTCCGTACAAACTATCCCGGGGGTTCAATGGGTCCACCCACTTGTAACTTTCTACGATGCGTTTAAACTCGGGATCGGTTTTCAAACGCTGATCGTACTCGTGTTCCCACATTTCCACTACCTGGTATCCTTGTTGTTCTAACTTCAAACGTCGTTGACACGTGGTCTGGTACAAATCTTCCATAGTTCGTTGTAAAAACTGATTTTTGATGTCACGCTGAGGGTAGCACATAGGACATCCGTGAAATAAGCATCCGTTAAACTCGTACACGATCTGAGGGTTTTCTAAGTCCCAACCATCCACTGAATACGTTCCAATAATCTTTTCGCCTCCTCCGTTGCGAGCGTGTTGGATCCATTTGTCTTCCTTGTCGCACAAGTAATGGAGCCAGCGCAGGGCTTTGACCGAGTATTGACGTTTAACAAAGTTCGTCGTTTGAGGACTGATGACCGCTAGAGTATTTTCAGGCATAAAGCGTTTTCGGTACACTAAAGAACACGCTTTGGCAATGGTACAAGCTTCTTTCAAAGGATCGATCCCTCCGTACTCCATGAACAATTCTCGAAATTTTCCACAGCAACGTCGTAAAATGTCCACGTCAGATCGACAGTACTTTAACATTTCTTCTTGAAAGTCAAAAGGGTCCGAGGCATGAGTCTGGTACCAAGCGAAGAAAGCTTCTCGTTGTTCGGTACGCATGTTGTCAGGGTCGTAATAGTGAGCCTCCGGCAAATGGGGTAGAACGGTATGTTGATTGGCTTCGGTATTGAAAAAGTGTGGAAAATAACCTTTAGCCAATTCTGTCATTCCAAACGTTTTAGGCATGCGACTCAATGGCATGGCCAAGTAACACATCGAATCTTTAAACTGTACTTGGCCTACTTGCATAGAAATGATTTTAGCTCCGTTCAAAGTCACTTGAGGTCGTTCGGTACATTGTTCCGCATAGTATCTGAGCAGAAATTGCCCATCGTATCCCGAAAAATTGTGAGCCATGACCGTAGCATGGCAATGACAATTGCCGTAACGTTCGATGTCTTCTGTACTCCACGTTTTGTCAATGGGGTTTAAGATCCATCGGGCAAACTTGGCTAACGTGTTTGACCCTCGAAAGATTTTTTCACGTCCTCCAGGAATCTTGTTGCAGTGAGGGCAATAACTAAAGATAGGTTCTTGGATGCACTGCTCGCACGCACGGTGAGCTACGCAGAAATTGGGAATGTGAATACCGGTTTCTTGCATGCATTCGAAATCAAAAAAGATAAAATTCCCTTTCTTCTGGGTATCTTTTGGTTGGGGTTGGTATTTTTGAATGAAGCATTCGTGTTCCAAGTCCACGATTTGGTGACAAATGTGACATCGTTTCTTCCCTCGACAAACGTGTAACTTAACACTATTGGTACGTATGTCTTGTCCACAAGTAGGGCACAATCTCAGAAGTTGACAAGTGTTTTTCTGCTGTGAACCTTGCATCTTCAAATGTTGTTGGTAACAGGTAGGACTGACAAAAGTGCGCTGACACACAGGGCAATGCACTCTTTCTTTTCCTTGGTCCAGACAAGGTTGTGAGGCTAAACATCCCTCACATTTTGATCCACAATGTTTGTGTTGTTCTCGATTGTTATAACCATAGTCACATTTTTCACAGTAGTAACCGTATCCCTGGAATGCAGTGATACTGGTAATGGTATCAAAATGACCATTGTGATGATAGACGTGAATGTATTTTCCGTCTTTGAAATCGTGGCCTCGAAACAAAAGAGGTCCACGCACTTCTTGAGGGTGTACTTTCAAAGTGTAACGTGGAGACAAGACGTCTTGTAATTGTTGCATTTCTGGAATGCCACAAGGAGTGTCTTTGGATATCCCCGCTTGCTGTAACAGGAGTTCCGCTTCACTTCGTTGTTTGGCTCGGTCCGATTGTTGAATAGTTTTCCAGGCTCTTTTCCATTCTACCGTGTCGTTCTTGTTGGCATACGTTCGTCCCACGACGACAGCACGGGCTAAACACATTTGGTCTTGAGGATTGTTAATTTGGACGAGACTTAGTTTGGTGATGCGAAGGTTGTCGACCAATAATACTTTTTTGCGTCCTGTCCCCTGGGGAAGAGACACGTGGGTCATGAACAGTGTGGCTTTTCCATCGTCAATGTGAAACTTGTCGTTGGATTGTTGCACATGTTGAATTTTGTCAATGACTTTGGAAGGTGTTAATTCTGATGGACTAGTAAATTCGATCCAAACGGGAGACTTTAAATTATCGTGATGAATAGAAAGTCTCAAGCGATCGTCTTCTTTGGCTTGACATTGCTGTTTCAGTGCAGTTAACACAGAATCCCACACCTCAGTAATGAACCCATCTGTATTCTCCAAAGGTACATTGGACTTGAAATCTTTAAACTTTACGGCATACGTGTAAGCCATTGTTCTAAATTTTCGAGAGGAACGCTTTTCTGTCTCTCGAATGTGATAGTAATTTTCAGGGTTAACTAAGGGTGGTGTACTTTGCTTGGACGTCGATTGCTTAGGTGTAAATTCGGGCTCACTCATGTCATCTTCAAAATCACTGGCATGAATTTGAGCCAAGACTTCAGCTACTGTACTAGGCGATACATTACGTTTCTGTCTCTTACTGTCTTTTCCTTTCTCCACAGCATGATGTGACCTTTTCATCTTGTCTGCAAAAAGTCAAATGACTACCTTTTAAAGACCATAACCCCTATATATTCATGTCCGATCCGTGCATATATAAAGGCTAGTGTCTAACGATTCAGTATTCATTTCACTCTCACATTGACCAGAACGATGGAAGAACCTACACAAGTGGAACTTCTCATCAGAGGTTTACGTGCGGTCATACGAAAGTATTCTTCAGACCAGCCGACAGCCTACTCTCCTTCCTATCGAGATAAAAGTCAAGATACTTGCTATATCTGTAAGAAGAAAGGACATTGGGCTACAGAATGTTCAGACCGTGACAAAAACAGAAAAGGCTACAATAGAGACAAAAGTCAAGATACCTGTTATTATTGTAAAGAGAAAGGACATTGGTCTCCAAAATGCCCTAAGAAACAACAGGAACAAGAGAAGGAGGGAGAAAGGAATTCTGAACAGGAGGAAGAGGAGAAAGAGGTACCCTCCCCCAAGGAAGAATCCCGACACGTTCACAAAGACAAGAAAAGAAGACGAAACGAAAGTGAAGAGGAAGAAAAAAAAGATGTGACAGTAAAGAAAATGAAAAAACAGAAAGAGTGAAACAGAAGAAAACTTATGAACTTTTTAAAAATGGTCTTGTGTTATGTTATGTTGTGGTATTGAATTGTAACGTTTGTACTAGAATAAACTAAAGAGAAAAAACGTAAGTGTCTCTTGGTTTTGATTTGATAGTATAAGAACCTACACTCACACATTCATTCACTCTCACGTACATCATGGGTTTTTTAAAAAATAAAGGACTTTTGAGTTTTCATTGAAATAGGCAATTGACATAGTATTTCTTTTCGAAATAATTGGAGTGGTCCTGAAAAGGACCGTTGGTGTTTTGTGTGTTTAAAACAAAACAAACTCAGAAACGGGACGAAATCATCTTGAGCTGTCTTAAGCCTTTGCCACGGCCAAGACCTACTTCGGGACTGGTGGTTCCTGTCAATGATTTGGTAGAAATCACTAACGGTGGTAAAGTAGACGTAGTCACAGAGAGATCGGGTTGTTTCGCTCGAGAAGGTCTTTTTCTCTTTGGTCGTGATAAAGAAGTCTGATACATTTGTTTCAGACTCCTTAACTCAGCTAAAATATCTAAAAGTACCGTCGTGACCGTTTGATTTTCACTATTTTCTTTCTGTCCTTGGTCTTCTTTCTTCTCCGTTGCTGATGCTGCTGATGCTACTGTTTCTTCCTGGTGTTTTCTTCTTGCTTCTTCTTCTTCCTGCTGTTGCATAAGAAAAGCTTGTTCTTCTACTTTCTGTTGTTGTAAAAATTGCTCCAATGCTTCTTTTTGTCTTTGTTTAAAATCATCGACGTGTCCATAAGAAGATACAGAAGGCAACGAAGGTTCCGGAATAAATTCTTGCGATGTTAAAAAATCCACAATATCCCAGTTAAAATCCACTTCTTCTGGATGTAGATTTGACATGACTTTAGTAGTCACTGTTGGTCCATGACTTGCTGTCTCTACTCCTGGCTCACTCCAATTCATTGTCTTCTTACTGTCCGCCATGATTGACAACTCTCTTGAATCGATGGACTGCGCACAGACGCTAGTACCTCTATATAGAAAAGGTGACGTCACAGACTGCTCTCTTCCAATTGGATGGTTGTGACTGACTTTTGTAACGCACGTTTGGATTGGTGGATACACTCAATCCGTTTCAATCCGCTCTTCCCCTATAAATAACCGCAGTACACGGCATTCGATTCACCTGTTCTCATCAGAAGATGTGGACTAATGTTGAATCGTCAACCCTTGTGTCAAGTATGCTGTTTAGGACTGACATACCCATGTATGTCAGATCATCATGGAGTGTCATTGATAGGACGGAGACAGCCTATTGGAAGAGAAGAGTCTATGTGGAAAGACAAGGTTGTTTGAAGAGAGTTCTCTTCTATGGACCCACAGTAAGGAGAAGTTTAAGGAAGAGAAGAAGATCTGTGAGATGTCCTCTATGTTAACAAAATACTGTTAACATTACATATAACGGTCCTTTTCAGGGCCACTCATAAGTCTCGAAAAGATAGTAGCTTTCATTGCCACCCCTTTTTTCCTTGTTTTATTTCCCATGTTATATTTCCCTTGACGCTATATAGTCCCACAATGTTAAATTCCCCTTGACGCTAGATAGTCCCACAATGTTAAATTCCCCTTGACGCTAGATAGTCCCACAATGTTAAATTCCCCTTGACGCTAGATAGTCCCACAATGTTAAATTCCCCTTGACGCTAGATAGTCCCACAATGTTAAATTCCCCTTGACGCTAGATAGTCCCCACCATGTTAAATTCCCCTTGACGCTAGAGTGTCCCAAGCTGTTTAACATAGGATTTTCCCATTGACGCTAGATAGTCCCCATTAACTACTAATGTCAATTTGTTTTTCACTTCCAGCTAGGCTGAACTCTCAGAGATTCCTTTAACTGAAACATAACTTGTTTTATTAAAAATACCGGGGCCAGCCAAACCCATATTCTCCAATGTAAAATAATGTTCACCCATTTCTAGGCTTTTCTCATAATGTTTCTGACAACACTATGTGTTCAATACATACGTAAGCAACGTGTATATTTCAGACTGTCATAGATTTTATTTCTGAATATTAAATTATATTTCAAATTCATGTTCACCTCATGCGCAGTTGTGGATTTCAAGCTATATATGTGAGCCTTTAATAAGCAAATCAGAGAAAGATGTTCAAATAAAGTCGTCTTATCAGTGTTAGCTTTTTAAATATCACGAGTTATATCGGTTCCATCAAATACTAAACTATATGATAGCCTTGTCATATTGTATAATTAATGAGCAAAAGCTCAAGATGACCATCTATATGAATATGCATTAATCCAGCAAAAGAGAATTAAATGACAATAATTAGCTAAACGTCATCCGAGAAGACATACATACTAATACTAAAGTAGACATACGTCCATTAAATTGTAAAACATGGAGTTTCAAGACATTCACTGATAAAAATTAGACGTGTTGGAAAAGACTTAAGTGATCGTATCAGAAGCATTATGTTTCAAAACAAAACTTGGAAATATCAAATTGATTACCATAATTACTATATAAATGTTATATTGCATACCTTTTATATTTGTAATGCATATACAAAAAACCAAAGTTCAAACTATTCGACCTAACAGTTCAATATTCACACTGTTTCAACTCCCCTTCATTGCAACAGTTGATAAATCTGAATATATTTTTAATATTCCACTAAAAGTCACGTTTGATTTACAAAACATATTATTTTTGCGTGTTAGCCACACATAGAACTATACAATTGCATTTGTAGCAAAGATAATTGCACTTGCATGTGTGTATTCCCTATTTTATGTGGCTGTATATAGGACTCACGGTATTAATTCATCTCCAATAGCAAACCTCAGCAAACACGATAAGATTCAAATGTCAAAAATTTGAAATAACAGTTTGAGTGTTCAAAGATACAATTAACAATATAGATGAAATGTTGATGTAAATTGTTTGAAGAGAAATGAATATGACCAGTGGCATTTACTGGATTTGCATGTGTTGGAATCATTTGCCTTCCATTCCGCACCAAAGAGTCAGATGCTAATTTCAATAATGAGTGTTTCAAAACTCAAGACTGTTAAAGGAATGAAATTATATCAGTAACATCAATCTCTACTTTTTCATTTACAACTAGGATAAGCTCTCGAAACCATATTTTGTTCTAAAAGATAACTTATATTATTAACCAATCCCGGCCATCCAAACCCAGAGATGCTAAGTTGTATGTTAAATCATTTCCAGTCTGGTTTCCATTTTTCCATATAATTAGTAGCGGGTGTCCTATGGTGCAATGCGATATGTTTAACAAATGTCTTTGATGATATTATTACTAATGATCTCCTTGAGTTTTAAATTTAATCTATAACTATTACATGATTTCAGTTTAGTTTTGCTTTCATCATTTGTGCTTTGCTTGTACAAAACTGTGCGTTTAGTTGTGGCAGATTAGTCCTGAACACTCTTTTCCTTTCGATTTTCCTAACTGTACAGCTTTGATATTTTACCTTCTGATACACGTGATAGAGCGAACATAGTGTTGCCTTTCCGCTAAGCCACATACATACATACATACATTCATGCATACATACATACATACATACATACATACATACATACATACATACATACATACATACATACATACATACATACATACATAAATGAATACTAATTTCACTTAGCTCAAAATCTACGCATAATCATGTCGTATTACACAGTGTAAATATAGTCATTTGTAAAGCGCAGAATGTATAACAGATGTATAAAGTAGGAGTAGAAGGGAATACAAAATTGTTGACTATACTGATTTTTCAGAAAAATGATAATAGTAAGCTATGTATTTCAACATAAAATGGAATAAAATCAATTGATAGGTATAGAAATAAGTGATTAATGACATGCCAAATATTATATAGAGCAACGAAATTCTAAACATGATACCCGTCATTGTGATATTCATCGAAACAAATATATTCATGTTTTTTCAGAGAGTATTACAATCACCATGCTGACTGGGAAATTAAATTTGTCTTTGGAAGAATATACTGGCCATAAAATATCGCAAAGAAATTCTACAACAAAAACTATATATATATATATATATATATATCAGCCTGATGAAATAATTTGTAAATTTAAGACTTTATCGTCATCGATGTCGTTATTGCTGTATTTTCTAGTAGCTTGATGTTTAAGAATTTGCGATACTGACAGTAAGAATATATCGCAATACACTTTCATATGCTGGCGTCAGCATGTGCATACGGGTTGAAACTATTATTGAGTATCGTTGCGTAGAAATGTTACATAAATATATATGGAATTATATACAAGTAATAAACAATGTTTAATAATAATGATCATAATGCAGTTGTTGAAATGGGCAGTTGATAGAGTATACAGAAACGACATTGTTTATACGTGCTAAATGACAGACGAACATAATCGATGGGCGGAAATATAAAATGTTCTATTTTTAATATCATAATATCAATTTTATTCCAACAGTTAGTTTATAAAAAGCCATATTGCTGGGCAATCTTCATGTAGGATATAAAGATTATTTTATCCGGAAAATTAAAGAAACAGAGGTTGCAACCGCTTACGTGGGTTATATTTATCTCATGCAGGCTGTGAAAGTGGAAACTTCGGATATAACTGCAATGAAACATGTGGAAATTGTTTATATGGCAATAGCATTTGTTCCATAATAGACGGAAACTGTACCAATGGATGCATAGCTGGATGGCAAGGTCATCATTGCAATAGAGGTATGATCTAATTTCAAAATAAGCAGATGTGCCACGAATAGGCAGACTTTGGTATACAGCAGTAGTATACATTTTTACCGTATACATCATTTAGAGGCTCGGGAATAATTGAAGCATAAGTATCGAGCCATTTTGTTTTTTGTGATAGCTACAGACATAACATAGTATAAAATAATGAGGGCAATCTCGACAGAGCATTAAAGTTCTCTAACTCACAAAATCATACAGGTAATTCAAGCTTTTTACAATTATTCTTAGGAACGAAATGAAATTGACGTTTTGATATTACGTGGAAATATTATAGTTTAGTAGAAAATAGTGACCTGACAATATTTTGAGGGTTTTAGAAATATGTGTTACACGATTATTCATCTTGCCAGGTTGTAAGAAACGGAACCATTATTTTTAGTAAATCAGGTTTCTTAGATATTAAATTTGTCAATCATAATACCTTAGGATAGCTAGTACTATTACTTTGGAAGTCCAGCCCTTCCAATGACAATATTTTGAGCGAAGAAAAACTAAAGGTTATCTGGTCACCTACGAGGCGGTTATAGAAGGTGATCTCTCAACTGATAATCGGATTCTAGTGGATCAGAAGGCACGTTCTCTATATTGGTGTAACTGCTTGGAAACTGGCAAGGTGTTGGTGTATGGCGTTTTAGTAAGTATTGTCGAAGAAACATATATTACTAGAAAACATTCTGGACTGTTATTCAGTGAGCTTGCCTCTAGGTAACCGGACTGGACAATAGTTTCAGCTGTCATGGTGTTTCTTCGAAACGGAAAAGAAATTTATCGCAAATACGTCGGAAGTCATGAATCTGGATCATTAAGAAGATGTCAAACGACACTGTAGTGGAACCTTTTGTATCATCGGCAAAGGTTCGGTCAGATCCATTTGAGCCTAGTAGGATGAAAGATCTCTAAAAATAACTATACAATTTAATTCAGATCTTAATCGTACGACATGAATAATAACAGTTATTGAACAGTTACACTCATATGCAATGACTGTGGCCACTGTCCTAAATTATTGAGCCGATATTCTAGAAAAGTTCAATTGTGTGGTGTTATATCCGATATGCAAATGATATAGCCCACTTGATCCAGGACGAGAGTGTCGTGTTGATAGATCATCCTTCCCACCTTGAAGGCATGATGAGGCATTAACTTCCTGGACGCAACACCTCTGTTTTCCTTAAATATCACCTCATCTCAAAATGGATCACGTAGATGACCTTGAAATTAATTATTCAGAGTATACATTATTTATTAATAATGTCTGATTACCCATGAATGTTGGCTTATTATTGGCAATACAAGCTGGGGGATCATGATTAATAAGGATCCGTCTTTTAGAACGGTATGTATATGGGTACAATAAGAGGAACTACATTCGATGATTATGCCTGCCGTTCTCTAATGAGGTGAGGAGGCATGTCTTAGATGAACGATGAACTATAATTCAATGAAAGCTCATGGGAGCATTTCAAATGGTGTCTTATTCAGTTAGGCTTATATCCGTGATACCTTTCATTTAAGCAAGAATCCAATACCATTGGACAATTCATCCCTAATTGGTCATATGATATGAAAGGTATTTGGTTCGACTGATATAGTGTCTTTTATGATAATACAGTGGGGCAGTGATCGTAGATTATTTGTGCTTTGTACTGTTTATTTTTGAAGAACCACATGCAGTTTCCTTATGGCTGCCGATAGTGAAACCGAATGTTGTGCGCTCCACAGCGAACATTATATTGACTTCGTTTGTCTCTAAAGTATTTTGCCGTCTTTACTCCACTTGTGAAAACGGGTTGTTTGTAAGGATGAATTTCAATAAGATCAATGCATTTAGTTTCACTAACTCATGGTTAATATGAAACGTCCTCTATCATGGTTATCTAAAACAATTGAGGTTATATCTCGACACTTATTGATTGTATTGCGAGATTAATGAAAGTGATCCTATATTTCTAAACTGGTTGGAGTAATCAGGATGAGGTGGCACTCCGATTAATTAATTCATGTATCCCATTTGGAACCTGAGGTTTTGGATAAGTGTAAAAGGCTGGTCATTCCAATCTATACAAATAACATCGATCACCAAGTCCTTTGAGTTTGAACGACCGAGACAAAAGTTTGGAATTTGTTTTTACCTCGTGTCATCTATAGGTAAATCATAGGCCGATCTGTAAAGCGAAAACCGTAGCATATGTAAACCATTCAGTGCGTAACGAGTCTGTGAATACGTCAGCTAGAGTTTGTTTATTCAACGTGGATCTATCGATGAAGACACAAAGTTAGAAAATCCCAGAAAAAAGAATGCAAATGCAAGACTTGGATTTAATTTAATTTTTGGAGAAAATCACCCACGGCATTGTTCTCTGAAATAATGGGATCAATTTCCATCTAAAATCTCCAGCTACCAATGAAAAAGTTAACAACTTCTAGACTATTAATGTGCAAACAAAACTCTCCTGAAAGGGTTACACTCCTATAATATCCCCAAAAGGTTTTAAATCCCAGTCTCCTGTGTTGGAATCAGTACCGATCACGATTGCCGGAAGGTGTACGTGCGAAAGTGTCCTCTACATGAGTCCAAAGTGAATTTGCCGTCTTAGATTTGCAACTTAAAAGTGTGCAGAGTGTGACAGTCAATGTTTCGGCTTCTATTTGGCGCACATACGCATTGTGATTGTAGCCCAAGATAAAGATCTAGGCATAATGGGTCCCCTGTCCAATAAAGTAAAACTCAGCAGATGATTGAATTATCCAGCAGATTATTTGCTCCGTACATGAAATATATCACTGTATTGTTTTGTTAGTCTTCAATCCTGGTGGGGATATCGTTTAATTTTGAATTGAAAATTCATTCCAGCCCAAGGTCACTAAAATATTCGAAGGGTTGGAGGTTGTTGGCAAGGAGATAGATAATGAGAAGGAGGGTAACACATGCGAGTAAGTTTTGGAATAAAATATTGCAACCATGTGCAATAGCCTGTCGTTTTTGTAGACTTGTCAAATAACGTTTGGAACCCGTGCAAGTATGACGCAAGTCAACACATATTATGTAGCTTCCCCAGTGTGCTGCATTAATCTCCCGTGCTGCGATTCATTGTGACCCAAAGAGCCAATCAGAGTTGATTGAATGCCATTAGGTTGACGAGCCAATGACAAAAACAGCGTTTTTACCTTAAACAACTCTAAGCAATGTCAACGGGTCCACATCTCGTCCTAGTAAATATTCTGAGTGGGGAACAACATATGTGATTAGGGTGAACGAATGTATGTGATTTAGGGATAGGGAAAAACATTCGACCTTATTTTGTATATCCAGTACAGACGCACTGATGGTTTCGACGCATGTACATGCTATAGGACTGGATACCAGTCCAATATGAGACAAAGGTCTCATTGAAGATTCCTCTGCAGTAGTGGAGACTGTGTGGGATGGAAATAATGTATCATTGGTACCGTATTGAGAATTGTGTCATCCTGATCAGTAAAGCGTAAATTATATGATTAAGCGCAATATTATGTTGGGGCTTTATGTTTATAAACTGGATATTATATAAACATGATCGGAATTGTAGTCAAAGAAGAGACGTATAAGGAACGAGGAGGATGAGACTCCGATTGCGCTCAGAACACTTCAGCCCAAGACATTACGTAAAAATTCCACTTGGCATTGGTATATGTTATGACGACGAGGGAACTTGAGAGCCAATATTTGTCGTTTTGGACTACGTTAGTGAAAACGATGCTGCCTGGAAGTTGTTTGAGATTAACTGTCACGTGTGATCGCTGTTCTTGATGTTGCTCTACATAGAAGAGTTTATATGCCAGCCGGCTGTCTGACATGGAGTACAGCATGCCAAGCCAAGCGTAGCTGTTACGTCATCAGGATGGCGTGGATGCCAGGGGTAACTGCTCTGCTGAGTACATCAGTGTCTGGAACCCTGTCCTACAACTTGATGTTGAAGATTTTCCTGATATATGTGGTAAGACGGAGGTTCAGTTTTCTGGCGTGGCGTTAGTACACCGTCCACGTTTCTCATGAGAAAAGTAGTGTGTGTATCACAAATGTCCCGATACTGATGCTTCTACTATTTCAGAACTTAGCATCCAATATGATGACAGTTGCGCTGTAATAGTGATACTCCGTGACAGTCTACTGAAGATATAGGTGAAGCGGTTCGCTCCGTTGAGTTTTTGGCCGTTAACAGTGATGCTGGGCTTTCTCAAGGCCTGTTGGTGTAGGACTTGAGTTTTTTGGTACTGATAGTGAGACCAAAGCTTGTGCAGGAGCAGAAAACTTGTTAACGCGGCATTGCGGGTCTGCTTCTGAACTAGCATTGAGGGTGCAGTCATCTGCAAAAAAGAAAACCTTTAAGGTGTATGTCATTACATTAGTTTTCACTTTAAGCCTCCTGGGATTTGAATAGTTTTCCATCTGTATAGTACCTGATGTAGACTCCAACCTATCCATCTGTGAAAGCATTTGTCAGCATTGCAGAGAACAGTAAACTAAACAGGGTCGGTGCCAAAATACAACCTTGCTTGACGCCATTGGATACTTGGAACGACTCGTCTGGTAGCGACATCGCAGCAAACACCATGTCGATGGTCACACGTTCTTTTTGGAATCCACATTGGCTTTCTGGTGGTAGTCCCTGGTCATGGTGTAAGTGAGGCGGTTCAGTAGAGTTCTGGTAAGTATCTTCCCTGCAATTGAGAGTATATACCTCTGTGGTTGTCGCAGGCCTGACAGTTTTTTTTTGTGCTTATACAGGTGGATTATGGAAACCTCTTGGAATTGCTGGGAAATCATCTCTTGATGCTACATCAGCAAAACCAATTTCTTGAACATTTCTATCAGGAATGTGCCCCATTACTTGTAGACTTCAGCTTGCATGGAGTAAGAACCGGGTATTTTGATCAAGTGCATCGTTGACGGGTATTTGGGGGAGAATGACTGATGAATTCTGCAGGGCGATTCAAGACGCTGTCAAGGTGTTCAGCCCATCGTTGAAGAATCCTTTCTCTGTCAGTAATTAGTGTGTTCCCGTCTGCTCTGAGAAGTGCGCATGATCCAAAGGAAGTAGGTCCATACACCTATTTCAGGGCATTGTAGTTCTTCATGTCTAGCAGGTCAGCGTGGCACTGGATCTCATCAGCTTGGTTGTTCAGCCATGTGTCTCGCTTGTGATACAGTTCTGCATATGCTGTTGTACGCATCTTTCCTACAAGTGGACTTGGGTTAATTACATTTAGTAACGGGTGTTCTAGACGCAATACTCTTAAATGACCGAAATTCTATCAATAAATGCAGTGTCGCTCTTTTCACATACAATTAGGATAGACCCCCAAAATATATATTTTCTAAAACAGAACTTACATTATTAACCAATCCTGGCCAGCCACACCCATACATACTCAATTCTATGTTCAAACATTTCCAGGCTGGTACCAATTTTCCATACAATTAATACCGTTTGTCGATTAGTGCAATGCGATTTAACAATTTTTTCTAACCAATATTTCTTGTTGCGTTTATATTTTCATCTATAATATTTACAGGTGTTCAATTTGTCTGGCTCTCATCATTTTTGTACTTGTACTAACATATATGTTTTTTAATGGCAGGTCAGTAGTGAAACTTCTACCACTTTGTATTTTCATATATACGTACAGCTTGGATATTACCTTCTAATCTGCATAATATAGAGAGCATTGTGTTGACATGCCGCTACACCACATACATACATACATACTTTCATACATACATACATACATACATACATACATACATACATACATACATACATACATTTCATTTAGCTCAAAATTCATGTACAATCATGTCGCATTAAACAGTGTAAATATAGGCTCTTGTAAAACGCATATATGAAAATCAGATGTAAAAATAGAAGTATGCGGAATAAGAAACAAAGAGAATGACTGAGGTTGAGATTACGGAATAAGTTTATATTTAAGTAAGATAATAATAGTAAGCTATGTATTTCAAAAAAAATATAAATCAATCAATTGATAAGTCTAGAATGAAATGGATATAAACATGCCACACAATATATAGTGCAAAATGTAAATATGAGAGCCGTCATCGTGATATTCACTAAAACCTATTTATTTACGGTTTTACAAAGGGTCTTAAACTCATCATGCTGACTTCGAATTGTATTTATTCTTGGAAGATTAGACTATACCCAATATAATAAAACATAATACTACAATAAAATGCACAATACAAATATGATGAAATGGAATAAGACGGAACGGTATCTTTTATTTGCAGTATGTATTAATTACGAATATAGAACATTTACTTACATTTTATCTATGTATAGTCATTTCAATCATATGTCGATAATTAAAGTTATCAAGAAAATATAAAGAGGACAGATAAGCAGGTATGTAGATGATAATAAAATTAAGGACTAGACTACTTACACAGCAAAAAATAAAAATACAAACTTAACAATAAAAACAGAGAGAGAGAAAGAGAGAGAGAGAGAGAGAGAGAGAGAGAGAGAGAGAGAGAGAGAGAGAGAGAGAGAGAGAGAGACAGAGAGAGGGAGAGAGAGACAGAGAGAGAGACAGAGAGAGTGTGAACGAAAGAGAGAAAAGAGATGTATGTATTAAGATTATCATGTATGTATCAGACATTTCGAGGCTGTCCACTATTGTACTACATGATGGAAATGAAAGAATGCGTACAGTATTTGCTGTGAAAATAAAGATCAACTAAAAAACTTTGGTCAGTTATGTAATTATATTATGAAGTATATAAAGCGAACAAAGTTGCTGATATTGTGTAATGCGGCAAGATTGTACAGTATATCCTAACTATTTTTAGTACAAAGATTTCGAGTTTTGAGGAGTTTACCCTGTAATGTAAATGATTTCAAAACGAAAACAGAAAGTGTTATGACTGCTTTTGTTATTTTTTTAAAAGTAGACAGAAACTGGCTATATTATCACTAACGTTTTTGTTTTCCATTTCCACGGTTAGAAATCAATTTAGTAGGGAGCTCATATATATCTGTGTCTTTCAATAGTCTATGGTTTTAACATATCCGTATGCGAGTCATTTCATGTTTGGTTAAGTCACATCTCGAAATAATATCGCTTTAATATTTACTATTTTTATGTGGCTCATATTCACCATGGACATCACAACTAAACATCAAATATCAGCAACATCTATATCTTCACCATCATACTCATCGTTATCATCATCATCATCATCATTATCATCACCTAAGTAGTTTCAGCAACATTCCTGTCTAAACACACAGTTACTGTGCAAATCAAAGCATGATAATACAGACTGAAACTCTTTTATGGTATATCGTATGGCAGCAGTGTAAGTTTATACGTCTTACAGTTTGTTTCAGCTAGAATGCACAATTATTGTGATTTATTAATAATTAACTGAGTATATCATGCTAGCTTCAGGCGAGTATCAAGATGTTGATGATAAAGATCCGACCGAACTGAAACGTTTTGTCAACAGTGCACCAAAACCCGTTATAGAGGTCACAATGAACGAATGCTTTGAATTTAAATAGTTCAATACCTCAAATGTAACGAAAACTCATTTTCTAGTGTTGAAGATGAAATTCATGAGTGTTTTATGATTCCAAGTGAGGGCAAAACTACATTTTTAATCACGAATATATGCAGAATATCATAAGATATATATATATATATATATATATACATATTTTACTGTAACTTTCTATAAACTCTTGATTAGACAGCTCTGTCTTTTTATTAAGAAATAGTATGCAATTATTATTCTCATTTCCGTCAATTTCATTAATATTTTATCATTTGTAATATTCAAATGCATTTCATTTTTGCAAATGCTGCAGAAAAAGTAAATACATATATATGTTGGCATTGTGGTGGCATCTACTATACACAAATGGCTGTAGTGAGATTGTCGCCAGTAAAAAAGTTATCAAATGGCCTGCGCTACATACATGAGCAGAGAACCCCTTCGATAGCGGTTCACCCAATTAGGTAGATGTGAACTGTTTATTCAGTTTGTTTTAACCCATCAGTGTGGCATTTGTTTACTCAACCAGTCTCTGAATGACATAAACTTGTTTACCAAATGTCTTAGGGATAAGAACATAGCTTCATAA
Organism: Unio delphinus; assembly: GCA_029339505.1. Lineage (NCBI taxonomy): Eukaryota > Metazoa > Mollusca > Bivalvia > Unionida > Unionidae > Unio > Unio delphinus. The sequence continues at coordinate 2,525,854 of JAQISU010000138.1, read as the reverse complement.
AAAAATTTCAAACCTAAATACAGCTTAATACTAATAATAATAATAATAATAATAATAATAATAATAATAATAATAATAGTAGTAGTAGTAGTAGTAGTAGTAGTAGTAGTAGTAGTAGTAGTATTAGTAGTAGTAGTAGTGGTATTATGTTGAACTATTAATTATCGTTATTATGTGTTGGCGCCAATATTGTTGCAATTCTGTTTTGTTAATAACCAAAAAAAGGTCAGAGAACCACCACAAGTCCACACATTCATATACGGTTTGTAATTTAATTTTAGTCGATTTAGACGCTCAAGCTTCTTTACAAAGGTATACCTAACGTTCAACTGTGCAAATGGGAAAGTAAATTAAGTGTACTTGAAACTGAAACATTTTAGTTTTCGAAAATTTAAACGGTTTTCGCTCTCTTTGAAGAATAGTGAGCTAACATGTTTTGATTTGGTAAAGTTGTATGACAAACGTCTTTGGTATCAACTTTCAGCGAACCTTTCTCAATTCCGCATACGTTTATTCCGACTGGAACGCCTTTTCACTGGCATGATCCAATGATGTGATATGTTCAACTATTCAGGTTCAGTCGTATAATTGGAAGGTCTCCCTTCCTCCTTTATCTCTCTCTCTCTCTCTCTATCTCTCTCTCTCTCTCTCTCTCTCTCTCTCTCTTTTATCAGTAAGTCACACCTTTACAATTTCATATTGGTGTTTCATTGATGGGCGAATTATGTTATATTCTATATTCTACGAGCCAATACTATATATCTCTGCAATATCTATCCGCATTGGTCAAATGTATGGGCAAAGGCGAGAAGTAGAGAAAATACTTGTTATGCATCCTAACAAATCTCAGTTTGACATCATCTGTGTCCCTTTCTTGCCTGCCATAATATGCTACTTGCTCGTTAAGTATATTATTGCTACAAGCTTATAATGTAGAACGGAGAACATTGTATTGCATTAATCAGTTATGGCCAGCTTGCCATCATTAACTGTCTTGAACATGATCTGCATAGATGCATAATTTATGAGACGATTAATCCTTATGAGCTTTTAAGCAAACCAACGGTCATATATTTGATTTACGTCTAGGATGTTGGTTCTTGACAACATATTTCACGTTGAAATTGTATTGTAAATATCTGTTTGATATTAAAACTTACAACATTAAAGAAAATTTGAATCATCCAAGAGTCTTGCATGTGTTATTAGCAAGCATGTTTAATATATCAATATTCCTACAGTGTTTTTGTGCATGGTCCCTTTCAAGCTATGTGAAAAACATTCATGGTTTAATTGATATTGACCAGGCTTTTGTTTACGTATCTTGTTCACAAATAGGTCAAATGACCCTATCACTTTTATGTATGAGTCACATATATTCCGCGCGATGCATTGTTTAGATTCATACTGTTCGTTTCATTATTGTAATCTTTCGACACACATTTTTCCAAGGTCGAACATCTCGAAATCGAAAGACAAACATTTGTCTGATGTTCTTGTATCTGTATGGTTGTTTCGCAGTGATGAAGAAGAAGGATACGACCAATTTATTAGAACAAGTGGATAATCGAAATTAAACTCTTCAAACGGAGGTGTATAACACCGCCGCTAAGTATATATATAGCATATCCGAGATAAAAAAATGAATTGTTTTACAGTGACATCAGTTGCAGCGCGTTTGGCCAGAGAGAAAAACTCTTGGAAGACAACCAGATATGACTTTCTCGAAGACGTCCAAGCTAGCTGTGTCGCATATGACCATGGTGGACTGTGGCATACAAAATATACCATCAAATATATGATTTCCGTTGATATGGCAGCGTGTTACCCGGGAGATTTCTCGGGTGTGGTGAGTGTAGTGAATATTTCGCACGGTTCGGTCATCCTACAAATGAGATGACCATCGTAGCGATTAATGGAGCATTATTTGATTTTGACATCATTTAAATTCGCCGATGATCTTCATTCGCTATTTTATGTCTGGGTGGGAAAACATCTTTCGGTGAAGAGATTAGCTCCGACACCGCTACTACGATTCATATTAGATAACAACATGTTGACTTCGTTGACTGTGTCATATCATGCACGAAAAGATGTTTGGCTTCCAAATCCTGAAAAATGTGACTACTTGGATATGAATCAACGACTAGAACGACAAGCAAAGGAACTAGGAAGAAAAATAATTGGGAAGTTTACTCAAGGTGGATCAATCGATCATAAACGACTATGTACCCGATTTGTATTTGATGACGCTGAATTGGATTTTATAATCGCTGATACAACAGCGAATGAGATATTTTCCTCAAAGAAAACAGCTTATTTATCCAACAAAGAAAAACTAGGAACTATCGTTGAATACTTCTAGGGGGAAACACCGCAGTATACTCAATTTAGATCGTCGATGCTTGGTTATGTCTCGATAAATCTATTCTCGATGATAGAAAGATTTTCTGACATCGGTGTTAGAGTAACAACTGACTCATTTTATTTTGATGGAAAACATCGGAAAACCGTTGAAGAGTTTACTACGTACGAGGATGATTGGGGGACTTAGATAATAAAACAGTAAACGCTACATGAGTACTGCGAGTCGGCTGATGTTCCCATCGAAGATAATTATCGCGAGGAAACCAACGATGAGCTATCATTGTATCCATCTGTGTACGATCCGATAACCAGATATAAAACTAGCTATTCTAAATGGTCCAGGAGGATGTGGAAAGACAACACGAGCAATCGATTATTTTGCTGAAAACGCTGACATGATCGTGCTGACTGCAACTCATCGTCTTGCCAGGAAGATGAAATCCATAGGGTTAACGAGAGTACACATCAGCTTTTTCTCGATATAATGGTACTGAGTCGACTCCAGATCGAATGGGAACAAAACATATCCCGCGGATAATTATGTGGGATGAAATTTGTACAGTATCATTGACGTTGTTAAAACATTCTTGGAGTGGTTGTTAAAGAAAACACCGTGGTCATAATGTGCAGTGATTACGGTCAACCACCACCATTTACTGAATTATCTCCAAATTATTGGTTGAAAAACACCGTTGATTATTATGAGGAGATTAACAGAGTTTATCTTTCACTCGACGCATAGTTAACCGAGTTAAATCCGCTATAAGACTACAATCAAATAAAATTCAATGTGAGCAAACACGTAGAGTAATTCCTGCAACATCAAATATTAACGATTTCTGGGAGATGTGGAAACCAACAGATTTAATAATCGCGAGAAGAAAAAAATCAAAGATCTACTTCAGATGAAATTATTTTATCTCCATGAAGAAAATTCCCAATGTGGCAGGTTTTGCTATGTTAAAGACCCGCGGATACACGACGACACAACATCGGAGTTAATATTCCTGGAAAATCTGAGCGGCAAGAACTAGTGTTAAATGTGCTAGTTGATATCTATGTTCTCAGAGATGCAATAAACGCTGATATATCTCGATGGAGGTTAGGTTATGCGATGACGACACATTCTTCTTAAGGATTAACAATTACTGATACTACTGTTTGGATCATCGACGACTTCAGCGAATGGAAAAATTTAGTTTATCTTACGGTGTCAGGAGTACTCAGAATAAATAACTTCGGCGAGATTACGTCGATTTTAATGACGAAAAAATATCATTGATCTGGCCAATGATACCACGATAAGAAAAACACTATCCGGGTATAAACAACAAGACAAAAACAATAACAGAGAATTTGATCTTGATGTCGAATGTATTCTGAAATTAAAACAACAACAAGATAATCACTGTGCATGTTGTAATAGTATCATGGAATGGGCAGGAAAATCTCCTAAACAATTTACCGCGGATAGAAAAGATAAGGATCGAGGTCATACCCGAGAATGTGGTATTGACTTGTCTGTAATGTAATCGAAATCATTACGCTAGTTAAGACCGTCGGTGTCAATTGAGTATCATCTGGGATTACTTGTAATTGTTCACGAGTAAAACTCCGTCTTGGAACGGTTGAATCTAATTTAAACATTACTGGTCTATTTTTAGATGTGATTGTACTAAATGTTTTATGTGAGGTGATATTCCATATCAGATCGGTTGATCTTCTTCTACCTCCTTCAATATCACCTGGTTGATACAAATATCTCACTGTGATATTGCTAGGTAATATTTGCGTTGAAAAATCATTTTTGGACACATTTATATATTTTTTTTGTTACCTCGACAGCTGGATACTTAACCTTGAAATTCTTTACCAGGATCCACTTGGAGGAGATTTGGCCATCGTAGAGGACATCGACGATGCATTCTTTTGAACGCGGAATCAACTTCAGATGATGTTTTTGTTGTTAATGGCTCGGCCTCCTTGTATCTACTAGCAGCATCAATTACCGTCAATGCGTATTTATAAACACGTTTCTTAACAGTATCATGTGGTAAAAATAATATATCGGCCTGATGAACTTCATTTGGGATATTAACATCGAACGACGCATATTGAATCTTTTTCGGCGATGGTAGTTAAATGTGCCTTATTGCCTGTTTGAATAACCAATCCGCCGCTATTGTATTTTTTACTTTTGCCGCGTTGGCGAGTTTATCGATTGCTGATTTTCCCTTCCAGTATCCGGTTGGAGAATAATAAATCGATTCCATGATATTAAATACCGGAACCCAACATTCATTTACCTTTCATAGCTGTTTTCATTAACCAAGATGTCAATTATTTCTTTAAAGGATTTATCCGGGATTGAATTTAACACGTGAATTAGTTTTAAATCAAGAACTTTACTTTAATATACGACATCATGAGCGGGACAAGCTTTATCGATAGTGTTTATTGGATATTCACCAGGACGAGGCTGATCTTGGTAAATCACGTCGGATAGCTAATCGAGTTCCCGGTCCATAATAACTATATCCCATAAGATGTTTTTCTCCTGGGTATTTTGCCTACGGTGCTTCTGGGAGTTTTGTCAACTTGGCGGCGATATCACATCCTTTTTCTTTACTGACAAATCTATTTTTTTATACCAGATTGTGGACACTTGCCGGTGATTGCATCTCTGTTATGTTTTTGTCGTAATAGGAGTTGGATCAATCGATGATGTACGCGACCTACATGTCACACAATATAAATCCATAATATATTGCGGTTATATCTAATGGAAATTATTGAATTTTCGGCGTTGAAAAAAACAAAGAATGAGTTAAACATCATCCAGTGTTACCAAATTTAATTCGAATGATTATCATTGGTCCGTCAGGTAGTGGTAAAACACAGTTGCTACTTAATTTGATAATGAAGTGCATGCAGTGGGATAAATTATATTTAGTTGCACCGAGTGTAGACGATCAACATTGTAATCAAGTGTTGAAAGATATCAACGAGAACGCAGCAAAGATAACCGGAGAAGATATTATTGAATTTATTACTGATATTGATGAGCACCCTCCGTTGAAGATATCAACGCAAGTATCAGCAATTTAGTTATATATGACGATACAATGTTAGATAAACAAAAAACCCAGCTAGAATATTTTCACGTGGAAGACATACAAATACTGACGTATGTTACTCAACGATACACCCAAATTCCAAAGGTGATTCGAGACAATTGTAATATCCTTGCGGTGTTCAACGGAGTTGATACTCATACACTTTGAAATATTTATCAAACTTGGTGTTACCGTGATTACGATTATAAAAAATTAAAAAATTTCTTTAGTCGTGCCCAGGCAACTCCACATGAGCAGCAGAGAGGGTGAACCCTACACAACTTTATAGGCGTCAATTAATTAGCAACACTGAGGTTTCCCCGAAATTGCTGATATAGGCCTTAATTTACTAAACTGAGGCTTCCTTGAAAATATTATAATTTTTTTAAAAATGATTTGAGCAAAAAAATTTAAAAAAAAAGACGCCATTGTCGTTGGCGTTCACCCTCTCTGCTGCTATGCGTTAACAATTTTTTTACGATTGAAAGTCCTAGGACGAAAATCCTTTCAGGACTTTACAAACAGACTAATTTGCAAAACTTCACCTCGCAGATCAATCAAATTATTAGATTGGTCAGTGAGTTTGAAATTAATTCTCGTTAAAGAATTATTATGACATCGCATATAGACTGGATTAGTTGGGTCTTCAATAATTAGAAATCCTGGAGGAGCCGTTGGTGCAAATGAGTATAAAATATAACCCTGCTGAGCTTGATTTGATTGCTCAAGATTTATTTGATAGCTTCCTTCGATGGAATCACATACTAAATTCAGCGCTATCACATTTGAGATATTTACATTTTGAGGAGCGATATGTCTCCCACCGCCATCCTGGTCGTTATTAAATGTCAGAATATTTGTTTGTTGTCGTGATACTTTCTTCCAATCATCGTGGATTTTCTTAAACCCGATATCGATGGCATAACTGAGATATTTTTTTAATTCATCGGGTTTATACCCAGGAATTTTTATTTTTGGGATATCTTCTACGCTGTCTCCCGGTTTTCCCCATATTGGCAATAATTTTAAACCACCTTCTTGAATAATTTGCGTATGAAATATTTCCATGTCGTTGATGATTTTATTACTTGTTTGTACTACGCTGATAAATTCATCTTTAGTGAGAGAGCCGGATTTAAGGGATATTAACAATAATGAAAAATCATTATTCATTGCGCTGAAATTTTCTTCGATTAAACCAGCGTGAATAAATTCACCATTATCGCGGGATTCCATAAACTTGGGAGAATAATATTGATACCTTTTCATTTCATTGATGGGTTTTATCCTATCGGTGATATAATCGCCCTTTACGGGTTCATCTGGTATAACGATTTCTCGTCTAGGTGGTAGTTCAGGCCATCCTAGTATGGTTCTAATAGAACTCTGATAAATATCTACAACATATCCAGGATATTTTATCTCAATCGCAGATGATAACGTCGGCTCGTGAACCGTTATAGCGATTTTTGATTCTTTTCCAGTGATAGATTTTATTCTTCGTTGCAATTCATCATTGATTTGTTCGATTTGATATGACCCAGTTGGTAACGAGACTACGTTGTAGTCTGGGGTTCCGTCTTCACGATTTTTCCACGCGAACACCAAAGAATTATTTGGTTGTTGACCACCAAATGCTACCGATCTGATATTGGGCCAGCTATGATACACTCGTAGTTTTGCCAGCGCGATCTCGCTCACAGGAACGGGGATTGGAAAATTTACACTGAATTCAGGACGCGTTGAGGTTATTGATATCATGCTTGTTTTCACTGGTGTTGTATTTTCTACTATTTGTTGAAGCAGTTCTTGTGACGACATTATTAAAAACTACCAACAGTTTTCAATTTAAAATTACTAGTAATTTTTCAATTCATAAGTTCCGTATGTAAGGAACATTATACTACTTTCAGTAGGGTACTCCGGCCAACCTATTACAGTTCTAATACTACTCTGATAAATATCAACTACAATATTTCCAGCCGTTATAGAAATACTACCATCAAAGATGATCCTCGGTACTTGAACAGTATCTCGATAGTTAAATTAATATAAAAATTTAATTTTTCATTTAATTGATCCATTGTGTATTCACCTGGCGGAATTCCAATAACATACCATTCGATTGGATATTTCCACGAGAAAACAATTGAGTTATTTTCCCTGGTTACTCGATAAATTTTGGAGTTTGGGTCTTGTATTGTTATCATTATTTAAATTATCATTATTTAATTACTTCATCGCGGTATTATACATCATTGTAATATTCGAAAATTCCTCTTCGGTGATTTCTTGATCGGAAATTGATGAGGAAATTAACGCTGTTAACTCTGAATAAGCACTCGTCGCTATTGAGAGTTTTAACGTATAATCGCGAAGTTTACTTACGGAACACGAGGATATTTTTTTTGTTATCCCGGTGAATAACCCAGTGAGTGTTGCAACCGCGGATATAACAATTGGGACGACGATCGGTGCGGTCATTGTAACTGAAGATAGTATTATTCCGGCGCCTGCGATAAACCCGGATACTGAATATACAGTAATGTCCAATATGGATATTCGGCGTGTATATTTTTTCTTTTTTGTCGTATACACGTCTATATGGTTTTGTAATTGTTGTTGATATTTAAAAACGGTATCATAACGATACCTCGATGGCGCTGGTAACTCTTCGAGGACTGACATTATTAAAAAAGATTTTCCATTTTCAAATCGCTGATATATCTTATTTTAGCAGCATTAGTGTTTTCAGTTGAAACTGAAAATCAGTTTAGTTGTTTACTTAAATCCGGTACGAATTCTACGTACCACGTTACTGAAACCCTGGCTAGATTTCTATCTGGGGTCGTTATCGTGAATTGTTCAGATACATCCTTGTCGATGATCGTTGATACTGTATTATTGACTCCAGATGAACTACTTGATGATATATTGAATTGATTCGGAGATACTATTGTTAATCGATAAATACCCTTGACTGCTGCGGTTACGTTTAAAATGTTAGCTGTATTAAAGACATTTCTTGAATGGTTGTTATTGAAAACTTCAAAAGTCGTCATGTGCAATGATCACGGCCAACCACCAATATTTGTCGGTGGATCTCCACACGAATGGCTAAAGGGTTTTGTAGATTATTACGAAGAAATTACCACTGATTATATATCACTTGATGAACAATTACGAGAGTTCAAAGCGCTAATTAGATTACAACCGGATAGAATCCAGTGTGAAATAGCGCGTGAAATAATTTCAGAAACTTCCATGAATGATTTTTGGGAAACATGGAAGCCAGATGATTTGATAATCGCGAGTAGAAAAATAGTCAGAGACGCACTTCAGATAAAGTTATTTGAATTGCATAAGTGTAAATTTGCAACACTTCCAGTGCCTCTTTGTTATAGGCCTTCGGATACACGAAAACAGAATATAGAAGTTGATATTCCTGGGAAGAGTGAAAAGCAGATTCTCGTGTTAAATGATATTGTGCTAGTTGATATCAGCGTCGTCGAAGATGCATTGGGGAACTCAAAGAGTTCTGCTGATAAATCCCCGTGGACGTTAGGTTATGCAGCGACAATACACTCTTCACAGGGATTAACTATCACAGATACAATTGTTTGGATGGTAGATAATCGCATCGAGTGGTCGAATTTAGTTTATCTCGCAGTATCCAGAGTATGGCGAATAAATCAGCTTCGAAGAATTGTCATTGACGATAATGACACTACAATCAGCGCCGATGATATCAAGGATATAATCAGAAAAAAACTCTCTGGTTATAAACAACAGGATAAAAAAAATAATAGAAAATTTGACATTGATGCTGAATTGATAATTTCACTAAAGCAGCAACAGAATAATCACTGCGCGAGTTGTAATTGTATAATGCGTTGGAGTTGGTCGGATAAAGATCCTCGCCAATTTACCGTACACAGAAAGAATAGCAGCATTGGTCATACCAACGACAATGTGATGCTGACTTGTCTTGAGTGCAACAGACGCAGAGGTGCTAGTTAAGACCCCGCGGTGGTAATTGAGTATCCTCGGGAATTACTTGTAATTGATCGCGTGTAAATCCTCGCTGAGGAGCAGTTGAATCTTGTTTATAGATTGGAGGTCTACCAGTTGATCGTGTTATACCGGATATCTTGTGCGTCGTGACGCTCCAAATGGGATCAGTATCCCTTTTTTTACCACCCTCAAGTTCTCCTGGTTCGTATAAATACCTAACAGTGACATTACTACCAAGAATTGGTTTTTTGAAATCTTTTTGTGAAATTCCTTGGATTTCTATTTTTGGTATAGACGCTTTCTTTATCGCGTTGACAGATTTCATGTTAATTGTTCTAGTAATCTCATTATTGATTGCGGTAACTACACCTGGTAATCTCTTAACCCATTCACGGGATCGCTTTTCTTGGATGAATTCTTTCGCGTATTGATATCCAAATAACCGCTCAGCAAGTGTCCGATTAAATCGTTCAACAATTGCCTGATCGCGATGTAGCGCAGTGTGTCCTCGTCTGATGGCGACATTATGATGTTTCATCGTTGTTAAAACAGCGCCTTAAAATTCCTTGCCAGGATCAACTTGTAACAGATAAGGCCAGCGTAGTGGACCTCGTCGATAAATCCTTTCAAATGCAGAAGCTACTTCAGTAGATGATTTTGTCTTCAGTAGTTCTGCTTGTTTGTACCGTCTAGTAATATCAACTACGGTTAACGCGTATTTGTAACCGTTGTCATGTGGTAAAAATAGTATATCAGCTTGATGAACTTCATTAGGTGTTGAAACATCAAAATGCGAGTAGTTAATTCGTTTAGGCGCTGGTAGATAAATTTGCCATATCGCCTGTTTGGATAACCAATTAGCCGCAGTAGTATTTTTTACTTTTGCAGCGCTAGCGAGTTTATTGATTGCTGCCTTGCCTCTCCAGTATCCTTTTGGAGAATAATAAACAGATTCCATATTATTAATTACCAGCACCTAACATCAATTTACCCTTCATAGCGGATTTTATCAACCACGAAGCCAATTTTTCCTTTAAGGATTTGTCAGTGATAGCATTCAACGCGTGTATCAATTTCACATCCGCGAGATGCCTATGTTGAAGATTGCTGCTTTTATAAGCAACATCATGAGCATGACACGCCTTATTAATAGCGTTTATTGAATATTCACCGGGTTTGGGTTGGTTTTGGTCATCGAGTCTGATATCGAGTCTTGTTCCCGGTCCACAATAACTATATCCTGGAAGGTGCTTTTCTCCTGGATACTTTGCCCACGGTGTTCCTGGGAGTTTTGCTAACTTGGCTGCAATATCACCTTCTCGTTTTTTTTTAAAGGTTTCGTGGAAGTAAATCTAAATTTCTTCGTACTACACTGTACGCATTTACCAGAAAGCGCTGATCAATTATTTTTTGTTGTAATCGTTGTCAAGTCATTTGTGCCAGTACGCGTCCTACATTTCACACAATATAGATCCATAATTTATATATATAACAGCATGAATGTAATTGATTATTCAGCTACCCGACGACGGGAACCTATTAAACACCATGCAATGTTACCAAATTCTATTCGCGCGATTATCATCGGACCATCTGGAAGTGGTAAAACACAATTGCTACTTAATTTGATAACGTGATGGATGAAGTGGGATAAGTTGTATATGATTGCTCCGAGTCTAGATGATCAACGATGCTATGAAGTGTTAAAGGATTTTAACAAAGCCGCGCTAGAAATTAACGGCGATGATATCATTGAGTTCATAACAGATATCGAAGAAGCACCTAGCATTGACTCCATCGACGGAAGTATTAACAATTTAGTCGTGTACGACGATGTTATGTTAGATAATCAAAAGAATCCTGCTAGAATATTTTCACGAGGACGTCACAAAAACACAGACGTGATATATATCACTCAACGTTACACTCAAATACCAAAAGTGATCAGAGATAACTGTAATTTGTTATGCGTGTTTAACGGCGTTGATACTCATACGCTAAGAAATATTTGGCAAACTTGGTTCTGTGGTGATATGGATCATAATCAATTTAAAAATTTCTTTAGCCGCGCTCAGACAATCCCACACGGATTTGTGACGATAAATTTATCAGACCCTCGGACAAGATATCGCGTTGGACTTGATCAGATATTTAGTTAACGCATAGCAGCAGAGAGGGTGAACGCCAACGACAATGGCGTCTTTTTTTTTTTTTTTGCTCAAATCATTTTTAAAAAAATTATAATATTTTCAAGGAAACCTCAGTTTAGTAAATTAAGGCCTATATCAGCAATTTCGGGGAAACCTCAGTGTTGCTAATTAATTGACGCCTATAAAGTTGTGTAGGGTTCACCCTCTCTGCTGCTACATGGATTTGTAACGACAAATTTACACGACCCTAGAAGAAGAGATCGTATCGGACTAGATGAAATATATGGTTAATTAAATCGCAGCCCTGTTTCTGAAATCCGTAGGATTTCCCACGATGAAATACTCGTTCCGGGAGACTTGGGTTTTATCGCAAATTTGTAAATTACAAAATAGCTGTTATTTTACCAAAATATGGGCTCCACAAAAATGGAGGGCTCAGCCTCCATGCTGCTGAAACAGTTAATGTTAATGTACAAATCAAATCATGAAAATACAGACTGAGTCTCTCCTATGGTATCTTGTATGGCAGCAGTGTAAGTTTATGCATCTTAATTTGTGTTTCAGCTAGAATAGAAAAGTAAGTTATTAAACGTACACATCTGGTTTTAATTGTAGCTAACTATACATGAATTTATTATACGTTTACTACAACATTATTGTTATATATGAATACTTAACTCATCCAGCTATATTATATTGTGCTAGCTGTAGGCTAGGTTCAATATGTTGATGATGAAGTTCCGACCTAACTGAAACGTTTTGTACACCAGTACAACAGTACACCACAAACCGTTAATAGAGGTATCATGCAACGATCGAATTAAGTTAAATTGCTCAATACCTGAAATGTAACGAAAACACAATTTCTAGTGTTGAAGATGAAATTCATGAGTGTTTTATGGTACAAATTGAGGGCAAAACTACATCTTTGATCTCGAATATATGCAATAAATAGTAATAAATAAATACCCTCAAAATGTACTGAATACGCTGTTCCGAGTCTATTGACAAAGCTGAACAACCGAATGGAACATTTGTAAAGCCACATTATACTACCTGTATAATAACGCTTTCATTAGAAGCAGACTTGTCAGAAAAAGGGAAAGTACCTGATAACAAAAGACGCTGAGAAACTTTTGTGTCCCTCAAAATTATGATAGACGCGATTATCTGAATGATTCATGATGATGCAGAACCGATTGACATGAATGGTTCATAATTATCCATAATAAAATCAGACTGCGATTTATTAAACCCAACTAAAATATTGCTTTTAATACATAACTGTGGCCTTGGTCTTTTAGAAATAAGATAATTTTTAATAGGTCTCTATTGATTTTGTTACTTGATATTTCAATGTATATCTAATCAGAAGAAACGTGACCATTCTTCTTGCAATAGGTACACGTAGGATGAGATAATGATTTTTTATCATTCTTATCAGAACCTTGATTCCTAAAAGTTGTGCCAATTGAGATTTGGAAGGGCTCGTAGTAGGATGAAATAATTGTCTACCAGAAGACTGCTGAGTTGAAGACATGCATATAAAAACAACTTTATGAGCTAAAGAATACTCACCATAATTTGGAGCAGCGTTTCCGACCTAATGCTGTTCAATATAATTTTTCATGTCAGAATTTACAACGTTCTTGAGCTCTTCAAGTAAACAAAGTTGCCTGTGATTTACGCAGTCTTGATCAACGTTCTTGGCTAAGAACCACCTATCAAATAACTGCTTTTCTGCTCTTGCATATGCGACAAGCATGTGTTAAGCTTCGTTTATATTTGAGAATGGCACAGGTTGATTGATCAAAAGCTAATCACTTTTATCAATAAGGATAGTTTTCAACAATTGCTTGACCATACTTTACGTTATTTCTTGCATAGCTTTTGCATCAGAAAAAAATAATATTGTTTGGCATTCTGAATCATTTCACATTTTTTGGGCAAAACGTTTAACTGCTCTTGGGTATTATATGAAAAGAAAGGTCTCCACTTTTTCTGACATTGTAAAATGTTTGTTGGTTTGACTAAAGAGTTCGTTACTGTAAAATAATACATGGGATATAACATTTTCAATCTAGGGAATTTAAATTTAAAATCATTTTCTAAATTCTTGTAACACAATTAGTATCCTGGATGAGCCTCTAATATTATGTTATCAGTCAATGCTCGTACAAATGTAACATAGACGAGTGAAGACAACAAGCGTTTCATAATTTAACAAATCATTTTGTCTTCAGACCACAAAGTGAAACATAAGAAAAACGAATTTGCGAATTAAGCCAAATAATAATCCAAGAATTGAAACATATCACTATCGGTTCAAGAAATTGTTAACTATGATTTGTTGAAAAAATGTATCATAAACGGTTATATTTGGTACTTGAAACATATCGATACAGATTTAGATATTATATAAATGAATTAGACACACCAAAAATGTTGAGTTTTCAGGGAAAGAAAAACAAATATTTGACAGCTCACATTTAGTCAAAGAGATCAAGAGGTGCTTTCATAATGACGCCAATATCTATGTCACAGAATTAGGCGAAAAGTTAATTTATTTCTTCTTGAATACAAACTAATTTCACCATTTTTTTTGTTTCGTCGTACATGCGTTACCTGGGGTGAATAAGTGTTTTTCAAGGTAAGTGACTTGTAGCGATTTGCATGTGCCTGACTACAAATCACTTGAAGTCAGGAACATTATAATCACGGGGTGCACGGGAATTTTGCCGTGAATTCTGCTCACCTATTAGAGGACATATAAGGCAGAATATTTCATTAAAAGATTACGAGTCAAAAGTATCTTGTCAAAGGAGAGATAGCTCGTCATTCTTTCTCCAGCCAAAAGGGTGAGTGTTAAATTTATATTTCGTTTTATTGTGAATTGTATTCAGTTTATCATTTCATGTAATGGTGCCTTTATTACAATGCAGATTTAAACCATTGAATATTTGGAATTACTAGTCACTATTAGACTTTAAAAACAATAACGTAATCTATGTTTTAGATTGTCATAGAAACAACTATTATTAGTTTGGTTTCTTTATTGTAGCTGAATTGTAGCTGAATGTGATTGATTGCTCCAGCATAAGGGCTGAATGTGATTGATTGTGCCCTGATTGTGCTGTTTAATTGTGCGATTAAATTGAGGTATCTGACTGTCTGTCTGTCGGATTGTCTGTCCGTCTACGTCTGTCGAGATGTGCAAATATCCGGAAATCTAGAAGTCTAAATGTCCGAGTGTCGGAGCTGTCTAGAGGTGTAAACGTCCGGGGTAGTATCTAAGTGTTTGGGACCGGTGGTTCTAGTAGATGCTGTATGCTGTCTGTACGTATAACTGTAGTAGATCCGTGAAGGGCAAGCGGCCGATAAAAGTATTGGGTCAACCCTAGGTATTCGGAGAAGCTGTGCGGCGATTCAACAGTTGGTGAATCGTACGGTTGGTTGTACAGGGTGGACACGCATGTGTGAGTTTCAATTGTTGTTACAATTGAATACATTGCTATATTTACACGTGGTTACTTTGAATCTGTAGGATTCCAAGGGATTACATGAATCTCAATAACAGTTAGTAACTTGATTTAATACATGTAGATGTTAGTACTTGTTGTCGCAATCCGTACGTGCGATAATGTAATTTGATGTTTGTATTTGTTATCGCAATTTATACGTGAGATGGTATAATTTTTGTAAAGGTTCAATTGTATTTGAAACATTTGTGCAGTCCAGGAGGTTCCTTGGATCTGTGTTTATTTTGAATTAATATTTAATTTATTTTTGAATTTGTGAATGGTTGTGAAGTGTGATTGTTGGTTGAACGCATGAGTTATTCTGTTAATACATCATTATTTTTCATTAATAATTTATTTCATAAATTTACATCATCTTTCACATATTGTGTTTGTGTTGTTCATTTAATCCACCAACCAATCGGTAACAATTATGGTAAAACCTATATTGATGAGCAAGAGGTAGATGCGTTGGAACATTCTGCTCGCATAGCTCATGATTATTCCGTCACTTTCAAATTTTCATTTGGCAATAAGCCTTTGAGCATTTTTTTGTTACAAATACATCTCGCTTTCATCCGAGAAATTCCACATCAGACTTGACTTACTTCTGATAAGACTGATCAGAAATCGTTATCTTTTTCATATGCACTAATTATACCTATCCCACTGAGTGCGTGTGTAAACAATTGAGTGTAATGAAATGTACTCTCATTGGTTTAACGAATCTGTGAATTTCAGAAATATTAAATTGTCCGGACCAGATAGTTTTAGAACTTCAGACATGATACAAGAGTCAATTAAAACAGCTATTATGTACATGCGACTTTTATTGCTCTTGCAGTTCTAATACAAACACAAAATATATAATATAACGTTCAAATTGCCGATGTATGCATAGTATTTGAAATATTTCAAGGTTCTTAAATTATGCAACAAATGCAAGATTCATTTCTCTGACAAATGAGAGTAGAATTTTGATGAATTAATGGCAATAATTTTAAGAGCACCAGTTCGTTAAGATCCAAACTTCAATAAATCATTTCAAATGTCTCTTTAGGAAAATTACTTAGGGGCTGTTAGTTTCTTGATTTCAAAAGATAAAAACACAAATAGTAAAGTTGTGTTGATCATCCGGTGCATAATTGTTGTTACAAATGAAATAATCAACACAAATTATTCCACAATCTGCTTGTCTGATACTTGAATTCAGCTATAATAACCTCATTAACTTTATTAACAAATAATAACTAAAATTCAGAGATTGTAGCTATGGAGGTAGTAGTTGCTGGAATAAATCATTCACAGTAGTCACATTACAGAAAAATAATCTGAATGCATTTGCACTTGTATGTCTTGCTTAAGTAGTATATGTATATTTGACGTCATTCGTAAGACATCTTTGTATGCATTTGTAATGATTGTATTATAAGATGTATATGTGTCTAACTCTAAACGAGAGCTTTATTGTGTATTTTTTTTTGGTAGAGGAGGTATGCTGTTTACATTTCATCCTCATTTTGATCTTGTCTTTTGCATGTAATTGAGGATTGGAGTTTTGCCCTACCTGATTAATGTCATTACAAAAGAGTATGTTTACACATCTTGGCTTTTCTCGATCAAGTCGTTTACTGAAACTGAACATGACATTGTTTACAAATTATCATCTTTTGTACATAACATTTCTGTCATAAGTTGAGTTTGTATAAATAGTGTTTTTTTGGTATTTCAGATGTATTTTGGGAGGAAAGGATGTTTTAAATTATTCTTTCAAGCGAAAAATTCCTATTTGACTCTTTGGAGTGAAACAATATTTTGAAGATATTGTTAATTCATCTCAGGACGTTCTGGTTTATCTCAATGTCATACATCAATATTATTGGTACATAACACTTTAATTATACTGTCATATCACCACGTTCAAGATTCAAATTCTTTCGGAACACGTAATACAGTGTTGGACTTCTTTTACGTTTTCACTTTTTAGTCTAGTGATATAATTGGGTTTGTTTTGAATTACACAAAACTTGTTAGTTTTCATTTTCTTTCTGTTACTTAGATTAAGACCATAGGTCCGTAAGAATGTATCCATACATTATGCATCTGAATGTATGTTATTTCTTCTTTCAACTTAAAGGGAAAAATTCGTCATTTTAGTCCTTAGTATTCTGGAAAAAAAAGTTTGCAATTGACATGTATTTTCTATTAGGTCCATAATGATTTTGTTGTAATTTTTTTCACTTATCCTAATATATCGTTTAATGTTTTCAGTATTTTAACCATTGTCTAAACAATGTGAACGTCATACCTTATTGTGATATTTACCTTCGAAAAGGTCAGGTCTGTTTCCTTAAAGTTTAGCAAATAAACTTACAAATATTCGCTAGGTCATGGTTGTTCCAAGAAATTGAAGGGGAAAACTATGTAGAAATATTCATTTACACTTCCCAAATCCCTCTTATAATCTATTTCATCTTCCGGGCAGCCGCTATATGACATATTCTCAGCCATCCTGTTGCTCTGGGTTTGTAATGTATACCTCAGTAAATTGTGTTGAATACATATGACATATATTTACCTGAACGATTAAAACATTAGCTGAATTGCAGCGTCAGTGACAAGTTGTATATCAACCAACGTGGTATAATTTTTTATCTTGTGTAACCATGTTCCAACATTTAAAACGTAGATATAACGCCAGGTCAGTCATCCCAGATTGCTTTTTTATGTTCTTGAGAATTCAAGTAGTGCTTTAATGGGCGGTATCACAGTACTGTATGTATCATTTTCTTGGTGCAGTTAGCGCTCACTAGGTACATAGATTATCAAGTAACATGTAGTTGCGTGAGTTTGATGAAATATTCTTGCTCAGACATATATACTTGCCATATTTATGTGTCTTATATGCATTCAGGTATGGTAACTCCTGATGATGTTGGTCCAAATGCTGGTGTTATTGTCGGATCTGTGCTAGCAGCTGTGGTAGTGTCTATCTTTGCAATAGTCATATTTATTGTCATCGTGAAAAATAAAAGGTGAACAATACAAGTAAATTATATTATTATTATTAGTAGTATTAGTAGTAGTAGTAGTATTAATATTAGTATTAGTAGTAGTAGTAATGGTAGTAGCAGTAGTAGTAGTAGTAATGGAGGTAATATTAACCTGTTTGAAATCCACTGGTATCCCATTTCAGACGTCTGTTTTCTTATCTTAAATTTGGCCGTGTACGTCTCAAAGATATGTGCTTTATATTTCCTAGGCTGCTCCGTGTTGTCGAGTTATTCCCTTAAATGTGTCAACTGCTATATGTATGTTTATCTTTTTCATCCCATGTTTCCATCGCCGACGTCGCACTTTTAACTCTGCTGCTGCTACTACTGCTACTACTACTACTAATATTAAAATGGAGAAGAATAAGAGGAAGAAAAGAAGAGAAAGCGAGAAACTTAATTTGCATTATATACAAATCAACACCAAACTCGTATGCTTCTGTCTTTCCTATCACTTATGTTAGTTTCTCACTTTACTTCTTTTTTTTTATTCTTCTTCCAACTACTAATATTATCATTAGCATTGTCATTTTATTATTATTATTATTATTATTATTATTATTATTATTATTATTATTATTATTATTATTAGTATTATTCCAAATTCTTTTTATGTTTTTTCATTTTCTTACATGAGATTGTAAGATATTGACGGCGTGATATGTATCTTTATCCTTTTGTCATTCATTACATATTTTATAAATATCTATATATGTAGGAATATTTGCTCTTCATAAGCTCGTGAGTCCTGTTTATACAGCCTTAATCATGACATCAAGGATGTAATGTACCAAAATTTCTTCATACAAAATAAATTTATCTTATACATCATAAATTTCATAGATTGAAAAGCATACGCCGCTATTTATGCACTTATTTGCTTTATGTTGTTTCGATTTGATCTGATTGTTGTGTCTTATTATATTTGTAACTTCAAAACACCTTGCAGTAAGAGGCCAATATAAATTGTACTGTTATTTGTTTTTAAATTGTTTTTGGTTTTGTTCTATAGTACAACATGGTAAAACACACATTAATATTGCTGAAATGATATTAATGACAGTGCATGCAACGTTTTAAGTAGATTACATTTGGTAACATCTTTTTTTTGGACTCGACCGATTAGTATCTTGGTATGTTCTACCTTCTTGAATGCTTGGCTGTCTTTGATAAATTTGACTTTCTTCTTACCGAGACCGTAGAGAGACTATGTGAACTATAATTATATGTGAATAGAAGCATATTAATTACTGTATGATGGAATAACGAAATTTATGTAGGAATTTTGTTCAATATGTAGGTAGAATCACGTAAGATTGAACTATACATTATTTGGTTTCTTTTTTAAAGGAAGAAGGATAACAATGAAACAAGAACAGACAATGTGACAGCTGCTGCACAGTATGCTAATGTAGTAGTTGGCAGTCATGTTAATTATCATTATCAATTAAAATTGTCGTTATCAATTAAAATATATTTCACAGATGTTTGTTCTTCTTTCATGCATAGAACGATATGTTTCATTATTGTCCTGATACTGTTAAGTGATCATTTGTGATGAATAATAAGGTATATATCTTCTCAGCATGGATTGTTTTTCCAAATGCACTATACAGTTTATCTACCTCAAGAATCTAAAGATCACGCTGACGATCTTGCGTGTAACATAAATTACGTTTGCATAAAATAGTAACTAAATTGGTATGGGATATACTGTAAGAAATCCAAATATTACGTTACTCGCATCGGTTAAACAACATTTACGGATTGGAAACACTCAACATTGACTTTTGACCTTAAAAGGACAGCGGTCATCTTGACTATTGTATTTACCCATATTTATATTTTTTACATGCAGCCTGCAAAATCAATGTTCGCTCTAGAGCTGAGAAGGACTCTGCATTTTCTGCTATTGAAGAAGCAAGTCTACAGAGAGGAATGCCGATTGGCGGGACTAATAGCCATAGTGGCGTAATGGAACCCGATGTCTCTGTACATAATGAGTACGAGGTATTGCACTCTATATTGAAATTGATGCTGCATTTGTGATCTTAATAAAAAACTAAAACAATTCCTCTTGAATTGTAATTATTGATTATATATATATATATATATATATATATATATATATATATATATATATATATATATATATATATATATATATATAATGTAATTGATGCTGCATTTTTGTTATTTATGTTATTTATGCAAAACAGAATAAATCCCTCTTCAATTTTAATTATTGATAATATATATATATATATATATATATATATATATATATATATATATATATATATATATATATATATATATATATATATATATATATATATATATATATATATATATATATATATAACCTAGACTCACACATAATAATACAAGTTTAGGACACTGAATTTCAACGTTTGGAATCATGCATCATTATTTTAATACAAAAATCAATTGAGAGTGTTTGCGTGGTTATGTGTGTCTGTGTCTTTATGCAGTGGCGTAGCGAGGATATTTGGCGCTCAGGGCAAAACACCCGAATTTGCGCCCCCTACCTGCCTCCCCTCGCTACGCCACTGTCTGTCTGTATGTATGTGAGAGAGAGAGAGAGAGAGAGAGAGAGAGAGAGAGAGAGAGAGAGAGAGAGAGAGAGAGAGAGAAAAGGGCTGGGAGAGAGAGAGAGAAGACTGCGTTGTGTACTTTTACATGAAAATACATGGGGAATCATTGATAACGCTGATATATCTTGCAAAGATTTATCTGATTTGATTAAGAAAAAAGAAAGCAAAGGATGTATTTATTATACATTAGTTTCTGGTTCATTGCGATATCAAACTGTATGTCTTTTTATGATATGATTATATGTTGATCACAGCCTTCTTTAACAACAACTTGCTATATGGAAGCACATTTGTGTAAGTCTTCCACATCTTTTTTTCGCTTCCTAACTTTAAGACCGACTAAGTGTCAGTTGTTTCAAGATTGTATACAAGGTGGATATTTGAGAATGGATGTTACAATACGTTAACGTACAAAATAAATACAAAAGTTGTGCATTATAGATACGTATTCATATATCAATTCCTCTACCACGTTCGCGGAAAATATGTCTCTAATCTCAGAAGTATTTAACACACAGTCAACAGTAAGGACAAATTGCTATTTATAATACCAATTTTGAAATAAAATATATTGGTATAAATAATTCTGTATAGAATCACTGTCTGAAACCACCATTTTGTAAACAATTATGTCGTCTTGAAGTATGAGACAAGATATGATGCCAATCACTTTTACCAACGTATCTATGTCATATGACTTTAGTAGTGGTAATTTCCATAGTTTCGACTAGGTATTTGTGAATATTTTTGCAACATTATTTAGTCAGCTACAACAT
Organism: Unio delphinus; assembly: GCA_029339505.1. Classification (NCBI taxonomy): domain Eukaryota; kingdom Metazoa; phylum Mollusca; class Bivalvia; order Unionida; family Unionidae; genus Unio; species Unio delphinus. Next base: position 2,504,242 of record JAQISU010000138.1, on the reverse strand, counting down.
AATGTAGTATAGAGCTGATACATTGATATGTGAATTTTTTTGTGCCAAATGGCATCATTTGATATTTAGTTATTGCTCTTATTCAGCCTTGGTATGAGAGACTACTTGTTAGAATCGTGAAATGCTGAAACTGATTTATACTAAGGAACTGTTCCCTAGCATTCCTTAGGTCGATTATGTTTATAATTACATCGTAAAACTAAATTATAATGCAAGCATCACTAATATTTTAATTGTGCCACGTAGGACTATCTGAAGAAAAAAAAAACATGCAATGGATCAGCTCAAAAATGATCAATGAGATTTCCTAATCTAATTAAATAGCATTAACATTTCTATTAACTGTACCAACTGAAACATTTCCAATACATTTATACAATATATTGTTTATTTCATTTTTAGTTCTGTTTTGATGCAGATGGAAATAAAATAAGTTGATTATTTGTGATGTTGTTAAACGTGTTGTACATTTGATTCTATAAAATGGTATGTCACACCTTTTTCATATTTAATGTTAGTTATATTATATTTATCAGTTTTGTAAACTGAATTAGAAACATTACACCTAGTAAGGTAATCTCATTGTCTTTCCAGTGTATTTGATTACTCTGGCATAATCTATCCTAAGTCACAACTGTATTATCAAATTTGATAACATTAGTGTAGCCAACAGTGCTGCTAAATCAAAGAAAAATAAAATATACGATCAATGACCTACGTAACAGATTTACTAATCCATCCAGTGTTTATACGTACCACTATGATTTTGAGTGATCGAGTAGCCTCAATCAGTACCTTTTATTTTATGAATAGAGGGACTACCTCTTAATATATATGTATCTATGTAGAATATATACATACATAAGGAGATAATAGATTTTCGTTCCATCAATAACGTTGGCTTTGGATGAGAGCAGCTATATAGTGTAATGCATGATGTTGTAGTATTATGCATAAACCACGCCATTATAATTGTCAAAGCCAGAGCCCGTAGTTTATTCTATTCAAATCTGTTAATAGTATCCTTTTCCAAACAACAAGAACTCCATTGGGATATAAATCGTTTACCGAAGAGAGTTGTAAATGAAAATATATTTATGTGCGTAATACATATATAGTTGAATTATTTTAGCTCATCTCTCTCTCTCTCTCTCTCTCTCTCTCTCTCTCTCTCTCTCTCTCTCTCTCTCTCTTTACGCTTGTGTAGCCTCAGTGGCTAGAGCTGCCGCCTCTGATGCGACAGGTCGAGAATTCGAACCCGGCGGAGCATACTAAAGACTAATAAAAATAATAAAAACATCTGCCTCTTTCGATGCTCAACCTTCAGAGGTTAGTGTTAGGAACGTTCAGACTGGTGTAAACAGTGTGAAGGAGTGTGCCATCATGTTACTTGTCTGCAGAATGATTCTAATGTGCTAGACATTTATATAAACTGTCACACGGCTTACATCGTATCGATATGACTGAAAACAGTGTAAGCTAGATAAAGAACCCATTTCACACACATACTCATTACAAATTAAAACTAATAAATACATTAAAAGGTCATTTTTATTAAATGTACTAAGAGCATATAATACTGTAACTCTAGTTGTATTCTTATAAGAACATCTTATAGTGATAATTGTAACTTCAGAATGTTTGGCGTCTTGAAACATACTTCCATATATTGCGGTACGAATAAGTTTGAGTGTATTGCGTTCTCAATGTTAAGTTTTAACATACACATGATTGATACCAGAAGCAAGTTAAAGATTAACACTGTAAAGCTTTTTGTTTAAAATGGATATACATGCAACTAATTTCCCAATCGAGATATACAAAGTATACCTTTTACATTCTCACATTATTTACATTTGTTTTCTCTATTTGTTTTTTTCATTGAAACTACGATATGTCACCGAGTCAACTGAATCCGCTTACACCACTATAGACCAAAACCTTATAAGTAAGTGTGAAACCATGTTTAGGATGTAAGAGTATTAGATATGAAACGGATATGGCACTGCTATATTACAAGCGAATTAATCTGATTGTTTGAATATGTTGATTACATGATACTGGTTATGTAGATGACCAAGAAAGGAGAGCAAATGTAAGTTTCGTACGCTTATCCAAAGTCTGATAATATCAGTTGAATCCATTTAGCGTTATAATCACGTATGCATTTGGCAAGGAATAAGTTTAGTTACGGACAACATTAAATAAGCTTTGCTAAGCTTCGCGTTTCAGGTTTCCATCGATCCCTTTATACGTAACAAAGATACAAATTGTATCCCGATAGTATCACTGGTGAACATAATGCTAATGCCGAACGTTTGCTTTTCCAATACTGGAATTGATAATGAATGCTTTGCTTACTGTTGTGTGTGAAATTCATATCTTACATTTATATGTTCAAGTCATTTTCCTAAAGTGGAAATAACAACGTTTTGGAAATTCCCTAGCTAATTGCTAAGCTATACGCGACGTGTATGATATCACACTAGCGTGCACACCTAATCAGTCTAATTCTTAGGTAAATTGCACGTTTCCGCAATTTGACAGTCATGTAATGATGCCCTTGTTTGAATTATATATTATGTGAAAGACGATACAGTTCTGATATGGTTGTTCTTGGTACACCTCAAGCACATTCAAGCAGTGTAGGTAGTGCTATAACATAATATAACAACTTATTACTGGGAATTAAGCGTCAAAACCTGTATGGTATTGGATTAACTTGCTAGGAACTGGACATAGAGCACTAGATTCCTTTCAGCAGAAAATAAAATATGTACTCAACTGAAAATCATTCCAGCCCAGTCGATGTATGCCTTGGTGTGTCACAAGGCTCTGTTCTCGGCGCAGTTCACTTCATTCTAATTACACATTCTCTATAAAATGGCATATATTGTCAAACGGAGTGGTTACTGTCTCCGCCTCTGATGCGGGATGTCGCGGGCTTGAATCCGGGCTGGGTCATATCAAAGATTTATAAAAATGGTACTAAGAGCTGCCTCGCTTGGCGCTCAGCATTAAGAGGTTTGTAGTAGGACTGGTTCGAATGGTGTCAGGATAGTGAAACTTGGTGGGACAGCATGCTGCCATACTGCAGGCATCGTAACTATATAACTGAAGAAAAAAATTGTTAAAGCTATGTTAAAAATATGAATCACACACACACATACAAACACACCCATAATTTGCAATGTTCTGTCGGTTGATACCATCAAATCCGTTTGTGTACTTTTACACTTTCAAGATTGGACTATGTACTTATATATGGTTCGCCACAGTGTCTACTACAAAAACTTTAAAAAATGTTAAAACACTGCTGTTTGAAGCATACTGAGAGCACGAAGAACTAAGTGCACCGCCTGTTATGTAACCCTCATATGATATAGACTCAATCGAAACTAAAAAAAATGTGTTCACTGTGCTTTATTTTGTTTCACTCAGTCTAATTAATCAATATGTCTTAATTTTGGTACACACGCCAAATTGAAACTTAGGCTTCTTTTTAGACACTTCCGTTCTTACTTTGCCCACTGTTAAAACAAAGACATACTTCAACCTTCTTTGCCCAGTAGTGCCCAGCTACGTGGAACAAATGGTCCGTAACGTTAAGACATGACCACTGTATCCTCATTCAAGTATTGTCTTTAGACTGAACAACTTTGAAGTTGTAGTAGTATATCCTTAGCTTTAAGGAGTGGAAACAGTGACAGTCTGGGATATATTAAAAAGATATTTATATGAAGTTTGAAACCATAACTTACCAAACTTTGCAAAATTATCCACAGAAACTCCGACATAAGAGGAAGAAAAAGGACTCCGACAAAGATAAAGACAGCGCTATTGTCAGTAAGTAAACAAAGGTATCGAATATAACAAAATGCATGCCCGATAAGAACATATAGTACTTTCACACATACGTGTGTGTTTGTATATTTATATATATATATATATATATATATATATATATATATATATATATATATATATATATACTATGTTGGTGTGTTCGAGAGACTGTATGTATATGTTGTGTGCCAGATATAGAACAATAGGCAAACATTTTATTTAAAAGTAAACAAGTAATCCGAGTTTCACTTCGTGACAAATGTATATCATGAAACGATATAAAATACATTACATAATATATATATAAATCCTTTAAACTACACCATAGTTCACATCTCATCTATACATTCGAGAGATATACGGAGCGGGCATGCAGAACTGTCGACAATTCCTATTCGCCACCACATAGTCCTGTAAATCAGACCGCAACCTTTGTTAATACATACGAATGTTTGGTGGGCAGACTAGAAGCTTACCGATATTTATAGCGGCTCTTTAGTTACGGTTGGATAAAGGATACTTGTGGCCATATGTGCAGACTATTTCTGGAGTTTTCTTTTGTCTGAGAAATGCACGTTGTTTTAAACGTTGTTATGACTATACGGATTTAAGTTTATTAACTGAAATTAGCAAACAAAAACAAGTTTCGTTTGATTCGGCAAGTAATATATTTCATTAAAATATAAAGTAATATTAAATAACAACACTACATTTATTGAGTCGATCAAATGAATTTCCAAATGGTTTCTAAGTGATATCACTAAGCGTTGTTCTAGACAATGATATCATCTATGTAAGCAGCAAAGTAACATAATCCATTTGTAATCATATTTATTAACGACTGGAATGTTTACAGATACGTTATATACGAAATATTATGAACTGATGGGGTTGTGAATGCTGATAGTTCCTGGTCTCTTTCCGTGAATTGAATGTGCCAGAATCATTTAAAACGTCAAACCTGGAAACATATTATGGATTACCAATTTTGTCAAAGCATTCATCACTTTTGGGTATTGAAACTAATCTGCTTTGATCACTCTGTTCGCTTATCAATAGTCGGAGCACATGCGGAAATTTATCTGGTTTCGGCACCCAAATACATGGTGAACACCATTTACTTTGTATTTCTTCTTTAAAGTCTTTCTACAGAAAATAATATATTTCTTGTCTCAAATAATGATGCTGTTTCAAATGTGTCGAATCTACCATTTCAACAAAATGCGTGGTATATATTATTTTGGTTTGCTCGTATATGAAACTCTGGCAACACGTGCTCATATTCACATAAGAGCTATTTGTCTTCACTCATTGCTTGTGGCCTTTTATGTGTTTCTGGTACGGAATGTTCAATATTTCGCAATTCTGAAGATTTATGAAACCAAAATCACAACATTCCAAGTCTATGCCATCGTTTAAGTCGTCACTGTGTGGGACAGGTACAACTGGGTTATTTTAACAATCAAGAGGGTTATCTGTATCAACATGGGATAGGAAATACTTGATGTCACTTACTTTCATTTTAATTGTATAAGGACCTATAGTCTATATATACTGACTTACTGAAAAATGGCCGCTATGGTTTAAGAGGGTATAGGCAGCTGTCACATTTGCGTCTCTTTCTTATGATAAATCTATTTGCTAGATGTCTATCTTCGTGTACATTATTGTGTTTCATCATGCATTGGCTATTCAGTTCGTTTGTGTTGTTATAATCTCCTTGTGATATAAACGCTAAATATTGAATTTTTTCAGGTGTCTTGCTCTATATCTGCAACGTTCTTTGTTCTTGAATAAACAGCCATCATGGGATCGCCTGCCAACCCGTTTACGCTATGATGTGCCCTCATTAATTGCTTTAAATGACCACTCCGTGGCGCTTCATACTAGATTGTGCTCAAGACTAAACTAACTTTGACTACATTCATTATTACTTAAATGTAAACGGAAACGAAAAAAAAAACAAAAAACAATCATTGTTTCAAAGCTGGCGGGTGAAGAATAGGTGGGATAATTCAACTTATCTCCCTTTCGACCTTATTGGCTAAACAATTTAAAAATTAGACTGTTAATTTGGACAATCTAGTGCAATTCCATAGTAAATCGCCAACCTTACTGTCAATAATCCCAGAGATATTCAACGCCCAATCAGGAGGAACACCGGAAAAGAGCAAATACATAGTTAATTTTATCAACGGTTTAAAATATCGAAGTCTTCTTCGTAACGTGAACATATCTAAAAACATCAGGCGATGAGCCCATGTGCGTTGATCTAACACCCACCGGTTACAGTATCAGGGCGTTACCTCGCCACTCTCGCAGAGTTAGAATTGCTGTCATCGCAAAGAATTCCATTATACCATGGCTTAAACACAACAGAACCTTCAATTTCTGGCACACATCGTTTGAAATAGTTCACATAACCATCATGTGATACATACGTCAGTCCATTTATTCTGCCTATAATGCTTCCTCTTAGTATAAAATACAAAGCAGACAGAATTTCTTTTTGGAGCAGTTTCCGAATCAAAAAGAGTATGGAAATCAGGTGGGTCGCAACCTAATTGTTCTTGAAAATTTGAACTTTCACATTGCCTGTCCTGGAAACCCATGCGCATAAAAACTCCTTGATTCCATTATTATTTTCAGCCTTAAACAGTCAATTAATCAACCCACCGATGACATGGTCACATTTATGTACTGGATTCGTCATACAGCTGATGATGATCTTCTATGGTCCACCCTTGTATCCCACGAGTTTGCATCAGATCATCTCTGTGTTAGATGCCTTCTGGACGTATCAGTCCTTAACCGTTTTTGCTACCATGACAAACTATCGTATGATAAATATAACCAAACCAATGCTCACTATTCATACACAAATATATGAAGCCGCTAAGAAGAACGTCACAAAGATATAGTCCATTTAGCCAAATTATCTCACTACAATACTAAGATCACGGAGATGTCCATCTCTAAAGGGCACATCGATATAACTAACAAACTAATGGCAGTGATCAAATGTACACCACTTCCAACTGCCTTCTCTCCAGTAGACATTTCGGACATGTTTTTAAATTTCTTTCGCGACAGGTATAAACCATTGGCAATAAGTCTGACAAGAAAATTTAAATTGACTCGTCGTGACCTTACAGTTGCGATACAGAATTTAAGCTACAACCGTCAGGAGCAGTTGAAAATGTTTCTATGGTTTCATTGAGGACAATCTTGATTAAGATCGGACCAACGTTATGTGAATTTGATCTAATCCCAAAATCACTGCTGCTTGAGTGCTTAAATCCAATATTGCCTTCGCTAACAGATGGTATTAAACCCTATCTCGTATCCGGGTTATTTCCATCACGTTGGCGAACTTTGATTGTAAAGCCTCTGCTGAAGAACCCAATCCTTGGCCATAACGATTGAAAGAACTACATCCCAGCTTCTAATCTCCAGTACATATACAAAAAATTGTATAGAACATTTTTCTAACCAAACTGGTATCTTATCTGAATTCAAACAGTCTTTTTGAAATGTACAGTCTGCATATCGCCCCTGCCTTAGTAATGAACTACTCTTCTGTCAACCTCACACTCACAAGAAACATTCATGCAATTTGTTGGCTGAGGACATCGATGCCGTTGTATTATTTTTGCATTTATACTTGTTCCCTTACACTTTTTGTAGATGAAGAAGTAACGTCTCATTATTTATCGTGTTGTCGCTTTACTTGTTCCATTTCACACATTTATACACTAACATCAACACTTATAATGGGGGTTAGATTAACAAACGGTGCTTTTTGTTTAAGAACGATGACGACACATATAAAACAATACTTATATATATGTGGATGCGGATACATACTCTTTCTTTCCTTATATATAATTCATTAATTAATTAGTACTAATGCTTCTTCTATTAATACTAATAATCATTATATTTCATGTGCATCTCATTTAGATTTTGTCCAAATAATGCAGTCCCTTGAAGGAGAGCTAAGAATTTTAGAGGAGACAACAATGTCTATTTTGGGAAGGAAAAAAATCCTTCTGCTCCAAGAACTTGCGAAAACAACTGATAATGGGAAATAAGGACATTGAATAATTCGGAACGAGTGTTTGCAAGAAGAATATGAATATAATGTATTTGTCTTCCTGTAACACATACAATAAATGCGTTTTCTGTTATATGTACATATGTGTTTCAACAATAATGTTCCCCTGAAAGCAAATTGTGTATTATAGTGGAATCGTAATGCACTTTGAAAATTTGATATAATCATTTCGTATAGTTTCATTTTTCACATAATAAAGCCCCTGCTTTCCTTTTGGTATGATGTTAACATCCAATACCAGCTGATTCAACTGATAGCAGCACTGTTACATGTTTACGTAAACTATCTTTTACTATTATGAATTTCAAACATGATTGAATGTATTGCAGTCAAGGAAAAAACATTGTTTTTCAGAGTATAGTGCATTTATAACTTACGCTGGTTGTGCATATTTCTAACGTTGGTGTAGTAGCAACATTTCTACAACAACATTTAGTTGCATTGAGGAAGTAACTAAATCAAATGTAATTTTAGTATATAACGTTCTGCATGAAATATCTGCATATATTATTTTGTTCAAAAATGTACATTTGAACAATGGGCGTGAGTTGAAAATGTGGCTAAAACTAAGCGTTTTGAACCTTTTTTTTAAATCATGATGTACTATTCTGTACATATATTGATAGTTATAAGCTTCATATGGATGTTCGCTTTGTGTACACATTGAAATCAATTTAAGATATGTCGATATTTAAAGTATATCTTCATTGTAAATTCGCTGGATTTTAAAGGTTTCTTATAAGCAGTTGCTATATTTATGACTGATAAATAGGAAAATAGATATGGATTTCAAGACGTTTGCCATTAAACATAAAAACAAATAGCTCCAATTCTGGCATGATACAGTACTTCAAGCACATATAGCTCAGAATGTCGAATGCTTGACAACAGTTTAATTTTAATTTGGAAACGTGTTGGATAAGTAAAGTGGCTAGGAATAAAACATTACATCCCATGGTAGAATATTCAACAATGGATGGTTCTTTACATTTTCTCTATCTGGTCTTATACGTGACGGTAAAAAAACTATCTTGGAAAGTTTGCTGTGGTATGTTATGTATATGAACAGATTGGTTCCACCACTGTCGCCATTTAATTTTCTTTGGCAAAGTATTTTTCATATATATTTGTATAAACTTCACTTGGAACCATGGGTTTTCATTTGATCCAGCATGGTTTTCTATCAGTCTCGATTATTTGGCACAATTAAAAAGAGAACACACCTGATGTAGTGAAATGAAAGTTGGTATTCCAGTTTGTATACATATTTAGATGACATGATTAGTTGATAAATAATACAAACCAATATCTATTGTTTTTTTTATTTGTCGGCCATATTTTAGAGTAATATATTATTTGTGAAAATGTTGAAAATTCAACTACACAGACAACGGAAAGCCAATTCATTTGATGTATATGTATGTTTGTATTAATATGTAGACAATATGAACAGTTCTGTAATTTATTTCATATACGATCGTTTATGTTTTTATATGTATGGATGTCATAACCCTTCCCTAAGCGTTAGTCAAGAGAAAATACATATACGCTGTTTGATTCTAATTGTTTTTTAAATTCATTAAAAAATTTAAATCGTTGATTTGACAGCTGGAGCTAGTAATTTTTCCACTGAATGTATTGTTTACATAAAACAAAAATTATCAGAATGATTATCTGAATGAAATTATCCCTTTATGTAAATATAACAATAATAAAAGCAATATCATCAAGGATATAACTAATACCGTCACTTTATTGATTTACTTCTGAATCATGATAATGCCCATCATTTTTGCTTTTAATGATACGGTGGATAATGAGATAAATATAATTAAGTGTTGAAATATAAACAGATGAAGGGCGATGAACAGAGGTAGCAAATATATCACACATATGGCCAGACGTAGAGAAAGATCAATATATGGATATTACGAATGCATTTATTCATTGATCCTCAGCAATCATTGAATTGCAAGAAGTATAGTGTTTCTTGGTGTATTTATGCAATTGAGGTTGAGTCACTAAAAGCCCTGCAACATTCTCAGTTGTTTTCTAAGACCGACTTTTAAATGTCTGATTTGTTTGCATGATTCATCGTTCAATATTTTAATTTACCACGTATTTACGCGCCAATTGAATCGGGTTTATGTGTGTCCTCTCATTTGATTCAGCGGTGTACCTTCATTCATTCTTGGCGACTTTTCTTGTATCAAGAGTTCAGTTGCGAAGTTTATTATTGCACAAATTCAAATAGATGATGTATTACAGTAATTCGGATTATATATATATATATATATATATATATATATATATATTTATATATATATATATATGATACCTTCAGGAAATAATTCTTAAACAAGGCCTGTCCCAAGTAATAAACTGCAGAGAAAGATAGGCATAATAAACGTGACGTGTCTTTATTAAATATTTATAAAGTATAAAGTATACTGTCATCTAAAGCGTATTGTGTTATTGTATCAGGCTTTAATACTTTAAAAGACGTTTTATTCTCTATAATATGAATATTATCCTTATGTCACCTTTAAATAGATTAAATGCACAAAAACATCCTTTGACGAGCTGATATATGAAATTATGTTTGCTCGACACCTAATGTCATGTTCAAACCATGGCTAAGTCTATTTTGTCTATGGTTCAATTTAGATATTTAATGATGCCATACCAATCAATTTGTTACAAGCCTGAAAAGAATAGGTTAAGGAGTATGCAAATTCGATAACCTTTACGTACTTTAGTGAGCCATAAATATTATGAAGAAAATTGATGCTTATATCGTGTATAGTATATTCGGAATATTGTATCTGTAAGCAAAACGCGCAGAAACAAACACTTAGCTGGTGATGAAGAAAACGTTGCTACGTAATTTGACGGTGAAAATTCGAAAATTACTAATCGGGATCTATCCGGGAAATGTTTCGCAACGTATATTGAATATGACGACACACTTAAGAGCGAAAGAGTGCAAATACTGCCAACTGTTTTGCTTCTTATAGAAACAACATTTAGGCAATGCTAAATTGACGATTGACGTAAATTAAAGACCTGCAGCCACATGAGTCTAAGTCAAAGCCCAGATGAACAAGCATCCATATAGTGTAGTCAGTCATTTTAGTTAAATAAGTTTGCGTAAGTTTGTTATCATTATTTCTACAAAACAAAGTTAAGATTTCCTAGAACATTTGGGCTATTGCTTCCAAACACAGACTGGTGCCACTCAGATGATCAATATAGCAGTAACGATAACCCTGGGTAAAATCTTTTCATCTCTTCTCTTTCGAAAGAGATGTTCAAATTAGCATGGGGTTTTCATAGTTCTGATCTTACAAACATTACTGCGCCACGTCTCCCATTTAAATCTAAATATTTCTACTCGTTATAAACGAATTCCATATAAAAATTGCACCAGAGGGAATCTTTGGATGTAACAGTGGTACTGAATGAAATTGGTGCCACAAAGACCTTCATTGTGGCTGCTGTATTTTATCTGGCTCTTTTCACTCATCCAGGAGTGATGGTCATATCGATATTGGTTGTTCATTAACATATGTTCTATGATATTATTGATGATCAAAAATTTATATCAGGCACGCTTTCAGCAATTTAAAAGTAGAAACTGTTATAGATTTGTTTCCTGCGAATCATGTTTGGTCGCTAAATTTTATACTCTGCATGGGACTATTGTTGCTTGTTTCCATTCACGAAGTGAATATGTGGTCTTACAAATTATCACCACCTTAAAATAGCTTAAAAAAAACCTACAGATTCCTGGCTATTTTATTGGCGGTTAGGCAAGTCTTATATATGTCCTGAGTTTTATTTCATGGCTAAAAGCTATACACACGGACCTTATAATACTGGTATTTGAATCAGCGAAGTGAACTTATCTCTCTGTCAAACACGTTTCATGCTACAGTGTAGTGTGATCACGCTGCGTATAAGTTTAATCTGTTGATATGTTCTATCTGTAATATATACACAGCTCGAGTTGGAGCAATGGATTTAGTGATGTACTGGCCTATATATTAAATGAATGTATCTATTATACATATACGTATGAGTTACTGTAATTTGACGAGAAGAAACACCAGGATGAGCACGGTGGTGTAAGATTACCATCCAACATGTTGCTGTAGTGTTTCGTCACGTTGATATAATGCTGTACAGGATATAGCGATTTATTCACACACCGTACTTGATCTCTAGGAAGTATATGCCGATGTTAATGGCACAAACGTCAGGGTGTCAAATTTGCTACCATAATAGGTTAGTAATGTTTGATACGCAATGTTTACAGTTTTATGAACACATATTATACAAATAAAGTTTTACGTGATATATCTATATTCGAAACTCAGAACATAATCAAGCCAGTTGTTTTCTTTATTGATCACATTAATGTTGATGGACTTGACAATTGTTGTCCACCTGTGAATTGACAACACAGGCCAAACATTCAAAACGACTTCAGAAATGCAAACATGTTGTAAATGTCCATATGGTAATTACAATAGTCATGAAGACAGATGAGTCGACTTAGTGTCTGTTGACTACAAAGTTTCTATTGATTCAATCTTCAAACGTAACAAAAATTAATAATATCTGCTATGGAGAAACGAGAAAATCAATGTTAAACAAACGTCAGATTTATATGTCTATTAAAATTTTAATTCGAATATTTACTCTAATACATTTGTGATATCTCGCTACGAATACGGGATTGTAATATCATGGATAATTGTCAATTTTTCAATCAACTCATGCATGACAAATAGGTTTCCTCGATGTCAAGATCGGAGTTTATTTAAAATTTACGATTTGTAGACAACGTGCATTGTGTCATATTTGATTTGATCTGAGGTTTTCGTTCGAAATGTTTTAATGCTGATTAAAATATTACTCGATTACCTGATAGAAAAAGCAATGCCGGAATTGTATGACGTTCGTGGACAAGATAGCCACTGTGCTTAGCGTTCTTGTCCCAAATGTCATCAGGCAAGTATTCGTCTGAAGTAACGATATTTATGTTTAAACACGTACACTCTATATTGTAATGACCGTATAGTTCGACCAACTTGCAATTGATTTCATGGTGAAATGGTTTCGAAATGAAGTTGAAATTTATCATCAGTCTCATTGTGTATTCTCTGCGTCGGCTAAATGCTGTATGACACTTTGAGCAAGATTTTATGTTTAACAAATTACATATGCGACTCCACGTTTAGTGTTTATATTTGAACTTTAAGTAATCTATCCGTTGAAAGAGACCATCGGCGAGGAACATTGTCGATTGCGTCTTTCAGCAGGTTTATTTTTCTAGGGTATATAACGTATCAGTTTTGTTCTGACAATCAATGTAATTGAGATACTGATTTACCATGGCGACAAATGATTATCATGCGTGAAGTTTGTGTGCTGTTTGATAAATCGCTTAAAACGCCAAAATCAATCGTTTTAGAGCCTAGATATGTTCTGCCCCATTTGAAAATAAAGATCTTGAAAATAAAGATCCTGAATGACTGATAAATCGTGATTGATGGTATAACGGACACTTTATCTAGAATCTACTTTAGAAGATCAGATCGGGTTTTGTGGTTGAATGATCAACATAGTTCAACGTCTGAATACTATTTATAGAATATCTCTTTTTTGAAAAATATGTATGCATTTACAAATCACCGCATCTTGGTAATGAGCCGTTTTTCAATGCTCATCATACTCCAAGAGCCTCGATTGCTTTGTTTGATCCAAAATAGTATCAGGGTTGTCATCTTCCATCATCTTGTCAGGCAGTAACAAGAATTCTATGATGGTGTCAACGGTTCTGTAATATATCCTCTGAAATCAGTCCATATTGGTTTTAATATCTACACGCGCATTTTTTTTTAGTTTCCGATGTTGGTGTATGATGTCTTAGCATATCAGCGTGCTCAGGAAAACTAACTTGAATGGATCACGAAAGATGCTATCGATACCAGGCAGTTTCTCTTTAACTCTTTTGTCGATGAAAAAGTACAAATACAATTAAAAAAAGTCACCAAAAGATTTGAGAAAAAACGAGTTTCCTGTTAGTCGATTCTGACGTATTCCGTGTTCTAGCGATGCTGCCATCAATAAACGATAAAACTCCTGCAATAATGACCTGAACACAGCGTCAATTAAGTACAATGTTGTCCACATGACTTCTGATGTTGCAGCCGGTATTCCTGTCGGCGTTAGTAAAATTGCTAGCAGACGAAGTTTAAAAATACTAAATTTTGCTGGAAACTAAATCTAATTCCACCCACACGGTGATATAAGTAGCTGAAAGTGCCCATTAGCTTGTCGATCCCAAATGATAAAACGCGGAAAATGCGTAAAATGCTTTGCTTGACTCGATGTACGTCAACGATAGTGTAACAACATCGTTTCTTTCAAGTCGACGTGAGTCAGCGTACATATTTTTATTAACATCAATACCATTACCTGACATCTACCTCATCAAAGTTTACTTGAAATTATATGTTGAGATCATACATCATGGACCCGCCTTCCCTTGACAGCGCGTAATCTGCGATATGCTTGTAACTCATACTGAAGTACCGATGTGGTATTTAATACGGAGATAATTTGTCAATACATGGTGAGCTTACCCGTCATCTTGTTCCAAACGTTTATTATTAATTCACTGTGCTATGGGTAACCCGTTCAGGATACTTAACCCATGTTAAAATTTCGTTTCGTGGTTCATCCGGTACTACTTAACTTTGTACTGGCATATGTGTTTAGCCAGGACCACATTGTAAAATGAAACATGTGTTGTTTTGGAAATGTTAAGGTGAATGGTCATCAGCCACCGGACAGAGATACATTGTTTTTTTTACTAACGTGAGTCAGTGTGGCTGCCCATGTTCAGTTCGTCTGTCAAGATATCATTGGTTGTAACAACGTTGCATCCTATACCCAATATATTCAGAAGGTGTATCGCCTCCGATGAAAGTGCAGAGTAATTCATCTTATTTATAAGAAAAAGTGCAATTAAGACGTATATTATTGCTAGCATCCATCATCTGGCATTTCAAAGAATAAATCGCCTGGTCTGGATAACAATTGCTTGTTTTTTTTTAAATCCAGTATAAAATGGACGTGAACACATTCAAGAAGACGAGTGTGACAAGACCGTTTATCACTTGCTGCTGTCATAGTATAGACACTGTCCAGTAACGTGATGGAGGTGAATTTGTTTTATATTGGTCAACAATGGCATGCTAGGGCACTGAACCAAGTACTTTATTGCTGAGCAAACACTTGTCTGGATTGATTAGAGGACGATGTAATATCTAGGCTGCAATATGCATTACTACATAATGTGTTTATACGGCGACAATAGTGTACAAATACTTAAGGATCAAATAAATGATTGCACTCAAAGCATACGTTCAACGATGCATAATTGCATATGTTGTCATTTAAATACTTCGAAAGAATCGAACGTATTTATAGAGGTAATTTATGCTGATTGTGTCTAGTTGTTGATACCGGTAGTTGGTCCAGAAAACAATCCGGATAAATCATCCACCAGAGGTACCTTGAATGCGTTCCCTGTGGTAGTGCTGAAAATGTCATTAGTGTTAACCAAAAGTATTCTAACCCTCGGGTATTTTGTTGCTATTTATCTTCTGGTATTATCTTCAAAATACCAAAAACAATGACCCGGTTAATAAGTAGATTATTGGAAACAAGATATACTCGGTTAAACGTGCTGATCGTCAAATGCGTGTAACGCATAATGCGTACATCGTTATATGGTGTGTTAGAATCGAACGTATTTATAGAGGTAATTTATGCTGATTGTGTCTAGTTGTTGATACCGGTAGTTGGTCCAGAGGACAATCCGGATAAATCATCCACCAGAGGTACCATGAATGCGTTCCCTGTGGTAGTGCTGAAAATGTCATTAGTGTTAACCAAAAGTATTCTAACCCTCGGGTATTTTGTTGCTATTTATCTTCTGGTATTATCTTCAAAATACCAAAAACAATGACCCGGTTAATAGGTAGGTTATTGGAAACAAGATATACTCGGTTAAACGTGCTGATCGTCAAAGGCGTGTAACGCATAATGCGTACATTGTTATATGGTGTGTTACAAAGAATTGTCATGAACACTATAAGCTAAATTAAACGTGCAATGCACACATGTGAGATCAAAAGATTGCGTTGATGTGTTATGATGATAAACGTTAACTGTTACATGGCAAATCTACTATATTAGCTAATTGACAAGTTGATGTACATTACAGATGAGACTAGTTTATAGATCATAATACATGTTTACGATTCGTGACCATTCTACAGCTGAGATGGCTTATATAAACGTCAAACTAATTTTTCATCCGATTTATTTTTGTCTTCTAGGCCTAGCAATAGGTTCATTCTCTAATATTAGCAACCTAAATTGTTCTCGGTAGTTGCTCGATATATAATCAGCTATGACATGACCATATGACTTCACATAATGAGTCATCATTATTTACATAACTTTCACCAAAAGGTTTCACCAACAATTAAACCGATTTTGGTCTAGTTTGTAAACCATTATATTTTATGTAAGGCAGGCACATGCATGTAACATAGGTACTTAAGCATTAAAGACCATATAAACTGATATGGACCCTGGTATTGACCTGTGGATGCTAGATAAGCACATCAATGATAAAATCACATCGAAGATTACAAATGTGGGTTCATATTCTCATATATTCATATTACAGTATTACACCAAATATTTATTTAAGGTTTTTGAAGAACACGTGTTTTTTGTTTAACATAAATGTAACCTTAATTCTAATGAATATTACTTTCGCAGCTCCTTTATTGTTTTCGTTCTCCTTATCGATGTGTTTGCGTCTATCTTCTCCACTTTTTAATTCTTTCCCCTATCTATATCAACTCTAGAAGCTCATGTGTTCACACGTGCACTATTTCTGCCGTTTCTTAACTTCTCTCACGTCTACATGCACCAAACGGAAGCTGCAGCGCTTCCGTATAATGAATTTAGTGCTCAAAACTATACAAGTACGGAACCGTTGCAAAACGCATACTGTTCTCTGACTTTACCTATATTCAAACATTTTTTTAAAATGGAGATTACTGAATAAAGAAGAAAGTTAATACCAATAAGAATGTTCAACGTTAACAATATATCTAGCCTTTTAAACCTCAGATTAATGTATTTATGTGGCTTACAGTTGATACTATGTAATGCGGAAATGAATCTGCATCAGTTTGCAATAGCATTTGTTGTCAAACCAAATTCAATTTTTAATGTTTAATGAACACCCCGTGGGGCACTTCCGATGTCCTTGAAGAAGACTACTTCAACACGGATACAATACATCATCTAGTAGTTAGGAACAACAAAAAAGAGATCAGCTAATCAGCAAAATCAAAACCCAATAATATCGCCATAAAGTAGAATCAAGATAATGCCTAACAGACGATGAATATATCTTTAAACGATCGTCAGAATACTGCTCAGAATGAAACACTCATTGTATGAAAGGAGATCCAGCAGTACTAAATTGCCCTCAAGAAATAAAATTGATGACAACCCCATTCTTCGTGAAGAGGTAGACATTGCTTTTAGATCACTAAAGAACAGAACGTCAGCATACATGCAGAGCTCATTCAAGCTGGTGTAGAAGAGATAAGCACAGTTCTAACGAACAGCCTTCAACAAGATATGGCAGACAGGAGAATATACCAACATATTGGCTCAGTCTTTGGTCATCGTTATCTCCAAGCTAGAAAACCTACATTAATACAAAAACTAACGAACCATGACTCTAATCATCCCCACGAGCAACGTCATACTTAAGATAGTTCTAAACAGACTAATGCCTCCAGCAGAGACAAGTATTGCTGAAGAACAGGCAATGTTCTGAAAATATCTTCAGCATCAGAAAAATTTATACCACGAGTGTATAAATTTCAAAATGTGCAATGCGTTGAGAGACTATTATGAAGCCACCTGTGCTCTCCTCATCAGTATCATCAGAGGAGTTTGGTTTCAAAAAACAGTTGTATACAGAAAGTGATATCGACTATCAACAACACTCTTCAACATATTCCTGGAAAGGAGCATACAGGATGCATTACATGACCACATGGTCAATGCCAGCATAGAAGAAAGAAGAACCTCCATCAGTTGCTTCACAAATAATATTGATGGTTTAGTAGGAGATTAAAAAGTCCTGGCTGACTTGATTGAGCACTTCGACACAACTCTGTAGCGTACGATATGGCGATTAGCTCTGAAAACATTCAACCTAAAGACAAACAACATCAACATAGAAAAAGGAGTGTGCAGAGAAGCTGGAAAGTCAAAAGCTTCAATTATTTAGGATCAATTATCGCAGATCAGGGCTTCAAACTAGGAACACTTTATAGGATTGTGCAGATAACATCAGCACTAACAAGGTTGAAACAAATACATAAATATAGCAAAATTGTTTTTATAAACCAGGTGATTCTTAAGATAAACTTCTTATTGTAGCAATGGTTTGTACTGCTGATGTCTCATTTGAACCCATTGAGCATGATCTGGATTTATCCCATGGTATTGTGTTGACGCTATCTTTGTAAAACACCAACGATTATCTGTCGAATCAACAAGATGTGGAATATAACCAATGTTACTGCGAGGTCGTTTTCCGCAACACTGTCTACTTAAAGTGTATTTAAAAGATCAGGTACAACAACAGGAACCTATTTGTTGCTGAAAGTAAACAGTTTCGGTGGATATGCCTGCAAGAGCAGCTGCATATCTAGCTGCAACGTCGACCTAATATTTGTTTGTCCGATCAAATATATATATATAATGGACAATATTTTGTTAACTTGTTTGAACCCGTATTTAGCGTGCATGTTATTGTGTCGCCAGAATTTGCTACTCGTCTTGCGGTATAACCGGTTATCATATCATCGACGTAGTTCAAGTTTTTCAAATCTGAAGTCGTCGTTGTACAGAGAGTTGACGTTGTCTTGTTGACATACATGAAAGGATTACCTGTCATTGTGTCGCTCGATTTTATAACACAATTTTGTGTAACAAATTCTACGTTTCCTACTCAGATGTCATCAAACAACGGAATATTATCGAGTTTGGTATTGTTGTTCGTGTTGGTGTTGTCTATCACGTTATCGTCCATGTTCAACGAACATGTCTTTGATTCTTCAGCAAATTTTGAGTATGCTATCAATGATCCTGTTAACATATACTAGGATAATACATATGATTCTCCGCTCGGAGTAAAGTATGTTGATAGTAATGTTATCTTACCAATGATGATAAATAAAATAGAATTAGGTAAAAAAAATCACAATATTTCCTCCTTTTTTAATTCCCCACTGTATTTAGTTAGTTTTTACTTACCGCCTGGATAAGGTATTTCCATAATGTATAATTTGTTTACCTTTTATATTTATATCGCCAGTCATTATACCACTGTAAAGTGCTAGTGCATCTGACACAGTTGTTGTTAGCTGATAATAACGTAAAGTGTTTGTAATATCAGCGTAGGATATGATGTACTTAGCCTAGTTATCTTGTAGTCGTTCTTGTAGTTGTTGCCAGTTAGTGTTAACCTTTTTTCTCTGCTGCTGGTTGCCTAGTGGTTAGAGCGTCCGCCACGAAAGCGGGAGGTTGTGGGTTAGATCTCCGGCCGAGTCATACCAAAAACTTACAAAAATGGTAGTAACAGCTGCCTCACTTGACACTGAGTATTAAGAGGTTGGTGTTTGGACTGGTTGGCCTGCTGGCATGATAATGTGACTGGGTGAGACATCATGCTACATGTCTGCGGCATGATGTCCCAATTCTAGACATCACGATAAACTGCGTCACTGCAGACATCGTAGCGATATGACTGAAACAAATGTTAAAGCTAAGTTAAAAATCCTAATCAAACAAACACAAATTGAATATTTGTACAGGTACCCAGTGTCTGTAAATATACGGTGATGTAAAGTGCTGTCGAGTGTTTGAAATGTCCAGTATATGGAGTGTCCCAGCGATAGAGCTATCTAGTTTCAGAAATGTCCAGTGTCCAATGTGTCTGGTGTTGTCCTGTGATGTGTAGTGGCTGGAATAACCCAGCTGTAGAGCTGTCTAATACCTGGAGTGTCCGGTGTTGGCCAGTGTGATTACTGGGACCCTAGCGTTCCAATTATCGAGGATTCGAGGTCTCCGTGGTGCAAACTGTAAAGTCAACTACATGAATTGAAGCTGTGAAGCTGAACGTTAGCAGCCGTTGAGTTGAAGTAATGTGTTCTACCAACGTAGTGCATCTCCTTGCATGTTACATATCTGTCTTGTTTTTATTTGCACAATTTCATTTTACTACATGAGCAACATTATACAGTGCTTGCTATCTGAGTAAACTATACCCTTCGTTCCACTGTTTAATCACTGTGGTGAATCATTCACGCCCTGTGTTTGTATTTTGTAGAGTAATTTATTTGTATTTTTCTTCGTACCATATGTGCGTGATTATGTTAATAATCCATTATTTGAATTAAATGCGCACCAACGTATTCATAATTTATTTGCTTAGTCAAGTCAGTCATTATTAAACATTATATTTATATCATCGTCAAAAGTATTATGTTGTGAATCCGAAATATCCGACTCGGCTATCTCGTTGCATCTATATCATGCTCTTGTTGTCTTGACATAATAAGGTTACCAGTCATTGTATCACGGATTTGTCTTAAACAATTTACTAGACCAACCCATTTTGGTGTAGTTGCTGTTGTTTCACCGGTTGAACTAATTACAATATACCACATTCTGTATAGTAATGCATGTTTATTGTATGCATCTGATACAATTAATATAATACCATTGTTTGCACATGTTATTTAATTAGCAAAATACACATTATCAGAAAATGAGGGATACAAATAGAAACAATTTTGAGTTGCCATATTGTCATTACCTGAACGTTGGGCGGAATGGATCTAGGAGAATAAACGTGCTAATGAATTTTCTTCTCACGGACATATTCAACTACAATCCGATGTATATTTTATACGATCAATTCTCAGTAAAACACATATTGTCTGCTGAACGAGTACAATGATAAACTAAAATATTAATATTTGGTGCTGGCGAAGATAAATTTGTTAGACGGACAACTGAAGATCATGTTCCTGTTCCCAAAGTAGACGCGGACAAAGATCAGATTGTTCCTTTTGAGGATATTTCGTTGATTAATGCTGATATGGATTAGATTATATCGTAATTTACATTGTTGTGAAATCGAAGATATAATGCAATTTATGGTACCCAGGGTTTCTGCAACATTGATCGTTGTATCAGATGAAACACGGTTTGTTTTATATTGTTTCACATTGCTGTGTATAGTATATCATGTGAGCAATGATGTGATGTTCGCAGGGACATATTTGTTGAGCTGTATCATGTGGCCGCTCATGGTATTCACAGTTGTCATATTCAAACAACTTGCCAGTGATACCAAGACCACTGTTCGAAGTGGAATTGCCAAGTTCTTAGGTTGTAAATAAGTATAAAATTAAGCTATGATTTACAATAATGCACAAGTCGCGGATAATTATTATAAAGAAATATGTGGCAACAAGAAACTATGTTTAGGAAAGAAAGTTGAGCAAAAATACGTGCAGGACAACAACAATCATCCGAATAAACCACAAGACTCTTCAAACTAATCACCGAGTATGTTCTTGGCAAACAAAACCGAAATTGACAAAGTATCACCGGAAGATGTAAAAAATGAAAAGAAACGTTTGTGAGGTCTACTTAAAGAAGGACAAAAGGCGTTTTGCGGATTTTGTTAATCGCATTGGTGATTCTGAAGAAATATAAATTAGAATTGATGGACTAAGGTTAAGTTAAGAAAAAATACCTAAAGAAAACAATATGTTTCGGAAGCACGTACTTTAAGACTGGACATTCAAAGAAGTTTGTTTCTTAAAGAATCGAAGAACAAAATAGTAGAGAACAGACCTATTTTTTTATAATAGATACTATTGATATTGAACATCGAAATCTTAACAAAGTTTGCTCTTGTGGAACGAGAGAATACAAAAATTTAATAATAAAATGCAAACAATTGATTTAAATGGTCAAAATGCTGAAAATGTATTTTAAAGTAAAAAAGAAAAAGAAATTAGTTGATCTTTTACAGCAATACGTGACGGAATTATTGCTAATCATATAATTATAACGGGAGAAGCTTTTAGGACAAGACCACAGCCATACGATTAATCATGGAAGTTTGCTATTTTTTAAATTTATGGCAAAAGACGGGCGAGACCTTTAGTATCTGATGCATGATTACAGCTCATTAATTCAGCAGCTGATACTGTTGAGTGCCTGATGCTTCTAATCTCATCGAAGGAAGACGGAAACACTAGCGGAGAAATAAATAATAAAATAATTGAAATTATTTATTATTTGAAATCAAGCGGCTCTTTAACGAAGGACGTGTATTATATGCTGTACAGCGACTTGATTTGCTTACACCGTGCTCATAGGTTCTATCTACCAATACAAACAAATGACGCCGATGACGTTTATACGTTATTCATGTCGGATAACATCAACAGTACAAAGTTGTCAGTTGTTTTTATAACGCTAGAATTGGTATATAAACTGATAATTTTGAGTTATTGTGATTTATAACACGTCTCGAGCTAGGATAACATTTAAAAACAAATTGATTTTAGCGGCCAATATAGAATATGAATCTTTATTCGGACATAACGAAAACAAATACAGATCAGTTCCACGAAGCGGATCAGAGCCACATATGCGACATTATAGTATGACAGCGAGTCCGCTGTTAACATCACATATGTAGACAACATATTATTCTTGTTGTAGGGTTTTACGTCATTTTGCAGCACACGATAGGCTATAAATGTCGGCCAGTATCTTATGTGGAGGAAGAACCACTGAAAAGCCTCGGAAAGAACCACCAACCCACGAGTAGCTACTGGCAAGCTTTCTCACATGACTACATTAGCCGAATCTTAGACTCGAACTCACGCAGACAGAGATGAGATGGCAGTGATCCGTAACGGAGAACACTTTAGACCACTCGGCCACTCGGGGACCCAACACAACATTGATCAATGGTTATATTGCAGCTGTGTTAGACATAACACGAGTTAGCCAAAGGCAGACATTTTATTGGTTTAATTATGATCTTTCACCTGGCTCATTAATTTATGTAAAGCAGGCACAGAATATATATTATTATATTAGTGATGACAATAACATTATATATGACTTCGATATTTACCGATCAATCTTGCTTTCCCCATCTAAGTGTCAGCATCTTCGAAAAATCAATTTATCAGACACTTTCTACCAACAAGATGGCACAGCGAAATATTATAACAGAAGACTCGTAGGTGGTGCATTTGGAATATCTTCTTAACAATAATTGAAAGTACACCTGGGACAGCTCACAAAGTACCAAGAATTGCGTTAGATGCGTCTAAAAGGCTTTTGCAAAAGGAGCCGCATCTGCAGCAGAAACAACTGTTGCACAAAATATTGCTTTTACAATTAAAGTTGCAACCGATTTTGTGTACACTGAATATCTCGACGAGAACTATAATGACCGTATCACGATGGGAATCAGAACATTTATTACTCGAGACAAAGATGTGTTTTTGTTGTTGCATAAAGCCTTTTTTAACGTTCAAGGTAGCATGCGAAGAGCTGTTAATGGTAATGTTGGCGTCAGTACAAAAGCTGCACTTATAAGTAACGGATGGAGCTTGTTTAAAAGTATATGATATCAACTAGCCAATCAAATTGTAAAATATATTTATATGTACTTGCCCGTTGGAAGTATTACTCTTAACGTGGTGTCGTTTGGCGATGATAACTCGATATCTATTTCAACAAACATGTTGTGGTTCAAAGATACTGGAAGTAGAATTAAATTTCGTTATTGTAATGCACTTGATCTTGGAACTGATGATACAACAAAGAATTTATAGTAAGAAATTGTCTTAGAAATGAAGCACTAACTATAGTTGGTGAAGATGCAGGTTTAAATACAGCTGAAGTAGGAAATTCTCTTTTAAATCTTTGTAATATTCTTGACATTACTCCACCTGCTGCAGAAACTGACATGTTAGATATAACAAAACGTATTGCAGATACTATTGGTAACAGAAATTGAAAATACAAAACAGGTTACGCCAAACTGAAGGCGTGCTCTAACGGAATAAGACAAATTACGATGATCCTACCGACGAGCACGGTATTTTGGGTTTTGCAGCGACTATAGCAAGGCATGTAGTGGTATAAAAGATACAATTATTCTTGAGAGAGCTGATCGAAGAGATTCGTTGATTAGAACTGCTGCCACTCTGGTGGCGGTGATCTTGCTGATAGTTTTCAGTTTGTGAAATGGATTCCATGAGATGCTTTATTTGTCTCAAAACTGATTCAACTTTAACAGTATTAGCCGCTTACGGACGAAAAACATATTTCGGCCAGCATAAGGTTTAGCAGATATGTGTAACAAATTCTACTAAAAACACTTCGCCAATAACAACATAACCTAGGAAACAGTAATGGAGACATATTTGTTGTATTTCGAGGACAAGAACGATCCAGTAATCAACTATAAAATATATTTGGTTTTGATAACGCTTAAATCCGTAATGGATGAGCAATCAAGTGCAATGTTGGAGATGACGCTAACAAAAATGTAATTCGTGTTTATATAGAACTGATGGAGACGATGCAGAAATATCTGTCTAGATATTTCATTTTGACGTCAGTAAACACAGATAACGTGCTGTTAGATCAATTGCTTATATATAGATAGCATGGACGTTATTAGAAGCATCGACTGATGAATATTATACATACGCGCTTGTAACATCTTACAGATGCATAACAATTGATGCTGTACGAGGTAAAATGACCGTCAAAATGTAGACCACTAGAATTTCAAGTGTAATGTTAAACAACAATCAATTTTATCTTATACAATTTATAATGAAATATATTATGCCTGAAGTTAATTTGTCACAGGCAAAAATACAAACATTAACATTAGCAATAGCTAAACGGAAAACAGTTTCTCTAAAAATAGATTTCAGAACGCATCGCGTTCCAACAAAAGTACTTATAACACAACGCCTGATAAAAAAAAATAAAAAATAAGCCGTTAATACTCGATCTGTCATTGGCACAAATAACATAATTTACCAGACAGAAAGCAATCCAAGGTGGATCAATCCAACAACACTAGCTTGTATGCCAGGAGCATCAATGCATTAGATACCGCCTGTACTAGAAACTTTAGGTATACTTGAAGCGTCAGGTGCAATATTAGGAGTTACACAAATGCTGTGTCCGGTAACGGCATACAAAAGTTTATGTAACATGTAGAATGCAAAAGCAATCGAGTGCTGTACGCGCGAATTTGTCTGATCAGCAATTATAAACAATGCAGACACGAAAAAGTGCTTATCACAACAAGAAAAAGGAAGACAACCTAGGCGGGTTCATAGGTCCGCTTCTAGAAGAGATATCAGGAAGTCTGTTACCAAATATGTTAGAAAACGGACGATGACTGCAAAGCAGTCTGATGCAATCACACCTTATAGTAAAAAGGACTAAGGGTCGAGGCATAATTTTACATGGAACCAGACGAAGAAATCGTTGACACGTTCTGGAACTCTTTAGTTAGCTGTTAGACCGACATCGGATACCCACCGCGAATAGACAACAAGCTGTGTAACTAATATCCATGATTTCAAGGACATATATAAAACGAATTGGTTGGTATGCACTTTACAACTACTTTGACTCGTTTTGTATACCTCTAAGTGATGCTATTAAAAAGCACATCTTACAAAATATAAAAAAGTTTTAACTAAAATCAGTTTCAACCAATTTGAACACGAGGTTGTAGTTATTATTGCGTTATACTTATCTTACAGATTTCAAATCTGACGGTTTATAACTTCTACAAAGTGGTTAATTTATACTGTTTGTATCAACTAATTGAAACGGACAATCAGTTTATGTGCTGCATTTATTTGTTCATTACCTCTAGTGTACTTGTTCTGACCAAAAAAATAGAAGATAGTTCCTTCTGCGACTACCCTATGGTGTATAATTTATACTTAGTGCTTAATTTGTACCACTGGTATCACCTATTTGAAACTGATATAATGAGTGTATGTTCTGCTAACACTGTCTGGCTATATCTCATTCAATTATAAAGATAGCCAACACATGTAGTTACTAAATGTCTATAAGGCATATTATTTGCAATTAGAATGATGTATTTGTTAATACACATAATAATAATAAATACATGTATTTACATGTTTAGATGGAGGATCCGAGTGGCCGACTGGTCCAGAGCGCCCGTCGTTACGGATTACTACCATCTCACCTCATCGTGGGTTCGGCCTACGTGGGTATGTGAAACAGCTTGCCAGTAGCTTCTCGTGGGTCCTTCTGGTTTTTTTCCCAGGTTCTTCCTCTACAAGTTATACTGGCCGTCATGCATAGCCAATCTTGGACTGGAAAATGGTGTTAAACTCTACAACAACAACATTTTTAGACCGTGTTTAAGAGCATGTAACAATGAATCATGAGCCTTCAAATAAATTGTGGACCCAGTGGACGTTAAACGTAATATGAGTAATTGTTTTTTTTTGTGTGCATTAAATATAGCCTTCAAAGCACCTGTTGAAACAATTCACTTGAGAAATTGACAAGATATCACGAGCAACAATGAATCTACATTTTCTTTTCCCATTAACGTGAGTATTGCGTATTTATCAGGCAACTGAGATAAAAATCACGGAGGTGCACCTTTAATTGGTTAAATGAGGTAGATGGTACGCCTAATAGGAAAAGACGTGTATGCTTTAGTCATTCATTTAACGTTTCTTTCACTTCTCACCTAGTGTACACTATAATTATGCTACTTACAATGTGATTTTTTTGGATTGAACTGCTTCATTCTTGCAATGTCTCCACTTTTCATAAAGAAAATCACATTATACACTAATGACTGAAAAATGATAAATACAATCAATGAATACGAACTAAAAGGGGTTCAGTTTTTATGTTATACGTTTGTTCGGTCTCTGAAAAGGTGTACTAATATCGAATACTTCCTTTTGGTGAATCACTCTTAGTTCAAAAGTGGTACAATAAGACAACATTAATAAATGATGTTAATTTGATTCGTAAATTGGAAGAATTGCAAATAAAGCAGGAACTAAATTTAATTTAAACCAAACTATTTAAGACCTTATATCTTGCTATCTATTTTGCCATTTTGGATCCGCAGCGGGTCAGAAGTTAGCGTGCCAGATTAACGATCGTAAGGGTATGGGTTCGAATCGTACTTTTGTGTGTGACTATGTCGATTACTGTGATGAGTCTTCGAGCAAGACACTTCACTCAAATTACGTCGGCACTATATTGCCTATTGGCAATGATGTGTCGTACAACATTAAACAAAAAGCAATTAGATCTTGGCTTTTTTATTTTTAAATTATATAGCATAGCATATGCTGAGGTAATATCACGATAATTAAAATCTCTGGTTTAAAGATGTTGTGCACTGCCAATTCTCGAAGATCGCATGCAGTATTTAAAATCACTAAGATGCTATCCTCACCCAGTAATATTCATATTATCAATGTGCTCTATAGCTAAACTAATGAAAATCATATTCGCTTCTATTGGCATATAACATAGTCATTGATTGGACAATATAGAATGATTATTAGCAGGAGGAGACTTATGCAGTGTTTCTGTCTGTGTTATTCAGCAATGGAATTATTTTTTATTGATGTGATAAAGGATTTTGCTAGTTGACAGCGACACTGGGGAAAAATTAAAATCGACGTTTTCCGAAAAAATATATATATAATTTGAAACTTAAAAATCACATATTATTTCACTCTGAAGTGGAAATATTTCATAGTGTCACTTGCGGTTTGCCACTCAGAACACAATACAATGTTTGTAGTTTAGTCGTGAACTGTCTGATGACATTAACTAAAACGAATATGTACTCTATCTCTTATTCTAATTTAGCATGTATGTATTAACATCAAGTAGATAACGCAGCAAAGTACATTTATCGGTGCTTTAACAACGATGTATTGTCGTATTGCTCGAATGTCCCAGTGAATAGAATAATGCCTGGATGTAAAAAGAGAATGGATTATTCAAATTCTGATCCTGACAATCAAATATTTCATTATTGACTGTGTACGCAAACACAACTCGCAAAGAAAAACAAAAGACGTAACGAAGGTTTAATGCAGATTCAACAAGCAATAGTTGTAAAAGTTGCATTCATTTATGCTTAAATAATGCTTCCCTTAACGTTTTATTTAATGAAATGAATATAGTTTGTGCACTCAAAATGACTAATGGGTAGACATGCATGACTTCAAGGTTAAACTCAGCACAAACTACTCATGTAGTTGCGACGTATACTATTTACTAAAAGAAAATAGAAACTCGATGTAAGTTAACCAGTATAATAACGTGATGATATATCATACAAAATCTGTACTCACTTACAATACGTTGGGTAGTAACTGTATGAGAAACTATTAAATCCGCGCAGTTAACATTAACTACTTTTAATGAAGTAAAGTTTAGTTTACAGCTGCTAGGCATAGAGAGTTTGCTACACAGAAGATTTATAATCAGTTATAACAGCTTGGAAAAATATTAACAAAAGTTTATGTAACATGTCACCATTGGAGTCATTCATATATATATATATATATATATATATATATATAATTAATTCTGGAGTAAGTTAAAGCAGGCACAAGTAAAACGTGATGTTTGGAAAAAAGCCTCGCACAGAAGATATCTACTATCTGAATCAATTGTCAAATTGTCAAAATGTTTACTTCCATGTGAAAAAATTTAATGGAGCATCTGTTAGCTATGCTTTTTATAATCAATATCCATTTAAACATTTATATTTTCAATACACGCACAGTTAACAACGTTTTGACATGTATGAAATTAACCATTTGGTACATTTTGGTTTAAGTCAGATTCATTGATTTAATATTTTATATTTACACTTTTGTTCTGTATATAACAAGACTGAGTTGCTGGGCGGAAAGTTGTTTTCCCTACTTCTAAATTACGTTATTGCACATATTGCATTATAATGTCACTAATATTATTGTATCACATCGCATCCAATCCACGTTTCTCATTTTACGGCAGATTTCCGCCACATCTTTCATCTATGTGGCATAATCCCTTGACCTAACATGAAATTTAAGAATGTTACTTTTTATCACATATAATCTAACATGTATCATATGTTATGATGCACTGTGCTTTTTAAATGGCTTAATTTTTAATCCCATTTACAGCTCTCTTGGCATAGGTGTTAGTTGGAGTGTATCAGTTACCTCCCCTAGACCATCTTACGCAATTATAAACTGTGTTCTGCAATGTTCAAATTACAAAATGAAACTGTAAAATATCTCTCAAAATAAATGATCATTCTTGCATTATCTTATTAGCTGTAATTTGTATGAGTTTTAACTTATTTTTCATAATACGTACGTAATGTTTGTTATTGTTGCTGCATTTTCACTTTGACTTACATTACCATTAATGAAAGGAAACTAATGCTTTATTGTTATATTCAATAATGATGAATGTTTATTGGCCCCTTTTGTTCTGAGTCCTCGGCATGCACACCAGCTTATACATTTTAAAAATTAGTTAGGTTTAGGAACTTGTGTTGCACCACATATTCTCTCTAAGTATAACGTTCTGAACCGTGTGTGTGTGCTGTTATCAAAATGATTAAACATTTTCCCAAAGAATTTTATGCTCTGTTTATGTGGTCATTGGTTTCATCATTCTTCGCACATGGCATACCATTGCTATTAAAAACTTTCTTGGCTTGAAATGAAAGTTTATCACATTAAAATAACTCATTGTTTGGTTCTATATTTGCATCATTTTAACACTTTATTTACACTGTGAATTATTAGTTTAGTTTCAAAGTGTGAGAGCAGTGTCTAGTATTTACTGTCAAAGTTATCGTTTATACTATTTATATGCATGATGGAAAGTTACCCCACCGTTTGAATGGCTGATATATGTGGATAAATTTGTGATTTTGGAAGTTTTAAAAATGTTTTAACAAGAAGGACATTGGTACAAACAAAATATTGTTTACTACCTTGTGGGTCTGTACTCATCTAACAGCAAAAGCTTAAGAATCACTGCATTATTAATATGTATGATGATATATCATTACAGAACTGCCCTGTTCTAATTACATGACGAATCATCTCAATATAGCATTAGTAAACCAGATCAAGAGGGGTTAAAATGACTATGGGCTAAATAAAGACGTTTGAAGAGGAAACCAGGCTCCAATCTCAGAGTTAATTGTGGTGCAGGATCAGAGGAATTAAATTTACATCAAAAATAGGAGCAAGGAGGTACAGAGGCCAGAAGGATTCCACCATCTTAGCTAGAATATTAAAATCAGCAAGAAATATTACAACTGGAGCTATGTGCCAATCGTTGGCAACATAACATAAACATGAATCAGAAAAATACTATGCAATAAACCAAATTGATTTCTATCCCTGTAGAGTGATTGTAAATTTATGATGTCCTTGGATTGCGGCAAGTCCGAACTGTAAAATATACAAATCCCCAAAATTCCCAGTCTTTTGGTGTATTAGAAACGAAGTGACTACAAGTCGAGAGGTCTTAGAGGTAAAATATCTGGCAAAAGATCAAAATGGAGTTCTGAAACTGAAAAAATCACAATTACTATTACCAAACTTTGACACAGGTTGCAGTTACGGGATTACAGTGGTGTCATCGTTTGATTTGGTGTCAAAATGACCAACATATAAAAACAATATATTTCAACCAATCAGTTTGACAACAAGTAAAATACAAGGTAGGTCACGTTTACTTAAAATACTGCCTGTAACAAGGATCTTTAAAATCCAACATGTGACCATGATTGTACAATGGGACTTCTACAAATTTGGAAGCGCACAGGCAACAGACCAAAGTTGACTTATCGTAAACATTGGTGAAAGGGGAATAGGAGAATCAAACAAAAATATTAATTAATTGTGTGCATTTCTTCATTCGTTAATATGAATCATTAGTTTTGAAATTTGCTGTTTTTTTCATTAATTTCGCCGATATTTAGCTCCTTCTTACTGCTTAGAAAATCAGGTGTATTTCGTGTAATACCTTTCAGCTGCGATTTTACGAAGAGTGAATCCTTTGTCGTCGGCCATGACATCATCTCTGGTTCTAAAAGGTCAATTAAACTATATGATCGCTTCTGTTAAGTTCGCCTGTCATAATATCCGTGGTTGTAACACCTTTACAGCTGTAATACCCATTGCGTTCTTTGATGCGCTTTCCTCATAATAAAGTGCCAAATGTAGATTAACTCATTTAATAATAATGACAATTAGGTACTGTTAAGACGTTTATCACCATTACAATCTACCATCTGGCGTTTCAAACACTAATATACCCTGTCAGGAAAACAATGGCTTGTTTCGTTTATCGAGTTTTCATAATCATAAATAAAATCAACTTTAAACACCGTTTATCACTTGCTGATATCAAAACATGGACAGTCTGGTAACGTGACGGAGTTGTACTTATTGAATTTGGACAGCATCGGGATGCTAGACCCTGGACCAAAGGCATTACTATTGACTAAACCTTGTCTGGGTTGATGAGCGGACAATTCAATAACCACAATGAAAAAGACATTACTACCGATGGTGTTAATGCGGCTACAGTTGTGCACAAAAACTTAACGATGACACATATATTTTGCACGCAAAGAATACCATCGGTGATGCATAAGAGAGATAAAAAAGACCATTTACTGTCTTTTGAACATTTTCAATGCACCACGCTTGTTGAAGTGGTCATTTATGATGACTTTGAGTATCTTTGATAACGATAACATCAGCCGATTACGACCCTAATCAATCATCCACTAGAAGTACCAAGAGTACGATCCTTGTCGCAGTGCTTAAAAGGTCATCCGAGTTATCCTAAATATCCTTAACCTATGGCGTTGTGTCTATATTTGACTTCTAGTCGCTACCTACCATAACATCAAGACTGATATATACTGTTATAGTACACATTTTTCTCCGGAAACGGTAAAGTACTACCACTACAACTACTATATAAATAATACTGGGAACTACTGTAATTGTAACAAGTGTATATGATAAACCTTACTTCCCGTACCCCAAATAGTTCCATCTTGGCATATATGTACACTAAGATTTTACTCTTTGATGACAAATCTATGGTTAGTAAAGTATCACATACATGAAATCTATTTTGATACGAAAAGATGTATTTTTTACCAAACAATCTAGGTAATTTACTTGCACGAATGACTAATTAATCATCTCAATTTCATTTTAGAATGGTTGCATCGATAAAGAACATCGTTGGTTTGAAACGTGGCATGGATGGACGAGAAACAACAGATGAAACTAATATGTTCAGCTGCAATTTTTTATCAGTAGGCGTTTATCAGATTCCATACATATATTAAAATTAACAGACCAACAAGCACTTACGTACACATCTAATGGTTTAGAGTGTTTTATAATTTAGTAATGGATCAAATCGGAGCAAGTAAAGAAATTCAATACACTATATGAACGTTGAAGATTAATGAATAAATGCAAATGGGCAAACATTTAATACGAGAAAAAAGGAAATTATATACTTATTTATGTAACTATAACATGCAATGCACGAAAATAAAATAACTGGTTGAGATTTTGTTGCAGTTTACAAATGGAAAAGAGTTCTAGTTACAAGGTACTGATACAAAAATACACTTAACAAAATGGAATACATTTTCGCTTCCCTGTTAGCGGACTTGAGGCATAAAGTACACACGACAAAACATAGTCGTCACTATCGTAACACACGACAAAACATAGTCGTCACTATCGTAAGACGTTAAACATAGATTCCTGAAGAGAAAAGTAAAACAGTACAGAAAGTTAAATCGTGAACAATATGAGCAACCATCTTCTCTTTCAAATCATATTTTATATCCTCGTGGATAATGGACTAGGTAAGTCAATGCCTACATGTATATCTCTACTTCTGTTCATCGCACATGACTGACCTTGATGTAACAAGAAACTTGAATGTAAATACTTTGAGTCATAGAACAGGATCATGCAAAGCGGATATTAGTTAAACAGTCTGGTTGTCGCATTAGATAGGTATTGAATGGTGTTGTCATGTTTTAACACCATGTTGCAGCATACGTCATGGTCTTCACTTTGCAATCAGTAAAACTGATGAAGGCATAACCTTGTGAAAAAACTGGGAGCTACAAACTAACCCAAGGAAATCTGCTGGCAAGCTTTCTCACAATCAACACTGTGTTACTAGGCTTGGTGATATATCTTAACAATAGTATAACCAAATTAACAAATCTATTTTTGCCGTTCATGATGAATACAATAGTGTTTAATTTATGATTTGGAAAGTAAATATAGCCAGTTTTAAATTTCTAAAGTTGATCTGTTTTTGTAAAACTTGGGGTGGTGGTGGTGGGGTGGGTGGCTTTTCTAGAATGATCTTAGTTTGATTAACAGTACTTGTTACTGATTGAATATTAGAATATTATATATCATATACTTGAATGAAAAGTTAGACTGATTCAGTAATTATATTTAAAGTTAAATAATGTGGTCTACTAATGTCTTTATGGAAATGTTCCAATAGATCACATTAGTTCTACATGCATATGATTGCTCTATGTATATGACCTTTGTTTATATTTTAATTCATGGAGAAGATTTATATATTACACAGAGAGAAAGAGAGTGCGAGAAATCGATCTTCATCATCATTTGTTGTTTGTGTGTAGACCAAAAACCAAACGTTTAGTTTTCGTACCGAACCAGATACGTGTACAATAGGATGAGATGATGATGGAGGCAAAGGTGGACAGTTAAATTCCTAGTTCAGCCCTCGATCTTCGCCTAATTGTAACACACATACCAAGGCTATATTTTAATTCTGCAAGTTTCTTGGAGGAGATTCTTTAACATATACTCTCAGACAAATTAGTTTGTCTTTTCATTTGGCACAATATCGTGCCTTGCATGACCCCATACAACACGTTTTGCAAAGCAGGATAACACGTGAACTTCAAACATTGTTTTGAAGGACAGATGTTTAGATATATTGGGGTGTTGTTACCAAACAAAAACATTGTGTAAGAGACAAAAGCATATTCAAGAATCAAATTGAGACTGAAATATGAGTTATATGTGTAGATCATTTAGAATATATAGAAAACACAGTTATTGTAACTGTTATTGTAACTGTTATTGTAACTGCAGTTAAATGTGCTTGTCTGTTCCAGTTAATTTTACCAAGAAAATCACGTACTCTGTTAAAACCATACTAAAATCTCACATGTCAAATTTAGATATTATCGCATGAAATTCTTCTTTTTAAACAATATACATGAATTTTGAAAGACTCCAGGATCAAACAGTTCTAAACCAATCGACTTAACATTACAATATAGTTATTACTAACAGGGATGAAATAGAATAATTCATTTCGTTAAGTAAACGTATAAATAAATGTATACTGTATGAAAATAAATGTTATTTTAGTAAAGTTTAAAGTGTTTGCTGTTCACACTTCAAAATCAATACTAAACTAATCACCGTTGTTCTTTGTTTCTCTTAATGTCTGACTCAATGTCTGACACAAGGAGTCTATTTACTGTCCATACATAAGTAATACTCGCCAAATTGCAATGTCCATGCGATCATAACCGAGTATAATTTTTGCAGATAGTTTACTAGTTATCATTGTAAGACAGTTTTAAAGATAAGATTAAACATTTCCAGGATAATGTTTGATAGAAGATGGGCACATAATATGAAAGCAAATGTTATTAATATTTATTTAACTGGGTAATATAATGAATCGTTTTGGATATTCATTTTGATTCATATTATTCCTGTACTTTCAAAATTAGAGGCATTGTACATACAGCCGACTGGCTATAATTTAACGTGGTAATGGAATTATTGGGAATTACTTCTTATTGGGAGTTTCATATCTAACAAGCATTATAGCTTACTGCTTTCATACTTTATCATGTCTCCAGCTTGAGCATATTGTCTCAGATATGCTGTTCAAGCAAATTATATCAATGATGCACCGAACCCAATGAATAACATAGAAACAAATTTTACAGATAGTATTCCAGCAACCCATCATCCAGTGAAGGTTTTGTTTTCATATAGCCTGGCCACGATGGCCTGACACTAAAGTTACAAACAAACTTGCATGCTACTTTGTATTTCTCACCCAAGCGACAGAGAAATCTAGCTGTTTTGCTAACCTTACTTTTCTTATCTCAGTCTAGTCATCTCAGACCAGTCGTCTCAGTCATGGTGTCCACGCGCTGAGAACTACTTTTAACCAAAAAAAAACCTTCTTGTCTTCTGCTGTGCCATAGTTGTTCTCAAATAAAACAACAACAACAACAAATAATATATAACCAAAACATAGTTACTTAAGGTCAATTTGTCTTAAAAACACACCAAAACAAAAACATTTGATAGAGACAAATACACACACGCATACTATTTCGAGGTTTCGATATTATGTTAGTTCATTCAAACTAGCATGGTCAAGTTTATCCTATATGCAGGACTAGCTCAGTACATTTTCAGATCATTAAATGTAACTAAAGCAATTGAATTAGTTGTAAACACTTCGCGTGAAACATTGTATAAACTGTTAGCTACATTTAATGAAGCTGACCTGAAAATTCACTGTGCTACAGATAGGATAAAATTATCAATGGTGTTTGAAATGAACTATGTCAGAAAACACTGATCCATGCACATAAGACTATATATCTATACACTTCATAGTATCCCAACTCTCTAAACAACAACGGAAAACTTATCAACAGCCAGAAATGTGTTATGTCAAACATGCTCTATCATAATTTTGTTAAGCATCTCCGTTGTGATCCAGTTGAATATACCTGCAATATTTATTGTCAAATAATACACTTACCAGACAGAAGGAATCATTTATCCCTCAACACACTAATCCATAAGCAAATTTCACTGCATCACTTGCCATATTTCCAAGACAGAAATATACATTTTCAAAGAATCAAAGTTTAGCACATTGTTATTCTCTGGGGTCCACATATTTGGAGAGTGATGAGTGTCTTTTATACGGGAGTGTGGGGTACTCAAAATTGGAAATGATGAAAGGAAACAGTTTCTTTCTAATAAATTTTAACTATTTATTGTTAATTTCATATGACATCCATATATTAAATGTGATAATACCTCATTACTATGCGGCGTTTCATGTTGTTATTTTTCTTTGCTCACGCATATGAACAGTGTACTTCGGACGCAACGGTCACACCACAGCCCTCATTAGCTTATTTGTATTCATGCGGCCACATGTAAACATTGCAAGGTGCACACTTTTAAAGAGTTATTTTTACTTTAAAGGATAATATTGGGTGAGAAAAATAATCTACGTTGGGATTTGGACCGAGACAATGAAATCCCAGCTGCGGGGTTACATTATATGTCTCCCCACGAGGCTTTTCCGAGTGGGGAGACATATAATGTAACCCCGCGGCTGGGATTTCATTGTCTCGGTCCAAACCCAACATAGATTCTATATTTCTTTTAACACTTTGATTCTTCTGTCTGACCAAGTCATGTTAGATTTCGTTAAGAATTTTGCGATGGAATATATATCCCTGACTTGACACGGCTAGTGTCCTTAATGTGATTTTTAACGCTTATAATTTAGTTTACGGTAAAACTAGTAAACTTGAATCGTAAAGTATTAAACTATATCTGATTAATTTAAAATGTTAATAAACCCTGACATGAACGGTTACCGCTCGCTCCAGGGCAAAACAAGCTTAAGACAAAAATGGCTTTAAGTAAATCGGGCATTTCTGTTTTTTTTTTTACTTCTGTTTGTGTTGTAGTGCGTATTAGTATCCTATCACCCATTATGACTCAATTTCCTACGCTATTTACCTAGAAGTAGAGGTTTCCTTTACAAAAGATATATTAGTTAGCACCTGTAGATGTTAGCAACACATTTTTCAACTGACCAAAAGAAATGAGAGTAAATTCCTTGACGACTTCTTCAGCATAAACGTTTTATTAGTGACATTTAAGCACGTTGTTAAAGGCAATCGGAATCTACAAGTATATGTTTTAATTTACGATGAATTTGAGTCGCCGTTGATAACAATAGCAGTAGCTGAAAATTATCCTGATAAATCATCCATTAGAATCACGTGGTTTGATTACAATGTATGTATGTATGTATGTATGTATGTATGTATGTATGTATGTATGTATGTATGTATGTATGTATGTATGTGTGTATGTGTGTGTGTGCGTGTGTGTAAAGACAGTTATGTAGGTGATAGCTAGTTAATACAAAATCATGACCTGAGATATATTGGTATATATGTAGTTTAGAAATGTGAATTATTATATGTTTAATTATGCATGTTTCGATGTATACATGAATGTGTATATATATGCGTATGTATACAGATAGGTAGGTAAACACCGAAGCATGTATGTATGTAGGTAGCAAGATAAGTAGGTAGCTAGACAGGTGGATATGTTGTATGTATGGATGCTAATATGTTCTCTTCGACATCTCATGATTCAATGGCCTAATAGGTCAAGTATGAACGTTTTGTTTTGTCGAGATAAGAAAGTGCATATTTCGGATCTATTTGATTTTTAGTGCATGCCTTAGATTAGATATATTAATTCTTTATAGAATCTATCTAGCCAGAGTTAATGGCATCGATAGAGTTATGTATACATGTTAATGTAAATTAGTAACTGATTAGCAACTGGCTGAGCCAATTTAAATCCACTTATAATGATAATCACACTAGTCAAATATATTATGTATCATTGTACAGTAAAATGAAGAACAATACAGGCAAAAAAGAGTAATATATAAAGTCAACAAATAATAATCAACATGCATACTTGAAATTCGTCTTTGTTAGGTTTTGTAGGTTTCACTCTATTTTGTAGCACATGATATGCTATATATGATTTGGTAGAGGAAGAACCCAGGAAGAATCACTTATGTTACATACTTTTATATACGAAAGATCTTTGATGTAGCTTGTGTTCACTTCGTTGCGATGATTATATATATATATATATATATATATATATATATATATATATATATATACACACACACACACACACATTAAAAAAAACATGGCATTGAAAGTGTTGGTTTAAAGCAATTTGATATATCAATTATATTGGTATATCAAATTGTGATTCGTTCATGGCACAATAATACGCATGTATAAACATTCCAACGGATATACGTAGTTGATTCAAGATCAATTATGAATATCCACACAATAATCATTAGTGAAGTATGAAAATAACGATACAATTATTAGAAATGCCCTTTTATTAAATTAATTTAATATGTTACACATTTTCATCACACTCCTTTCTGAATTTTGTTCCTCCTCCCCTCTCATGCATACCGGGCAAACTATGAATACATGTGGAGTGAGGGAGAAAAATAATTTGTGCTGGATTAAAACCTTGAAATAGAAGTTGCATGTGACCTACACAAATATCTTCATCATCATCAGTATCTTGACCTAGCGTGGTCGTTGAGGCACTGTCCTGTTGGACATCTGACCAGTTCCCTCCACTTGTGTCGCTACACAAATATGATTCGTCGTAACGATGCGTATGCCCTTTGCTTGGGAATTATCTACAGTATTTATACATGATACAAGTTAGCAAAAACTTGTAAGCATTATACAGTAAAATCCTCGATTACGTGGTACACATCTAGTGATTTATTGAATTTGCTGTTGTTCTTGCTTTTTAAACATACTATATTGCTAGAATAATCGATACTTACTAATTAAATATAAGAATTTCCAAATCTGTCTGTCTGTCTGTCTGTCTGTCTCTCTGTCTCACTCTCTCTCTCTGGACCATCGTAGCAAAATACGGGAGAAAAGCTATGAAATGACAAGAGAGTCAATCCGACCAGAGACAGAGACAGATAAAGCGAGTTTATGGTCACTTGTACTGTTACTAAAACGGAATAATGACTTAGATCAACTGTCAATATATGAAATTGTTTTAAGTACTTCTTCTCATTTGCGTTCATGTGAATGGCATAGATAGCCAATTGTTTTAGTGCTCTACTTTTATTATTACAACCAGATTTCATGTTTAAATCATAAATGTGTATGATATTGATTTAATCACTCTGAAGAAAAATAGAAACTAAGACAAGAAAACAATCAACTTATCAATATGCAAAGGTGATTGTAAATAGCCACAAAAGGCATAGTACTACATTTTCTAGCAGACACACTAGGGATGTAAGGACTTCATTTACTGAGTCAATACAGAGCTGTCTGTTTTAAATATAAACTCTGTTCAAAAGGGCAAATAAACGTATTTGCTTGTGACATAAATAACAAATAAGTACAGTATGTACACTTTATCAATGATGTACCACTCAGTGTATACATTTGTCATTAAAAAGAAACTCGGGTAAGCCTCAATTCATTTTAATGAAACATCTATACGTATCGTGGTATATCATTGATACAGTATATATTACACACACACACACGGGATATATATATATATATATATATATATATATATATATATATATATATATATATATATATATATATATATATATATATATATATATATATATGCATGTATGCGCGTGTGTGTGTGCGTGTGCGTGTGTGTATTGAAAGCAGATAAATGGACAGATAGGGCTCATTACCCAAATTTAATTAATTAAACTTTATGAAAATGTTTTCGCACTTTAAACATTCTGTTTGAAATGAGCCAACATAAGAAAACTCGCCAAGTTTGCTTAATAGTTTACTAGTAGAAATATAGTTATAAGGCAGTGACCACAAATATTCACTTAACAGGATGCGGTGCATTTTACACCCCTGTTAGATGACTTGAAGGATCAAGTTTACACGTATAGTCGTTACTATTTTAACAAGCTCCCAACTAAATGCATGAAGGGAAAAGAGAAACTACACAGACAACTAGATCTTGAACAAGAATGAGCAACCAACTTTTATTTCACATGACATTTTCTGTCGTCCTTCATCTTGGACTAGGTGAGTCTATACCAAGATAAATATTGCAACTTCTATACGGCGCATATGACTGATCTTGAAGTGTCAAAAGGTTCGATCAGGACAGTTGTACACACTTTTTTATTTGAGCATATGACTATGAATGTATATTCGTACAGCAGTCACGTTATTGTGTTAGATAGTTATTGAATGTTGTTGTTTAGGTATAAACCCACATTTCAGTAATTTCAGTACACGATATACTGACTATTCATAGCTTTGTGAGTACCTATGAGTAATTAAATCCAATAATGCCTTCACTAACTGATGTTAATACCTTTCTCTCATTCGGGGAATTCCCAGCATTTTCCAAAACTGCCATTGTAAAGCCTTTGCTGCAAAAAACAACAGTCGACTTTGACCATTTATAAAATTACCACCAAGTTTCTAATATTCCATTCATATACAAAAACCTAACAATATTGTTCTAACTCAACTTGTATCGCATCTGAATTCTGTCTTTACAGCAATTTACAGTCTGCATATCTCACTTGCCACAGTCCTGAAACTACTTTTCTGACAGTAGTTAATGACATTCGCTCTATTTTGGATAGCGGAATGATTAGAGTCCTTAAACTCCTTGCTATGTATGCAGCATTTGACCCAATATCCTATATTATATTACTGCATCGTCTCCAGCATGTATTTGGCATTCACATGATAGCCTTACTGTGGCTCAAGTTCTACTTTGTCTCTCAAATGTCTTATACCATCATTCAGTGTCACACCAATGTTACACGGATGACATCCTAGTATACAAATCTAGCCACGCAGCGGAAGCTTATGGTACCATCCAAGGAGCATAGAGGTTCATTTGTGATGTGCAGTGGTGGATGACATGTAACAAGCTGCATATGAATGATGATATAACTCAGACCATTCTAATTACAACATAAAGACTTTCTCATTCACATCCTTTACTTCAAACAATAAATATCAGCAACACCAACATTAAATTCACAGTCAGTATGAAACATAGGCGTTACTCTAGACAGTACTCTCACAATGCACCAATATCTCAGGAACATATGCAAGGCTGCATTTCTTCATCTGGGAGGCATCAGCACCATTCTCAAATATCTTTCAGTTGATGCCACTAAAACAATTGTG
The DNA here is from genome assembly GCA_029339505.1 of Unio delphinus. Lineage (NCBI taxonomy): Eukaryota > Metazoa > Mollusca > Bivalvia > Unionida > Unionidae > Unio > Unio delphinus. The sequence goes on along the minus strand of JAQISU010000138.1, from coordinate 2,462,801 downwards.
TGTACCTTCAAGGCTGGACTATTATCACTCAATTTTGTCTGATTCGTCTCAATATCTACTCCAGAAACTTCAGAAAGTTGAAATCACTGCTGCTTTGATTTTCCTTAGAGTACCACTATCAGAGAGCAACTTTGTGCCATACACTGGCTATCAATTTGATCCAGAATCAAACACAAAATTTGTACTTTGTGTTACACTGGCGGACTCCATTTAGATTTGGTCGGAATCTGCAAAATTGCGTATAACTATAGAGCATATGTACGCAAAATTAGTTTGTTCATCGAGTCAAAACAGCTATGTATTTTCCTTACAGCGATTCAGTACCTCATTCCTCAATATGTAGCCGTATGTATACTGGTATGTGTGACACCCTTGATATGAGAGTCTGAACTCCCTCTTCTCTCTCTGTGTCTCTCTCTATATCTGTCTCTGTCTCTGTTTCTGTCTCTCTCTTTCATAGGCAAAATAATTTTTTAACTTTATGACTCTTCCCGTCTTATAGCAAGAACATGAGAAGAGGGTTATGATACAAACCTTATCGTGACACTTCTAACATATTTTATGCTATATGAATGTTTATGATAAAAGTCGGCAGTGGGGCTCTGATAGTGTGTGTTCTTTCCCGGAACCTTGCCTAGAATATAATGTAATTATAAATAGCCATTCTACAATGTTGCAAGGTAATTCTACAGATTATTCCGTGAAATTCATTTAATAAAATACACAAACGACGGCAATGGTTCCAGGAAGATACAGTACTAAACATGTCAATTTACTTTTGGGAGATATGTAGATTCAAATTAGAAGCAGAAGAGGTGTGTGTGGGGGTGGGATGGGTGGGTGGGTAAGCAGAGAACATTATCTATGTATATGTGTATGAAGATAAACAGGAAAAATACATTGATGTGAATCATCCCTGGGTTGGTGCACTCTGCGTGTTCGCATTAATCAGTTGCTACAATTAAAAAAGTGTGTTATTGATAATGTCAAACGTCAGAAAATCATGTTCTGCAAGATTAGCTCGAGAACGATTAGCTGCGATCAAGAAATGTATACCAGTACGAGATAGACTTAAAGAAAAACATCAACAGCGACAAGAATCTCATGTTGATTTTGTAACTAGTACAGCACAATTATTTAAACCTGTTACTACTGCTACTGAAAAAGATGCAAAATCTACTGAACTAGCTATATTAGGATATATTACGGATGACGAACAACGAAAAAGGGGTATATTCCACGGTTAAAACAAACACCTGCAACTTAATCACAACCTCAAGATGCTATTGATCTTTTTGAAGAAGAAGGTGCTGTTGGTGGAACTCCAAGAGGAATTTCATTTACTGATAAATTTACTGAAGAGGGTAAAAAATAATTGAACAATTTCAATTAATAAAACCTAAAGACTTTCCCGCTTTTGATAATTTTACTGCTAATAGTTATCATTCAAGAGTTATTTTTTTTTAAAACCCGAATATAATAAAATATATCATGATTAGTGGGTCGATTGGGTATATAAAATAAATACAAATATTAGTCGTATAAATAAAAAAAAAATGATCTTATAAAGCATATCATTCTGGAGTAGATAATTATGATATAATAAAGGCGGAAGAAATTCCGAAACAAACACTGAGACGAAGAAAAGAAGAAGAAAGATCCTCAACCATCTCAAGATGTCCTCGGTGATCTCAATCTCGTTCAAAAAGGGGATGATTTTACTATAGGAAGTGGTCTAGGTACTTGTCCTAATAATATCATCAATGATGTCTCCCTGTTGGAAGTTCTCATCGGGGGTAAAAGAGCTGAAAATAATTCTCAGGAAATAGTTAACGAAGCTGTTGATATCTTTTAGCGATTATTTCAAGGTGGTATTATGATATCTTATCGACGAAACCATAAATAATTAGCACAGTGCTTAACTGTTTTAGATAAACGAACATCATATAAGATGATTATACATGATCAAAGACGACAGCAAATCCGTGAGGTAAATTCACGGTTGCCAGTATATAAAGTAATGTGTCGAGATGGATTGGAAAATATTGTTCGAGGATTATTTCCTAGAATGGCTCCAATGGTTTTATAACAATTATCGATGAAATCAATCTATATTATTTGTGATAAGGCTACTTGCGCTGTTGTTGATCTCGCTGGGAAGGCATTTTCTACAGTCAAAGATAGATTAGCAAGATTAATACGTAAACCTCAAACACTTAAAGCGATCTAATCTGTAAAGTACATAGTACTGAAGTTATGCCTGCAAATATCAGTAAAGTAGTAAATCAAACTGTAAATAAATAAAATTGCAGAGTTGGCTGGTTTATCTGAGGCACAGCGAGAAAAAATATTACTGCAAATTTCGTAGCAGGAAGTTGTCTTCGTTTTAGGCAATACTCAATTATAATAAAATATTTGAATATGTGTCCGATCCCGGATTTTATATAGATGAACCAGTCACGAGAGATACTACTTTACGTGATTTTCAATATTATTCCTATGAAGCGAAGACTCCAGATTCCCGGGGAAAAATTGAACTTCAAATTCAAGATGGTAGTAGATACTTCCTACCTTCTGAGGGGTTTATCGAAATTACAGGTCGAATATTAAAGGCTGACGATACCTGTTATGGAGAAATTTTCAGGTTGGTTTTGTTAATAACTGGGTGATGGCTCTGTTTAACAGTGCTAGGTATTTTATTTGATGGAATAGAAATTGAGGGGATTCATGAAAAGGTTGATATCGCGACAACAATACTAGGTCTAGCACGATATTCTGATGATTATACAAGAACAAATGTCCCGTCGACGATGTTTGCAAAAGATCTAATTGATCACCCAGATAGCAGATATGCAATTATGGGTAAGGTGAGAATGCTGTTGGGAATGCAGAAGAAGATGCAGTTTTTTATCGATTAACGCAAATTACAAGATAGGATTTGGAAGCAATGTTAAATGATGCCAGAAGATAATTTTCCTGTGTGATTCCACTTTCGCATATTTTCGGATGTTAAAAGGGTTAGATTTGGTGAAAAACATACTGTTGTACTTAATAGAAAACCTGATGATAATGATACAATCTGGAAACAAAATGCAGTTGCAGCTGGTAATGTAATGTTAACAAAACTCTCATTGTGGATGCTTGCAATGTCTCCATCAGTTACTGTAGAATAGCGGTTAGTTTATGTTATGAAATCGGGTGATAAATCACTGCTATCGTGGTTGACAATGACCACAGCTAGTGCTCCTGGTCACGGTCCATGATTATTTGTATGGCAGATATCAACACAACATGGATTATTGTCAGCTCTGAGATATGTTTTTGTCGCGTTTCTAGATAGAGAGAGAAATCCCATGGCATTTGATAATATTAATATTTTACAGGTTTCTTTAAAAATAAACGCACATCAAGAACCATCTGAATTTATGTTAATAGATACTGCATATAATAACGTTGCACGGGCGTATCATCGTTTGATGACATATTTAGGAAGCGAATTAAATATTGATACTGGGTTGTCAATATCTCAACGTGATTTGACAACATTATATCCAAGTTATTATTTTCCACTGGAACATCTAGATTTATATCGCAAACTAATTTTGAATTAAGATTTTAAGCTAATATTGGTACTTACCCCGTAGGTGGTTTTAGGGTAATTGATGTCGTTCTCAGCGACAAAGCGATGTTACTTGAAGGTGCCGGTGGAAGAATTAAAGTCGTTGACGCACCAGTAGAAAAGATGTAGACAATTAGATCTCGTATTAAATAAAATGTCATACAATTATGATAACGTCACTCTGACTCAAGGTCAGTAAAAGAAATTACAATCGAAAAACGGATTGCACATGTGGGACAAAAATAACTTTGAAGCGAGATCAGATTGCTAACGGTGGACCAAATAAACTATCGTTGACTAAAACTCAACTTAACCATTTCAATAAAGCGCTAAAAGCAAAAACTGGTGTTTAATTTGGGTTTGCTCCCTCCGCGGTAAAAAATATATGGTTAAATCAGGTGGAATATTTCCTCTCCTCGCCGCAATTCCAGCGTTGATTGCTGCCGCCGCTCCCGCAGTCGACAAAACTGTCGCGTTAGCTGCTGTTGGAACCGTTGATGAAAGGGCAATTAAGAAAGCTACAGAGCGTGGGTATATAAAAGGGAAAGGGTCTACGACTACCAGGCAGTCGTTTTACTAGATACGGAGCCGGCTTGAGACTCCCGGGAAGCTTTCATTCATAACACCGTTATCAAATTTTTATTTAATCGAAGCAAAAGTATAATATAAAAAAATTTCATTGGTGTTTGTATGCAAGATCAATTATCGCAACAACCCTCCAAACTGAAACAGGTATTATTAATCTCGATAATAACACCGGACCTTGAACTCATTGGGTCGCATACGGGATTGACCCGCGTTGAATTATTTTTCTTTACTCTTACGAACCATCATCACCTAAAGAATTTCTAAAATATATAGCGCGATTACCTCGACAGGAAAAGATTTGGTATTCAACGTTACCAACTCAAACGATGACCGACCCGCCGATATGTGATCAAGAGGTTATTCATATTCTCAGAGCTATATCAACATCAACTGCAGCGGCCCATAAAATCGTGCATGAACATACCAGCGAGAACTTTTAAAAGAGATCTTAAATGTATAATGGTAGGTATTTGGGGAAAATCTTTCGTCGAGGCAAAACAGTTTCACTTGAAGTTGTAAAGAAACTTATGAACGACGATATGTCTGAAAACTTAAACCTGGTAGATGTATCACCGGACGAAATTGTTATATTTCAAGATTGACAAGGTAAATTGACACCTAATAATGTTTCCTTGAAGGATATTTCAGTTAAACCTATTGATGTAATAAAAAATTGTATGATGTTGTTTCCAGAAATTCCAGAACTATTAATACAGCCGTAGTAAATTGTATGGGAAATCCACCAGTGGTTTCTATGAAACTCATTGATATTAGAAACATTAGTGACAAACTAACAAGGTTGAGCACCGAATATAAAACTACGGATGATAAACTAACAACGCTACGATCTGAATATGATGATGATATAAAACAATTTGCAGGTATCCGCAGAAATTTTAGAAATGTTAATAACATCATTAAAAGCTCGTTTTTTTGGTAAACAACTATTGGACCCTATAAAACTCGCCGATATTAAAACAGCCATCGATGCGACTTAGAAAAACATGATGTTATTGTCGCTGAATTTCTTGATTTCGCTGCTCGACTCAATAAGGTTAAAATCCGCATCGATAAAAGTCTCAATAACGTATATTCAATACATCATGGATATTTCGTTTGGACACCTACAAAAAATATTATTGATGTTACCGCGGAGGTCAAAGGTATATATAGATTAACCTTGGTTTCACCAATGCAGTTTAAAATATGATCGAGCTGAATATTATAAGCGCTGTAATAGAAAAAGGATCTACTGAACGATTCAGGATAACTTCCGCCGATGATAAATTAGCTCGAGCATCGATTACGTGGTATGTAGAATTTGTAATTGATTTAAGTAAACAATATAATTAGATAATGACCAGCCAGAGGTATCGATACGATCATATCCGCGAGTTACAAACTAAACTAAAAAATCTTGTTGATGTGTATCAAACAAAGGTAAAAAAATATCGCAGGCGTATTACAAGCATTGATACATGGTTTCAGGTGTTATCGCTGGAACCGGTGTATTATTATCGACGATAACGAGGATTCCACCTGTAGATGTTACTATTTGTATTTCAACGGCGACAACGATCACAGGAGTTCTCGATATCATTACCCAAACAATCTTCGTGTAGTCAAAGTAAATTACACGATATACGGTTAAATTACACACATCGGCAACTGCATATTCGCAAATAACATCACTGATATAGTCTAGCCTCGATGACACAGTAATATCCGATAACGAATTCTCAGAGATGATTAACATTTATGATACCGCGATGTCAAAAATAGAAAAACATAATATTGATAACAATGTCAATGACCCCGGCAACAACGATAATAATATCAATAATGTCAAATAAACATGAATTCAGTGTAGATTTTCCAACTCCGAGTCCAGTGAAGGAGGTCGCGCTTACTCAATTACGAGTATATTATAGTTTGCCTAATATCCAATCAGCATCATTCGCTGGTAAGCCGCCAAAAATACATTCGTTTTTGCAAATAAAACTAAAACTGATGATACTCCTGATTGGTAAACTATATATCTTTCCAAGGGAAGTTATGACATCGAGGATATCGACAATGAAATTTAGCGAAAAATAAAATCTCACACAAGAGTAGAATCAAATACCGCTATAACAGTTCATGAACCATCATTGTCAACCGCGATCGAGATAAAGTTTCATGCATACGCCGTTAATATATATATATATATATATATATATATATATATATATATATATATATATATATATATATATATATATATATATAGGGGGTTTCACGGTTGCAACTGAGTTACTGGTCGTAGCGCCTAAAATTACCTCTCTTAGCTCCAATGCGCATGACCACAAAAAATCTCCAGTTCCGGATAGTTTACTGTTCTACACTTGATAAGTTAACAAAGGAAAACCAATGAATCAATTATATATGTCAAATTTATTTTGTTCATACTAGGAGAATAATTATAGACAATAAATCAGATAATTAGATTCAGTGTCCATACTTACATTATATCAGATCATTAAATATTTCCTTTCCATACTTTAAGAATGTCAATTAATTAAATTAAAAACATTGTCTATATTTATATTATTATATTATACCTGATAATATAGATTCACTATCCATAATTTCAGACACATTTATAGGGATATTTCACCTTGTTCTCCAATTTGAAACATTTCTTGCACCTTTTTAGCGACATAACTTTAAAGAAAAATAACAATTTGCATTTTTGATATGTTGATATATCCTACTTTCTCAGTTACTTTCACAAGGCTAATAGTTCGTTTATAACACCAGTTAAGAAAGTTATTACACAAGTTAAAAAAGAAAATTATAATACGAATTCAATGCAGCAGCTGATATGTAATGCTAAATATTTTAAATCAGAAACGTTGTTGTTGTTTTTTAAATTTTAAAAATGGAACAGTATATTAGTGTATTCAGATGATGAATTTGACAAAGCAATAATTACATTAGCTATCGATAAAGGAGTGTAATTAATGCTGATGGAATATTGTTTTATATTTGGGTGTAAAAATTGTACAATTTTCAGATTAATGATATTTATCTTGTTTCATTTTTGTTTAGAATTTTGAAACATCGAGTATCGGACGTTACATGCAATAACTTTCAAATCTGCTAGGGTCTTTAACAAGATTTCAGATTGTCACCTGCAAATTCATCTAGAACAGCCTTAATAAATTTAGCTTCATTCTGATTAACTTTCCTTGCACTAAAGATGTAAGGTTTGAAAATACAATTATTTCATAGATTTCGTTCTACTACTTTGGTTCAATATTAATCCACGTGACCGGATGTAAAATTTCAAGCAGTATTATTTTTAAAAAAAAGACTGCTTGTAAGAAATAGCCCTACAAGTCAATAATAAATAAATAGTCACAACTATTCATCTTTGGTTTTTTTTCTATCGGTCATTCGTTATTTCTTAGTATCAAATTATACTCATTTTTCACCTGAAGTACGTTTATGTAATATACGTATGCAAACACATTCATTCGAGGATATACATACCCAATGCATCAGATGAAATGTGATAGACACACATACAGAAAGACAGGCAGATAGTTGAGAACCACAAATGTCCTTTACATGCATAATGGGTCTAACTTAGATATTTCTCCACATTATATACTCTAAAATTTCCTTCCGTTCCAGGAAATAAAATTAGAATAATCATCAAGGAGACTCGTACGTGCGCCTGTCTTTTCAATCACGGACAACATTTGTGCATGAAAGAAACTCAAGTTACCCTATTTCATTTAAAATATAATTATCATTAATAGAAATTTAACAGTCTAAATCAATAATAAAAGAACTTTAAAAAGTTAGAATTTTTTGTTGTAGTTCAACATAAATTTACTGCTATGATTAAAACTGTAAAAAACAAAATAAACATCTTTTCAATATTTTTCAAGCTAGATAAATTGCAAGAACTTTTTACGCAGCGATACACTTTTGCACAATCAAATAACACAATGTAGTAATGGAAAGATAATGAAGATCTGAAACGGGCAGAAAACATTTATTTAAAGGCTGGCTGCAGAGCAAGTTAGTGAAAAAAAATAAAGATGTAACAACAATTTATCAAATATTGATATAATTTCATTTTAAGATAGTGAGAAATCGATCCTGTTTGCAAAATGTGAGCAATTTGTCAAATTTTCTTGATCTACGTCTGCCATCTCTAATTATTGAACTATCCGGAAGTGAGCTGCACCGATACGCCCTCTGGTGAGCTAGTAACCTTGAAACCCCATATATATATATATATATATATATATATATATATATATATATATATATATATATATATATATGGTAGATACACTATACAGCTGAACTACATTAAGAATCGAAATACATTAAGAATCGAAATAACTCGCTGAACATTTTACTTATAACTTCAATTACGTTTGCATACCATAGCAACTAGTTTGTTATTGGATATACAATCAAAAACCTGAAATGAACAGTGTTACGCATGATGGTACGTTAATTACATCGATTAAATAATATTTACCGATATTACAAATCAGCATTTTCTTTGCACCTTAAAAATACAGAGATCATCTTGCCCATTTCATTCAGCCATAATTCAATAATCAGACGCAGCCTGGCAAATCACTGCCTGCTCTATAACTGAGAAGGATACTACATTTTCTGCTATTAACGAAGAAAGTCTGCAGAGAAGAATGCCGATTGGCGCGACGAATAGCGATAGTGGCGTAATGGAACCTCATGTTCCTGTACAAAATGTGTACGAGGTATTGTATACCATATTTGACTTGATGCTGCATTCGTGTATTATAAAAAACAAAATAAATCACTCTTGAATTTTAGTTATTCATTATGTATATTTATTATCTTACAAATAGTAATACACTTTTAGGGCACTGTATTCACTTTTTTCAAAGGTTTAGTACATTTATCATTATATAAAAGAATAAATCAAGTGAGAGTGTTTGTGTGGTTGTGTGTGTATTTGTACGATATAAGGGGTGGTGGTGGTAAAGATTGACTGTACTGTGTAAATGTATATGATAATACATGGACAACCATTGATAAGACCAATATCCATTGCAAAGATTTATTTGATTTTATTAAGAGAGAAGAAAGTACGAGATGTAGTATACATTAGTTTCTGGTTCATTAGAGTAGCAAACTGTCTGTCTTTTTATGATATGAGTATATGTTGTCCACAGCCTTCTCTAGAGACAACTTGCTGTGTTAAAGCACATTTGTGTATCTCTTTCATGTCTTTATTTCGCTCCCTAACCTTTAACAACGACGAAGTAACTGTTTTTAAATCTTGTATAAAAGGTGATATTTGAGAATTGATATTTAACACATTTGCACTTATAAATGCAAAACGTTGTTCAAAATAGAATAAATATTCAAATATCAATTCTTCTAACACTTTTCATTTGTGTATCTCCGAATTATTAAAACATTCCCAAAAGAGCTAGAATATGGATTCAGGAATCTGTCTACAGTAAAGACAAATGGCTTTATATTATACCAATTTCTAATAAAAATGTATTTGTAGAATTAATTCTCTATAGAATCATTATCTAAAACTACCATGTTTGTAAACACTTTTTTATGGTGGAAGTATGAGTCAAGATTTGGTGCCAATCACCATCTTCTACTTTACCAAGTTATCTCTGCCACATGCCTATATAAATGGGATTCTCCATAGTTTCGATCAGATAATTGTGAATACTTTTGCAACAAGTTCAATCAGCAAGACGTAATCCTTATTTAGCTTTTTTTGCTGGTCTAGACAAAACAAGTTGAAATTAGTGATATCTGTTGCAAGCGGTCTCTAAAACGTGTTCATTTTCATTGTGTTTGCTTAGTTCTAAGTCTATCAGTCTATGTTATTTGTAACGCTTCTACAAACGCAAATTTATTTATTTTTTAAAAAACTTTCCCAATCAAAATACGTAGCAATAACCTTACTTGTAAATTTCTCAACTGAATTATTTCATACACAATTATACAATATATTTCGTTTTTTTCGTTTATAATTTTGTTTTGATGAAGATGGAAACGATAGAAGTTGATCTTTTGCGATGTTGTTATACATACGATTATTGCAAATGGTGTGTCGCTCCTTTTACATATTTCATGTTATTTACATTATTTACTTCATTTTCTCCAAGTTGAATTGTAAACTATACACCTAGTAATGTAAAATCATTGTCTCTTTGAAGGTGTTATACGTATGATTCGCCCAAATGGTATGTCGCTCCTTTTGACCATTGTTTTAATGTCTTTTTCATCTTTAATGTTAGTTACATAATTTATTTTATATCATTTTTTTCAAGCGCAGTTGGAACTTTTGCACCTAGTAATGAAAACTCATTGTCTTTCTAGTGTATTGGATTACTCTGACCTAATCGAACCTAAGTCATAATTTTATTTACAAAGCAGATAACATTACTTAGTCAATATTGACGCCAACCCCATGGAAAAATTAAATAAAATATCAAGGACAGATGTAAAGATGTACTATTTTATCCAGTGTGAAAAGATGTCCTTTTGATTTTCGGATAGAGTATCTCAATTATTACCTTTATTCTTTTAATATTGGCACTACCTCTTAATGTGTGTGTATCTATATAGAATGATACATAAAGAGATAAGGTGTGCTCGTTCCTACATTGTCTTGGGATCTAGATGAGATGTAGCTATATCCCGTAACGAATGATTATTTTTTATTTTTTTAGCCAAGCCATAAAACATAAGCCAGTAACGCATGATTATTTTTTATTTTTTTAGCCAAGCCATAAAACATAAGCCAGTAACGCATGATTATTTTTTATTTTTTTAGCCAAGCCATAAAACATAAGCCAGTAACGCATGATTATTTTTTATTTTTTTAGCCAAGCCATAAAACATAAGCCAGTAACGCATGATTATTTTTTATTTTTTTAGCCAAGCCATAAAACATAAGCCAGTAACGCATGATTATTTTTTATTTTTTTAGCCAAGCCATAAAACATAAGCCAGTAACGCATGATTATTTTTTATTTTTTTTAGCCAAGCCATAAAACATAAGCCAGTAACGCATGATTATTTTTTATTTTTTTAGCCAAGCCATAAAACATAAGCCCGTAACGAATGATTCTTTTTATTTTTTTAGCCAAGCCATAAAACGTAAGCCCGTAACGAATGATTCTTTTCTATTTTTTTAGCCAAGCCATAAAACATAAGCCCGTAACGAATGATTCTTTTTTATTTTTTTAGCCAAGCCATAAAACATAAGCCCGTAAGGAATGATTCTTTTTTATTTTTTTAGCCAAGCCATAAAACATAAGCCCGTAACGCATGATTCTTTTTTATTTTTTTAGCCAAGCCATAAAACATAAGCCCGTAACGCATGATTCTTTTTTATTTTTTTAGCCAAGCCATAAAACATAAGCCAGTAACGCATGATTATATTTTGTTTTTTTAGCCAAGCCATAAAACATAAGCCCGTAACGAATGATTCTTTTTATTTTTTTTAGCCAAGCCATAAAACATAAGCCCGTAACGCATGATCCTTTTTTATTTTTTTAGCCAAGCCATAAAACATAAGCCCGTAACGAATGATTTTTTTTTAATTTTTTTAGCCAAGCCATAAAACATAAGCCCGTAACGCATGATCCTTTTTTATTTTTTTAGCCAAGCCATAAAATATAAGCCCGTAACGAATGATTCTTTTTTATTTTTTTAGCCAAGCCATAAAACATAAGCCCGTAACGAATGATTCTTTTCTATTTTTTTAGCCAAGCCATAAAACATAAGCCCGTAACGAATGATTCTTTTTTATTTTTTTAGCCAAGCCATAAAACATAAGCCCGTAACGCATGATTCTTTTTTATTTTTTTAGCCAAGCCATAAAACATAAGCCCGTAAAGCATGATTCTTTTTTATTTTTTTAGCCAAGCCATAAAACATAAGCCCGTAAAGCATGATTTTTTTATATTTTTTTAGCCAAGCCATAAATCATAAGCCCGTAACGCATGATTCTTTTTTATTTTTTTAGCCAAGCCATAAATCATAAGCCCGTAACGCATGATTCTTTTTTATTTTTTTAGCCAAGCCATAAATCATAAGCCCGTAACGCATGATTCTTTTTTATTTTTTTTAGCCAAGCCATAAATCATAAGCCCGTAACGCATGATTCTTTTTTATTTTTTTAGCCAAGCCATAAATCATAAGCCCGTAACGCATGATTCTTTTTTATTTTTTTAGCCAAGCCATAAAACATAAGCCAAAGCTAGTTTTATAATCTAATCAATTTTGTTAGTATAAGCCCGTGCCAAACAACAACTTTGTTTGCATGCAAACGGTTTACCGCTGTTAATGAAAATGTATTAATGCTGACACTGTAAAACTGTTTGTTTAAAATAATTATACATGCAACATCCACTAGATACGTTCTTCTCAACAACAGTATGACTAATTTCAGAATCTAAATATACATTTTACACCTTTCACGTGTTTTCATTATTTACATGTAATGTCTCTAGTGACATTAAAAACCTTTTTGTTAAATAAAACTTACACATGTCAACATCCATGTAGTAGCTACGTTCTTCTAAACAGTCCGGCTAATTTCAGAATCTAAATATACAAGTTACACCTTTCACGTTCTGTCATTATTTACATTTCATATAACTATTTGTTTTCTTTACAGAAACTTCGACATGTCACTGAGTCAACTGAATCCGCTTACTACACAATAGACCGTAACCTTATAAGTAAGTGTGCAACAATATGTAGGATTTGAGAGTGTAAGATAAAACACATTTGGTGTATGAAATGGATATTTTATTGCTATATTACTAGTGAATACATCTGATGGTTTAAATATTAAATATTTAGGATGTAAGAGTCTTATATAAAATATTTGGTATATGAAATGGATGCTATTGCTGTATTCCAAATGAACACAACTCTGATTGTTTAAATATGTTAACTACATTGTTGTGTTTCTCATGTAGATGACCACACAATGGAATCCATGGAAACTTGCAATTCTTTTGCTGAGACTTTACAGTCACTTGAAAGTGCATTGAAGAGCGTAGAAGAGGAAATAAGTGTTCTACATGATAAGAAGGAGAAACTCCTTTCTAAAGAGATTGAGAAAGCTAGAGCAAATGTAAGTTGAACATTTACAGAATTTCGTGTCTTACGATTATTCAAAAGCTGATAATATAAATCGAATGAATGAGACACCGGAATCACTTCCACATTCGCGTTTCAGGGGTCAATCGCATACTTTGTACGTAACAATTCTTGTTTGGTAACATATAAAGATGCAAAAATTGTATCCCGATATTGGCAATGAGGAAAAAAAGGGGAATACCTAGATTGTGCTTTGTCAATACTGGGATTGATAACAAATGCTTTGCTTACTGTCGTGTGTGCCATGCATATCTTACATTTGTATGTTCAATTCATTATCCCAAAACGGAAATAACAATGTATTAGAAATTCGCTAGCTAATTGCTATGCTATTTGCGAGGCGTTTGCTGCCACATTACGGTGACTCCCTATTCATTCTAGTGCGTATGTAAGTTGCACGTCTCCTCAGTTGGGAAGTCAGTTAATGATGCCATCATCTGAATTAGGTATTATGTGACAGAGAGGATACAGTCTTGATGTTGTTCTTGGCACACCACAAGCAAATATGAGCAATGTAGTTACTATTATAACATTTATGACTACTTATTGCTGGGAATTAAGCGTCGAAACCTGTAGGTTATTATATTCGATTCACTTGCAAAGAACTGGACATAGAGCACTATATTCTTTCCAGCATGTAAACATAATATGTACTCAACTGGAAAACTTTCTCGCCAAGTCAATCTATGTTTTGGTGTTCCACAAGGCTCTGTTCTTAGCTCTGTTAACTTCATTATATATATACACATCCACTATCAAGAGCCATATATCAATACGCGATGTCTCCACTTCTATGGGCCTCACCATATAGTGTGTGGTTAGAGTCTACGCCTTTGATACGGGGGGTCGGGGGATCTAAACTCGGATGAGTCATATCAAAGATTTATAAAATGGTACTAACAGCTGTATCGCTTTGCACTCGGCATTAAGATGCTGCTAGTAGTCTGATTTGAATGCTGTCAAGATAATATGACTGGGTGGGACATCGGGCTGCGTGTTAAGTATCGTCAACGTGTATTGCTATTGTAACTTCATAGTGGTTGTTTTGTAATCTAGATATTATAAAGTTTAGGTGCTGTAAAGTGTACATATTAATAATGGTATTATTATTATTATTATTATTTAATGAAGTTGTAATTGTAGCAGTTGTATTAGTATTCGTATATCCGGGGCTTTAACGAGTGGGAACACTGTCAGTCTGGAATAATATTGTACATATATTTAGATGAGCTCTGAATAATTAAACAATAATTTGCCAACATTTTTCACAGACACTCCGAGATAAGATGAAGAAAAAAGACGCAGACAAGGATAAAGCAAGCTCTATTGTCAGTAAGTAAACAATGGTATCCCAGATAAAAAAGAATGCATTAAAAGTAATTGAGGCAATCTGAGATTCACGTCATGACAAATGTATATGACGAAACCAACGAAATACATAATATGAATGTAAAGCATTTACACTTCAACAACGTTCACATGTATAAATTCGACGACAAGAAGTAGTCTATAGCCGTGAAAATCTGTAGTTTGGGTCTTAATGTCTTTTACATTTCTGCCATATTGATGACACATATAATATAGACGCAAGATTCGTAATTGTATAATGCATACATAAACACTACATACTTAAACAGAGAGTTGGATATATTGAGTACACGTTATTATGAATCTAGTGTATTAAGGTTAGTAACTGAAATGTGCAAGAAAAGTATTTTTTTACCAGAAAATAAAGTAATCTTTAAGAACAACATTGCATTACTGAGTCAATCAAATGCATTTCCAAATTATTTCTAAGTGATATTGCGAGGTGCCTTTCTAGACTATGACGGCATCGATGTAATTGTTAACATTATTAATTCCAGATGTAATCATATTTATTGTAGACTGGAATGGTTAAGTAGATCTTTTATACCAAATGGTATCATTTATATTCATGGAGTTACGAATGTCTTCGTAAAATACGTGCGAACAACGAGAGATTCATTGTCAGTAGTTTTCAAAATTTAAATTACTAAATGTTGCTCCAGATTATGATTTAGCAGTGCTTGTATGAGTCTAAGAAGCTCTTGTATTGTACTAAATTGGGAGGTAGACTTACTACAAATGAAACTGGATGATCATCATGGTAGTCTTGACGTCACTATAGACGCAATTAATATAGCTGGAAAAGAAGATAATCGCTTAACAAATATTATTCTATTCATTTTATTTTAAGAAAATGTTTCGGAATCATCATCGTTCTCATGTTAATAATAAAATGGAACAATATCTGAAAAATAGTTAAAACAGACCCTCACCTCCCCAACCCTACCCCCACCCCGATATATATATATATATATATATATATATATATATATATATATATATATATCCTCTTTATCCCCCGAAAAAAAAATATATTTTTGCGTTAAATTGTATTTTCCTGTGATTATTTGCATCATTTCTGGAAGACAAGACATGTATTTGATTCAAGCTGGTGGTTTTGATTATATGAATAAACGAATAACAACGTAGGAGCGAAGTAATCTATCGATACTTAATTTGGATTTTCTCTCCTTATATATAATTAATTAATACATTAATTCGTTAATTATCTTCCTAATTAATTAATTAATGCTACTACTACTAACATTTCCTTTGTATCTCATTTAGATTTTGTCCAAGCGTTGCAGTCCATTGAAGGAGAGGTGATAATTTTGAAGGATAAAAGAAAGTGTCTTTTGGGAAGGAAAGAAATCCTTCTGCACCAAGAACTTGCGAAAACCACTGAAAATGAGAAATAAGGACATTCCTTCATACCGAACAAGTGCTTGAAAAACGGATATGAATTAGTTATATATGTATTCCTAATACACGTTACATCCATGTTTTCTCTGTTATATATACATATGTGTCACAACAATAATATTCACCCGAAAGACAATTATATAGTTTAGTGGATTCATAACGAACTTTGTATGGTTGATCTATTCAGTTTATCATGTGCCGCTGAAAATGTTGTTACTGAAACGCAGCTAATTCATAGGTATGGTGTTAAGATCCAATACCAGCAGGGTCAGCTGATAATATAATTGCTACATGTTTATGCTCTATTCACCTGAGAAATATATTTTACTATTATGAATATCAAATTTGGTTGAGTGTACCGAAGTCAATTGAAAACCATTGCTTTTCAGGACATAATCCATTTATAACGTACGATGGTTGTGCACATGTCTAACGTTGGTGTAGTAGTAACATTTTGTTATATTGAGGGAGTAACTTATGTAATTTTAGTAAATAAAGTTCTGCATGAAATATATGCATATATTATTTCCATTCATAATTGTATTAACAAGTGGCATGATTTGACGATGTTGCTAACACTAAGCCTTTTGAACTTTTATATTTAATCCTGATGTAATAATCTGTAAAAAATTGTATACTTATAAGCACTCTGTGTATGAATTACATTTTAGCTCTGTTCAGAAAAATGTATATCTTCATTGTAAATTCGCTGGATTTTAAAGTTATGCAATGAGCAGTTGTTATATTTTTACGGATAAACATGAAAACAGATATGAATTCAAGATGTTTGCCGTTGAACATTTAAACAAATAGCTCCCAAACTAGCATTGTACAGTGCTTCATTGAAATATAGTTCAGAATGTTGAATTTTTAACGAAGTTTTAATTTTAATTTGGAACAGTGTAAGATAAGTGAAGTGGCTAGGAAACATAATACATCCCATGGTAGTAATGTCAACAATGGTTTGTTCCTTATAATATCTCTACCTGGTATTCTATATTTGGGTAAAAAAAAACTACTGTACAAAGGTTCCATCGGCGTGTTACTTATATGAAAAAGTTGTTCGCACCCCTTGACGACTGTCAATTATCTTTGACAAAGTATTTTACATATATATTTGTACGAACTGCACTTGGTATTTTTTAATTCCATCCAGAATGGTGTTCTATCAGTCCTGATTAATTGGCTCGGTTAAGAGAACACAACTGATGCAGTGAAATGAACGTTGGTATCCAAATTTGTATACATAAGTAGATGACAAGATTAGTTTACAACTGATACAAATAGATACTTACGTTTTGTTTGATTTCCTTGCGATTTTGTAACGTTAGATATTTCTGTGAAAACCTTGATAATTCACCATAATCAGACAAAGCAAAGCCAATTCATTTCATGCATATAAATGTGTATATGAATATGTAGACCATCTGACAGGTTCCGTAATTTATATAATGCACTATCGTTATTTATTTATTTATTTATTTATTTACATTTGGGGGATTTCTAAGCGCTACGCAGGGGGAGGGGGGGGCGTATTACATAAACGGCATCAAAGGTATGAAAGCATGCTTCTTGGAACATGCATATGTTTTATTTAGATTTTTATTCAAGTTTGAGTATTCTTAATTTGACCTGGAGTTAATTAAAGTAAAACTCGTGAGTGCAACATTTATTAATTAGTCGTTTGAAAAAGCCAAATTAAATTTGGTTTTCTCGCTTAGAGAAATGTCTACGAATAATCTATATTTAAATTACTAAAGAAACTTTTGGATTCATGATATGACATAAGAGAGAGAGAGAGAGAGAGAGAGAGAGAGAGAGAGAGAGAGAGAGAGAGAGAGAGAGAGAGATAAACAAGAGATTAATATTTCACTCTCAAAGTCAACAATTATCTTACTATTTCTTTGTCCCTACCCACTGGACATTAAACAGTCTGCTATCTATTTTCGAAAAAGAAAATATAAAATGTCCGTGAATCACATTTTATGAACTTTTCAATAACGAGGCCATTATATCGAACTTTGTAGAGTATTAAAAGATAAGTACTTCACACAAATTGGATGCTGTAACTGCATATTTGGTAGGTGATACCATTTCTCTTAACCTATTGGCATGCGTTTAAATTACTTTTGTAAGGCCATGTTTTATTTAGTTTGAGGATACTTCAAAATTTGTGTTTTTTTTAGCGTTATTTGAAAGAATTTAATGATATGTCTGATACTTCAAGATGTTACCTGAGTTATTTTGATTGCAAAACAGTGTTAATAAATATCGATTAGCTACTTGATGTCCATTTAGTTTTCGTATCCCGATTTTCGTGGAAAGTATCTTTTGAGTATCAACCACTCTTGAGGTTTCTTTGACCTAATAATCTACTCAGTACAAGGAATGAGAACGAAGTTGTAATATTGATACAACCAAATGTATATTCTACATTGAACATTTGGTACATCTACAATGTATATGTGTCTATCAGTCTTTCTCTCCTCATATATTATAATAACTAAAGTAATGTGACCTGTTTGCAGGTCTATCTATCGGTCTGTCTATTTCTCTCTCTCTATCAAATACGTAGTATTATATTATACATTATATTAGTACAACTGAAGTAATGTGACCGGGTTGTATTTGCAACTTGTACATTATCAGGATGAAGTCTTTAAAATCAACACGTGGCAGCTTATATTTATTCGCTTTTTCTGTTATTAATAGCCAGACAGTGACACACATCTACGTGAACCTTATTATTTAGTCCAGGCTAGGCACCATACTTAAGCGTCTGTCTATGTTTGTGTTGGGGTGTGGGTGCAGCTGTAGTCTTTGGATCTTTCACAGTCTTTTAATGGTATAAACAAGAAATGTCGATATTAGACTTGCAATATTGAAACATGGAACAAACGTACACAGAAGCACATTACGTAGCGATTTGCTAAATTTGATGTCTATATTATGTAGATGTACTGCCAGACATTGAATTGGTCAATAGTGTTTTAGAAAAATAATGACTATTAATGTGCTAGTTCTTACTAGGTGTGATCAGATTATATATTTATATTGTCTGTTTCTTCGAACATTTAAATACATGTAGAAAAATCACTTAAGAACCGTTTCCAACACACCATACTGAGATCTAAAAGGTTTTGGTACTCCCATTATTTAATTAGTTTTATGTTTATAAAGTATTGATGAGCCTGTATAAATGTACCGTCCAGAAGGTAAACAACATCGGGCAGTAATATACAGTGACTTCCTAACTGTATACATGATACCGCTATTTCCATCAGTTTTAGTAGTTGTATAGGAAAATATTGCATAGATTTAGATCGCTTTTTTGGTGTACTTGTGTGACTGTTTGTTTTGTGTGTAGCATGCATGGAGAAAAATATCATTGAATCTGTCTTAGTAACAGAACCATTCTGCAAATATGTCATTATAATTTAAACAATCGACTACATCATACAAATTATGTGACGACATATGAATACAGTATAAATGTAAGCTATCGGTACTATATAATTAACAGTCAAACAGTGCAAATGTCCTCCTGTCAGTCTGATCCATTATTCATGTTAACTGTAATATATAGTTGAGGGTACATGTGTGTGAGTCTGCACCTGTTTCTTATGAGAACCGTTTGTGATATTTAACATTCATTTCAGTTCTTTAAACTTAGAAGACACTTAACAAGGAATGCTTTTCATAATAATGTTGTGTCGTTTCGTTGATTTAACATAGACAAAGCTATGCAGATAAATCTGGCAAAGAACAAAGAACAAGTATTATATTGGGAGCAAGAAATGCAAGCATTTTAAAACTAAGGCAACTAAGGAAACTTTACTCGTAAACCGCTCCTTATGAATATACTGGATGCTATACAATAATGACAGCAAATATAAAACGACTTGCATTAATGAACAAAAAGCACTTTTTTCAAGGCTTTGTGCCTACCATCCGTACACTCCCATGCAATATAGATATATAACATCTGAATCGATACGTCAACATTAGCGTCACAGGTAAATGTGCACATTTTTCAGAGACAGCCTTGGACAACTATATCAACGTACGCATGAAAATTGTAGTTTCAAACTTTGATTTTTTTTGTAAATGTCACAGTAAGTGTATGAAAATTGTGTGCTTTACTTTTATGTTTTTATATGAATGTTGGTGTTGTGCGAATGGATGAGTACCTCTGTTGAAAATAGCTATAAAAACGGACCTTTCTGCAGAACAAAAACAACAATACAGTCACGACAGTTTTCTGACACCAATGAGGCCAGGTTCTCATATATAAAGGTCATAACATATTTCTTTTTATTTCTACCAGTAACTAAATGGGTTGGAAGCATTTGGCTATTACGCATTTATTATCGAGAACCATAATTTAATCATTCGACATTTATTATCAATGTCAGTTCGGTTCAAAATGTGCGGTTTGGGTGAAATCATGTACACTTTTAAACTGGCCGTATGCTACCTTCAAGCCTTGATTCTTGGAAAAAACCTGTCCCAACTAATAAACTGGAACGAAAGATGGGCGCTTTTAAACGTGACGTGTCTTTATTACATATTTATAACGTATACTGTCATCTAAAGCGTATTTTGTTGATGTATCTGGCTTCGATAAATCATCAATTTATCCTCAGAGATAGACCAAGAGCATTCATAATATTGTACTGTATTTCATTCTTTCAATGTTCATCAAACGTGTCTCACATAAAAATAAACAAAGGATGATGTTTCATAAATTTAATTTGAGGATGACACAGTTAACATTGTTGTTTTCTTGGCCTGAACCTTCTCTCGGATTTATCGCCAGAAACAGTGTTTGTTCTTACAAACATGATTCCACTATTGTGATCTATCTGGTGACCGTATATCAGACTGTGCTTAATTTAACGTCCTTAAGTAGACACAATGGGACGTTGACTCCATGTGACCATTACTACATTAGCAAGCGATCATATCTATGTAATAGGAACTTTTTATGAGCAAGAACGTCCACCAAAACCACAATACATATTTGTTATCAAACGAGATATAATACACGTGGTAATAAATGTTTAGTCTAATGTTGGGTTTACCGTGATAGTTTTATCAGTTGGATTCCAACTAGTGAAATGAAATATTTTTTTATTTTATTGCTGTTAATCGTCTCGCATTTTAGAACAACAGATCTACATTTTATCTCTACAAAACGATATAAACTGTCGTCTTATATCTTCTGCTAGATCGGTGATAAGAGTAAAATGTTCACAAAGATTAACTCAAACTTTATATTTTCTGACGATACTAAACTTAAAGTTGTAGAATACGCATACATCGATTTATCGTATCCTAAAATATATGATGTTCTTTGACAGATAAATCAATTATATTTTCTTCTTTGCAAGGCGATACTTGACATTATATCGCGATTACGCTGCAGCATACACTTGCTCGTGTTGAGGTTTACTACCAGGTTCATCATCGCGCTGATGATCAGATACAGATATGTTTCAAGATCAAGTACCCTTATTAATCACTAGACCACTAACAATCTCAGCCGCGAGCGTCTTGGGTATACGTGACTCTTGATCAAGATCAGTTAGAAAGATAGCAAGTCGTTGAAACATATCATGTTTTATCAGCGACATTATGGATACAACTTTTGTCTAATAAAGATGAAAAAAGGAGTATTGTTAGAGCAAAAATCTAAAATATGACTGCTGTTTTATGAGGCTAACTTTTGTATGAGTAGCGATAAAACTGATCTTAAGCATTTAATTCTTATTGTTGGATACGATCCTTATTCGTATGCAGACAAATCTGTCAAAGAGCAAAGAACAAGTATTTTATTGGTAGCATGAAATGCAAGCATTTTAAAACAAAGGATAATCAGGAAACTATCCTTGAAAATCGCTAATTATGAATATAATGATGCTATAAAATAAAGACAGCAAATACAACACGACTTGCATTAATGAACAAAATGCACTTTTTTCATAGCTTTGTGTCTGCTATCCGTAAACTACCATGCAATATGCATATATAACATCCGTATCCGTACGTCCAACATTAGCGTCACTTGTAAGTGTGTGCATGTTTCAGAGACAGCCTTGGACAACTATATCAACGTACGTACAAAAATTGTAGTTTCATAATTTGATTTGTTTTGTTTCATTATACAAATATCACAGTGAGTGTATGCAATTTTAAATTGTGTGCTTTACTTTTATGTTTTTAATATGAATGTTGGTGTTGTGTGAATAGATGATTACCTCCATTGCCAATTGCTATACAAACTGACGTTATTGCAGAACAAAAACAACAATACAGTCACGATTGCTTCCGGACACCACTGATTAATATTGCATTTCTATAAGGCCAGGTTCTCAACAAAACATACATAAACACAGTTTCTTTTTAGTTTTTTTTTTAATTTCATTCAAAAATTGTAATCATTGATTTGATGGCTTGGGCTAGTATATTATCCATTGAAAATAGGGTTTAAATAAAGCAAAAGTTCTGATAATGATTATCTAAATAAAATCAATGAAATCTAAATGAAATCAATATTTATCGAATATAACAATAATAACAACAATATCGTCAAGGCGATAAATAATACCGCCACTGTAACAGAATTGTTACCGAGAGGAGGGTGGATTAAATGAACAATACAAACACAATTTGTGAAAGAAAATATAAATTTATGTAATAAATTATAAATGAAAAAAATACAGATGTATTAACACAATAATTCATGCACTCAACCCACAATTAAACTCACAATCATTCACAATACATGAACAAATTAAATAACAATACAAAAGGAATCACAAATGTAAAGGGATCTCTTGGATTATACACAGATCCAAGAATCCTTTACGAAAGTTAAATAAATGCAAGTATGATTTACGAAAAAAATAAACACAAACGACAAACTATCTATCGCACGATGGATTGCGATAACTAGCACGATCATATACTTGTATTCAATCAAGTTGCTAGCTTTTATTAATATCTATGTGATCACTTGAAATATTATTGCGATCTGACATAAGCATGCAAATACAACAATGTATTAAATTATATTACAATTTCAATACACCTATGTGTCTCCCCTGTATAACCGCACGATTCAGCAACAGTTGAATCGTCTCCCAGTTTCCCCGAGAACCGAGGGTCGACCAATACTATTATCGGACGTTTTCCTACACGGATCCACCACAGTTATACGTTCAGACAGCATACAACATCTACCCGAACCAACGGTTCCTCACTCCCCTAGATGTCGACCCGGACGTTTTACAACTCTAAGACAGCTCCGACACTCGGACTTCTAGCTTTCCGGATATTTACATGTTACACAGATGTTGACGAACAGACAGTTCGACACACAGACAGATACTTCAATTCCGTTTGCACAAATTAACGGCACAAGCACATTCAGATATTTATACAGAGATGTTCCAGAACAAACAATAGATGTCCCACAACAAATCAGACGATATCAAAGACGTTTATCAAAAGATGGTATCAGATGTGTTAACAGCTACGGTATCAACGATGTTATTAGCAGCTACGGTATCAACGATGTTATTAGCAGCTACGGTATCAGATACATTGTAACAACTACGTTAGCAGCTACGGTATCAGAGACGGTATCAACGATGTTATTAGATGCGCTATCAGTGATGTACTTCTACGGTATCAACGACGGAATCAGCTATAATAAACAAAACCAGACTAATAATAGTTGTCTCAAAAATAATCTAAGCCGTAGATTAAGATATTGTATTAAAGTCTAAAAGTGACTAGTAATTCCAAATATTCCACGTTTAATTGCAATAAAAGCATCATTATACGAAATGATAATCTGAATAAAATTCACAATAAAACGAAATTTAAATTTAACACTCACCCCTTTGGCTGGAGATTTGCAAGACGAGGTTATCTATCCTTCGATTAGATATTTTGGTTCCCGTAAAAAATTATGATAAATAGTTCGCCTTATATACTCTCAATAGGTGAACATAAATCACATCGAGCTTGCCGTGCACCACGTAAAACGAATATTTCGGATTTCATGTAAATTACAAATTGGCACATGCAAATCGTTACACGCCACTTAATCACCCCAGGTAATGCGTGTACGACGAAATCAAGAAAATGGTGAGTTTCGTTTGCAATTCAAGAACAGAAATCAGTTCAATTTTCGCCTAATTCTGTGACAGCCACGTTATTGATTTATATCATTATAATGAAAATTGTGTTTTCTTATAAGGATATGATGGATAATGAATGAACTATAATGAAAGGTTGAAAGATAAGAAGATAAAAGGCGATGCATAGATGTAGAAAATAGATCTCACAATGGACAGACGAAGAGAAAGATCAATACATGGATATTACAAATGCATATATGCATTGATCCTCAGCAATCAATGGATTCCAAGAACAAGTGTAGTGTTACTTGGTATATTTATGCAATTGACTTTGAGACACTAGAAGCCCTGCAACATTCTCAGTTGTGCTTTGAGACCGCCTTTTTAAATGTCTATTTTTTTATGCAGGATTTATTGTTCAATATTTTAATGTAACCCTGTTTTTCAAGCCACTTAATTCGGGTTTGATTTGGAAGAGCGGCATATATTATTGATTTAGTTGCATTGTTTCACTCATTGACTTCGGCGTCTACCCTTCATTTGTTATCTGCGAAGGTTTTGTTATCAAGAGTTCTGTTGCGAAGTTTTACTATTGCGAAAATTCAATTATATGATGTATTACAGTAGTTTTGATTATATATATATATATATATATATATATATATATCTTATATATATATATATATATATATATATATATATATATATATATATATATATATATATATATATATATATCTTGTTTTTTGTTAATAAATGCTTGTAACCATTATGAAGCCATCACATGTTAAATATACAATCTTGAAGTATAGATATTTTCTTACAAATCATCGCCAATTTAATTTGTAGCTTCAGATATAATTACCATCTACTGGAGATTCTATTGGGGGTTAGGCAAACCATGTATATGCCCTTATTTCATGGCTAAAAGCTATACACACTGACCTTATAATACTGGTATTGTGAATTAGCAAAGTGAATTCATCTCTTTGTCAAACACGTTTCCTTGCTACAGTACAATCACGCTGCGTAAACATTTACTCCGTTCGTATGTTCTATCTGTAATATATACATTGGCCGATAAATCAGCCCTTCACCCGTTACGATTTTGATGTTGGGGTTACCACCAACATCAAAATCGTAACGGGTAAGGGGCTGATTTATCGGCTTAATATATACACAGCTCGAGGTGGAGCAATGGATAGATATGTACTGGTCTATATATTACATCTACGTAGTGAATATTCAATCAGTTCAGGTTCATATTATATTTCTGTACAGACCATTCGTAAAAATCCCACTCGAAACCTAAACCTAAGTATACATGGACGTGCTAGGAAACGTCTGATTACTCTTAGTTCAGAATCATATGCGGAAGACAGTCATAACTAAACATGCCACGAAATATATCATGTTTTAACAACGTGTCACATTTGATTATGTGATTATGTAATACTGATCATAATGTTCCAATTACTTTTCTTAAAGAAACGTAAGCGTCCATATAATGCGGGCATGCTGACGTTGGTATCCTGACGGAAACCATGCTGCAATGTCTGACCCTAGGTGATCAGATGCCTGAACTCGTATTTCTCTGAAGGTGGGGTACATATTGTTTGCAAGAAGTAATCCAGAGTATTTTGCTGTAGTTATTTTGAATAGTGCAGACGTACGTTTTTGAATATTATTATTGCATAGACTGGCGTGTACAAGCTTGTTTGTATTGAACGGTAGTATTGAGGAGAGTGCGTGACAGTTTATGGTTGGATGTCATCAATGTCTTGCGCTCTCACAAAGACTTGTTTGTTGAATATAATTATATCCACCCATATATCATTCCCATAACCTTGATCGCAGGATTTCAAGGATGTGTATGTATATATGAAGAAAAATCGTTTTACATTGAGTTGGCTATTACCACAACATGTCGTAATTTTGATCACGTTTAAATTGTATTGTCCTAACAAATTCTTTCTGCTCAATGTATTTCAAAACAATTAAGGAAACATCTAAACATCATGCAGGTTTCTGGTCTGAAGATTTAAACGTTTTGTTTCTTGTGTGTAGTTGATAAATACATGTTTATCAAACATTAATTGTTACAATTTCGTTGTAGAAGGCCACTAATTGTATCTTGCGCTTGATTTACCTTAATCATGTCTAGAAACCTTCAGTAACATTCCAAGAAGCTGCCTTAACGTGAGCTTTTGTATTATCTGAATAATTTTAAAATATATTGTAAGAGGTACTAACAATCCAAATGTTGAAAAATAATTCTTTAATTTGGTAATTACATGTATTAAAGACATTTTACTCTTGAAACCAATTTCATGAATTAATCTTTCTTCACAAAACAATCAATTTACCCTCAGAGATAAACCAAGATAATTTCAAGAGCATTCATAATATTTTACTTTCTGTCATTCTTTCGATGTTCAGCAAACGTGTCTCAAATGCAAAGAAACAACAGGATGATGTTTCAAGATTTTAATTTGGGGAAGACACGTTGGGTACAAAATAGTTCTGATGACAGACGTTCACTCATGATAATACTAGAAATACACACTAATAAATTGGTTCAAAACAGTGGATGTGTTTATTGTCAGACATATATTTGATTAATAAATATTTGGAAAACTTCTCAAAATGTGGAGTGGTCTTCTAATCGATAGTTACAGTTAACGTTGTTTTCGTGGCCCAAACCTTTTCTTTGGTTTATCGCCGCAAGTAGTATTTGTTCTTACAAGCTAGACTCCAATAGTATGCTCTTCCCGGTGACCGTAACAGACTGTGATTAATTTAGCATCCTTAAGTAGATACTATGGGAAGATGACCTGTAATTATTCTACATTAGCAAACGATCATATCTTGTATAGACACATTATGGTTTATTAATTAGACTGCCACTATGAATAGAATCAGAATGTAACAAATACTGGAACAAACACTGGAATATTTTATCAGCCAGCAAAACATAAAATCATTGAATTGTATGAAGTCTTGGACATGAACGTCTGTGATGTGTTTATGGATACATAATAACTGATAACAAAGGTTTGCTTGTATAATTCATATGTACCTGTTTACGTGGTGTATGTACCCTAGTAAAATATTATCTCCTTTACATATTATAGGGATGAGAAGTTACTGTGGTGGCTGATCACGGTTGAACTATCGGCGCGGTTTGTATTAGAATATACGATGACTAAGTTATGATTTAGTCCCTGGTATGATAACATATTTTGATGTATCGATTATGGTCCTTACACGAATACATTTGCAATATTAATCGTAACATGTTTCGGTGAGAATGAAATGATAAGACCTATTTCTCTTTTTACATCAAGATAACGTGCCAAGGTTCACGTATGAGTTAATCGAATATCACGAGCAAAATCACCATGATGAGCACGGTGGTGCAAGATTACCATTCAACTGTTTGCTCTAGTGTTTACTGACGTTGATAAAATGACGAACAGGATTTTGCGATTTAATCCCACCCCGCTCTTGATCCGAAACAAGCATATTACGATGTTAGGGCACAAACGCGTGGCTGACAAAAATGCTACCACAATAAGTTAGTAATGCTGGATACTCAAAGCTTACGGTTTTATGCACACTGATTATAGAAAATAAATGATTTAGGTCCAAGCGGTCTGAATACTGCGGTGCTAGAGTTCAGTGTTGTCCACGTGACTTCCTGTATATCTCTCGCGTTGATATTACAGCCGATATTCCTGAAAGTAAACTAAAAGTCTACTAAACGTCCTAGCAGACGAAGTTTTAAGATACAAATTTCTGTTGGAAACTATCTCTAATTCCACTCCCGCTGCGAATGAGTAGCTGAAGTTGCCCAATCGCTAGTTGCTGCCGGATGGTAAAACATGACAAATACGGCAAAGCTTGACTCGTTGAACGTCAACGGCGCCCAGTCAGTTTCAGATTATGCTGATCTCACAAATATCAAAAATATAAATGTGTTCATGTTTGGTTAAATCAGTGTCAGTGGTTAAGTTTCCACCTATAGTTACGTACCTTAGGCGCTCTTGTACTATATTGTAACATATGAAACTTGATCATAGTATATATAATGGTACTAAAGTGTTACCAATGTTAACATAATACACGTTTACTATTCCAGGCCATTATACAGACGAATGAGATGGCTTAAATAAACGTCCAACTAGTTTTTAATTCGATTTATTTTTCGCTCGCATATTTTTATGATTTTTATACTAGGAAAACCAATTTTTTTCGCTCTCTAATATTAACATCCTAAATCGTTCTTGCTAGTTGCTCGAGATATAATGAGCTATGACGGGACAACATGACAACGTAATACGTCATCTTCTTTGTATAATGTACACAAAAAGGTTTCATCAAAAATTAAACCGATCGTGGTCTAATTTTGTAAACCATCATATTTTATGTAGGCAAACATTGGCATGTAGCATATGTACTTAAGCGTTCTTGACCACATTAACTGATTTGGCCCCTGTTATTTACCTGCCGATGCTAGAGTAAGCACATGTTTGATATAACCGTATCGGAAATCACAAAATTAGGGCCATACTCTCATATACTCATATTACAGTCTCACATAAAATATATTTTTGAGTTTTTTGAAGAATACGTGTGTTTTTTCATCTAAAATGTAACCATAATACTAATGTCTCGTTCCTGGAAAAAGATAACATGATCAGGAAAAAAAAGAAGACAAAGGCATCATGCATATAAAGACAATGCTGCACCATCGAAGACAGTCTGAGTGGATATGATAGCGAAATGACATTCAACTGGTGAAACATCTCACAACCCACACACAAGAGAAAACTACCACTCTTCAATGCAAATAAAGAAAATTCCTAACAGACGATCAATAGATCTTCAAACGATTGCCATAATACTGCTCAGAATGGAACA
Organism: Unio delphinus; assembly: GCA_029339505.1. Classification (NCBI taxonomy): domain Eukaryota; kingdom Metazoa; phylum Mollusca; class Bivalvia; order Unionida; family Unionidae; genus Unio; species Unio delphinus. The sequence continues at coordinate 2,433,530 of JAQISU010000138.1, read as the reverse complement.
ATCATAAGACCCAAGAAGATCCATCAGTACTAAATTGCCTTCAAGCAGAGGAAATTGATGACAATTCAATTCTTCGTGAATAATTAGAAATAGCTTTTAGGTCTCTAAAGAAACGAGTCAGCCGGAGTTGACAGCATACCAGCAGAGCTCAATCAAGCAGGATGAGAAGAGATAGGCACCGTCCTGCAATAATATATGGCAGACAGCAGAATATACCACCACATGGACTCAAACTTTTGTCATCATGATCCCGAGTAAGGAAACCTACATTAATACAAAACTACAGAACCATTACTCTGATCGTTCATTTGAGCATCATCAAGCTGAATAAGGTTATGAACCGACTAATGCCTCCAGCAGAGGAGAGTATTGCTGAAGAGCAGGCAAATCTATACCACGTGAGAGGGTATGGCATGCAGCCTAATGGCCACATAATTATATCGAACCTGGTGCAGGTTGTTGAGTACCTCAATGATAAAGTCACCAGTTCCTCCCTCATAAATGACATCAGATGAGATTGGTTTCGAAGAACAGTTGTAGACAGAAAGGGATGTAGACTGTTACCTACACTCTTCAACATGTTCCGTTGAGTGCCGAGACACAACTGTATAGCAAAAGATATGGCGATTAGCGCCAAACAAAACTCAAACTGATGACAAACAACATCAACGGAATCAAGACAGAAATAAAGGTTTGTATAGAGAAGCTGGAAAGAGTCAAAAGATCAAGTATTTAGGATCAGTTATCACAGACGAGGGCTTCAAACTAAGAATACTTTATAGGATTGAGCAGATAACATCAGCACTAACAAGGTTGAAACAAATATAGAAAGATACCAATATTGATTTAGTTCTAAAATAAGGCTGAAGCGTTCCATTTTAATATCAATCTTTATCTATGCTTATGAAGCATGGACGCTCAAAGAAAATCTACAAAAAAGCTTTCAAAACCTTCGAAATGAGATGATACCGTAAGATCTTGGGGGATCTCATACATTTTTTGACCATGTAAAACATAGAAGTGTACAATATGATCCAATAAGCTATCGGATCCTATAATGACCTCTTGACCACTGTAAGAAAGTGAAAACTGAAGGGGTACGGCTATGTGTCAAAATCATATGGACAAACAAAATTAATATTGAATGGCACAGTGCGAGGGATGTGCAAATATAAAAAGAGATGGTTAGTCACGATAATTACGGGACTGGCATGCTATTTGCACAGTCCTAAATGGCCGTAACAAAACTGGAAACGATGGAGAGAAATGGTTGTAAAAATGTATTGTGGTGCCACGCCGACATCTTATTTAATGTAGTGATGATGATGATAGGCGGTGATGTCAATTGGTTTTTTTTGGTTATGACTATCACTATTCTTAAAACATAGTAATATATTCATCAAACCGGTTTGCTTCAAAAACGGTTTCCATTTAATATGTTAAATACGTGTACATACTCTCTGTTACGACTGTGAATTTGGGGAGGGGGTTGGCGTAGGGTGGTGTGGGGTGGGTGGGGAGAATTCCACCATCCACCACTTCAAGATTTGAATAATAGGAGCAGAGATATTGGGATTAGTTTAAATAAATACAAGTAGGGGTCGCAAACAGATACATGACATTTCTGTAGTTTGTTGAATTTTCTATTGTGATTCATTTATTGGTTGATTTTGTTTTGATTTTGTTTGATTTTGTATATCGTTTTGAAATTAGCTTGAATCTTTTATTCACGTGCCCAAGAATTCGCTTTGTATGCGTATTCTTGAAGGTTATAGTTATTACCGATTTCCAAGTAATTATAGAAAAGAGATGTTGCGTTTTCATGCAGAAACGATGGTTTTAATTTGAAGATCTCACTGGTCTTCTATGTACGACAGTGGATGGGTCATTATCGGGCAAAACAACACATATGTGGTTTTGACTCGGCAACAATGTTGGAATAAATGTAATTTAATTTTCTACCGTATAATAATCCAAAGCCGGTCTCTGTAATGACACAATAAATATAGTCCGCAATTGATATACATGAATATTACCACGTTTCAAGAAATTCATAACAGTGTTTTCGTAACAATAAATTTAACAGAAAAACATGAACACAATAGTGCTATAGTACATATTTGTCTCAGAAAACGGTAAAGTACTACTATTCTTAGTTCTGAACAAATATTAGAAGATACTGTAACTTTAAGAAATTTATATAATTAAAAACGTACTTCCAGTGCCCGCCACTAACGTTTGCAAGTAGTTGCATCTTGCTCCATATGTATAATAAGGCAAGTTAACATGCACTCTTTGACCACAAATCTTTGGTTAGTAAAGTATCACATACGTCAAATAAACTTATGTTTTGATCAGATTTCACATGGAGTATGATTTACCGTGCAATATTAAGAAAACAAGTATTAATTAAAAAAAACATTTAGGATACTATATATGCATGTCACCAGCTTCGTTTCATATTAGAAGAAAAATCATTCATTTGGCAAGTATAAAGGTTGGATCCAGAGAGAGCATTACTATTTTAGACAGTCATATTGAATTAATAATTTCAGCTTCCTTTGTCTTTCTCCAAATATGCGTTTATCATATTTCATTAATATATTCATCAATACAGATCGATAGGCACTTACGTACATGAATAATGGTTTAAATTGTTTTATAACTAGGTAATGGATTAAAATCAGAGCAAGTAAAACATAAATTAAATACAATATATAACCCGTCACATGTTGAAGAAGAACGAAGACAAATTATCAATAGCTTTCTTCAGTTCATACCTGCAATTAGAATTGTCTATGTTTTTTGATAGCCAGGCGATTTTAACAAACTGTTTTATCAAGGCTTCTTGCTGCTCGTGCCTCATTTGCACCCAATGAGCATTATGAAGATTTTCCCAATGGTATTGTGTTGACGCTATCTTTGTAAAACCCCAACGATTATATGTCGAATCAACAAGATGTGGAATATCACCAAAGTTACGTCCGAGATTGTTTTGTGCTGTCAACAACAACACTGTCAGCATACAGTTGATTTACAAGATCAGGTACAACAACATTTCGCTTAACGTAAAAAGCATCAGCTGCCACGTTGACGTAATACTGGACAATATTTTGTTAACTTGTTTGATCCCAAATTTAGCCTACCATGATGTTACCAGATTTGTCTACCCCTATAGAGGGGTTCACTGTTACTAGCTCACCAGAGGGCGTATCGGTGCAGTTCATTTCCGGATAGTTCAATATTTAAAGATGGCAGACGTAGATCAAGAAAATGTTAAAAACCGCTCACAGTTTGCAAGCAGGATCGATATCTCACTATCTTAAAAAGAAGTTCTATCAATATTTTATAAATTGTTGTTCACTGACTTGCGCTGCAGCCAGCTTTGAAATAAATGTTTTCTGCCCATTTCAGATCTTCACTAGTTTGTATTATTTGATTTGTGCAAAAGTGTATTGCTGCGTATAAATTGCTGAAGAATATTAAAAATATGTTTATTTTGTTTTCCAACTTTAATCAAAGCAGTAAATTGATGTTGAATGACAACAAAAAAATTATAACTTTTAAAGGTTATTTTATTATTAATTTAGACTGTTGCATTTATATTAATGTTAATTATATTTTTTATGAATTAACTTGAGTTTCTTTCAAAATGTAAAAATGTCATCCGTGCGTGAACAGACAGGCGCACGTACGTGTCTCCTTGATGATTATACTAATTTTATTTTCATGAACGGATGGAAATTTTAGAGTATATAATTTGGATAAATATCTATGTTAGACACACTATGCATGTATAGGACATTTGTGGTTCCCACATAACTGCACCTAACTGCACATCTGTCTGTATGTGCATCTGTTTGTATTTCATATGGTACATTAGGTATGTATGTCATCGAATGAATGTGTTCGCATAAGTTTATTACATAAAAATACTTAGGTTAAAAACGAGTATAATATGATACTAAGATAGAACGAGTGACTGATAGATAAAGACAACAAAGATGAATATTTGCGAGTAGCCATTTATTATTGACTTGTTAGGCTTTTTCTTACAAGCAGTCTCTTTTTCTAAAATCATACTGTTTGCAAGTTTACATCCGGTCACGTGGATTATTATTGATTTAAAAGACGAACCAAAGGAATAAGACGAAATCTATGAAATAATTGTATTTTTAAAATTTACATCTTTAATGCAAGGAAAGTTAAACAGAATTAATCTAATTTTAAGAAGGCTGTTCTAAATAAATTTGCAGGTGGCATACAGATTAGATCCACAAAAGCGGTTTAGATCCACATATGCGACATTATTGTGTGAAAGCGAGTCAGCTGTTAACATAACAGATCTAGACGCAATATTGATCGACTGTTATATTGCAACTTTGTTATACATAGCACGAGGTAGCTAAAAACAAACATTTTATTGGTTTAATCCTGATCTTTCACTTGGTTAACTAATGCAAGAAAATCAGGGACAGATTTTATACTATCCAATTAGTGTCGATAAAAATATCATATATGACGCTGCTACTTACCGACCAATCTTACGATCCTCATCTAAGTGTCAGAAACTGAGAAAAGTCAATGTTATAAGACAAATTGTACAAACAATATGGCACAGCGAAATAATATCACAGAAAACTCGTAAGTGGTGCTTTTGAAATATCTTCTAACCAATTCTTGAAAGTATACCTGGGACAGCTCACAAAGTACCAAGAACCGCCTTAGCTGCGTATAAAGGCTGTTTGCAACAGGAGCCGCATCTGCAGCAGAAACAGCTGTTGCACAAAAGATCGCTAATAAAATTAAAGGTGTAACCGATTTTGTGTACACTGAATATCTCGACGAGAACTTTAATGACCCTATCACGATGGGAATCAGAACATTTATTACTCGAGACAAAGATGTGTTTTTGTTGCTGCATAAAGCCTTTTTTAACATTTAAGGTATTTATATGTACTTGCCAGTTGCAAGTACTAGTCATCACGTGGTGTTATTCAGCGATGATAACTCGAGATCTATTTCAGCAAACACGTTGTGGTTCAAAAAGATTGGAAGTAGAAATGATGTTTCAAGATCAGCTCGAAAATCAGTAAGTCGTTGAAATATAACACATTTAATCAATGACATTATACGTAACACTTTTGTCGAATAATAAATGCCAGACGAAATAAAGAGTATTGTTAGAACAAAAATCTTATATATGAACCTGTTGTTTGATTAGGTTAGCATTTAAATCTTATCGTTTGATACGATCCGTGTTCGGCATTTGATGTACTGTTAACGTATTAAAAGGTATCAAAATTAGAGAACGATATATATATATATATATATATATATACGTTTGTGTGTATCTGCTGTGTGTATATGTATGTGTGTGCGCTTGTGCGCGTGTATATGTGTGTTTGTGAGTATATGCGCTGTGTCTATGTTGTGTATGTATGTGAGTACCTGCTGTTTGCGTATGAATGTTGTCTATGTTTACGTATATATGTGTCTCTTAGTGAGTGTCTGCTGTGCCTGTATATATATATATATATGTGTGTGTGTGTGTGTGTGTGTGTTTGTATGTATGTGTGAGTGTGTTTGTGTGTTTAGGTATCATATTCCAAATTGTTTCTCCATAGACCTGAATGCTAATGTTTTGTGAAATAAATATACTTTTTATCCTACTTCAGGAAGCATGTCACACACTGTCAAAGAGAACAATCATAGATCGTCAATTTGACAACGACAAAACCAGGTACACCATTGCATTTAAGAGAGATAACTCTGCTAGAACTATACAGGGTTACGAGTTATCTAGTCACAACAGACCCAGTTTCACTCAGGTATCCCACATTTAAACAAATTCATAACAAATACAAAATATGATTTAGATATGAAATAACTGAATCAAACATGTTGTCAAGAGGCTTAACGTTTTGTGTAAAGCCTAACAGAAAATACAACTCTTACATTATGCACCAATCATAGCTAGTGTTGTTGTTCATTTCTCAATGCATGGTTCCCTACACTCTAAGCTCCGCCTACCTGGGGTTGTACAATTGGTACCGTTATACCTTAATTTTTTTTATAATTCTGTGATATAACTCGGGAAGGTCCAAGTAACATGTGTACTTAGTAGCGCTTGTCAAAGAAAATTTTCGGAGGTACCAAGCTGTGTCTTATATTAATGTGTATGTAAGGGTCTTTGAACTATTTTAGCTGCTGTTTCCATATTTGTGCTTTACTAATTGGTACCGTTATACTTGTATTATGTAGGCTGTATCATTATATATATATATATATATATATATATATATATATATATATATATATATATATATATATATATTCACACACATTTAGGTATGGTAGTAAAAATTTTCAGCTAGGGTTCATTAGCAAATTCAATACAGTATTTAAGAAAATACGTTAGTATAAAACTTCTTGTCGCAAATGCACAAACATTAGACAAATCGTCAAGTTTGCGTTGCATTTTACAAAAGGAACATATTTATAGTTAATATGCAGTAATCCAAACAATATACTCAACATAATAAAATATATTTTTATTTCTCTGTTAGCGGAGTTGATGGATCAGGTAAACACGTACAATATCGCCGACAGTATCATGACACGTTTCAGCTAAAATTATGTAGGGAAAGGTGAAACTACACAGACAAGAATGAGCAGCCATCATCTCTTTCAAGTCGTAGCTAGTGTCGTCCTTGAACATGGACTAGATAAGTCAATACCTATATGTCTATCTCAACTGACTGTTCTTGAAATAACGAGAGGCTTGAATACAAATACCGTGTATCCGAGTACATGGTCATAAAATGGGGATATTTGTTAAACAGTCTCGTTGCATATGTACTGAATGTTGTTGTAATGGGTTTGAGCTTACGATAGGGTCTACACGTATTCAATAAACAAATTCGGGTTGAAGTATGAATTATATTTGTATCTCATTTAGAGCATATCGATAACACGGTTATTGCAACAGCGGATAAGTCAGGCTGTCTTTGCCAGGCAACCGTACCTAGACTATTATGTAATTGTTTCAAGCCATTCTACACTCTCGCAAGTCAATTATATAATTATCGTATGCAATTCGTTTTTAATATCCACGAACTCTTATACAGATGCAGGATGAAACAGATCTAATTAAATTAACCTACCATTATCATATGAGTATTTCGTTAGGGAATCATATAAACATATGATTACAGTATAACAATAAATGTCATGTTAATAAAGCTCAAAATGTTTGCTGTTCACACTTCAAAATCATTACTAAGGGAATCAATGTTTTGGTTTATGTTTCTTAGTGTCTTACACAAGGCGTATATTTGCTGTTCATTTATAAGGAATACATTTTGAAAATCTCCAATTTGAATATACTTGCAAGTATAACCCTGTAGTTTTTGTGAGTAAATGTTTGCAGACATTTTATATTTATTTTTATTATAAGACAGATTTACATATACGATTACACATTTCCAGAACAAGGCATGATAAAAGGCACTGATTTGGAAAGAGAAAATGTTATTAATATAAAACTGGACAATATAATTAACATATTGGCTATTGATTTCGATTCAAAGACGATTCAGGACGTACGTTCAAAATTACAGGTAATCATCATACAGCAGAGAGGCAATAATTTAATTTGTTAATAAAATTATTGGGATTTACGTCTTTTTGGGAGTGAATAATGATACAAATTACATTATAGCTTACTATTTGCGTTTTCTTCAGCGTTACAATTATGTCTTAGCTGATCGTGACAAAATGTCTGCTTTTGATCTTTATTCGGTGATTATGGAACAAACATATTTGAACTGTTTCTAGCTACTGTCGTCTGACAATAATTTCGGCTGAGATTTGTTTGCCACTATTTGTCATCAGCTTTTAACTCCATGTCACATCTGGAAGATATTTTATCCATTGCCATATCGGCATACTTTGCGCCTGAGTGTGTTACGCACTTCTTCAAGTCTCATGTGGTCCATCCAAGAAATGATAAGGATGGCTCTCCAGCATCTCATTGCAAGTGCCTGGATTCTTCGTTGTAATTCTACTTTCAGGGTCCAGGCCTCACATGAATACAAAAAGTCTGAGATGACTAGTGCTCTCAATAGTCTGATTGTAGTTTTCAGACAGCTATTCGTGTGTCTCCAGATGGGTCTTAGCTTTTACACAGCTGCCGTTGTTTGTTCTGCTCAGGACACCATTTCTGCTCTCGATTCCTCTTCTACGATTGTGGTACCAAGATATTTAAACTGGCGCTATGTTTCCAGTTCCTGTCCTCTGACTTTAATATTGACTGAGATTTTGTTTGTCAGTATTTGTCATCAGTTTTTATTTTCTCACCGCTTATCTCCATATCAAGTTTGGAAGATCATTCATCCATTTTCTTCCCTAAGGTGGCAAGCTAGTCATCGCTGCCTACCAGCCCATCAATGTCGTCTGCAAGGCGAAGATTGGTGATGTTACAGCTTCCAATGCTGATAATCCCAGATTAGTTTTCCAGGGCTTTGCTCATGATGCGTTCTATGTAGATGTTGAAAAGCTTGGGTGAGAATACACGGTTTTGCCGTACTCCAACTGTTGTCTGAGGCTGTACAAGTACTGCACTAGTAGCCTTGACGTATTACTGCTTGATGGTATTTCTCACATTTTGATCCATGTTGTATTTCTTTATCGTGGTCCACAATGCCTCCAGCCACACTCTGTCAAATACTTTTTTGAACTATATGAACACATGATAGATGTCGTGTTGATGATTACATTTCAAACAGAACCATTGCTTCAATATTTTGTCTGTTGTATGTCTTACACGCCGGACCCCAGCCTGTTTTTCAGTGATGATTCATTCTGCTTGCGGTCTTAGGCTGTTCGAGATTATTTAAGCATCACCTTACTGGCTGATCGAACTGATAGTTCTGTAATTTTGGCACAGCAGGAGATTGTATTTTTGAGAGTGTTATAATCAGTGACTGGATCCACTGTGTTGGCCATTCACCTTTCTGCCAGATCTTGTCGCAGATTGTTGTTAGTAAATATATCACTAATTCTGACTCTTCCCATTCTTGATAAGTACAGTCTTAATGTTGCCTACACAAGCGGCCTCCCCATTTTCATTACTCTTATTGCTGTATCAACCTCTTCTATGAAACTGTGGAAATCATATACATTTGAAGAGTTTGGATGTTCACGCACGTCAACTGTGGAAAACATATACATTTGAAGAGTTTGGATGTTCACGCACGTCTTTGTTTCTTGTGGACTGATGGTGGTATAATTCTTTACAATAATCAATCCGTCTTTCGGACTGATTATTGCTGTGAGTCGTTCTGTGAGTCGTTCTCCATTTCGTCTTGAATGGTGCTGACTCTGTTGCTTCTGTCTTGTGAGTTCTTTCACAATTTGAAATGTCTTTTGGATGTTATTCTTAATCAGAATTCAGTCTATTTATATGCACGAGCGTCCAATACAATCTTGTTTTGCCTTCTTCAAGTTTGTTTTGATATTCATGTTTATTTACTGGTACTTCTATGTCCCTGCGTGAGTCTAATGTTTTGGTTAGGTATCTTCGGGCATCACAACTTCATACTCTCTTCTGTAACCCATGTTTGTTTTCTTTGGGCATTGATATCCTTTGTAACTGTTGTTATGACTGTGTTGAAAGTGGCTGGTATCACTTTAACATCATCATCCATCAGAAAATGATCATATGTTTTGGAATTACTTGCACATGATAGGGCGAATGAATTAATGAATGTTAAATTAAAGAGAACCGGCCACGAAGGGTCATTATTCACTGTTTTCTCTTTCAAAAGAAAGTTATTTAATTTTTCCCGTGGGGTAAGGAATGGTGCCACATCCCACGGGCGTTTATGCACACATAGTGTGCTATTTAATTTGGTCGTCATATCGCGCCCCTATTGAGGGACTATCGACATGAATGTAGGACCTGGCTGAGTGGGAATAGATCAAATACGCACTCAACCCTATTAAACAATCGGAACGAGTGTACTAGAGGTGCAATGGCACCAACGAATGAGTGGTGAAAAATGGTTTTTACGTCTCGTCATGTTGGGGGTTTCTGGTCGCGAGAAAGGAGAAAGAGGTCCAATAAGCCAGCCCATGTATGTCGACAGCCTTGAAACGCCCTAGCCATACGTATTTCAAATCAGGTCCAGTTTCATTAATGGAAGAAAAATACACCAATAATGTGCAAGCTACCTGTGTAATTCAATCAGACTTTTTTGTGTTGTTGAAGATTTTTTTCTTACTACTAACATTCCAATGTTTCTAGTACCCAGTGTACATATTGTAAGTCCCTAACAATTTTAATTATTGGATGTCTGTGCGACATATGTAGGCTGGTCACTGTTAGGTTATATGGATTGTGAGTTTTGATTGGCGATGTTCGAAATTGATCAAGATAGGTTTCTCAAAAGAGCTTGTCAAATAGACCTTTCGACCCAAATGAGAGCTCTGTAATGGCTAAATGACAGTAGATCTTAGAAGGGCCTTTTGATGGAGGGTTACGTAATAGTAACCAGTCTTCCCTCATTCTGGTTTGTTTGCTCCGGAGTCCTCCTGTCGTCTCTTGTTCCTTGGGCCTCCCTTCATCTTGATTGTCAGCACTGGTGTCCTCCTCTGTTCTGAGTATCTAGATCTAAACTTGTCACTATCAATTTGGAAACACTCTGTGCTGTTGTTACCGATACCACCTTGCATTTCTGATTTAGTTTTTAGGAGAATACTGGCTAATTGGTATTTGGATGCACCCTTTTGTTGTTGTACCTGAAGTTATTTTCTTAAATGCTTCAATGTTTATTTATATACTTTTTATCCTTGATGCTTCATCTAAAACTGCTTGGCCGTTTTAAGTGTGTAGCCCCGACAAATGATTGGTCAAAGAACCCATGTGACGTCCTTGTGGGGCTACAAGTTACTTCTTAAGGTTGTTATAAATTTCAGAATTAATATGTTATTAAGGTGTTTTAGTAGCCCGTCAAAATGATTGGTCGATGAACCCATGTGACCTCTTTGTGGGGCTACAATTTATTTGTTAAAGTTGTTATAAATCCATGTTATGTTGCTTCAGTTGTTCAAGATTGAATTCGAGCCTGATGTTCTTTGGCTTGTTAACTGTCTTCAGCCTTACACGGAAGTTCATAATCCCGAGGTCTTGATCATTCCCAGCATCAGCACCTGGGATTTTTCTTGCTTCTGCTCTCTTTATGCCAGATCGGTGACGTGTTTGAACCACTATGTATTCGATCTGGTTATGCTGGGTTCCAATTCGTGCGTGCCATGTCCAGCATCCTGAAGCTTTATGTTGGTCTAGTGTGACGGTTAGTACCAAGTTGTTTTTGCTTGCGAACTCGAGCATCCGTTTTCATTTCATTGGTAAAATCAATGCAAGAAGGTCCACAATGATGTTTCCAGTCTTCTAGAGCATCTTTGTGAACTTTATGCATTACAGTCGCCTTGTATGATGAGGATGTCTTTCTGACTTCCTTTGTTTAGAATACCCTGGAGTTTGCTGTACAAATGCTTCATCATCATTATGGTAGTTTGATAATAGTCTTGGATAATTTTGATGTTAAAAGGAGATGCTTTCAGACTAATGGAAATGATTCTGCTAGATATGGAACGGAATTCAAGCACATATCCCTTGATGCCTTTGCACATATCTCTTGAAAGCCAAATCCATTTATGGTTTTGTCCAACTATCCACTATAGTAGAATATATGCCCATCTTCAGTTTGGTGTTCTCCTAGGGCTTTCCATCTGACTTCACAGAGTCCCAGAATGTGCCATGTGTAGTGTTCCAGCTCAAGTGTCAACTCTTGGAGTCGTCCAATTTACGCCAGAGCTCCAGCTGACGATGGAAATGCTGTTTCCTTCGTTCTGATTTTATCCAACGTACCAGTAGCATACTTGTCAGCTCCATCCTGGTGGACAACGGCAGGCTCGATCTTTGTTGACCCAGGCGACGACCAATCCGGTAAGCTAGTTTCAGATTTGTCCAGTCATTACATGGCCATTCTCGAGATCAGTTTCCAGTTCCTGGACAAGTCCATTTTCAGCAAAGCGGCGAATGCATAAAAACACATGTAATTGACGGAAGTATCCGGGAGTAAATAAATAGGAGCAATGACGTCACTCTATTTGCAGAAAAAAGACTTGCCCAAATTGTGTGCAATATGGTGTCGTGTTAGCATGAAAACTTGCGTTCAACATCAGTCGCTCAGACGATAAAGGTGTTATGGACACCTGATCGCAATCGGGTTAGAAATTATAAATAAATGAATGAATTGAGTAAGATTTATTGACATTTTATATTGTTTATGCTTTTCGTTTACAGAAATAGGCAGTGGGGTACAAACAAACGGGGATGTAGACACAGACTATAATTTGCTCTATCAAAAAACGGTGTCAGGATGGCCAACTTACAAAGTATTACCTAGTTGATATTTCTCATCAGGTAGCAACATAACCTCCATGAACGTGTCAACGCCCTAGTAATATATCCTCATAAATTTGACCAGAATGCTTTATCATGTACATCAACGTGTCCAAGTAAAAACAATAACTTGACTAGATAACAGGCGATGCTTACAATTCTGTTTATTTTTCTCTAAAACAATTATGTCGACTAAAAATTCAAATACAACTAAACTAAGTCACCCTCTGTAACGATTTGAGAAAAAAAGAAATCACTACTGTCTCCAGGAAATAAAACATTTTTTTTCAGGAAATGTTATGGCAATCGGTTATCGTTTTACAATGGTTTGTATTAACGTGACTCAGCATGGCTGCACATGTTTCGTTAACGCTGTCCTGTGCATATTAGTTGTTATTCATTGTCCGCTCATGTTAACTTGCCCTCTCATGCTATCCAGTATATCAACTTTGCTACTGGTATTCCAGCTCGATTCAGTGTTGATTTCGCCTCCGATAAAAGTGACAAACGTAGATTAACTCATATTTGTTTTAAATAACAATCAGAACAATTAAGATATTTACCGTCCCTAACATGCAACGTCTTGCGTTTCAAACATGAACGAACAAGCCCTGTCTAGTTAACGACGAGGTGTTGGTTTATCGTATCCTAATATAAAAAGAACAGTCACTTAGACTAGCGTGACAACATCCTTTATAACTTGATGATATGAAAATGTACACCATCTGGTAACTTGACCTAATTGTTCATTTGTATATGAAACAGGATGGGTGTGCTAGACTTGGATTTCTCAGTTTTATTACCGTATATGCGTTTGTTAGTGGAACATAATTTTCCTGCAGACACCATACGAAACTTCAAGTAGTAGTCGTTAGGACAACGGTCAAGTGACGAAAATATATTTTTGTGTGTTGGAAATAGGCTCAAGAAACTGCAGTCTCAAGACTATTATCTGCATGAATTTTAAGCGTTCGAGTCGTCTTCTTCCCAAGGTCGTATATTAATTGAATAAGTGTAATTCTCTATGTACTACCACCTCACCCCCACCCCCCGCAAAC